>CM042034.1:84670111-85903444 GCA_023525975.1 Smallanthus sonchifolius | reverse complement strand
CCAGTTGTTATTGCGCTTGTTAGCTTCCTGAAAACATAGCAAACAAGATAATAAGATATTAATGTTATAAAAGAATGACAAATTACCGTTATTTTTAAGCTGAAGATGTAAAAAAGAACAAAAAAATTGCTGCAAATTGTGAAAATAGGGTCTGTTATGTGCAAATTATTCACAGTTCAAATAAAGTTTTTGGAAGAAAATATGTTAAGGAATGGCAACCAACAAGATACTAAAAAAAATGATTGAGATGCTACATACAACCTCCTAAATCACTTCATAGTTTGAAATATTATTATCATACATTATTATTCAAAAAATTGACGAAGAAATGTTTGTGGGCAAATCCAACCTGACCTGACCCATATTGACTTGTGCTAAAAAATTACTTGTTTTGAACATTATTCGACCCTGACGACCCGCGCATTTTCACACCTCTATAAAAATTTTAACAAAAAATAAATCAAGTGAAGTGGGTCAACCAGTTGAAAGCCACCTTAATTGAACACTTTATTTCTAAAAACTTATAATTATATTATCTTTTTAATCATATATTACACATTAATTACCTACAAAATTCAAAAAATGATTGTGGAGAAACCAACCCAACCTGAACTAACCTGTTTTGCGTTTTGCAAAAAGAACTACTTGTTTTGAATGTTACCCAACCCACCCATCTTTACTAAAAGAACTACTTGTTTTGAATGTCACCCAACCCACCCATCTTTACACCTACTAATTATCAGCTGCAACATTGTGAACAATAAAAAAATGTACCTGGGAAGCAATGGCTTGAGTAATAGTATACTCTGTCTCTCTTTGAAATTGGCTCCATAATGATTTGCACTGAACAGGAGTTATGAGTGTCTTTGTTGCTGAAACCTGGGTATAAATAAATAACAATGCGTATAAAATTACCATGTAAAGTTGTTCCAAAAAAATAATACACATCTAAAAGGTTCCGAACGTCTATTTTTAACGCATACAACCTCCTGCATCGTTTTATTCAAGAATTTAGATTACTATTGTAATAATATTGCTTTTTTATTATAACTATCGTGTTGGTTATTAATAATATATTTTTAAAACGAACAAATAATGTTTCCACGTCAACCCAACCTGACTCTACTCGTGTCAAGCCATTAACTTATGAATGGTCACAACTTGGGTCATGTTTTATCTAAAATAGGTCAAATCAAAGTATTATCAGAAACAAATGGGTCCAAACGGGTTGAAAGTTGCCCGGCTTCTGTTTTTTTTATGCATACAACCTTCTAAATTGTTTTATTCTAAGATTATTATTGTAATGATATTGTTACCCAACCCGATCCTGCACGATTCAACCTGCATTAGAAATGAGCAGTTTTAAGTTTCAACCCACCCTATTCCGACCCATCACTCGGCACTCGACTAATAATACCTCTTCCCATGTGCTTGAAGCCAATGGGTCCCGCGAGGAGACACTCGTACTAGTGTCTTTCTTGTGATCCACTAATGCAAGGACTAATGTGTCCCCAATCTTATCAACATCTTCATCCAAACGAATTGCGGCCAACACTGAGAGCAACTTCAAAGACTGAAACAAAAATATATATAAAATAAACAAGATAATAAGCCCAGTAATAAAATTATATGATTGAGAAGGTAAATGATAATTTCAGACAATAATTCTATGATAAGGTGACTCTTACAGAAGACCGAGCTGTTTTGGTAATTGCTCGGATATCTTCTTTTCCAGTCCATATACGTGGCATTGAATCACTATCATGGTTGAATAAAGACGTAAATCTGCAAAATTTTAATAGATTAATGATGAGCTACAATGAAACACAAATGAAGTCAATGCAGTGACTAGAGGTGGCCATTTTGAGCCATTTACTTATGAATGGGGTGATGTGGGTTAAATTTTGTCAAAAGCTGAAAACGGAAATGGGTCGAACAGGTCAAAAGCTGCCCAAATGGTTAGTACATAAAACTTCAATCATTTTCTTTAAAAGGTTATATTATTATTATAACAATACTATCTTCAGTTGCTTACAAAAGTTTGATTTTGGGTCCAGATTGTGTTTTCATTTTGGGTTTATGGGGTTTTTAGAATCTAGATTTGGTGTTTAATTTGTATCCAGATTTGGGTTTGGTGTTTGTTTATGGAAGGCAACTCTAGTTTTTTATTATAGCTTTTGTTGGGTTTTATTAGTCGATATGTTTAGTTACAGTTCTGGCCCATATTGTATTAGTCAGCCGGCCCTAGTATTTGATGTATAGTTCTATATATAGGTCATATTGTATTACCTTTCCAACACACAATTCAATACAATTCATTACCAAGTTTATCTTGGTATCAGAGCTTAGGGTTCTGACCTGCTCTCTCTGCCGACACAACATCTCTGCTGAAGCCACCAGACCTATCTTCTTTCTGGTCTGTTCCGATCTTCACAAAAAAAACAAAAAAAAAAACTTTTTTTGTTTTTTTTTTTCTCTTTTCTGTCTTTTGCAGCCTTCCAACAGCAACAAACTTATGGCAAATCACATCACAGCCCTCACCACAACTGAGAAAACCGCACACAACTCTCACAAATTCAGTTTTACTCTGTCTCCTACAAACTACGGGCACTGGAAGCTTATGATACAGTCCTTTCTGACCACTCATGGTTTATTCGGCTATGTAGACGGGAGTATTCCCTGTCCTCCCTCAACGATCTCCTCTCCAGGAACATCGGAAGGTGTTGCTGTCATCACCAGACCCAATCCCAATCACACGATATGGCTATGTAATGATGCCCATGTCCGCATGTTAATTATCTCAACCATCTCTAAGGCTTCTTTTCAGCACGTTCAAGGTACCACTTCACGTGACCTTTGGCTTGGTCTGGAACGTGCCTATGCTCCACATACATCCTCTAGAGAATTCACTCTAAAAACAAAACTGCTACGGATCCGGATGCAGGGTGATGAGACCTCTGCTGCATACCTTGTCCGGGCACAAGAGTATGCCACTGCCCTTGTAAATATTGGACGACCAATGCCTGAAGAAGATGTTATGTTAGCCATCACAGGGCTTCGTGAAGAGTACAACGGAGTCAAACAAAGCCTCCTTGAAAGACAATTTACAACTGCTTTTTCTGAACTTCCTGGTCTCCTTGCAGACCATGAATTCTTGATCCAGAAACTTGTTGCTGACACCTCCCCAGCCCAAGCTTTCATAGCTGCCACAGCAGCCAGCTCTTCCCCTGTCCCAACTGATTCCATTCAAGCTCTTCAGCAACTTGTTGCTCGTCTAGGCTTCCAGTTGCAACCATCCACAGGATCATCTCAAGTCAATACATCTCAAGCTTTTTATACCAATCGGTCTGGTCAATCCAGCCGAGGCCGCGGACCCTACCGTGGTGGTCGTGGTGGCCGCAGCAACACCTACAGCCGTAATCAAGGGGGGAACAATCGCAACACAGGTCAGTTTAGTTGGGCTTCTAACCAAAACATCATTTATGGCACTTGTAACAGGTGTGGAATTGGACATGTTCCGTCTCAATGTCCAAACCGAGACCCATCCACTTTCCGGACGAGACAACCGTCTGTTAATTATGCCGATTATCGCTCACAAGCATCTACTTCATGGCTCCCAGACACGGGCTCCAATAGCCATGTAGCACCGGATATGTCAGGTTTTGATTCTGCTGAGCCCTACTACGGTGATGATAATCTACGTGTTGGTAATGGTAAGGCCCTCCCCATTTTACATATTGGCTCATCCAAACTTTTCTCACCTAACAAAACCTTTTACCTAAATAATATTCTCCATGTCCCTACTATCAAAAGACACCTTCTTTCTGTACAAAAATTTTGTCAAGATAATCATGTTTATTTTGAATTTCACGCAACTTTTTTTGCTGTGAAGGACACGTCTACACACAATACCCTCCTCATGGGTCCAAGTGACGGTGGACTCTACTCTATCAAACTTCCACTCAATCAACCAATTTCAAAAGTCACCTTTTCAACAACTCGTGCTACAACAACCACATGGCATCAACGATTGGGACATCCACATTCCCAGTTGTTCAAGACTATGCTTTCTAAATATTGCTTACCTATTTCTAATAAGAATTTTGATTTCAATTGTGCTTCCTGTTCTGTTGGAAAATCATCCAAACTTAATTTATTTTCGTCTGATTATAAAACTACTCATGTTCTGGATTTAATGTTTTGTGATGTTTGGGGACCAGCCCCTGTGACTTCATTTGATGGTGATAATTATTTTCTTCTATGTGTTGATCATTTTTCAAAATTTATGTGGTTGTTTCCTTTAAAGCGAAAATCTGATGTGTTTGCTGTTTTTAAACAATTCGTCACTATGGTTGAACGGCAATTCTCCACTACACTTAAAACCGTACAAACTGATTGGGGCGGGGAATTCAGAAACCTTTCATCCTTTTTTGCCTCCATTGGCATTATCCATCGTCTCTCCTGTCCTCACACCAGCGAACAAAACGGTGTTGTTGAGTGACGCCATCGCCACGTTGTTGAAACAGGTCTCACCCTAATGGCACAATCCCATGTTCCTCAACGATTTTGGCATTATGCATTTGCAACTGCCGTTTATTTAATCAATCGTATGCCCACTCGTACAAACTCCACCACCTCTCCCTTTGAACACTTATTTAAACACAAACCAGATTTTTCTTTTCTTCGTGTCTTCGGTTGCCAATGTTTCCCTCATCTCCGTCCCTATAATCCACACAAAATGGATTTTCGATCTACACCTTGTGTCTTCCTCGGCTATAGCACCTCTCATCACGGATATCGTTGCTTTGATCCCGTCTCCGAACGCATTTATATTGCCCGTCATGTTCGGTTCCATGAAACCACCTTTCCATTTCTGCCCGAACCTACCGAACCCTCACCCTCTCCATCTCCCGACCCTTATGTCTCTTCTTATCCTACGGCTTCTATTCCTGTATCTACCAACCTGGAACCTCAACAAAACACACCAGCATCACCAAACCCACTCATTCCTCCAGCATTCACCTACTCCCGTCGGTCCTCCACTCAACCGACCCCTCCTGTCCCTACCTTTGACCGATATACCCAACTCCCTACTCCTTCAACTACAACCAGCCCACAACCTGACCAGCCACCTATCCCAACCAGCCCACCTAATCCGCTACCATCCTCCACCCTACCATCAGACCAGCAAACGCCCTCAACCACAGCTCCAATCCCGACCCCACCCCACCCCCACCACGCCAAAGACCTGCCAACCTCCGCCCTAACCCCAAACCATCTCACCCATACAATCCTTCCTCTTTTCATACCTGCACACAAGACACCGAACCTTCCACCTTTACCATTGCCAACAAGGATGCTCACTGGCGTAAGGCTATGGCAGATGAATACTCGGCTCTTATCCGTAATGGTACTTGGACTTTGGTTCCTCGTGTTCCAAATACAAATGTGGTTGATTGCAAATGGGTCTATAAAGTTAAACGAGATCAACACGGGGCTATTAAGCGCTACAAGGCGCGTCTTGTTGCTAAAGGTTTCAATCAGCAACCTGGTATAGACTACACAAAAACCTTTAGTCCAGTGGTGAAGTCTACCACAATCAGAGTTGTTCTCTCTCTAGCCGTCACCAAACAATGGTCTCTAAGACAACTCGATGTTCAAAATGCCTTCCTACACGGGGATTTAAAGGAAACGGTCTATCTAAAACAACCACAAGGGTTTGTGGATCCCCATAAACCAAACCGCGTATGCCGATTGCACAAGTCTTTATATGGTCTCAAACAAGCACCTCGGGCATGGTTTGAACAGCTCTCTTCTGCCTTAACCGCTCTCGGGTTTCGGGGTTCCAAAACAGATCCCTCTTTGTTTATTTATTCCAAGAATGGAACACTGATGTATATGCTAGTGTATGTCGATGACATTGTTTTGACAGGTAATAATAACCAGGCTATTAATCACGTGGTGCATCGTCTCAGTCAGTCTTTTGCAATCCAAGACATGGGGCCCTTATCATATTTTCACGGCATTGAGGTGGCTAGACAAGGATCCTCTATAGTTCTTTCACAACGGAAATATATACATGAATTGTTGGACCGTGCAAACCTTTCTCAGTCTAAACCGGTTCCATCACCATGCACCACCAGCACTCCCCTCTCTCCTGGGGACAGCCCTCTTTTTGATGATCCGGTCAAATATAGACAAATGGTTGGGGCTTTACAGTATGTTACACTTTCCCGACCAGATATCACCTTTGCCGTTAATAAAGTTTGCCAGTTTATGCACTCTCCTACTGAAAATCATTGGTCGGCTGTCAAACGTATTCTTCGATATCTACATGGATCTGCCAATCATGGTCTCCTGATTTCCAGCTCATCCTCTCCTGTTTTGCATGCCTATACGGATGTAGCCCACTTGACTGCTTACTCTGATGCAGACTGGGCTGGGTGCCCAGATGACCGTCGATCCACGGGGGGATATGCGATTTACCTTGGATCAAATCTTATTTCATGGTCTGCCAGAAAACAAAAGACCGTCTCTCGGTCATCTACCGAATCCGAGTACAAGGCCTTGGCCGATACTGTTGCTGAATTGACCTGGCTTGAAACGTTACTAACTTCGTGTCCCAATGACTTCAGCCCCTATCTTGTGGTGTGATAACTTGGGAGCCACATACATGTCTGCTAATCCGGTCTTCCATGCCAGAACAAAACACATGTAAGTCGATTTTCACTTCGTTCGAGAGAAGGTTGCTCAAAAGAAGTTATCGGTTCAGTTTATTTCTACACATGACCAAATTGCTGATGTATTCACAAAACCGCTGCCATCAGAACGTTTTCTCTTCTTGAAGTCCAAGCTAAGAGTTGGTCCCCGGCCTTAGCTTGAGGGGAATATTAGTCGATATGTTTAGTTACAGTTCTGGCCCATATTGTATTAGTCAGCCGGCCCTAGTATTTGATGTATAGTTCTATATATAGGTCATATTGTATTACCTTTCCAACACACAATTCAATACAATTCATTACCAAGTTTATCTGGTTTTGATTTGCTCTGTTTTGATAAAGATTTTTGTGTTTTGGATCTACTGTTTTACTTTTATCTTGATTATTCCTATACTTTTATAGTGGTGTGGTGGCTCAGATTTTGGATCAGGGGTTTTGACGATGGCGGAGGCGGCGGTGGTGGTAGAAGAGAAGCTTGTGGAACGATTTTCTGGTGATGCCTGCAGCTATTATTTGGGAGCCACCAAAGGTGAAGAGGTATGAAGAAGTGTAAAATGACAAAAATGCCCTCATGTGCAACATACATGGGGCCATTTAGCAGAGGACAGTTTGTGTATGTAACCTAGTTAGACCTAGGTATAAATGTTGAAAGGAAACAGTAAAAATAGGGACTAATTAATGTTGAAAAAGGAGGGACTCCAGATAAATTTTGGAAAATCCCAGACTCCCAAAGGACGATTTATGTAACCAACTCTATAATATTTCTAGTCATATTTGACACGCTGATTAAAAAATTTAAAGATTTGGACAAATAGTGTTCTGGGTCAACTCTAACCAGCCCGACCCGTTTTGACCCGTTACCCATTTAAGCAGGTTATACCTCTCCTTCATGCGGTACAAGGCTTTTCCCGCTTCTTCTTTTGTTTTCCCTTCAACTATTCCTCTAGCATAATTTTCCAACTTTAAAAGCATTTCTTCATTGGTTTTTTCATCCATTTCAAAACCAGAAAGTGCAATAGAAAACTCAGAGAAGGCTGTTTTAGTTTCATGATGAAAAAGTTTCCTTATTGTGGGCCACGTATCATCACCTCCTCCTTCTAGTAGGGCCTCCACAGGTCCAATCAACGCTTCTTTTAACTTTGACTGCACAGAAATGCAAATTATTAATAATAAATAATTTTCGTTTTCAAAACGATTACAGGAATACTTGAATCAATTGATTGTCCAATCATTAGTGCAGACTTTTATAGGTAAATATTACCTCATATAGTGCGTTAAGTTCAGATAGCTTAGCTGCTCGAACTTCAGCAATATGCGAATCTATATCACGTGAAAATTTATCCCTTACTTTAGCTGAATCCCAATCAGCTTGTTTGATAGTGGCATCTGTAGATTCAATGTATTAGTCCCACAAACAGGTGTTGCGTGCTTATGTGTGTGATATATCTAATACCTTAGTGGTGGCAATTTTGACCCATCTACTTACGACTGGGTCGATTCAGGTTATGTTCTATCTCTAACAAGTCAAACGAGTAAATAAAAATAAGAACTGGCTTAAAAGGAAACGGGTCAGAAGTTGCCCAAAGTGAACTCTTTAAACATTCTAAATCAATCTATTCAAAAGATTCGAATACTATTGATATAATACATTTTTGTAGTCATTTAACACACTAATTATGTATTGAAAGATCTAAGACACAATAGTGTATTGGGTCAACCCAACCGTAGCTGTTTAGACCCGCACCAGGAATTACATGTTTTGACCCGTTCCCAACCTGCCTGCTAGCATTTGAACACTTGAACACCAGGAATTACATGTATTGGGTGACTTCAAATTAGTCAACGGGTTAATTTGGGTCATATTAAATAAGTCAACTGGTCAATTTGGGTCACACCAAATATTCAATTGGTTCATTTGGGTCACCATAAATAAGCCAACATGTCAAAATGATCAAATATTATAAAATTTTGTAAACTTAAAAATAGTGCATATGGGTCTCCCAACGTTGTCACCCCACCCGCCATCGCCACCCCCCACCCCACCCAGCACCCCACATGTCGTCGCCCCGCCCCTGCCGCCCCCACCCCACCCGCCACCGCCACCCGCATTCGCCACCAACCACCCGCCACCGCCTGTCGCCGCCAACCACCTGCCAAACCCCACTACGTCGCCACCGTATCGCCACCATCCACCCCACCCACCCCCAACCCACCAACATGATAGTTTTAAAAAAAAATGACTCGTTTTGACCCGCACTAACTTTGCTCCAAACCCGTTTTGACCCGGAGTCATTTTGCTCCTAACCCATATTGACCCGAACCCGTTCTGACCCGAACACGTTATGACCCGTGACCCGAACCCGCCCGACCCGTCCAGTTTGCCAGACCTATAGAAGTGAATGATGTGTTGAACCGCTAGCAGGTATAACTTTTGTTAAATTTCAAAAATTGGTGAATAGACATTTTTTTTGTTATTTTAGTGTATGTCATGTATAAGCAAATATGAGTATACGACTTCTTAATATTTATTTTAAAAATACCAAATTGTTAAACTTGTAATTATACTTATATTAAAAAATAAACATTACTTCATATGTGTAATCTGAAGTGACACCTGGCATGGCATCAACTAGTGCCACATCAGCAATTTAGCAGGTTTATAGCTAAAATCGGTTCAAATAAGATTGGTAACAAAATGTAAATTGGTTTCTATTTTGCGTTTAACTTACTATTCATTGCTAAAATTGGGAAGTGTAAAATCCGTTACTACTTGTGCAGTTTATCCTTTTTTAAGGAAGTGGACTAGCTGGTGTACCTTTGCATTGTTCTTCAAAGATTCTAATGAATGATCCCATGCAATCACGAGCAGCATTTGCAAACCCCAATTCTCCAGTCAAAGCATCATGAAGTGATTTTTTAAATTTATCAAGTGTCTCTAACTGTATGTGTTCTAGCATCAATTGGTAGGTCGGATGAACAAGCTATATTAATCAGATAATAATCATTAATTAGTACAACAGATACGAAAAATAGTTTAGCAACACCCAGCTATATTGCCAATCATGAAGAAATATTACTTGAATCAACTTCTCTTCCAACTGCTTTCGTTTGGCAGATCTAACACTATCTTCAAAGTAAGTAGCATCTTCATCATAACTGAATGCAGAATTATCAAATAAAATTTTAAGGCAGCAAACTCATGAAGTTAGTATACGCACTAGAGGTGACAGCTTCGCCCATTTACTTATGAATAGGTCTATTTGGGTTATGCTTTATCTCTAACAAAGAAATAGTTCAAATGGGTCGAGCTGGTCAAAAATAGCCCAAAGTGTTTTTTTAATGCCAAAAACCTCCTACATCATTTTATCCAAAAAATAGATTATTATTGCAATAACTTAATTTGCTTAATCATATTTGACACACAGGTTATTTAAAACAGTTCTCAAAGTTTGGACAAAAAGTGTTTCAGGTCAACCCAAAAGGGGCCCGTTCGACCTGCACCAAAAACTACCCATGTTGATCTAAACCCATTTCATTGTGTTATTTAACCCACCTGGCCGGCCTATTTTGCCACCTCTAATATGCACCATAATCAGTTTTGAAACATATGGCAAAAAGGCAATAAATTATATATACCTGGATAAACAAGCGTCAATCATGGAACTAAGCTTACTTCCGAAGCCTGGCACAATATGAGACTGTACAGCCTCTTCTAAATCACACCAGTCCTGCTTACAAATATAAATTTGCTTAATAAAATGTATTTTAGGCTTACAAATGGTTTTTTAGCATGTACCTGGTTTGTTACAAAGAAAGAGTACTTCTCATCAGCAATTTCTTCACATCTTACAGTGGCCACCATCACCTGCAAAACCAACTTGAACTTTAACATCTACACAACATTTGGAACTTTTTTGAAGATTACACAAAGTTGATTGCTAAAAATGGATTAATTTCATATACATCCTTCTAAATTTCATAAAATCATATTATCCTTTTATAATACTAAAAATATCACCTTTCGAAGATCGGAAAGTCTCGGGTTGTTACCAAATAATCGAGCAAAAGGTGAAAAAGAGTTGAATGAGGAAGAGGGTAGTGTGTAAGTAGATGTACTGCAGTATCAAGAACTTCACACCAACATCATAATCTAGAAGAACAAACGACTCCAAGAGAAGCGTACAAACAGCATCAAGATGGTGGCGGTTCTTTCTCTCAGCCAGCACATGTCGTTGAGGTGTGAGGGACAACACTGTTGAGAGATAGTGCCATTTGTTTGTAGGAATTATTTAAATAACTTAGATATCAGACTAAGTGATATAGTATAGGGACTAGACTTGAAATATGGTGTTCTATATAAACACCTCCTTATGTAAACCCTAATCACAATCTGATACAATCATATTACAAGGTTTAAGTTTCGACATGTATTCTATCCCATTGCCAGATGGAAGAAATTTTAATTTTTGCACAAAACTGAGATTGGATATATGCATGGAAAACTCAAAAACAGAAAATACTTCATCTTTATAACGCAGGAAGTAAATCCATGTGAAACGACTGCAATCATCAGTGAAGGTGACCAAGTATTTGTAATTGGCATGACGTAATTGGTACCATTCCCGGAACGTCAGTATATATTAAATCAAAAGGTTGAACGACATTCTTGGTTTTAAAAAGCGAGAAGCGCACTGAAGCGACAAGGTCTAAATCCGAAGCGCAAAGCGGAAAAGCAGACCGATTTTCGTACGCGAAGCGCACATGTTTAAAATAAATCTATAAACCAGAGTTCGATAAATCAAACAGAACAATATTATTTGTATGTCCAAGACGCTTATGCCATGTTTAAAAATCCATATGTGCAAGATGACACGTAACAAAAGTAAAGATAACGAAACACATGAAGAAAAAGATCATTCAAGAGGAAAAAGTCGCTTAGCCCCCTCGCAATCATCTTTCTCGACTGTTGTTCATGCACAACACAACCAGATTTAGAAAAGCTCCACCTTACGATATAATCAATGAGTTGACTCGCAGAAATAAAATTAGTAGTAACAGGAGACAAAAACGTCTTTTAGGGATGAAGAAATGTCATCGGTGGTAGTGAAGTGTGTGTGGCTGTGATGGGTAAATGGTTCCCAAGGTTCCCTGAGGAGTATTTCTTGATGTTGTAATGATTAAAAACTGCTGAGTCAAAACACTAGGTATGTGAAAGAGTTTTACCTGAGATTCCTAAGTAGAGAAAGCTGAAATGATCATTTGTTGAATCATTTCTGGGGTTATTGAAGGAGCGGGAACATTTTGTGTTGTGAGTTGTATTCACAGAGCCAAAAACACGTGAACACCCAACTGAGGTTGTATATGACACTCCTTTTTGCAATACTTTCAGAACTTTATAGGGGTAATTTGAAGCATAATGTCCAAATTCTTTTCAACGAAAACATTGAATAGAACTAAGTAGGAACTGGATCAAGATTTATAAGACTGGGCATTCAAGTTACTTTGAGTCAATAGATGTTGCTGTTCTCGAAATAAATAATAGAAACAAGTGTCCAAAAAAGGAATATGGTCCCTGTTCATAAAATTGGACCGGATAGTTTCAAAGTCAAATCTCAACTTCATAAGAAACTGATCTCTTTTAGTACTTTCATGGACAGCTTGAATAAAACAAAGACCTTGAGGTTAAGTGGCATAAAACTATGTTTGTATATGTATACTCAGCCCAAAGATTCATAAAACAAAATCAGATGTCGAGAGAATATCCCGTTGAAGCCATGAAGGGTGGCTAACTCATATTCCAACTGAATCAATGTGCCATGTTGTTTTGACTATAGAGTTATTTTATATGTTCCCACATCTGGGCTTGCAGTCCTGAAAGGAGGAACACATTGTTGGTCCTACAGAACTTATAACGCATTCCCTGATTTGACCATTCCTGACCTCATGTTTGGCATGTCCAGTCTTGTTTTTGACATTGTCAAGAGTTGGGACTCGACAGCTGTCATATATATGGCCCTATAACTCTATAAGTCCTTTCCCTTGACAAAAATCTGGAAATGTAATAACCAAGCAGAGTAGTTCTTGCCAATAAAGTGAACAAAAAAGCATCACACTTGTCAAAAGACAAGATGCTACAAGAACTTGACTGAGACCGACTAAGAGCGAATAAAGATCAAATGGAAAACTCGAGACATTAATATCTGTATTACACTATTACCATGTCAAGCTTAGATACTTTGAGAAAATTCTCCTTTCTATTTATATATTTCACAGGTATTTATACAACATATGAGCTAAACTAAGAAAGCATATATATACAAATCCTATAATCAAGCCTATGTAACACCTAATATACAACTTGTAACTGTCACGTAATAACTCTAATCTGTGACCACTATACAGAATCCCTATAATTAAGTAAACATAAACGGTTAAGTATGATATTTTAGGTGTGAGAGTATATATGGAATGATGAAATAGAATTTAGAATGATATATATGAAATTTTGAACCTTAGAAGGATATATATGTAATTTACCCTTTAAAAATTTACCTTGTGAGCAGGCAAGTCAAGATCTTTGTTCGCTTTAATAACTTCCCAAATCTGTTGGGCACTAAATGAAAAACCTGAAGCAGGAACAACCCCCCGCCTATCTCCGGCTAAGCCGTTAGGTGCAATAGAATGAAAAAATCTCTGCCTTAAACTAGCCACCTTCAATAAAATAAAATGATATAACTAAGTAACACATAATGCAAATTAAAAATACAACATGTTTCTGAATGTCATTATGGACTTGATCAATGACGTGACAAAATGAACTGGTGAGGCAGGTTGGGTATATTGACCAGAATGGATAACTTTTGGGTGTGGGTCAAAATGGGCCAGTTCATGCAAAAATCATATTAGAGCAATATCAACTTTAAAAATATCTAAATACCATGACCCGTCGACCATCTATTGTAATTTTTAGTGTACCTGCTCCTTAAATTGTTCTTCTTTCTCTTCAAAGCTAGAGAGAGCAACAACTTCTACCTGGTCACTCAACAAGTAAGAAATTATAAATAGGCATATTTTTCAATCTCAAGAACATTAATACCAAAACTCCAAAAGAAAACAATAATGATATTTTTGAGATCTTACATTAAAAAACTCACTGAGTGGAGTCTGTTTGTGGGCTTCTGGTTTGGGAACAGAATCCCATATCTGGAGTAAAGAACAAAGCATTAAAAGCATCATGAATGAATTAGCTTTCAAGATAACAAAAATAACGAACAAACCATACCTTCTGAATATCTTCCCTCAAGACAGGTTCTAGATTTTCAAGAGGTGTCTATAAAGGAAAAAAAAGGATAATACATCAAAATTTGATAGATTACCCTCGTTTTATCAAAAGGGATAGATTAGCCAAGACAAAAGGGATAGATTACCCTCGTTTTATCACGTATGACAAACATCAATGTTGTTTTACGTGGACTAAATAGTCGTAGCATAACCTGAAATATATAAAGTATAGGTTCAACAGTTTGCCATTGTGACTAACATATGAAAATGCTAAAATACATGTACAGGTTATGCACCTGAAATACGGTTTTCAGAAGAGGTTTGTTTGCAGCCTGCTCACGTCCAATATCATGACACCACCTGCGTAAAACAATCCAAGTAAAGCAATTATAATTCAAACAAAACGCATATTGGATCCTATATTAGGCAAACAGAAAGCTTACATGTTTATAAGCACTATATCTGAGACAGCAAGAGCAAAAAGTGCACTCTGCTTTTCAAATGCAGTATCATCCTAAGGAAGCAACAATAACTTAATAAGAATACACCTCAAAAACCAAGAAAACTTTATAACGTGCTGAGATAAACCAAAACATAACTGTTTAATAAGATTAACTAAAAAAACAAAAAAGAATAAGTATTAACCTCTCCTCGCTCTCTTCCATCAGTACCCTCAAGATCCATTACAATGGTGCACGGTTCAATACCAGCACATCTTGCCATCCAAATACCTTTGGTTGTTTGAGACCTGATAGAAGAGCATAACAGTAAATTACTAAATCTGAAGATAGACTAAAAAAAGAGCCAAGACACAAGAAAAATAGATACATGCCTGCCCCTATAAGCGTCCATTTCCTTGAAGTTTGTGTGAAAAAGATTATTCAAAAGTGTGCTTTTCCCTGTCACATACACATATTCAGAACTTGCACCATGCAACCTCAATATATGATAATAGTCATAATACTAAAAACTAACCTATCACCTTGCTACAAGAAGGATGACTTGCTTTGTCATCGTTAATTTTAAAAATAAATTCTATTCTAAAAAAAGTTTAGTAAAATGTGAAACAATTTCACTATTTGATATGTTATAGAACACGTACCACTACTTTGAGGTCCCATGATGGCAACAACAGCATAAGAAAGCCCACATTCAGCCAATTTTACTTGCTTGATAAAATTGTCAAGCCCTTCAGCATTAAATGTGCCATCTCCTTCTATGAGGTGGGTGGAACAGCAACCTGCTTCTTTGTCTACAAAAGTCAACACTGAATCACTATAACATATCCCCATAAACCTAAAATCTTAAACCCATAAATAAATTACTCAGCAAAGTACACCTTATTTTCAATTGCTAATCAGTGACATAAAGAGTAAATCAAAATATGCGTTCCAGGGGATGTTTGGGATTGCTTAAGAAATCTGATTATCTGCTTATTGTGTTTTGAAACAATGATAAGTTGTTTTGAGTGTGTTTAAGATTGCTTATCCAAACTGCTTGTTTGATTACTTGTAAGTGAAATAAGTTTTTTGAATTAGCAGCTTGAAGTTGCTTATTCAAAGCTGCTTATTTCAAAAAGACAACACTTTAATTGGTATATATAGCTCCACAAGCCAATAATCTTCATTTCATTAATATAAAAAAAAATCAACCAATTACACCTAATACATAATAAGATCACAATTTTCACATGGCCTGAATTAAAATTTCAATTACAAAACCTTGTTTACAACACGAGAGCTGCTAATTAGGGGGTACTTGGGATTGCTTATTGAAACTCCTATTTTATTGTTTGAAGTAAACAGTTTCAAATAAGCAAATTCAAACTGCTCATTTCAATATTTCACTCGTAAATAATCATATAAGCCGTTTAGATGAGTAAGTCAACACGGCGAGTCAGCAACACCTTCAAAACAGCTTACTGTTGTATCAAAACACGATAAACAGATAATCAACTTTAATAATTAGTCTCTTTCTCAAGATATATGTCCCTGGTATGACTTAAATTTTACTTTATATGATTCATTATTCTCATTTCTGCTTTCAATACCACAACTTTGGATTCAAACTCAATGCAACTTATTCCTTCATTCGCATTCCAGATCCTATTCAAACACCAAATTATTCACTTAAAACTAACCTTCCGACTTCTTCAACATAACAAACTCAATCAACCACATCAAAGATAGATCAACGATTAATAGTTTCAATCAAAGCGCTTAACGAAATCGAATTGAAGTTCAGTTGTAGATACTTAGAAACGTGTACCGTTGCATCGTTACAGAAAACGAACAATGTTGGATCAACTGTATCGACGTTAGGGTTTAGATGTGCAAAATGATAAAGTTAAACATCGATTTCGAAGGAATCGAGTGACGTACCCATCGGAAATTGTTGAATACCGAGATTTGATGGTGTGCAGTTGAAGATGAAGATGAAGAGAAGCAGGTGAAAAGGAGTGCGATCTCAGGTCAGCATAAAGCCATAAACCTCTCTTTGTTTCTCTGTCTTATAGAATGTACCAAACTTTCTTTCCCCATGGTATAAAATCATAAAATATCCTTTTCAAACAAATAAATGATGATTTTTTTCCTCAATAAATGCCCTTTGTTTATGGGAGGGATGGGTCGGTTTGGTTCGATTTTAAAATAAAATCAAATTCAAAAAGGAAAGTTCGGTTTTTAGATTTTCTAAAACTGTTTGGTTTCGGTTTTTACAATGGGCTATGTTCGATTTTGGTTTTTTTGGTTATATGAATTGGACTTGAGTTTTTGGATTTTTTTTAACTAATGATTAATTGATTATTACACATTTATGCCTAAATACTTTTAACTACATAATTTATTAGTTTCTTATAAAATAGTTAACATTCTAATCCATAAATTTAGGGTTGTGCAAAAGAACAGAAAACCGAAATTCGAATCGTATACGTACCCGAAAAAAAACAAACTGAATTGTGAATTCGGTTCGGTTAACGGATGTACCTTTTTTTTAATTCCGTTTATTCAGTTTGTTTAGTTAGACATATTTACAATTCGGTTC
Source organism: Smallanthus sonchifolius (assembly GCA_023525975.1). Taxonomy (NCBI): domain Eukaryota; kingdom Viridiplantae; phylum Streptophyta; class Magnoliopsida; order Asterales; family Asteraceae; genus Smallanthus; species Smallanthus sonchifolius. Next base: position 85,886,402 of record CM042034.1, on the reverse strand, counting down.
GGTTTATTCGATTTATTTGGTTTATTCGGATATACTTTCTTTTTTAATTCGGTTTATTCGGTTGAATTCGGTTCGGTTAGAAAATTTTCCAATTCGGTTCGGTTAGGTTAACGGATAAAGGTTAAAAAAAAATCAAAACCGAATAAATCGAACAAACCTTTAACCGAACCGATAAACACCCCTACATAAATTCAATAATAAATATAAATGTTAACATGTTGATTGATACAAATATGCGTAACGCATATATACATGCACACAATATATTATAAAAGTTTATATGTATACGATCAGTTTATTCGGTTTTTTCAGTTCGGTATTTTATAGGCAAGCAAAATTACTTTTATAGATGGTTAAATAATCAAAAATAACTTAAGAGGTTGTTCTATTAAATTATATAAAAAACTTAATACAATCACAATGAATAATTATTGTTAATTAAATAACTGTTGACAATAAAACAACATGATTTTCAAATCATGGTTTCAGAAAAATAATATTATGTTGCATATGATATTTGTAGATCTCTTTGGTGGTGTAACATGATTTCGTAGAATCACTGGATTTTGTGATTACTTTATACTTTTCTTAATCGTGTATGGAATTTACTTTCAGATTAAAGTATTTTCTGGGTAAACGAAATCAATAACCGGATAACACGTAAAGTAATTTCCAAATAATGAGATTTTTTTTTATGTGAATCGAAGTTGTAATTTGATGTTGAAAACAAACCAAATGAATTCTTTTAAACAAGTCGATATGCCTATTGTCTGTTTGTTATCGATTTGTAAACAGTTTAAATTGATGCAAACGTAAGTGAGTTTGAGTCGAGCTTCTACCTAAATTAAAACTCATTTAGTCATTTTGATGAACGAATTTGATCATACAACTAGGTTCATGAGTATAAACGAGTTAGTTTCTTATATAAATATAATATATTCTTACATGATATATACTAGGTTAAAATCCTGTGTGTTACACGGATTGAATAAATATAATTATAATATTATATATTAAGTAATAAAAAAATTATTTTTTTAAAAACCTGTGTTTTATACGGGTTGAATAAACCCGTAAAATACAATATAATCTGTTAACACATACACTCGTCAAAATATGTCAGGAGATTTATTAATACAAAGATTAGCATTTTGTTTAAAAAATATTATTAATAAAATACAGAGATGTATTTAATAAGATAGAGATGTGTATTTAATGAAATATAAATGTGTATTTAAAAAGAGAGATAAGCGAGAAAAAATGATAAGAATGAATATGAAGATGACACTTGTAATTGAAAAACCTTTATTTATTATTTACTAAAGATTAAAAACAAACTTGCGTGAATAGTAACCGATGCGTGGCTTCTTTTTAGTGGGCCAACACAAAGCATCCCAATCACAGTTTACCATGTCGCAGCTTCTGTTCATATGATTTTTGACACTTTCGTGAGAAAGTCAGTAAAACTTTTAGCCCCTCCACCTAATCTAAAAGTGTAAAACCCCACTAAACACTTTTCATAAATGACTCCATAAGCTCCTGGAGTTTTAGCAGGTAAATTTAAAAGTTTTATAATAAAACTCTCACCCCTCCACTTATTTAAATAGTTATAAAAGTCATAAAGCAACCAAATATGCATCAAGTACAGAATCTATTAATTTCGTTTTTCCTTTAATAACTTTTGTTTGTTAATTTTTTTTAAAATACGGAGTGCGTGGCTGCTTGTATTTTTTTTTCAACGTTCCAATATATATATATTTTTTAAAACGGAGTTGTATTCAAAATCGAGTTTTTTTTATCGTTGCCTATAGCGAGTGCCAGTTGTGGTACCGTGACGAGCCGAACCTAATATGGGTGAACAACATCATTGTCGATATTGGTATTATCGGAACCTGTATTGGTATTCGCCTTATAGTATTCGACGACCTGAACCGGTATTTTTTTAATTTGTTTTTTTCCTTTTTTTATTTTTTAGTTTTATGTTTCTTTTCTATTAACATTATTTTTATCGTTGCGTCTATGTTTTTATTTTAAATTTTATCAACGATGGGCCCGACAACATTTTCTTTGATAACTTTGGGTTCGTTAGGTTTTTTTAAATAACGGAATGCGCGGTTTAACGTTCTGGTTTAAATTTTATTGAAGTCGGAGTTGTATTCAAACTCGTGTGTTTTTTGGTATCGTACGCTATAACGAGACCGTGATTCGATGTAAGTTTTATCCACACAAACGAGTCAAACCAATAACGACTAGACTCCCGCCGCGAAGCGCGGGGGTAAAAACTAGTTACAATAAAAAATAAAAGATGTTTATTATGTTATGTATATAATTTTCATAATCATAAACATATAGGATGCGGTTCAAATAATAGTCAATATTTATGTGATAACCACTCTCAAACATAGTGTTACGTATATGTAACAATTGTCTTTTTTTAGTGTTATATATATAACAATATGTGTCACATATATATAACATCATGTGGTACGTATATGTAAACTTCTTATTTTCGTATTTATGTTCAAAATAAAAGTTCAAGATAGTTAAATACTCTTTAACAGTTAAAAAAATAATGTATAAATTATATGATTATTTGAAACTGGTTATAACGATTATCACATAAAAAACTTGTTATCATATAAACTCTTCCTGAACATATATGTATAATATTAAATAATAAACTACTAGAATGCTTATAATCTCCAACTACTTCTTTTAACTCTTGCTTCGCGGCGGGAGTTTGGTCGTTTTTCTCTCGTGCCACGTGATTGGTCGTTATCAGTTCAACCGACCGAAACACACATCACATCCACTATTTCCTTTTTGTATTTTATTATTTTAATAAAATTTAAAAATTGCCGATTCGGGTCGCCGAAAACCATAAAAGCGAATACAAATACAGGTTCCGATAATACCAATATCGACAATGATGTTGTTCGCCCATAATAGGTTATGCTCGTCACGGTACCACAACGGTTACGGCACTCGATATAGGCAATGATATAAAAAACTCGATTTTGAATACAACTCCGTTTTTAAAAAAAATATATCGGAATGTTGAAAAAAAAACTAAAAACATTCGCATTCTGAAAAAAGTTAACGAACGAAAGTTATTAAAGGAAAACGAAAATAATTGAAATGAAACGGGTTAAATGCGTATATTATATATAGTATAAGGGTTGAAAAATAAAAATATTTAAAAAAAAATACGTGACAGATTACTGTTGGATGGAACACTATTCACGTAAGTTATGTTTTAAACGTAGTTTATAATATAATATAACTAGGTTAGAAACCCCTTGTATTACACAGGTTAAATAAATATAATGTTATACATTTGGTAATAAAAATTTTAGAAGCGTTATGTAGTTATTTTATAAAAGCGTTTTATAAAAATAATGAAAGAAATGTTCAATTTCTAAAAATGTTTTATGAACAATCCTAATTTTTTAAATGAAAAAAGTTTTATATAATGAAAGAAATGTTCAATTTCTAAAAATGTTTTATGAACAATCCTAATTTTTTAAATGAAAAAAGTTTTATAAAAATAATTATAGAACTTCATTATTATTTAGTAGGAGAGAGAGTTGGGAAACAAAAAATTATAAAAAAAAACAATTAAAAAAGTTTGTATAATTAATAAGAGAAAGAGAGGCGGGAAAAAAATAAGAAGAATGAATAAGAGAGTGACAAGTGTCCCTCTAAAACCTTTATTTATTATATAGTATAGATATAGATGTACATACTTTTTTGGTTAATATATATAAAGTATATAATAATTAAAAATAGAAACATCAATTCTTTAAGAATTAATTACACAGATGGCCCATTTGGTTTACCCTGATTTCACTTTTGGCCTCTAAGAATGAAAAATTACAAGTTTGGATCAATAGTTTGCACAAAAATAACACGTTTGGCCCCTGAGTTGGATGTCAGTTAAGTTTTTTGTTAAACTTTTAAAAAATACCCAAAATACCCTTAGGTTAAAAAAATATATAAAATGGTTAAATAAGACCCACTTGACACCCCCTTTGAAAACCCCTGAACAGCCCAATGTCATCTTCTCCGGCATCTTCTCCGGTCATCTTCTCCAGCCAAGCACAACCCGGTGATGATTCCGGTCATCTTCTCCTTCCACCGCCATCTCACCCTACCCTAAACACAACTACCACCACTGCTACTTCGGCACAGCTACCGCCACCGCCACTCCGGCACAGCTACCACCACCGCCACTCCGACACAGCTACCACCATCCTTCCCTCCAATATCCTGCTCAAAATCACCCACACATCTTTTTACCTTCTTTTCTCTTTCTACAAATCCATACAAAAGATTAAAAATTGATGTTTCTAATTGCTTCAGACGGCAACAAACGGCAGCGCCGCTAAGGCTCCGACTTCAGACGATGAGGAGAGGAGACGAGAGGGAAAGGGAGAGAGGACGGCGGTGGTGCTAGAGCTTATCCGGCGAACAACACTTGAGGTTAGGTGGGCCTCGCTGCGCCACCAGATCCGCAACCATCAGTGAGGTTAGGTGGGCCTCGCTGTGGTGGTGGTGGTGGTGGTGGAGAAGGGATGTAGTGGTGGTAGGGAAAGGATCTTGTGGTGTTGTGGTGAGGAAGAAGAAAATGGTGTTTGAGTGGGTTTTTTATATTTTTTAATGTAAGGGTATTTTGGTCATTTTACATTCACTTAACGGTCAAAGTTAACAGACATCCAACTCAGGGGCCATCTCTGTAACAATCATGCAAACTATAATATTTCATTCTTAGGGGCCAAAAGTAAAATCAGGGTAAACCACATGGGTCATCCGTGTAATTAATTCATTCTTTAATAAAAGCTTGAGTCAAATTATTTTTTGTGGGAGCATGCCACCGACTGGTCGGTCCGCCAACCGTCCATTTACGGACCTTTTCGAAAAAGGAATCCTTTATTTGAAACTTTAACGTTACCTTTTTGTACTTGTAGTGTTGTTTTTATTTTTTGGCTTTTAACAACAAAATTCTTTTCTTCAAGATGACAAAGGTGTTAACGTGTCAACTTTTTCTCATTAACTTATAAAATGATAGATTCTAGTGGTGTATTAAAGGCTTTATCTAACACGTTAAATAAGATAATAACGAAGTTATGATATACAGTCGACATGTGATTTAATGGGTATGCATGTGTGAACCTTTCAAATCGTTTTATTAAAAGGTTATATTAGAATAACGTTACACTTATGCTACAAACAATTATTGTTTGATCCTGGCTTATATCGTCTTGTTATATGGTATATTAACTTAATATGTTGTTGTATTATATGGAGAAAGATAATGAAACTCGACGTAGAACCAAATTTAATTAGTAAAATATGATAATCATGTAAATACATGTACATATTGTTTTAAATGTTATACATAAGGCGGTTATACAACCGCATAAAACCACCTGTCTTTCTATCACTACGTACAAGTGCTTTAAAACAATTATATACTTAAATTTGGTCGTGTATTTAACACAATCATATGTGTGTGTGGTGTGGCGTCGTGTTCAAAAGGAGCCACCATAAATTTGAAAACATTTTAAGGATTGAGAAACAGTTTTTTAGTTGTTAGAATGCTTGGCGTAATGTCATTTTTGTATTGGATGTGAAAATTTGTCCTATTCACCGGTTAATACATGAAATAAGCTCATACTTTCACGTTTAGAAAAATTGTTGTATTCATCGGTTAATACTTGAAGAAACGGTCTCTCACATGTAGATGTGAAAGGTCCTTTATAGCATGCCAAAACGACTATTGTATGTTTGTCCCTTTTCAAAATATGTCCATGGAACTCATTAGTATTGACATCTTTTGTGGCCCTCGTCATTTGATGGTGTGTTGAGGTGCAACGCGTTTTATCCCACGATTTATGCCATGTAAACCATGCCTTTTGTCGGTTAGGACACTAAGCATGTTAATATCCCAATATACATATAACTAGGTGGATCAGCCGCGCGTTGCGGCGGTAGTAATTTGTTGGTAAACGATACAAATTTGTTGGACCTTAACATAAAAGCTTGTTTTCATTAAGTTGTGGTATTTGTACAGTAGAAACGTATATTGTTTGACATTCAAGTGTTCTTATGTTAGCTACAAGCAACAAATTTAGTTGAATTCTACCCGCTTGGTTTAGATTATATCTAGAATATTGGGATGCATGAGTTTCCTGTTCACAAAAGCTTTAATCCTAATTGTCATTTTTAGAGGCCAGCTGCATAATATTTATACAAAAGGTGCAGTGGCATTCTAATACATACAAAAGAGTTAGTCTAAAGGCTGGCCTTGTACAAAAGCTTTAATCCTAATTTCCCTTTTTTAGAGCCTGCTGTATAATATTTACACAAAAAGTGCAGTGGCGTTTTAATACATACAAAAGAGTTAGTCTAAAGGTTGGCCTTGTTTTCAAAGTTGTGGCTGCCTTGATGCATGTTACGGCAAAAGCGGCTTTCCTAGAGGCTTTGTTGTTGTGAAACCTTTTTTAGTCTCCCTTTTTTGACTTCTTGGGAGTACCCGACCCATCATCTGCATATAATAGCGCATATTGAGTTTGGTTGCCTTTAGGTATTGTATGTAAATTAACGTGTTGTTTTGTAAACCTGTTGTTGAGAAGTCGAGCCTTTTAGCTGTTGTTTGTGGTTGTTCTATTCTTGCTTTGCTTTTATGTTGTTGACTTTCTACTGGCAGTTGGGCTGCGATTACTGTAGCGGGTGGGGTTACTTGTACATTGGCGTCACTCACCCTGTTAACCGTTCCTCGTACTGTCCCTGAGTGATGATCTTTTTGTGCCTGAATGTGAAATTTCATCGTTTTTCCTTTCAGGACCTGTATAGGTACTGGCATCGCAACTGATCGTTTACATGCGTATTGTAACATCCATGACTTTTGCGGATAATATTTTATTTCATTTTGCATGTTAATAACATTGTGTCTACCATATTATCTCAATCTTATTATAACATACTTGTAATTACATCGTGCGATATCAATTATTATAACAAAACGTATAAACAATTCAGAGTCTTTGAAATTTTATATTATATATATATATATATATATGTATATAATATTATTGATATTAAATTAATAAAAAAAATGTGGTTTTATATATTTTTTTTATGACAATAAAATAAATAATAAGTTTTTATGGTTTTATAAAAGAAAGAATTATAATCTAAATGGAAAAAGAACCTTGAACCCTCCCATCTTGTTACTTGAACCCCCTCAAACCTCTTGAACCTTCATTTGAACCCTTTCTTCTTGTTGTTGAACCCTGGAACCAACCAAAAACCCAATTTTGACTTCAGAAAGTCAAACCCGTTAAAATCATCAATCAATCCCTGTAAATCCGGAGTTTTAATTCTCCCAAATCAATCACCAACTTATTTGCGATCGGTTGAGACTCGAAATCATCGAAATTGTTTGAGTTTATTCGTTTTTGAAACCCAAAATGGAAGCTTCGTTCGTGGGTTTATATCCCGCTAATCAAACCTCAAATCCCGTCAATCTCGATCCATTAACAGCTGTTAACGCGTCTTAAACACCCTATAAAACCCCCATATCATTTCACAATTGAGATTACCACAAAAATCCATCCTTTTTCCTTCTCCTGTTCCGAGCGACGCCATCACCTCCTGACGCGTTATCGTTGACGATTTTGGATCCACTACGTGTGATTCCAACTCGAGGGTATCGTTGATCCGGTTCACTTGTCCTCACGAACTAATTCCAGTTTAAGTCACAAGATCAAGGTGAGATTCATAGCCCCTTTTTCCTTTTTACTTTTGGGGTGAAACATGTATACATATGTCTTGATAGCTTAATCATTTTTATCAAAACAGATTCTTAAACAAGTAATTTCAATTATGTGCTTGATATATGAACACTATAATAACGTTGCAATCATTAACTTGTTCATAAGCCTAAGGAAGTACTAGTATGGCCATATAGGGGAAACCGATATAACATTTCAACGGCACAATCTTGGTGATTGTTGATGCAATAATATTTCAACGGCACAATCTTTGTGATTGTGGATGCATATAACATTAAGGGTTGATTGCAATAAATTTGGTGTTAATATGCTTTCACACTTGTTTGAACTTGTACTGAATTTGTCTTAAATCTTTTGTGGCAATTTATCTTTATAACTTATAAAACCTATGTTTCTCACCAACTTTATGTTGACCCATTTTACTTTACATGTTTAAGAAAATAAGAACTAGAAGGTGAAAGATCATATAGGATTGCTCAAGGACTTAGCAAATAAATTTGAACTTTGTTTTTATTTTGATTGGTTGTTCATGTTTTGAAACAAGTGTTGAATATTAATTATGAAATTAATAAATTTTGTGATGCCTTAGTAATTATCTTTGTACATTGTGCTATAAACTAAATGTGTGACACCTCGCGTTTCCGCCTCTGGCGGGGTGTGACACGTATGTTATCCGCAAATCGGAGCATTCAATTCCGGTCATGGACCTGACTGCATCATTGAAGATTGTCACTTTTATTTCTGCAGTTTCATCCGCAATGATGGCACTAACGCGGTACCTGTGTTTTTAGTTTAGTCAGTGTAAGTGATTTTTTCTCGCTGTAACATGTGACATCTATTAAAAGAAATTCAAAATGACCCCATAACATTAAACTGTACTTCCTTTTGATTTTACTCATTTGGCAGCATTAAAGATTTAAAGGCCTACAAAAAGCTCATTAAATTTACCCAAGATAAGTTCAACATCCACTTGCCCATGATTATGTAAAAATGGGTTGATTTCAGATTCATTTTAGTGCTATCAGGTTGTTAAAAATAGTTAATGGCATGATCACCTGTTTATAAACTTCTAACTTGTTTTGTTAAAAGAAAAGAATAGATCACAAATGTTATTAACAACTATTTAAATCATATCTAATATATTAATTATTTTTAAAAAAGTCAAAATTTGAATAGACTAATTGAAACAATTCACATGATTGTATGTCATTGACTTGTGTAAGTACAACGAAATTTGAATTTGTGTGTATGTTTGTTTGTAGTAGTAACTTACATATGCTTTGGCCTTGGGTATTTTCCATGAGTTGGACACAACCATTGCTCTCCGCATTCATAGATAGTGTTGGAGCATTTGGGGCACGCGGTGAAGTTTCAGTCTATAGTAGGAAAAATCTCTTTGATGGTGGCATTACAAGGGAATGTCTTGCCCTGCAGTAAATTTACATTTATAGATGTTTAAGTGGAAAAATGAATTTGGTAATATTTGTGAGCAGAATATTATAGTTTCTTGTGTTAAGGTGATTTACTTACCGTTAATTCCTTTTTCTCCTTCTGAATTATGGAGGACATGGTATACGCGGCCTCTCTGTTAACTGCAGTCGAAGTGCTTGATGTGGTTTGCTCTGTTGCAGTGGCAGTGCTGTGAATACCTTTGTCACTGCACGTATTGCCATGCGTATGTCATGTGTCTTTTGTAAAGTATTGTAAGCATTGTATGTAGAATGTTAGACCTTTTTGTATTTTACCTGTTCAGAAAATCTTCTATTGCTGCATCTTTTGGATTGACGAACGTGAAGGTTCCAAAAGTTGATTTTAGTTGTAGCCGACCTGTTTTAGTGGTTATTAGTGTGCACAGCAGCAGGTTATATAGTTTCCGAATAACCAAGTCTATGAATATGCATTTACCTAAAAAAGATGTGACTTTCATGGCTGTGACAGCTAGGATAGCCGGATGTGGCGAGTTTTCAATCGCTTCCCTATCGAACCGTTCACTGGATGTTGCAACCTCCTCCCATAGAGTGACTTGAATATCTTGGTTGCTGAATTGTAATATCAATTGTAGTGTTGTTAGTATTGTGGAAGACATGTAATTATTTGTAAAATAATTTATTATGTATCAAAACATTAAAAAAAAACCAACAGTGCCAATTTGTTTTTAAAAGTATTAGCATGTTATGTTTAGGGTAGACAAACATTTTTTTTACTATAAAAAAAATAACAGTGCCAATTTGCTTTTCCTACAGTAAACAACACTTTTACTATAAAGATGCTAGTTACGTGGCATTGTTGGTTTTACAAGGAGTTAGTGAGTATACCTGGCATCCATTAGAGTTAGAATTACATATGGGCTTCCGTCCTTTTTGGTTTTGTCTTCGATTCCTCGCAGTATGACAAAGTAGTCGGTCACGTTGATATTTTATTAGTGTTTTGACTCATTCTACGTGGCAATAGAAAACGTATATGCAAATGACCTGTTGAAACATTTTCATCGTCACAAAATGTGTCGAGTGTTGTCCGACTACAAAAGTTGAAGTATTGTCGAGGAAATTCATATGTGTTTGTTATGGGAACTATAGAGCTCGCTGCTCCTATCCTCATATTGACAGGGTGTGCTAAAGCATTCACATGCTTGTTGGGCTCTGAACATGCGTAAGCTTCAATACGATAACAATTGCCAATTTCGATGCTTGATTCAACGAACTGCTGATCCTTCCTGCCATGTGCTATTGCCTGTATTCCATCTCCCTGAAAACAGTATAAATAAGAAAATGGTATAAGTATCAGCTAATGTCGCTGTGAATGGACTAAGTATGTAAATATAATTTATGTTGCATTAAGGGAAGTTATTTTTCTCTAGTGATGTGAATTCTTACGCATCGGTCCACAAATACGTAGCACGTGTCACATAATTTGAAACGCGGATGCCACTTCCGTAGAGCGCGGATTTCTACTGGCAGGCCGAGAGCCTTAATTCGTAGAGCAGAAAGCTTTTCAATCTCCATATGCTACAACCTATTGAAAATAAAAATAATATATCCGATAATGTAACTAACGCATATTGTTCTTCATGTATTTTTTGTGAAAAAGTGTAAGGCGTATAAAAAGCCTACTACAGACAGAGGCAACCGTAACCTGATGAGATTCAATTTCACGCAGGAAATCAGAAAACACGATGTTCATGGTAGTGTTGTGCTCGTTACAATGGCCACCTTTTATCAGTATTTTTAATGAACACCACCCCAGTCAAACAATAATAATAAAGCGAGCTGAAATAGAGACTTCATACTGATGTACACCAATAAAGAAAAGAAAAAAACATAGGTTATTGAGAAAGACCTGCATACAACCGAAAAGATAGGAAGCAAAGACTTAGATATTAATTGCAAAGAATCCGGGTTGAATCAGAATAGAACTCCTGCAAACATAACACGAAGCAAACTGTTTAAGATGTTACAAACTGAATTGGGCATATGTTATATCAATTGTATTTAACACGGTTGAATCAGAACAGAACTCCACAAAAGCTATACTTCTCTAATCTTGTGTTCAATTTTTGTTAGGTCGAATGACAAGGGAAAAATGTATAAGGTGTCTATGGATCCCTGTAAATTTAGGAAGTTACCAAGCGGACTAAAAATACTTCTATTTTGGACCTTTAGTCGTAAGCAAAATTTGAATAATCATATACACAATTTTTTATACGGAGCCTTTGGCAGACTCATAACCAAAAAATTTGAATATTATATCAAAATTTTCAAACCCCACTTTATGGATTCATTATTAAACAAACCATAGTGATACCAAAAAAATTGAATTTAACCAGTGACATTGTTATATCATCTTCATAAATTCATATAACAACGGGTCAGATGCTAAATAGGGAAAAATTCATCTAAACAAATTTATAGAACAGGCCTGAATAGCAAAAAAAAAAAAAAAAAAGGCAGAGGCTGACCTGTGAGAAGAAGACAGCAGAGGGAAGGTGCTAGACGCTGACCGAGGGTTTGATTTCACGAACGATCGATGCAGGCCTCATCCCATTTTAGCAAAGCGATCGATGTGAAGATATGAATTTAGGGTTTGAGGAGTGAGAGGAAGCAGGACAATGAGGGCGTTGTGGGTAGAGTGAAGAGCAGGTTGTGGATAAGGGAAGACCAGGGTATGGGTGAACAGATGAAATATATGAAAAAAGTCAAAATGATATAAACAAGGGAAATTTACCAAAACACCCGTTTGACCATGAGAAAATTTCAAAATAGTCATTGACTTTTTTTTTACCAAAATAGCCAACCAATAAGGAGGTGCCATTTATCAAAATGGCGAAAATTTCAAAATTTGTTGAGCCAAATTTTCGCTAAAAAATTGATTTTTCGCCAAAAAACATCTGATTTTTCGCCAAAAAAAATCAGAATATATTGAATTTTCGCCATTTTGAAAAATGGCGAAAAAATATGGGATATTTTCGCCATTTATTATTAAATTATAATTTAATTTTTAATATTAAAATATTTTATTTTTTTTATATATTTTTAAATTTTCACCTTATTTAATATTTAATTATTTTTCAATTATTATTTTTTCAATTTTTGTAAAATAATAAAATATAATTTTTATTTAAAAACGAATTTTAATAAAATATTATTTAAACAAATATTTATACCTCTTCTTACCATTCATTTTTTCACCACTTATCTAACAAACTTCATCAAATATTTATACCCCTTCCTACCATTCATTTTTTCTCCACTTATCTAACAAACTTCATCAAATATTTATATCCCTCCCTACCATTCATTTCTTTCACATTCCATCCACTTAAACATTTTCTTCACTTATCCACTTTATAAAATTCATCCTTTTATCCATCAACTTACAACTTATTTTTAAGTAATGTCTTGTAATATTATTTTATGTACTGGTGGAAAATGGGACTTTGTTAACGGTGTTGAGGAGTATGTTCCTTTAAAAAAAAATGTTTTCGATGTGTTTTTTGTGTTCCTAGTAATATTAGTTACGTGGGTTTGAAAAATCTTATTTGTGAAAAATGTGGTTTTAGCAATGAAATTCGTTTTTCTTATAAAATGTCTACTTACACACATTCAATTGATCTATTGGATGATCATGATGTTTTATTTTTTTTAAATGTTGTTTTAAATCAACCAAATGAATTGTTGTCTTTGTACGTTACTGAAGAATCTGGTGTGGGTAGTAGTTCAGCTGTTCCGTCTAATGAAACTCCTGTTGATTTTAAAGTTCCAGTGTCTTCTTCGGAGTCTAATGTTGTACCTAACTTTTTTTGGTCTATGCCCGAGTCATTGTTTGATCGTACAACAAACGAAGTAAAAGTTCTTAACTCACACTCTTCACATATTTCTGAGGGTCATATTTTTAAAAACAAAGAAGAATTAAAACTCGAACTGGGTAAAATTTGCATTACTGAATGTTTTGAATATAAAGTTGAGAGATCTTCGAAAACCCGATTTGAGGCTTCATGTCTAAATGATGGTTGTGAGTGGCGTATAAGGGCGTATGTGATTGAAAACACCGACGTTTTACAAGTGAGATACTTTAAAGATCAACACACATGTTCAAGGACTCAGACGTATCCTCATATACGTCAAGCCAATAAAAAGGTCTTGGGTAACTTGATAAAAGATCAATTCAAAGATAGCGGGTGATATACCGGCCGAATGATATCGTTACAGATATTAAAGAGAAATACAAAATTGATATATCTTACTCTCAAGGTTGGAGAGCAAAATCTTTTGCGCTTGAACTATTGACCGGTTCCTGAGGATTCGTTTGCTAGGCTCCCAGTTTACTGTCATAATTTGAAAAAGACGAACCCGGGTACAGTTACCCACACATTAACGGACGCAGCCGGAAGATTTGAAATGTTTTTTATTGCCCTTGGTGTGGCGGTAAGTGAATTTTTTAAATTATTATATTTTTTAAAATATTTTTCATTGTTTTAAAAGTTCTAATAAAAATATTTTTATATACAAATTCGAAGTTTCGTCGGTTATTTACGACCGTTGGTAATTATTGATGGAGCACATTTAAAAGGAAAGTTTTTGGGCACTATGTTTCTGGCGGTCGGCATGGATGGAAACAATCAAATCCTGCCGATCGCATACGGTGTTGGTAAAACTGAAAGTGGTGAATCATGGTCGTGGTTTTTGTCAAGACTTAAGGATTGTATTGGCGAAAATCCAAATTTGGCGATCATATCAGATAGGGCTGCATCAATTGCTCAGGCAATTAGGGACGTCTTTCCCCATGCTTATCACGGTCTTTGCTGTCGGCATCTTATGATGAACTTACACACAAAGGCAAGGTCCAAATTTTTTTTTTTAATGTTTATGGTGGAAAACTTGTAAAGCTTACAGAGTTTCCGAGTTTAATGAGGGTATGCGGCTAATATGTGATGCGGGTCCAAATATTTACAATACTCTTGTTAATATTGGTTTTGAAAAATGGGCTAGAGCACACAGCTCTGGACAACGCTATAATGTTATGACATCTAACAGTGCAGAGTCAGTTAACGCCTTGTCGGTTAATGCCCGAAAACTACCAATAATTAAACTTATTGAATTTTTTCGTGAAAGCTTACAGAAATGGTACTATAATCGTCGACAGGTTGGAGGTAATAATTTATTTAAATCATTTGTTAGTTACTAATTTATTTTTATTTTATTTTTTTAACATATTTGTTAGTTACTAATTTATGTTTATTTTTTTTAATACCTAACAATCAACACCCACTTACCCTGTACGGTCAGGGTAAAATTAGTAAAAAAATTTCAAAAAGTGGGTCATGGAGAGTTAGTGGTATTGATCAAAACAAGTTTGAGGTTGATGACGGAGGAAAAAAAGGTGTAGTCGATTTGGGTAATAGAACTTGTACATGTAATCAGTGGCAACTCTCTGGTTTACCTTGTGGTCACGTAATTTGTGTTTCGAGATATCTAAATCAAACAGATTGTAGTCATTGGGCTTTGAATTGGTTTTCAACAGAGTTTTATCGGGGGACGTATCAAGAGATAGTAAATCATCTTCCTGATCAAACAGAATGGGAGATACCAGAAGACTATGTTCCAATTCAACCACCACTCATGAATAAAAGACAGGCCGGTCGACCACGTGAAAATAGACGTATACCATCAGTTGGAGAGGTTGTAACACCGCCGTTTTGCACCCGATGTCGTAATGAAGGGCATACTCGTGTCAGTTGTAATCAGCCCAATCCATCACAACTATCATCTAGAGGGAGAGGTGGAGGAAGCAACCCTCAAACCCAACCAAATGTTTATGTCGATCCTGAAAATTTTCGTGACTATATCGTCGATACAACAGGCCAGGGATCACAAAAAATTTACTTTGATCTAAATGATCCTTAGTGACAAAAACTATGTTATGTTGTATTATTATTATTGAAAATGTTGTTAAATTTTATTATTAAGATTGTGTTATGTTATGTTACTAAACACATTTTCTCTATCTTTGGAGTCATAATATTATATTTTACAAGTTAAAATAATACTTTTTGTTTTCTTGTCCCCGTAATATCACGTGAGGTCTACTCAACGAACCTACCCGTGTTCCAAACGGAGTTTATATAGGGGAGTTATCAGCGCTTAAAGTTGGTTGTTTGACATTAAAACTCAAGATAATTCTACTTTTCAAACCACATTTTCTCTATCTTAGGAGTCATAAAATTATATTTTATAAGTTAAAATAATACTTTTTTTTTCTTGTCCCTGTAATATCACGTGAGGTCTACTCAACGAACCTACCCGTGTTCCAAACGGAGTTTATACAGGGGAGTTATCAGCGCTTAAAGTTGGTTGTTTGACATTTTTTGTTTTCTTGTCCCCGTAAATTATTTGACCTGCATCCCTATAAATACAACACAAATGACTATTTCTTTCACAACACTATTGAGAATATAACATGTCTTCTAACGTAAGAGATATCAACAACGGTAGAAGTAGAAGAAACACAAGACGTTTGAATGAGTCATTTTCAAATGATCCGATCATAGCCGACAACATTCCGTCACCGGTTGAGAACCATTATTTCCAGACAGGTTTGAACTGGTCACGAAATATTTTCCAATTCTTCTACAACGGAGATTCAGAATGGTGCAGGGTTCGTTGTATGGGCGTTACTGTACTTAACAGAGATTTTTGGGGTACCCTCTTAGGGTATTCTGGAAACGGTTATATAGAGTCAATTGTAAGTTTTTAATACATATATTTGTCGTATATACGTTTTTGTATTTTAATTAATGGAACATTTTAAATTACAGCATGTTCGTGCTTGGACAAACAGACTTATGTTTTGGAGGTTAGATGAAATACAAAGGACATATGCCTTACCCCCATCACCCGATAGTTGGACTATCTTACCGTCAGAATTTTATCACCTAGTTTATGATGGGTCGGTTGATGCCCTCCAATATGGAAATGGGACAAACAGACTATATCCCCCATTATGGGAGGTTGATACGGTAAATTATTTAATTGATACTATTCAACAACAATAAGTTAATTGTTTTTATTATTTACAGGTATACTTACCGATAACAGATGACGATAGAAACTCGTATCTTTTTTAGATTAATATGGAGAGACTAGAGATTCATGTATTTTTTCCATATGAATGTCGTCCAAACACCTGCAGTGATTCATGGTGCATTCATCGTCATGTCCACCAAATTTATGTGCAATTTGTGGATAGCTTTATATGGTTTCTACAATGTATATCATATTTTGAACAATCGGGGCAACAACAATTTCTTGAAAACGAACCCCTTGAATTACCAATGTCAGGTCAAAGTGTATGGCCTCCAAATGATGGTCATATTGGTCCAGATTCTAGGGTGGTAATTTGTATGTTATTGCGTAGATTGGTAATAAATAGGTCATTGTCGTGGCAAGAAATGAATATACAAGATACTTGTATGAGATATAGACGATATATGGCTGATGAATTATATGCTATGCGAATATTGCAGTAAGAAATAAATATTTCTATTTATGTTATTATATTATTATTCCTTGTAGTAAGAAAAAATAATTTCAAATATCATCTATAAATACCAACTATCATTCACCAATAACTCTCATTCAACATCTAAGTATCATTCAACACATAATGGGTGATGATCAATATAATTCTCAACCAATTCGTAAACCGTCAAGCTGGATACTTGATAAATGGAGGCGTCCAAAGAACACCGAGGGATCTTCATCATCTGAGCAACAGAACCCAGCTGTTGCTCGACCAGATAACTTTCAGCGTCCACGAAATATATGGGCAATTCCAGACGATGAGTCTCATAATTGGTCAGAAACTATTCTTGATTTCTACAATCACGGGGACAAACCGTTTTGTTATTCCGCTGTTTTCTTTAGAGAGGCAAAGCTTGACAAACGTTTTTGGGGTAGTCTTTTAGGGTTTCGTAACAACGGTTATCTCTTACCAGAGGTAAATAAATAATTTAAATATTATTATAACTTATTTATTTTGGAAAATATTATTTTTTTAATATGATTAATTTTTTTTTACAGCACTTAGAAGGCTGGGTTGGAAGATTGATGAAATAGAGAAATAGGGAACTCGCCAGTGGGGTATCCTCCGAAATGCGGTGGACAATATTACCACCGCAGTTTTATAATTTTCTGCTAGACTCACCTAACAAAAACGTAATTTCTTATGCTAATGGAAAATTAAACTGTTTTACCCCATTTTGGGAGGTAGACTATGTCTATTTTCCTATACCAATCCAAAATCAAGAATGGTTATTTGTCCGAGTTGATATGAGGACATTAAATATGGTATTGTATTGGAGTGAAAACGTCTATGGTGATACATATTTACGGTTAATTCACCCGAAACAAATGAAAATCTCAGTATATTTCACTGCTTTGTTGGTTAACATTGGTTATTGGAAAAAGACTGGATACTCTGAAATAGTTATGTCGTACGAAGTTAATGAAGAATTTGTTCAGTCACATGAAGACTTGGTTGGTAATAAAGGGGTGTTTGTTTGTATGCTAATGGAACATCTAGTAACCGGTAAACCATTAAATATAAATGGAGAATTTAAACAGAAATGTAAGTCTTACAGACGGTTTATGGCAGATCAGTTTTATTTTTGGCGTTGTTTGCCACGTTAGGGTTATTTCTTGTGATGTTGTCAATTTATGTTTTAATATTAGGTTTATTTCTTGTGATTTTGTCAAGTTATGTTAAAACTTATTTTGTTTTAATGAAATTATTGTGTTAATGTTTACCCATGTACACAACACTAGATTTTTTTTTTAATTTTTAAAAAAAGAAAATTAAAAAAAAACATGCCTATATAAAGAAGGTGCATCATGTTCCAAACCATCATTTCCAAACCATCATATTGGCATACTATCATGATGGTTCATACTACCCATGGCCTTATACACATTCAATTGTTCAATACAAAAAAACCTCCAGATTTATTTACTTGTTCACTTTAGTCTAAACGTTGGAATCGGTGTGCTCGAAAATATGATAAAACTGCAGACTTCGTTGAAGGGTACTTGAAGCTAGGATATGCTTCCAAGTAAGTGGGGTTCTCCCCCTAAAAGATGACGTTCTCCCCCTAAAAGATGAGGTTTCCCCCTAGTAGTTGAGGTTCTACCGTATTATGTTAACTTTTGTAATGTTATCGTCAACAGACGAAATATATTATTTTTATCTGTTTTTTAAATTATTTTGTCTATGAATTACAAATTTATGAGACGAATTTTGTCCTTGATTTACGAACATAAGATTAAAACATAATTAAACGTAGGATTAAAACTAAATTAAACCTAAAATTACAAAACTAACAGTATATTAAAACATAATAATATTAAAATCAAACAAAAGTTACATTTAACTATTTTTTTTAACACCAAACTCTTTGGTTATATTATTATAACATAATATTGCTAATTGTTTGCGAAATTCTGCTGCAGATTCTCGAGTGTCCTCCTGTGGATTTAAGACGCGTCCATTGATTAACCGTTCCATAAAAATACACACCCAAACACCACAATCTCCGGACCCGGGGCTTTGTTGAGGCACGTTAGGTGGTATGACCCTTTTCAATGGCATCAGTCGTTCAATCATATTGCGATTATGGAAAAATTGGGTGTACCATAACGAACTAGGAATAAGAAACTGCATACGCTCTAACAATGTATCGGTCTCTTCAGCATAAATGTTTTGCAAACTGTAGAAAAAATAATGTAAATTTTTTATTATTAAATAATATAACTTAGTTACTAATATTTAGGATTATAACCTGTTATATACTGTTAGAGTCCATGTTGCTGTGTTCACATGTGCTAGGAACCAATGTGATTTTTCTACATTCACTAGAATATAAAACTACAAACATAGAGAAAATATATTTATCAATTTTTTATTAATTAAATAACCATTAAATAACAGGTATTACCTCATCAACAGTCCAAGTGGCAGGATATGGATAGTATGTTCCATCCCCTAATGAGAAACACTTCTCGCCTCTTAATAAATGATAATTAAATTTAGTATATAAAATTGACCAACGTGAATCTACCGGTCTACAATTGTACAAGTAAGTCTCCCAAGCCAGAAGATGCTGTTAGTAAATGAATTTTAAATTAATTAATAAATAAATAAGGCTAAAATTAATTTTTACTTTAAGAAATTACTTACGTCCGACTCCAGCCAACCATCAGACCCATCTAAAACCAACAAACTCTTCCAAAATCTAGGCTGAATAATGGATGGCATAGTAAGAGAAGTTTCACAACACTTTCCGGTTTTATAATAACTCCTAATATTTTTAATTACGCTTTTTTCTTTCTTTAAATGAGGAGTCGATTCAATGATCCCGAAAGGTGAAAGCAAAACAGCAGATGACTTGCATATCCTTTTTTCCCGTTTTAGACCAACAGGCTGTAAAAAAAATAATTATAACATTATGTAAAAATACAAAAAAGCTGAAATTATTAGAATTATAAATATATTACCTTTTCTTCATGAATATTTACATGGTGAGCCTTAAATCAAAAAAAATTATAGAAAAGTTAGCAAAGTTAGCAAAGTTATAAATATTTGAAATAAAAAATACACGCTTACATAAGGTGGTGTTGTGTAGACGTCATCATTTCTATTTGACGTTGATTCACCATATTCATTTTTACTATAATTTTTACCAACCAGCGTCTCTACCTTCTATAAGACATTTAAAAATATAATTAAAAACAATTTATATAAGAAAAAATTAACTTTTAAAAGATGGCAAAAAAATATACCTGTAAACGGTCCAAAATGTTTCTGATAACGTCATCCGATGACGATTTATTTTCTTTATAATTACTATGTGTGTGTTTTATTGGACTATTAACAAAATATTTGGATGTATCATCATCTACACCATCGCCCCAAATGATACAACTCTGTTTCCAGTATTGTTGTTGTTCTTCTAATGGTGTAGGAGAAATTACTATTGGTTCGTAGCCGGTCTGATAAATTTAACAACAAAAATATAAATGTTAAGAATACAACATTACATAAAATATAATTTAAAGTAAATGATAACTAACAAAATGAGAACGCTCTAATATTGCAATTGCTTTAGTAACGTGCTTTCAAGTTTTTACATGACTCAAAAGTCACTGACCTTGTGTATACGAAGTTTAAATGTTTTAGTAACGTGCTTTCAAGCCTTTAATTCTTGTTGTGATCTATAGCGAATCTTTTGCGTGACGAGAGTTCGATGAGGAAAGTCTCCTAGCATAGGGTAACGGGAAAAGTTTCGATAAGGTTTATGATAGTGTGTTTGCAATGATTTATCTTGGTTCGTAACGGAAGGCATAGTCTTCTTTTATATAGAGTGAAATTAAGACGTTCAAAAATGACGAGTCAGACAACGATAGGTAGTATAAGTAGGACTTATAAAAAGGTATGTATGATTGTCAAACAAAAAGTTGGTCAAGTTTTGAAGTGTGAAGTTTATATAAAGGGTAAGGATCATAGTTGATTACGACAGTGGTTCGTAAGTCGTGTTGTTTTTAAAAGAGTGCTTACAAATCAGGAGGCTTATTCAAGGTTTATTCTTCAAGTATACGTGTCACTTAGGGTTTTTATAGTTTAATGCCACGTTGTTAATTATCTCTAGTACTATTGTGAGCTACTCTTGACGGAAGTGTTTGGGTAAAAGGGTTTAAGTTTGTAATGATGAAAGAAGAGTCAAGTTAGTAAGTGATAATGAGATGAAATTTCAAAATAACTCTCATTAAACGTTTCAAAATTGGGACTTCTAGCCCTTACAAAATACATTTTAAACGGAGAATTAAAGTAAGTTGATTAAATATGTTCAAAAGGCTTTTATCCATAATACTGAGTCATCACAGTAATAGTTTAGAAATGGTTTTTGACTTGAAGTTGATGGGCTAACGAAGAAAATTCCCGGAAGAAGGGGTGGTCACCAGGACTCACTTAGGTACCCTATTTCCATAGCCAGAATTTCCTCGTGAGTCTACAACTTTTTAGTTATTGTCACCGATATTTGGGTTTAAGGTAATATGTCGAGGTTCATTGTGGGTTTAGAGTCTTAAACGTGGAGTTCATCCATTCCTTAGCAGGCTTCTTCTTTTGCGGGGAAAACGATCAGGTTACTAATCCCTTTGTTAATGTACTTTAGATTTAAAAGATGTTAAGTTTTGTTTACAAGAATCGGTGATGTGTAAGTTTTTAAAGACGTATGAAAGTTTCGGGATGTAATAAAGTGTAACAAAGTTTGAGTAAATCATCAAATGAAGTTGTGAGTGATTAAAGGAAAACACAAGAGTTTCCCCTTTAGTGTCAAGTTTATAAAATGATGCAGTTTGTAAAGGAACTTGTAGGGTATTACATGGTTTTAAATGTGCTAGTATTACAAGGATCATGAAGTTTAAGGACGTATGAAAGTCTTGAGATGTAAAAAAGTCTTGAGTTAGTTATCAAATGAAACTTGGTTAAGTGCTAAGGAGGTAAGGTAAAAATACAAGGGTTACCTCTTAGGTGTCATATTTATAAAATAATGAAGTTTTGTAGAAGAATTTGTAGGGTAATACATAGTTCTAAGGGTTGTATTACAACGATCATGAAGCTTATTGGGTAGTATCTGTATAAATATAAGTTTATGTATATAGTCTTTAAGTATAGTCTCGTAAGAATTTCTTTTTGAAGGTAACTCCTTTAGGTCATGACGAGTAAGCATGCTGTCATGTGACAAGACGGGACTTAAGAATCATATAATAAAGGTTACAGAGGAAAGTTTTTGAATCATGAATTTATGTAGCGTAAAGTATTTGGGATGGTACTCATTTAGTGCATATCACTAAGTGAGTACTTTGACATATCAAAAGAAATTTGAGCTCACTAATGTTTAGAGAAGTCATGCATTCCTATAAGGGGATGCTCATCCCAAGAATTCCCAGGAAAGCATACGGGTCCATCGGTTGATTTGGATTTGTACGAAATGCTTTCCTTGACAGAATTTCCCAGAATACAGGTATCCACCCTTCCGGTCCGCACGAGTTCTCCTACATTGTCTAGAACTTAAATACTCTTGACGAGAGTTTAATGGGGGATTAGGCTTGAAGCCTAAGAATATATCCTCGATGTAGTAGACTCTTGTAGCACGTAAGTAAGTAGATACGTAGAATCTCCAAGCGTTCACGTATAAGAATTAAAAATAGAATAAGGAGAAGGTTCCTAGTAAAGGACATGAGATAACTCATGTTTGGGTCTCCTAGGTTATAGTCTAGGTCATGTGTCTAATAACCTAATTCCCTATAACGAAGGCTTTGATACCAATCTGTCACACCCCAACCGACGGCGGATTATACGTCGGGGCGGACGCGGTTGTTCAATAGCACAAGGTTGACTATTAAAGTTTCAACATTTCATTAATAATATATTCAAAGGTTCAATACAAAGGAAATAACAAGTGTACAACATTTATTTAATAAGTAGTCTAGGTCCAAAGCGTCCTATGTGATCACAAATAAGTCTCACGATGTAGAACCTGAAACATGTGAAAGAATCTGTCAACTACAAAATAGTTGGTGAGATACAAAGGTTTTGACACGGTTTAACAAGTATTTGAAAAGAATTACAATTCACTATGGTTTATGTATTCTATAATGTAAATATGAGAAAACAAGTATTTTAAACATTGTGCACATCAACCCTCCAACCAAGTTTAGGCATAACCCGCAGGTTACCCTTATAAGTCTCAAGTTTAAAAGTTTAATTCAGTAACAATCACCAAGGGCTCCCCCCGAAGGGTCAATCAATCAAGGTGGATTGGTCAAATACAATAGATCTATCATTGTTACTATAGGTTTGATCAAAGTTAATGAATGTGCTAGTTTTAAGTTTAATCTAAGCATACAAGTCTCAAGTTTAACATAAGAATAAGCATCTAGTCATAGTTGTACAAGAATTGTATAAGTTTTATGTGTTTGAACATGTTTCACCCCAAAAGTATAGAAAGGAAAAAGGGGCTAAGTATACTCACTTGGATTGATGACGAGTATCCGACAAGAGTTAAGTATTTGTAAGACTTGGAGAGGGAGAGTATCCTCACAATAAGCCTATGAATATAAGTCTAAGGTTTCAAGTTTGTTTCTACAAGTCTAAGGTAAAAGATCTAGGATTTTCAAGATTCGACTAGGGTTCCAAATGGGAGACGAGAACGATTTTATAAAGTTTATGTAAGTTTCTAAATAGGGTTTCACAAAGTTTGAAAATCAAAGTTTAATAGATTCGTGGTTTAGAATAATAACATTTTAAAAGTTTTACGACGATTGATTTCACAAGTCATGTGTTAATAGTTTAAAGTAGTTTTCTAAGTATTATAAATAAGGTTGCACCAAAAGAATCAAGATTAATAACATTTATTTAAAGAGTAAATAATTATTAGAAATCTATGATAATCATTTTTAATAAGTAGTTAAAGACTAAGAATAAACAAATAATTATTAAGTGTTTTAATAATTATTTAAGAATAATTAATTATTTAAAAAAATAACAATTATTTGACAAAGATAAATAATTATTTAAAAATGGTAATTACTTTATCCAATTAAATAATTTATATTAAGTATTTAAGACTTTATTTGGTATTCATTTTACACATTGTTTTGTAATATATAATGTAAGGCCCCATTCCCGGGTAACCTCACTTGTTGGATTTACTCATAAACATAGTCATAAATACTGAACTTAAATTAAAAACATTCATTTATTCAATTACAAATCATTCGTCGTTCAATTACATAACATAACATAACATAACAGCGGAAGTCTTAACACATATATTAAAGTGGGATGTCAGTCTTGTGTCGGGTAACCTTCACGCCTTCGCACGACCCTTTCCTTTGTTACCTGAAATGTATACTAAAAGTCAGCTAACGCTGGTGAGTTCTAGTTTAATGCAATTTACTGTAAACATTCTTTTCTTTATAGGTATAAGTATGCATTACTGTATAATCATTCATATAAATACGTATTCATAACTTTTGCCTTTCTTTCATCTTTCTTTTCTGTATTTCCTTTTCTGTATTTTCTTTTTCTGTATTTTTGTGATTTCATACATATATATATATATGTATATGCATTCACCCTTTTTCTTTCTTTCTTTACATTCATGGGTCATACTCTATAAGAGTGATCAACCCGCCATTTGCTTACGAATGTCACAAAGACAATCGCCGCGGTCCATCGTCATGGCCCGCCTATACTTACAACCGTCCGGCAACTAGTGCCGTCCGTCATTTTATTCTTACAACCGTCCGGCAACCTTTGTCCGTCCGTCATGACTTACAACCGTCCTACCGTCGTAGGCCGTAATTCGCCCGTCTACCCGAAGGTATCCGTTTCCCATGCGACTATTATTTATACAACCGTTCTACTATAATATGCCAATTGCTTCGACCGTCCTTTAATGGCATTCGTACGTCCTAGCTGATGAAGGAACGCACTTGTCCCGGTTGTAAAATAGTCACATGGTCGTCCGTCTACCGAAGTAGCCGTTATCATCGAAGCATCCATAACATTTTCTGTACTTTGCAAGCAATATATACATGGATATAAAGCAGGATTTCATTCTTTCATATTGTGTTATACTTTCATTCATTCTTTATAATCATGCTTTTCATTCTTTATTCATAATTTCTCTTTCGTGTATAGGTATGTATATATACTTGTATAACACACATGATCACATTGACATTCATGACTTTCATTCATTTAGTGTATACACTTCAGCCCCAAAACATTTGAAAACATTTGCACATAACATAGAAGGGGGCACATAGAACTCACCTGATAGGCGGGTCCCTGAAGTATAATAGCTGGTTTCGAAACGTCACTAAGGTCACCCACAATCTGTATAATAAAGTCATACATATAAGGTAGGGCTCCTAAATGACACTAGACATTATTATTCTTGAACTCAGTAGTTTCGGGAGGTGGGTCGCATCGAAACTATGGTAGTTTCGAGCTATGGTCTTACACTCGAAACTAGGTAGTTTCGAGTCATAATCCTTTTATCGAAACTAGGTAGTTTCGAGTCATAATCCTTTTATCGAAACTAGGTAGTTTCGAGTCATGAGTTCCTATCGAAACTATGGTAGTTTCGAGTCATTAGCTTATGAAAAATCTTAGTAGTTTAGGTTCAAGGTGACACTCGAAACTAGGTAGTTTCGAGTCATGAGTTCCTATCGAAACTATGGTAGTTTCGAGTCATTGGCTGCTATCGAAACTAGATAGTTTCGAGTCAAACATGACTATCGAAACTAGAGTAGTTTCGATGGGTCTGTATGTATCGAAACTATAGTTTCGAGTCATGGGTCTGCACTTATCGAAACTAAGTAGTTTCGATAGGTCTGCACTTATCGAAACTAAGTAGTTTCGATGGGTCTGCACAGATCGCCATCTCCAAAAATCTGAAGTTTTGCATGCAGGTCTGATTCGAGCCGATATCTCAGTTTTCCAAGATCAAAACGTTGGGTTTTCATTCTAGATGCTATATCTAAGCTCATTTTCATGTTTCATCCTCAAAATCGCTATCTTTTTAGCCAAAACCCGAAAACTCCCAAAACGAGCAAAAACTCATAATGTGATCGAATTGTTACCTGGATTGGATTTCTGATTCAGAGGATATGATCACGAGCACAGCAGCAACGTTTTCCTGGATTCCCGAGTTGATCCGTCACTTTCTCTCTCTAGACCCGAGCTCTCCTTTCTCTCTCTAAAAGCTGTGTGAGTGTGGAATGAGCAGGGAAGAGGGGCTGCCTTGCCTCTTATGCGACTGGGCTTCCCTCGGCCCATTGAGGCCGAGCCCAAGCCCGTTCCCTTTGTTTAAATACTCTGGCTAAAACACCGGTCTCGCTATATTTTTTTTTTTTATTCGTTTTATTATTTTTGGGATGTTACAAGTCTACCCTCCTTAAAGAGGTTTCGTCCTCGAAACTGCTTATACGTTAAATAATTGAGGGTATAGTCCCCTCATCTCGTCTTCTTTTTCCCACGTGGCTTCTGATCCTTTTCTGTGCTTCCATTGTATTTTGACTAGCTGAATCGACTTATTGCGTAGTCGTTTTTCAGCCCGATCAAGAATTGCTATTGGTTCCTCTACATAATTCAAACTGTTGTCCACCTCGATCTCGTCGTAAGGTATGTGAGCCGTGTCGTCAGCCAGGCACTTGCGTAAGTGCGACACGTGAAACGTAGGGTGTATTCCACTAAGCTCAACGGGTAAGTCGAGTCTGTAAGCTACTTGACCCACTCTTGCTAAAATCTTGAAAGGTCCGACAAACCTTGGACTTAGTTTGCCACGCTTTCTGAATCGGATGATTCCTTTCCATGGTGATACCTTTAACAGTACCATGTCCCCCACTTGAAACTCTAAATCCCTTCTTCTCTTATCCGCGTATGATTTCTGTCTATCTTTTGCGGCTTTCATTCGAGCTTTGATTTGATCAAATTTCTCGGAAGTAGCTTTGACCACTTCGAGACTTGCAAAATCCTTCTGCCCAATTTCCCCCCAACAAACCGGGGTTCTGCATTTCCTCCCATACAACATTTCAAATGGTGGCATGCCAATAGTTGTGTGATAGCTGTTGTTATATGAAAATTCTGCCAATGGTAGATGGCTGTCCCAACTTCCACCGAAGTCAATGATACAGGCCCGGAGCATGTCCTCCAAGGTCTGAATGGTCCTTTCAGATTGACCATCGGTTTGAGGGTGGTAAGCGGTGCTGATGTTCAATCTAGTGCCCATCGCTTCATTGAATTTCTTCCAAAACCTTGACGTGAATCTAGTATCCCTGTCGGACACAATCGACAGCGGCATACCATGTCTGCTCACAATTTCTTTGATAAATACTTCTGCTAGCTTTTCGGACGAAGAAGTCTCACGTATTGGCAAGAAGTGAGCACTCTTTGTCAAGCGGTCGACGATCACCCAAATGGTATCATTGCCTTTAGCTGTTCGCGGTAGCTTGGTAATGAAGTCCATCGTGATCTCCTCCCATTTCCACTCCGGTATTGGTAGAGGTTGCATTTTTCCACATGGCTTTTGGTGCTCGGCTTTAACTAGGGAACAAGTTAGGCACTTGTTCACGTACTCAGTCACATCATTCTTCATGCCAGGCCACCAGTATTCTTTCTTCAAGTCTTGATACATTTTGTTTGTCCCGGGGTGGATAGAATAGCGAGACTTATGGGCCTCATCAAGTATTTTGGCTCTAAGCTCGCCAATCTTAGGTATCCACATTCGGCCAAACCTAGTTCGTACACCGTATGCATTTGCATCTAAGTTCCCTTGTTGTCCTACTATTCTTTCCCGTTTCACATTTCTTTCTAACAGTGCTTCATCTTGTGCCTTTGATATTTCACCCATCAAGTCTGGTGTTATAATCAACTGACACGCTTTGATCCGGATAGGTGTCGATTCTTCCTTTCTACTTAAAGCGTCAGCCACTACGTTTGCCTTGCCTGGATGGTACAATATTTCACAGTCATAGTCTTTCAGTAGTTCTAACCACCTTCTTTGCCTCATGTTTAGTTCCTTTTGTTCGAAAAAATATTTCAAGCTTTTGTGATCGGAGTAGATGGTGCATTTAACTCCATACAAGTAGTGCCTCCATATTTTCAACGCGAAAACCACTGCTGCTAACTCTAGGTCATGCGTTGGGTAGTTAACCTCGTGAATCTTTAGTTGTCGTGAGGCGTAAGCAATTACCTTCCCTCGTTGCATAAGTACGCAACCCAAACCCTGCCCCGAAGCGTCAGAGTAAACTACTAAGTCTTCATTTCCCTCAGGTAGAGTTAAGACTGGAGCCTGGGTTAATCGTGCCTTAAGTTCCTCAAACGCGTTGTTTTGGGTTTGACCCCATTCATATTTCACTTCCTTCCGTGTCAGTTTAGTCAGTGGCGAGGCTATTCTTGAGAAATCTTGAATGAACCTTCGATAGTAGCCTGCCAATCCTAGAAAACTTCGTATCTCTGTTGGTGTCTTTGGGATGTTCCATTCTTTTACTGTCTCGATCTTCGCAGGATCCACCATGATGCCGTTTGGGTTTATCACATGACCTAGGAATTGGACTTCCCTAAGCCAAAACGCGCATTTGGAGAATTTCGCGTACAACTTCTCCTGCTTTAACACCTCCAGAACTTCTCTTAGGTGACAGTGGTGATCACCCTCGCTTTTCGAATATACTAGTATGTCGTCTATAAAAACTATCACCGATCGATCCAACATTGGTCGACATACTCTATTCATCAAATCCATGAACGCTGCTGGTGCGTTAGTCAATCCGAAGGACATCACGAGAAACTCATAATGCCCATAACGCGTGCGAAACGCGGTCTTTGGTACGTCTTCCTCTCTTACTTTCAACTGATGGTAACCCGACCTAAGATCGATTTTTGAGAACCAACTCGCACCTTGCAGTTGATCAAAAAGGTCGTCTATTCTAGGTAGTGGGTATTTGTTCTTTACTGTCCTCTTGTTTAGTTCACGGTAGTCAATGCACATGCGCATGCTGCCGTCTTTCTTCTTTACGAATAGTACCGGAGCGCCCCATGGTGAGATGCTCGGTCTAATAAATCCCTTTTCTGTTAATTCCTGTAGTTGAGACATCAATTCTTTCATTTCTGACGGAGCCAATCGGTAGGGGGCTTTGGCAACGGGCTCAGCTCCTGGCAATAAATCAATCTGAAATTCTATTTCCCGATCGGGTGGTAACCCAGGTAGATCCTCAGGGAATACTTCCGGAAAGTTGCACACCACGGGTACATTCTTGAGTTCTTTCATTTTCATTCTATCATCAATAACATATGCCAGATAAGCTTCGCAACCGCGCCTCATGTAACTTTCGGCCTTGATCATCGAGATGACGTTCGGCATCGTGCAATTCCAATCCCCATAAACCGTAATTGGACTGCCGCTTGGAGCCTTGAGGTGTATCCTCTTACGTTTACATATGATTTGAGCTTCGTTAGCAGCTAGCCAATCCATACCCAATACTATATCGAATCCTCCTAAGGTGAGAAGGAATAGTCTAGAAGGAAACTTATGTCCCTCTATTTCTATGATGCAATCCTCTGTTACTTGGAATACTGCCGAATTTTTACCAACGGCAGTTTGTACGCTAAAGGCCTTTACTATGGTGTTGATAGAGCAATCCAGTTTACGACTAAATGCATTTGATATGAAGCTTTTACTAGCACCAGAATCAAATAAGATAGCAGCACGTTCATCATTAACTAGAAACGTACCTGACACGACATCAGGATTTCCCCTTGCTTCTTCCTCAGTTAAGGCATAGGCCCGAGTCCTTGCCTTTTGTTGTTCCTGTTCCCTCTCCTTTCCCGAACCAGATTGTCTGGTTTTTCTGCAATCCCTAGTCAGGTGACCAAACAGTCCACATCCTTGGCACTTAGTGTCTCTTAAGCAGTCGCGGGAATAGTGTCCCGCCTTCCCACACCTGTAACATGTGGTGGTGCCGACCCGGCACTCGCCAAAATGTTGCCTTCCACATTTCTTGCAGGCTTCATATTTATCCGACCTTGGTTTCTTATTTGCAGTAGTTACGTTCCCTCTTCCGGTACCTCTAGACGGGTTCTCCCACTTTCTCTTTTGTGTCTCAGGCGCCGGGTCCTCATTGGCGTAGTCGTCGTAGACGATTCCGCTCAGATTCACTACCGACTCGAAGGTCGAGGGTAGGTTAGCTTTTATATGAACACGGACCCGTTGTGGCAACCCCTTAACATAGTACTTGATCAAACGGTCTTCAGTTTCTACCAGGTGGGGTACTAGTTGAGCTAGCTCATTGAATCTCGAAGTATACTGGCGGTGCGTCTTGTTTCCAGCCTTGAGGTTTAGGAATTCATTTTCCACTCGATCAATTTCGTTCTGTGGACAGAACTTTTGGATGATCAGCTTCTTCAAGTCGTCCCATGTCATTCTGTTTATAGCATTTGGTGACTTAGTTCTCTGAATATTCCTCCACCAACTTAGTGCTTCGTTGGTGAAAGAATGAGCAACGTATTTAACAGCCTGGTCTGGTCGACACTCGCTGATGTTGATTACAGCATTCATCCTCTCAATCCATTCAAGCGTTACCACTGAATCCTTGCTCCCATCGAACTTGGGTGGGTCTCCGTCCTTGAAACCTTTGTAAGTACACCCACGATTGCTCGATCCGATCTTTATTTCATCCCCATCACTATCATATACTTTCTCTTCATTGTCTCCTTCATCCTCCTCTTTACTTTTCTTTATTGCCTCGGATAGTAGATCAGGCAATACCTTCTTCAAAGTGAGCACAACTTCCCGGGCAATAGCATCCCTGACCTCTGGTTCTAACTGTATAGGCCCTGGACTATCGTTCCCAATTGGTGTCACATCTGTCTCGTGCACACTCTCAGTGTGTTCTGCGTGCACACTCTCTTCCTCTTCATGTCTTTGCCTCAATGGAGGTCTACCTACTCGGCCAGTGCGACCGCCTCGGCGTCCTGCTCTTCCTCCACCAGCCATAAATTCTTAATTTCCTGATAGTTATAAAGGGAATACATCAATGTCATTTCTTCAGATCATAGTTTGGAACAGTACGAGCAAGGTAAATTCTTAATTACAGTGACCGGTTTGTGATTACTAATTTACATTGCTTTTCGGGTTCGAAACTCTTCAAATCAGTCATGGCATTAACATCTATTTGTTCTAAGTTATGGTATCTATTCTTATGCAAGAGCATTAACTTTATTACTTACTACCGTGCTGGCGTTGGCGTTGGTTACCCAGACTGACATCCGTGCGTTGGTCCCATAATCAGTTTGAGTCTAGACATTTAGGGATGTCTGAATCTCTCAAACTATTGCTCTGATACCAACTTGTAAGGCCCCATTCCCGGGTAACCTCACTTGTTGGATTTACTCATAAACATAGTCATAAATACTGAACTTAAATTAAAAACATTCATTTATTCAATTACAAATCATTCGTCGTTCAATTACATAACATAACATAACATAACAGCGGAAGTCTTAACACATATATTAAAGTGGGATGTCAGTCTTGTGTCGGGTAACCTTCACGCCTTCGCACGACCCTTTCCTTTGTTACCTGAAATGTATACTAAAAGTCAGCTAACGCTGGTGAGTTCTAGTTTAATGCAATTTACTGTAAACATTCTTTTCTTTATAGGTATAAGTATGCATTACTGTATAATCATTCATATAAATACGTATTCATAACTTTTGCCTTTCTTTCATCTTTCTTTTCTGTATTTCCTTTTCTGTATTTTCTTTTTCTGTATTTTTGTGATTTCATACATATATATATATATGTATATGCATTCACCCTTTTTCTTTCTTTCTTTACATTCATGGGTCATACTCTATAAGAGTGATCAACCCGCCATTTGCTTACGAATGTCACAAAGACAATCGCCGCGGTCCATCGTCATGGCCCGCCTATACTTACAACCGTCCGGCAACTAGTGCCGTCCGTCATTTTATTCTTACAACCGTCCGGCAACCTTTGTCCGTCCGTCATGACTTACAACCGTCCTACCGTCGTAGGCCGTAATTCGCCCGTCTACCCGAAGGTATCCGTTTCCCATGCGACTATTATTTATACAACCGTTCTACTATAATATGCCAATTGCTTCGACCGTCCTTTAATGGCATTCGTACGTCCTAGCTGATGAAGGAACGCACTTGTCCCGGTTGTAAAATAGTCACATGGTCGTCCGTCTACCGAAGTAGCCGTTATCATCGAAGCATCCATAACATTTTCTGTACTTTGCAAGCAATATATACATGGATATAAAGCAGGATTTCATTCTTTCATATTGTGTTATACTTTCATTCATTCTTTATAATCATGCTTTTCATTCTTTATTCATAATTTCTCTTTCGTGTATAGGTATGTATATATACTTGTATAACACACATGATCACATTGACATTCATGACTTTCATTCATTTAGTGTATACACTTCAGCCCCAAAACATTTGAAAACATTTGCACATAACATAGAAGGGGGCACATAGAACTCACCTGATAGGCGGGTCCCTGAAGTATAATAGCTGGTTTCGAAACGTCACTAAGGTCACCCACAATCTGTATAATAAAGTCATACATATAAGGTAGGGCTCCTAAATGACACTAGACATTATTATTCTTGAACTCAGTAGTTTCGGGAGGTGGGTCGCATCGAAACTATGGTAGTTTCGAGCTATGGTCTTACACTCGAAACTAGGTAGTTTCGAGTCATAATCCTTTTATCGAAACTAGGTAGTTTCGAGTCATAATCCTTTTATCGAAACTAGGTAGTTTCGAGTCATGAGTTCCTATCGAAACTATGGTAGTTTCGAGTCATTAGCTTATGAAAAATCTTAGTAGTTTAGGTTCAAGGTGACACTCGAAACTAGGTAGTTTCGAGTCATGAGTTCCTATCGAAACTATGGTAGTTTCGAGTCATTGGCTGCTATCGAAACTAGATAGTTTCGAGTCAAACATGACTATCGAAACTAGAGTAGTTTCGATGGGTCTGTATGTATCGAAACTATAGTTTCGAGTCATGGGTCTGCACTTATCGAAACTAAGTAGTTTCGATAGGTCTGCACTTATCGAAACTAAGTAGTTTCGATGGGTCTGCACAGATCGCCATCTCCAAAAATCTGAAGTTTTGCATGCAGGTCTGATTCGAGCCGATATCTCAGTTTTCCAAGATCAAAACGTTGGGTTTTCATTCTAGATGCTATATCTAAGCTCATTTTCATGTTTCATCCTCAAAATCGCTATCTTTTTAGCCAAAACCCGAAAACTCCCAAAACGAGCAAAAACTCATAATGTGATCGAATTGTTACCTGGATTGGATTTCTGATTCAGAGGATATGATCACGAGCACAGCAGCAACGTTTTCCTGGATTCCCGAGTTGATCCGTCACTTTCTCTCTCTAGACCCGAGCTCTCCTTTCTCTCTCTAAAAGCTGCGTGAGTGTGGAATGAGCAGGGAAGAGGGGCTGCCTTGCCTCTTATGCGACTGGGCTTCCCTCGGCCCATTGAGGCCGAGCCCAAGCCCGTTCCCTTTGTTTAAATACTCTGGCTAAAACACCGGTCTCGCTATATTTTTTTTTTTTATTCGTTTTATTATTTTTGGGATGTTACATATAATGTTTACAAGTTTAAATAAGTAATATGAAATTATAAGTTAATAAAAGGTTTAGATAGAGTTTCTTATTTTATAACTCTTTTTATAGTTTATAAGTTTACAATATAAGGTTTATTTCTTATTTCACAAGGTTTATTTATAAAAACAAGATAAAGTATGTTTTTGCCTCTTGTTTTAAGTTTATATAAACAAATAAATTTATGATTATATAAATTATAAGTAAAAATGCTTTTATAGTTTTTATAATTTTTAAAACCATAATTAAAGTTTTAAAATATATTTATAGTCTTTAAGCTTTTAAAACTATTTTAAAGAATTAGTTATTGTAAGTTTTTAACTAAGTTTAATTTAATTAAAATACTTTCGAAATATAAAAGTGTAAATAAAAATCGAATTCAGGTTTATAAAAGTATCACATAATTTATAAAAAATATTAAAAGTTTAAAAACTGTTTTTAAAAGGCTAAAACAAATAAAATGGGTGAAAATCGGTTTTACCCGGCTCGAACTCGGGTCTGGGACCGGGTCGCAAACCATACACACAACACTAACCAATCCGACTACGGCTCGTTAGTGTATAAACTGAAAAGAAAAAACTTTTAAACAGAAACTCAAATCATCCCCCAAATTGACATGAACCCTAGAACCAAGAATCGCCAAATACGCATCGAATTGCCCTCTGTTAATGGAATTAAACAGAGGGCTTTCGATCTTCATGATGCAACGAACACATCGATCACAAGAAGTACCTGTTTCGATATCGAGATGACGGAGAACGAGGTGGGTATCACGGTCGGCTGTCGCGGCTCCGAATCGAGGAATGCTGGTGTTAACCAGAGAAATTGAGAGTGAAGAAAGTTGTGGGGTGATGTTACTGAGGTTTTTCATCGGTATTTATAGCCAATTTTGGCATTCAATGCGTGAACGGTTGGGGAGGTGGGGGTTGAGCCGACGGCTTCGAATTCGAACCCATGCGCGGCCGGGACTCGAGATTGGACATTGATTATTCTAGGGGCTTGGTCGCATGCGCGAATGGAACCCGAGGTTCACTGTATTTGGACGCGAAAACGGGATTTCGATTAAACGGGTTGGAAACCGGCCTCTGCAGGTCTCGAACTCGCGATCAGTTTGGTATCTGGGAGTTTGAGTTTATTACGAACAGGCCCCTAAAGTTTTCAGCTTGTGTCATTTGATGTAAAGGCTTAGGTTTTAAGTTTAAAATAAGTTTCTAAAATGGCAACTTTAGTCCCTTGACTTTTATACAAAATAAATATGTTTTATTTTTTTTATGAAAACTAGATTAGTTTTATAAGTTTTATTTCCTTTATCATTTTATATATTTATATAATAATTTATAGGATTTATGTTTTGTAAGTTTAAGTATTTTCTTTTTAAAATTATTTTATTTAATTAACTACAAATTTGTAAAGTTTTAAGGATTGAAATGGTATTTCAAAAAGAAACACACACACGTATACATATATATATATATATATATATATATATAAGCATAATTGATTTCCTTAAATTGATATCAAATAAATGAATATTTATTGTTTAAGAAAATAGTTTTAAATAAGAATTCAAAATTAAAAATAATATGGGCAAGCGTTTAGAAAAAAATGTACATCGAAAAATCCGGGATATTACAGCTGTGTTCACATGTGCTAGGAACCAATGTGATTTTTCTACATTCACTAGAATGTAAAACTACAAACATAGAGAAAAATATATTTATCAATTTTTTATTAATTAAATAACCATTAAATAAAAGGTATTACCTCATCAACAGTCCAAGTGGCAGGATATGGATAGTACGTTCCATCCCCTAATGAGAAACACTTCTCGCCTCTTAATAAATGATAATTAAATTCAGTAGATAAAATTGACCAACGTGAATCTACCGGTCTACAATTGTACAAGTAAGTCTCCCAAGCCAGAAGATGCTGTTAGTAAATGAATTTTAAATTAATTAATAAATAAATAAGGCTAAAATTAATTTTTACTTTAAGAAATTACTTACGTCCGACTCCAGCCAACCATCAGACCCATCTAAAACCAACAAACTCTTCCAAAATCTAGGCTGAATAATGGATGGCATAGTAAGAGAAGTTTCACAACACTTTCCGGTTTTATAATAACTCCTAATATTTTTAATTACGCTTTTTTCTTTCTTTAAATGAGGAGTCGATTCAATGATCCCGAAAGGTGAAAGCAAAACAGCAGATGGCTTGCATATCCTTTTTTCCCGTTTTAGACCAACAGGCTGTAAAAAAAATTAATTATAACATTATGTAAAAATACAAAAAAGCTGAAATTATTAAAATTATAAATATATTACCTTTTCTTCATGAATATTTACATGGTGAGCCTTAAATCAAAAAAATTATAGAAAAGTTAGCAAAGTTAGCAAAGTTATAAATATTTGAAATAAAAAATACACGCTTACATAAGGTGGTGTTGTGTAGACGTCATCATTTCTATTTGACGTTGATTCACCATATTCATTTTTACTATATTTTTTACCAACCAGCGTCTCTACCTTCTATAAGACATTTAAAAATATAGATAAAAACAATTTATATAAGAAAAAATTAACTTTTAAAAGATGGCAAAAAAATATACCTGTAAACGGTCCAAAATGTTTCTGATAACGTCATCCGATGACGATTTATTTTCTTTATAATTACTATGTGTGTGTTTTATTGGACTATTAACAAAATATTTGGATGTATCATCATCTACACCATCACCCCAAATGATACAACTCTGTTTCCAGTATTGTTGTTGTTCTTCTAATGGTGTAGGAGAAATTACTATTGGTTCGTAGCCGGTCTGATAAATTTAACAACAAAAATATAAATGTTAAGAATACAACATTACATAAAATATAATTTAAAGTAAATGATAACTAACAAAATGAGAACGCTCTAATATTGCAATTGCTTGTTCCCACGTGAGTCTGCTAAATTTTTTTCATCCAAGGCAACGGGGTAAACTACCGTCCCTATCAATTAACATCCCAATCTTCGGGAATATCTCAAATATCCACATCTAGAAAAAATAACTAATTAACTTAATATAATATAAAACGAAAGTAAATAATGTATTATATAAAAATAAACAAATACTAACCTTAAATGCCCATACAAATCCCTTGATGCTATATGTTAGCTTTAGTTTTCGATCGTCTCTATTATTTTTAAAAAGGGCATTATAAATATGTGGGTACGTGTATTTCCAAATATAAGAACCCCATGGATAATCGTTCCATGCCCCTAGATCATTAACCAATTTTAAAAGAAACGGATCCAACAAAATTTTAGGTTCTAACCCCTTGAATCCGACCTCAACCAATAATAACAAACAAACCCGAACAGCATCCATCTCTTCTAAAGTTAGCAAATCATTTTTAAAAATATATAACAAATCTTCTGACTTAACTTTGTGACTACCAAATAACCTTTCTTTAAAAAAAGGAGCACTTTGGTAATTTATGTGAGGTTTAACTTCACCAAATTTAAAACCAGTAATCAAACAAAATTCTCTAGGACCAAAAGTTAAAGTGCGGCCACCGATTGAAAAGTTTATGCCATCTTCTGGATTATCAGTTAATATTTGAGTTTGAAATATTAAATGAACTAATGATGCTTCACTGTTAAGAGATTCATATTTTAACCAATATCCAAAACATGTGTTACTAAAAATAATGAGTGCAGTTGGATATTTTCTTAATTTTTCATGAATTTCTTTAACAATTTTCATATTACATCTAACAGCCACCTGGGCGGCATAATAATGATCCTGTATAAATAAACAAATATATATATATAATTAGTTAAATGAGATTTTTTCAAATATTAAATACAAAGAAAAATAACTGTTAATAATAAAAACTTACATTAAAATTCATTTTTATAACGTACGAGGAGAGAATACTGGAGAAAATGAAAGTGGCGAAAATTTGGGAGTGAATGGCGAAAATTTGGAGTGAATGGAGTGAATGGCTTGAATGGCGAATTTATACTAAAAATGGCGAAAATATGTCAAATCATAACGCTAGATTCCCTAAAATTTTTGCCACTTTATCAGCACCGGTCAGACTTCAAATTTTCGCCACTTTATCTGAAAATTTCGCCACTTTTTCCAATTTTTCGCCACTATTTCAAATTTTCGCCACTTTTCGAAATTTTCGCCGATTTTTTTTAAAATTTTCGCCCTTTTTCAAAAAATCGCCATTTTTCAAAATTTTCGCCTTTTTTCAAAAAATCGCCATTTTTCAAAAATTTCGACATTTTAAAAAATTTCGCCATTTTCAAAAATTTCGCCACACCCAATCGTCATTCAGTCCCACAAAATTTGAAAAAAAAAAAAAAAAAACCGGCGACAATTTATGGGAAATTTTCGCCATTTTTGCTATATTGGTAAAAAAAAAAGTCAATGGCTGTTTTGGAATTTTCTCATGGTCAAATGGCTGTTTTGGTAAATTTCCCTATAAACAAATGTAATACTATTGATTTGCTTGTCAAATAAATATAGAGATAATTATATATATGTACTAAGTTAAAGCCCATGTGTTACATGGGTTGAATAAATACAACTTGTTATAAAATAATATTTTCTATGAAGATTTGTACGTTTGGTGTTATTAGTCACCTTTGAAATAATAAATAGTTGTTATGATTTTAATTTTTAATAAAATATTAGAATATACGTTAGATATTTAATTATTTAACATCTATATCTATATCTATACATACTAATAAATAAAAGGTTTTGGGGTGTCATATGTCATTCCCACATTCATCCTTAAAAAAAATTTCCCGCCTCTCTCTCCTATTTAATGATACAAGTTTCTATAAAAAAAATTATAATTTTTGTTTCCCGCATCTCTCATCTATTAAATAATAATGATTTTTATAACTATTTTTATAAAATATTTTTTAATTAAAAAAATAACTTTGTTCATAACATTTTTATAATTTGAACATTTCTTTCATTCTTTTTATAAAACATTTTAAAAAAATAACTATATAATGTTTCTAAAATTTGTATTAAAAAATTATATAATATGTAATATTAGATCTTTATTACTAAGTATGTATAAGACCGTATTTATTCACCCTGTATAATATACATTGTGAAACCTATATTATAATAAATGAATAACCATACTTGCTACGCGTCGACTTCTGATTAAATCTAGATTTTTGTTTTTCGTCTTTCTCTCCTATTAAATAATGATGATGTTAAATAATTAAATATCTAACATATATTCTAATATTTTATTAAAAATTACTAAATCATAAGAAAATTTCAATTATTTCTTATTTCACAGATGACTAATAACATCAAACATACAAATCTTTATAGAAAGTATTGTTTTATAACAAATTGTATTTATTCAACTCATGTAAATCATGGGCTTTAACCTAGTTATCATTATTTAATAGGAGAGGAAGACGAAAAACAAAAATCTATATTTAATTAGAAGTCGACACGTAGCAAGTATAGTTATTCATTTATTATAATATAGGTTAGAAACATTGTATATTATACAGGGTGAATAAATGCAGTGTTATATATACTTAGTAATAAAGATCTAATATTACATTTTTTTGACATATTACATAATTTTTTACTACAAATTTTAGAAACGTTAAATAGTTATTTTTTTAAATGTTTAATAAAAGGAATGAAAGAAATGTTCAAACTATAAAAATGTTTTATGAACAAAACTATTTTTTTAATTAACAAATGTTTTATAAAAGTAGGTATAAAAATCATTACTATTTAATATGAGAGAGAGGTGGAAAACAAAAATTATATTTTTTTTTATAGAAACTTGTATTATTAAATAGGAGAGAGAGGCGGGAAAAAATGTTGAGGAATAAACATGGGAATGACATGTGACACCCTAAAACCTTTATTTATTAGTATGTATAGATATAGATATAGATATAGATGTTATGTCCTCTTCAATGAAGCTTAATAATTCAGTATAATGATAAGTATTCAATCATGAGGTTTTATACTTATTGGGCGTTTTATATAGTGTATAGTGTTTATACTATATTGGATGCAGCGCTACTCACAAGTTGAAAGTTTTTTTATGTTTAGTGTGCT
Source organism: Smallanthus sonchifolius (assembly GCA_023525975.1). Classification (NCBI taxonomy): domain Eukaryota; kingdom Viridiplantae; phylum Streptophyta; class Magnoliopsida; order Asterales; family Asteraceae; genus Smallanthus; species Smallanthus sonchifolius. The sequence continues at coordinate 85,846,727 of CM042034.1, read as the reverse complement.
TCTAAACAACTTTCATAATTCCATAGCACAATAAATGGTGGTCTTGAAATATGATGAGAATATTTCAACCACATATCAAACGTATTCGTTTGTGTTAGAATATTTTTTGTAGTTTTTATTTGTAAAACAAGTGTTTTAACGTGAAACATTTCCTCTTATCCAACTAGCGTTTGTTCTGACTTCGCTTTTGGCCAACAATTTCGGATAAGGTACTTGAGTTTTCTTATATGTTCTCATTTACTTAAATTCAAGGTTTTGCTTGGACTCGTATTCTAAAACGTCATAAGCTAGAATTGTTGAGATGTAGAGGCATACGTTTACCTTTCATAAAAACGGAAGACGACTATGGAGGATATTTTAGTCGAAACTATTGATTTTATCCTTTTATATGTTTCGACCAAGGATGAAAACTCTTGATCATATGTGTCATGTTTTTAGTTAAGGGCTTCTAAACTGGTCTTCATAAGACTTGCTTTTGAGTTTTCAGAAAATTGTAAACATTAAGACAATCACTAAAATACTATGTAAGAGATGGGAACTATGTGAGCAACTTCAATTCGTTTTCTAATGAACGGGTTGATTCAACAAGATGCGAAGGAACCTGATGTTCTTCTCTTCATTTGTTTCATAATATTATTTAGTTTTAAAGAATAAAAAAACAAAATACGTTGTAGAGTTGCTCTAGAGTTTTTTTATGATTGAGCTTTAAATGACTCGTAGTAACACTTTGTGATCTTATTCTTCTTCGTCTTTGTGCCACCTTCAAATAGTTTCTCTAACTCATATGAGATTTGTATGACCGATTCACATGAATCTACGTTTTATGGAATACATCGTCGGGAGTAGCCATAACACGGATAGTTCTGGCTTTCTCGTGAATTTCGCTTCTTTTCGCTCTTTAGCGCTCAAGAATTTTACGGGTTTTGGTTTTGTTGAAGCATGAGTTGAAACATGGATTAATTCGTACAACGCTAAAAAAAATTGATCATACGAGTCTTCCACTATGGATATTATTCTCTAACTAATGTCGGGAGGCTTGGTTGTAGAACAAATGTCCATCGTTGCGTTCTAGGGTTGATAGTTCGTCATTTTAAGGTTCAAGCTTTTGGACAAGTGATGACACGGCGACAAAATCGGATATTATATCGGTCTGCAAAAAAAACACAGAGCTTTGTTAAAAGAACAAAGTAACTGAGCAAATTTGAATTTTGGGTTATCCAACTTGCTATAATACTAGTTGTTGGTCTCGAGGGTATAAGTTTGACGATTAATGATCTCAACAATGATAAATGAGTTGTGCATAAATATAGAGATCAAAACCATCAGACTATATGAAAAATAGATGTAGATATGATGTTTAAGTTTGCATTGAATATCAAATGATGTTTATAATACGATGCACTTCAATATAAATCTAACATGTATTTAGGGTAGTCGACGGAACAATTGAAGTATTTGGATGTGTCGTCCACACTAGGGGTGTTCAATATTTGGTTTCAACCCGATTAAAGATTAAACCGATAACCGAAACCGTTTAAAACCAAACCGAATAAGTAATTTGGTTTTTTGTTTGGTTTAGGTTTCAAGATTTTGAATTCGTTTTGAACCGAAAAACCCGAACTTGGTTATACCACTATTTTAATTCATATTTTATAATTAACCCAATTCATTTATATCAATAACCAATACTCATATATGAATTATAAATCATTATTTGATGAAGGTATGTTTTTGTTTAGATTTTCTTAAATGGTGTGTTGTTTAAACCGAATAAGTTATGACTACCCAAAAGATTTTTTTTGGCTAATTCGGTTTGAAACCAAACCGAATTACAATGTGGTTTTAGGTTCGAATTAGGTTTCCTCGAATATGGTTTGGTTCGGATTGTGATTTCAAAAAAAACAAAACAAGGGTCCAATAGTTGTCATGGCATGTCTTCTTTTCTTAATATTATCCGATAACCAAATTGCATGGATTTTGTGTCAGAGTCTTCTAGACGCTTTTAAGCCACGCCAAGGGAGGTCAGTGAATATGTCGGTGATGCTCATGTCCTTCGCACTTTAGATGGATAGGACTAAGTCATTGAAAGCTCATAAGTTACCCAAGGCTTATGAGCTAGACGTAAGGTGTCATTCTGAAGTGCTTTTCTTCACATTTACAGGACTCAAGCTTAACAATGACCGAGATCCGGTTTAACCGGTATTACTGGCCGGCTTGAACCGGTTTTTAAAACATTGCTTTCAACTATCATCAATAAACTATGTGAGAGGATGAAAGACATGCCTTCAAAGCATTGACTACAAGTATTCAATATATATTTATAATGTATTGGTTAAATTTAAAGTATTTAAAATAAATTTATAATGTATTTGTTAAATTTACATCTTATTACTTTCATACTTTGATTTGTTTGATTTAGATTTTATTGATTATATGCCCGTATTCAACGCTTACATGTATGTATGAAACTTGTGTATGCCAATATACAACCTTTACATGGATGCATAGGCTCGTATTCATATTTTTAAGATTTAAATAGATGAAAGAGTCCCTTATTATAGTCAGTTTACGAGTTTATATTATATATGCTTATTAAATTAGTAACTTAGAGTAAATTACTATTCAAGTCTCTGGCGTTTGTCTATTTTAACTAATTGAGTCCCTTATGTTTCAAAACCTCGGTCTGAACCTTGATTTTTCATTTTTGACTCCATTTGAGTCCAAACAGTTAACGTCGTTCGATTTAACAATTAACTTTTTTTTTAAAAGACCAAAATACACCAGGGACTCAAATGGTTCAAAATACCCACTCTTCTTTCTTTCTCTTCACTCTCTCATCTGCTCTCCATCTCTCACAACCCTAGTTCTAGCCGCCGACCACCACCCCCACCACCGCCGGAAGGTATTTTTAACCATTTGAGTCTTTGAGGGTATATTGGTCATTTTAGAAAAAAAGTTAACTGTTAAATATAACCATGTTAGCCATCTGGACTCAAATTGAGTCAAAAATAAAAAGTCAGGGTCCAAACCAAGGTTTTAAAAAGTAAGGGAATCAACTAGTTAAAACAGACAAAGGGACTTATAGTAATTTACGGGTCGTGCTATACGCACTCCTTTTTTCAATGTTTTTTACTTGTTGCACCCCCTCTAAAATTTTAAATTAATACGATTAAAACCTTTTTGTTTTTTTTTACTTTTCTCTTTTCGTTAGTTAGTCATTGTTGTTTTAAAGTTATTTTTTCATAGTGGTATGTATAGCCTAACCCGTTTTTATTTTATAAAAAACGCTTTTATACTAAAGAAAACAGTTTTATAAATAATGATTATTTGAAGAGGGTAAAATGAGAGGGGAGGGGTATACATTTTATTTTATAGAAAATGTTTTTAAACTTAATAATGATTTTTCGAATGATGTAAAATGACAAGTTTAAAAGTTATTTTTTTTCAGGGGGTGCAACAAGTAGGAGGGGGATATGTATTGCCTAACCCGTTTTTATTTTATAAAAAAGTGATTTTAAACTTAAAAAATGGTTTTATAAATAATAATTATTTGAATGAGGTAAAATGAGGGGGGTACGACAAGTAGGAGGGGGAGGGGTGTACGTTTTATTTTATACAAAATTTTTTAAACTTAAAATAACGGTTTTAAAAATAATAATTTTTAGAAGGAGGAGTAAAATAACAAATTTAAAAGTTATTTTTCAGGAATGGGGTACGACAAGTAGGAGTGGGGTATCTATAGCCTGACTCTAGTATACTCTAGATGAAATTCCAGGTTTGATAAGCATCTATAGTATAAACTCGCAAACTGACTATAATATAGGGACCAAATTTGTAATTTACTGGAACGGTCAAAAGCGACTACTGTACTGGACTTTCAGCTGCAGAAATCAGACAGCGTTAAGAGGGCGGGAAAACAAAAAGGCAGGAGAGAGAATGAAGGAGAGAGACGCCGCCGGCAACGGCGGAGGAGTACGGCTATCGTCGGTCGATCACCGCTATTCACAATGGAAGTTTCTCGTCCCGATTCTCTACGACTGGTTCGCCAACCACAACCTTGTTTGGCCGTCTCTATCTTGTCGGTCCGTACTCTCCATCTCTAGGGTTCCAATTTGTCGTTGTTTTCATGATTTTACTTTTAAGTTATTATTTCTTCTCTGATTTCATATATATTAGCTACGTTTAAACATAGTCCAGAAAGCAAGCAGTAACGTGATACATAACATAGTGTTGTTACTTCCGATTGAAGTTTAAAATTCGTGCTACATTATGCCAATAATGGAAGAAACAGCAAGTTATCACTAAGAAATCGAGAGTATTATTCAATATACATGATCATGCTACCATTGTTAGGGTTGTAATTGGCTCATTGCCGTGCATTGTTACCTAAAATCATGTTAACCAACTAGTAATCATCAAGCTACTAGGATATTTTACTTTTGATGCTGTATTTCTGTCAGATGACTTAATGGCCAAATGATGATAGTTAAGGTCAGCATTTAATTTACTTGCTTAGGGAGTTTGCTGGATGTATTAAATCCCTTTGTGATAATAATGTTAAACTTTTAGCCTGAACAAGTTCAGTATGATTCTTGCACTTGTGAGTTGTGACTCTGTTTATGTGATTTTGTTTTATGAGACTGTGTGTAACAATGTTATATGAAGTTACTGGACTGACCAAGTTGAGGATAGTTTTTGCACTGGGGACCATGTGTTTATATAACTTTATATGAGAATACGAGACATGTTTACATAATAAGCAAACATGTTCCCTTCCCGTGCCATGTGATATCTCTGTTTATCTGGATTTCTTTAGCTGGTGCACTCCTAAATGGCTCACCTCATGCCAGCTTTTTAGTAATTGCGGGTATTCTAAGCTTTACCTGATCTTTATTTTAGAGATAGCAGAGATTGTGGGAGTCGTATGCTTTAAACATGTTAAAAAATTCCCCTACTTTACAAACATTGTGTAGTGGAATGTTTTTTTCTTTTTCTGTTGATAAATATGGGACACTCTATTTCTGGTCATTTCACTCAGATTAACCCTAGCGGGGCAATATTGACAAGTTTGTTCGTAAGGTTCCTGTTGGGCCTCTTACATTGGTTATCGCTCTGTAAATTTACTTCTTAATAGATGGGGACCGCAGTTAGAACAAGCTACCTACAAGAATCGCCAACGACTCTACCTATCAGAACAGGTAAATGAAGTTATGCATGAAAGATTTGCTGTAGTCCACAAATGATGTTTTAGCCAAATGTATATAAAGAAAAATAGTACAATTGTAAAACTTTGGTCATGTGAGAGCATCTACCATGGTATGGTTGTTTTGGAAGATGTACAATCTTAGGTGGCGTTGTGCTTATTGTTGATTTCAAACAAGTGTTGTCAACTCTCACTCTATTATTCTGATATTACCTGACTCTAATGTAGAAAACCTTAACCTTTAGTTTTTATATTTCTTGTGATTTGTCAATATTAGATACTAATTTTCAATAGTTGGTGAAATATGTGGTAGGCCCTTAACATATCCTATCGAATAAGATTCTTCATATATTTGGATGCAAAATGTGAATCATTTCTCTTTGTTTTACAGACTGATGGTAGTGTACCAAACACACTTGTGATAGCAAATTGTGAAATTGTTAAACCTAGGGTAGCAGCAGCAGAACACATATCACAGGTGAGTCCAAAAGTGATTTGAAAATTTCCGTCTGATTTTTTTAATATAATTTTTGTGTTTGTAGTTCAATGAAGAAGCACGATCGCCCTATGTAAGGAAGTTTAAAACTATTATACATCCTGGGGAGGTAGTTCTGAATGCAATCTAACTCCTTCCTTACTCTGTTATATTTTTCTGATAATTATTTTTCCATAAGCGTTTTCAATTGAACAGTATATTCTTGTAATGGAGCTCTTAAATAGGGTAAACTACAAAATAATACAATTTACAATTGCTTTCTATTGATACATGCACTATACTTCATGTAACCATTTTATTCAACATGCTTACTGATTACCATTTGTTATAATAGTATGCAATTTTTATTATTAGATGGTAAAACGTGTAATTTTGTTGCATTAAATGGTAGGTATGTTGCATTATATATTTATATGGTTACAAGTTGTTTATTTTATTACCAAGTGACTAGTATCTTGCATTAAGTTTTTAAAAAAGCACATTGCATATTTACTTTTATTCAACCATTTATTGCAACATACTTTCTGTTTCTTATCATATATGCACTTTGCTTCATTAGATGGGAAATAAATGTTAGTTTGTTGCATTAAATGGTAAAAATTGCTAAGTATGTTGCATTATGTGGATGTGTGTTTTTAGATTGCATCTTTTGGTTAGAAATTATTAGTATCTTGCATTCGTTGTTTGTAGAAGCACGCTGCACATGTCAGTAAAAAACGAATTGTATCTACTACCTTAAAATAGTTGCAAATGCAATCAACACTAATGCATGATTTGTGAAAGAAACGAGTTAGTTTTTACACTACGCGTATGAACAAACTGATCCATAGCCATTCTTTCGTCATTCTACTGCATTCAGGATCGGGTGGTGACTATTATCTAGACCTGGGCATATATAGCCTGGAACATTCGGTTATTTATTTAATCACACTTGTTACTTATTTCTGTTACGCTTACGAAATAATATTTGCATGTGCACTATATCATGAATAAGTAATCTTATGTTTCTTTGGCTTTGATTATATATGTTCAGGTGAATCGCATCAGGGAGCTTCCTCAGAACAACAATATAGTAGCTACACACACTGATAGTCCTGATGTACGCACTCTATTTGTTTACATATTTGGCTGGTTCTAATAGATAAATCAATTCAGTTTTATTCTGTTTTTTACTTGTTAAGTTACTTCTCTTGCTTTTTTTCTGTGCAGGTTCTAATCTGGGATGTTGAGTCTCAGCCTGATCGCCATGCTGTCTTGGGAGCCGCGGTGTCTCGTCCAGATTTGGTCAGTTTTTTTTTGTTTATTTTGCAGGGAGCAGTAGCTCTGATTTTTCTTTATGTACCTATATTTCTATAAGAGGCGGCTTTTTGACCCATTTACTTATGAATGGGTTGATTTGCACTGTGCAATTTCTCAAACGCGTCAAACACGCCAGATAAAAATATAGCTAAAAGGGATTGCCTCAAAGTGGTTGGAAGTTGCTGAAATCGTTTTTATTCCAAGATTTAGATTATTATTTTAATAGTTTTAATTTTTGTAATCATAATTAGCACATACATCTTTTTATAAGAACTGGACAAAAATGTTTGTGTGCCAACCCAATCTGGCCTGGTTTAATACCAAAAATATCCGCCTCAACAACCGGTTTTGACCCTTTTGCTACCCCACCCATGTTGCCACCTCTAGTGGCTATGTATACAGTTTTTGCATTTTATTTGTCTTATTTATATCTCACTGGTTACTCCATTGTCATCCTTTTTTTATGTCCCCCTCAAGTATAACTGTATAAGGATGTGGAGTTGTTGAGTATTCATATTTATAGTGATTTATGTAATTAAATTTGATTTCCTTTTATACTGTTAACCATGCAGATCTTGACTGGTCATCAAGAAAATGCTGAATTTGCTCTTGCCATGTGCCGAAGTGAACCCCTTGTACTCTCCGGAGGTGATACATTAAAACAATACTTTATTGACCTACTTTGTGAAACATGCTTATTTTAGCGGTGCTTAATGCTGATATACTACTAGAACGATCAATATCTAATGGGTCAGCTGACTACATTTGGCTCTTGAGGTTGATCAGATGGGAACATTTTTGGGTTATCTTACTAAAGAGTTTGTGTTTATATACTGTATACTACAGGTGGCAAATTGGGCGGGTCTTGCAGGTTGGGTAACTGCTCAAAACGAGTAATTTTTGGTATGGTTCAAGTTGGGTCAGGTTGATCCAAACACATTTTGTCCAAAGTTTTTAACTTTTATGGTTAATGAGTGTCAAAAATGAGTAAACGAGTTTGGGAGTTAGCCAAATTAACACATGTGTGTGTTTATACCGATTATGGACTTGACTACTTTCGACATGTTTGACCCGTTTTCTTGCAATCTATTTTGTTATTTTACTCTCCACAAATAAAAAAACCATACCAACTTATTCATAAGTAAATGGGTGAAATTGCCACCTCTAGTTTATACTGTTAGGATTCAGAACGATCACACACACACACACACACACACGAAAGCAGTAAACGAACACAAGGATTTAAAGTGGTTCGGTCTAAACTGACCTACGTCCACGGGTGGCAACTAGGTTATTCTTTATTGAGGTGATACAAATTACAAGTACATAGCATTGAATATATAGAGACTAGAGTAGGGTTAGAAACTTAATCCCCAAGTAAACTCAGTTAGGGGCCCAACTGAATTAGGAGTAGCAATCGGGCTAGGGCTGGCTGCCCCTGACCTGTGCCTTCTCTCTTCTGCGCCCAAAAGGCCTACGCGCCCAACATATACTCTTTACGTCGTTTCTTAATTTGACTACGTGATGGCTTTATTATGTGATGCAGTTTCGGAAGCAATCAAATGGCCAGAAATACTCAAAGGATTCAAAAGCTTAAAATAAACCTCAAAGGTTTATTGAAAAACAATATTCATAAACAATCAACTACTAAAACCTTAATTCTCTGGGTATTTAAAGTTACATCTTAGAGATAAACTAACAAATCAGATAACAATAAAAAGGAAAACAAACTAAAGATAATCACTAATTCAAAATATGAAATTCAAATAATAAATAAAAATGAGATAATGATAGTTTAATCCGATCTTGCATCATTATGCATCTTTATTTTCTTAACATTGACTACTTGTGAACTGGTGATTTTATCGAAGGCACAAGAGTGTAGTTTGTTTCTAACATTTATTTTCTTCTTCTTGGTAGTTTCTAACTTTCTATTTATTTCTGAGCTTAAAATAGGGTTACGCCATTATTCATTTACTAGCTTATTGTGATATCATCTAAGCATTCAACTTAAAAGGGTAATACTAGCTTTAGTTTAGAGAACAAACTTAATTATTTTATATTGTAATTTAACTATATGCTATGTAATTTGCTTAGCTTGATATATATATATATATATATATATATATATGTAGATATTATATTTCCATATACCATAAGTTTGGTATCGGAACTCCAGAAATAAGAAACAAGTTTCACACCATTTCTCGATTTTAGCTATCAACTTTTGGCGCAGTGATTGCTAACATGACATCTTAGTCATTCTAGTTTATATGTATATGCCACTTGGCATCTAATTTGAGTTTTAATATATTTTTTTAATATGAACTTGAATTTATACATAAGTATTTTTTGAATATGTGGCGTCTGATGTAGTGGATGACATAGCATCAACTAGTGCCACATCATCAATTCACAGGTAAAATCAGGCGAGTTTAAGTTGGTTGCTAAAATCAGGAAAAAGTGTAAAGTTTGTTTCTGTTTTGCTCTTTAGTCAAATAAAAACTTTTTTGATTCCGGCGTTGTATTTGTTATTTTATCATGTTCCAAGTATTTATCGTATATATGCATCCAATTTTGAGTTGTTTGTTGTGTGACAGGCAAGGACAAATCAATTGTCTTTTGGAATATTCATGACCATATATCTACATTAGCAACACAGCCAAAGACTGATGGGCCTGGTGATAAGCATAATGAGAGCCCTGTTATTCAAGCAAGAGGCGTTTTTCATGGCCATGATGATACTGTTGAAGATGTACAATTTTGCCCCTCAAGGTAATGTTATGAATCAGAGTCGGTAGCGCATCGGATACAACACACACACGCACAAACGATAGATAGAAAGCAATAAACGACACAAGGAGTTTCGGTGTGAAACCTACATCGACTTGCTGCAACTAGGGTTTACTTTTATTGATAGGTGTTACAAATTACAATTACAATAGCTGGGATATATATATGACAAGATTAGGTTAAACTAAAATAGGTAACAATGGGTTTTAGCCCATTAGGGCCGGCTGCTCTATTCCCCTTGAACTCCATCCGTAACAGGCCCAAAGGGGAGTCCAACCCGGCCCAAACCCAATAGCTTTCATAACCCAACAGGTAAATGACACTGTATTCATGTTATGAAACTAGAGGTGGCAATTTTGACTCATATGGGTCAAATGGGTGTGTTTTATAGTAGAAAACAGCATATGCGGCAAATGGGTTGAATTATTCGAATGGGTGTGTAACGGGTAAGTGACATCGTTTTCATTTTGGTGCGTTATATCAGATGGGTCGAATTGGTTGAAAACCCCTCAAAATGTAATTTTAATGCATATAAATATCTAGGTTATAATTGTATGGTAGGTGATTTTCACCTTCTCACTCTTTACACCACTGAAAATGGTTCCGATCAGTTTGCCCTTACACCATTAGCTGGTAAAAAAGAGTTAAACTGATGTATGGGCAAAACGGTCAGAGTTAATTTTATGGCAGTATATGTTGTAAAAAAGGCGACATACCAATCATCTCCCTTTATCGTAATAATGTTGTTTCCATCATCATGTAACACACTAATAATTTCAAGTGTTTGTGGGTCAACAAACCCGGCCTGGTTCAACCCGTACTAAAATGATCCGTTCAAACTTGAAGTTGTTTTGACTCGTTACCCATCCACCTGACCTGTCATTTTGTTGTCTTGTCATCTCTATGCCAAATTGAATTTCCATTATTAGACATCTATGAATTATGATAGTCTGTTAACTAACTGGAAGCTGGTTTGACTGCTGCGGACTTTGGTGCAGTGCACAAGAATTCTGTAGTGTTGGTGATGATTCTTGTCTTATTCTATGGGATGCAAGAACAGGTTCTTCTCCAGTTGTCAAGGTAAGCATCTTCGTCTTCTTTATTTTGAGTTTATGATTTGACTTTGACTTTTATTTGGTTTGTTTTTGCTAATAAGGTCTTATAAAGTAAGAGGGTGCATGCATTTTATGTTGCCTGACGATTAGATGTTGCAGTTTTGAGCCATTTACTTATGAATCAGTCAATTCGTGTTATGCCTGATTTCTAACGTATAAAATGAAAAAAATAGCCAGATACAACCTCCTAAATCCGATTTATTCAAAATACTAGGTTAGAAACCCATGTATTACACGGGTTGAATAAATCAAACTTTGTTGTAAACCAGCAGTTTCTATGAAGATTTGTATGTTGGATGCTATCAGTCATTGGTGAAATAAGAAATAATGAAGATTTAAGAATTATAAATAACAAATAATGAAGATTTAACAATTATAAAATTTTATTTTAAGATAAGAAATAATTAAAATCTTCTTACGAGTTAGTAAGTTTTAATAAATGATTAGAATAAGTTTTAGATATTTAATTATTTAAAATCATTATATTATTTAATATGAGAGAGAGGCGGGAAACAAAAATCTAGAGTTCACCAGAAGTCGACACATGACATATAAAGTTATTCATTTATTATAATAAGGATTTAGATTATCGTTGAAATAATTATGTTTATTGTAACCTTCTTTTACACATTTATTGGTTATAAAAAAGATAAAACAAAACTTGGACAAAAGTGCTTAGGGCCAACGCGAATTGATCCTGTTCGTTTTGGAACCAAATATTTACCTGTTTTGACTTGAAGTCGTTCCCCAATCTGCCTGCTCTGTCCATTTTGCCACACACATTCACAATTACTATTGTAGTTATACCCTCGTGTGTTTTGCAAGTGTTCTGTTTGATATAATTGTATAAACGCATAATTCTATTTTATAATTCTTTGCAGGTTGAGAAAGCACACAACGCTGATCTTCACTGTGTTGATTGGAATCCTATTGATGAAAATCTTCTACTAACTGGGTAATAAGCGTACATGCTTTCTTCTACTATATTATCTGCTCATTAGAAATTTCTACATATAAAATGGAAGATACTAAAGTAAAACTAATTTCTTGTTTTACAATCGAAGCTCAGGATTCTAGAGTTTGGTACTCTTACTTGTCCATTTCACTATTCTTTATCTGAAGTTTGCTTTGTTTTCCCTTTTGTTAAATTATATTAAAGACCCTTAAGTGTAGAGGTTCCATTTTCGGTCCGTTTGGGCCACCTCTGATGGGTAAAATAATAAACAATAGCTTAAAAGGAAAGGGGTCAAGTGGGATCGAGTCTCCTAGTTTTTAATAATATTATAATCGCACAAAATATTCTAAATGGTTTGATTTAAAGATTTAGCTTATTTATTACATAATATTGTATTGTAATCATATTTGACCTCTCCCCAAAATGGCAAAGCGGAACGCAAAATCCGCTCCATTAACAACATCATCCGCACAATACTAGCTCATGCTTCCGCTCCTCACTCATTCTGGCACCATGCCCTTCAACATGCAACTTATCTTCTTAACATTCTCCCTATCAAATCTCTTAAAAATCTCAGCCCCACTCAACTTCTCTACAACCGTAAACCCACTTATACACACCTTCGAGTCTTCGGTTGTCTTTGCTATCCCCTTCTTCCATCCACAACAATAAATAAACTTGACAAACGATCCACTCCTTGTGTCTTTCTAGGCCATCCCTCTAACCACCGTGGATACAAATGCTTCAACCTCTAAACTCGTCAAATAACGGTTTCTCGACATGTCATTTTTTACGAAACAATTTTTCCCTTTTCAAAAACTCATACAACCCCGCCATCCTCTTATCAGTTCTTTACCAATTCAGATCCGCATCCATCCATTTGGCATACAGATTCTAGCGGACCCACTCCAACAGGGCCGACAACCTCTACACATACAACCTCCTCGCCCCAACCATCTGTTTCTACCACTCCTCTTAGGACATACTCTCGTCGCCCCAAGCCCATCACCACACCAGCCCCATTAGCCCAACAGCCTCCTAATACAAATTATGTCCAGCAAAACCCGGTTCCCACTTCCGAGCCGTCACCTCCCATTCCCGCCCCCCCTCCCCCACCTCCTGCTCGGACTATCCATACTCGTAGCATGTCTGGCATCTCCAAAATTCGCCAACCATTTAATTTCCATGCTTCTACCAGTGCACCTCTACCCCGCAACCCTATTGATGCCCTCCATAACCCGGATTGGAAAGAAGCCATGACCGAAGAATTCCAGGCACTTATCGATAATAGCACGTGGGAGTTAGTCCCGAGGCCGACTAATATAAATGTTGTCCGAAGTATGTGGATTTTTCGTCATAAAACAAAATCTGATGGGTCTTTAGAGCGATACAAAGCTCGTTTAGTTTGTGATGGTAGGTCGCAGCAAATTGGAATCGATTGTGGGGAAACTTTTAGCCCGGTTGTAAAACCGGCCACTATCCGAACAGTTCTTGCCATTGCCTTATCTTATTCTCGGCCTATCCATCAACTAGACGTCAAGAACGCCTTTTTACATGGCAACCTAAACGAGACAGTTTACATGCATCAACCTCCGGGCTTCCGAGACGCTCGTTACCTGAATCATGTTTGCTTACTAAAGAAATCTTTGTATGGGTTGAAGCAAGCTCCACGAGCATGGTACCAACGGTTTGCTGATTATGTTTATTCACTTGGTTTTGGCCATAGCAGATGCGATCACTCTCTGTTTATATACAAACAGGGTCAACATACTGCATATTTATTATTGTACGTGGACGACATTATTTTGGTCACTTCTTCAGATGATCTTCGCCACACCTTCATGAAACTCCTTGCAGCAGAGTTTGCTATGAAAGATCTAGGCCCTCTCAGTTATTTTCTGGGCATCTCAGTCACACGGAACAAAGGTTCCTTGTTTTTGTCACAACAAAAATATGCAGGTGAAATTCTAGAACGGGCCGGAATGAAGACGTGCAATGCATCTTGCACACCGGTTAACACTAAATCCAAATTCAGTTCTACATCTGGTACACTCCTAGAGGATGGGGGTACATATTACAGGCAACTCGTAGGGGCACTCCAATATCTGACTCGTCCCGACATCAGTTATGCAGTTCAACAGGTATGCATGCACCTCGCTCCTCTCATATGCATGCGTTAAAACGCATCCTTCGGTATGTAAAAGGCACCTTATCTCATGGCTTGATTCTCACTAAGTCCTCGGTTACTTCACTGCTCTCATATACAGATGCTGACTGGGCCGGATGCTCGGACACGAGGCGTTCAACATCTGGCTATTGTGTCTATTTAGGGGACAATCTTCTATCTTGGTCCTCCAAACGACAGCCCACCTTATCTCGCTCAAGTGCCGAGGCTGAATATCGGGGAGTTGCTAATGTTGTCTCCGAAACCTGTTGGTTACGTAACCTCTTATTGGAACTGCATCATCCCTTAACTCATGCTACATTGGTCTATTGTGACAATATCAGTGCCGTATACTTATCGTGCAACCCGGTTCAACACCAACGAACCAAACATATTGAACTTGATATACATTTTGTTCGTGAGAAGGTTGCTCGGGGACAAGTTCGCGTGCTCCATGTGCCCTCTAGATATCAGATTGCAGACATCTTTACCAAAGGCTTGCCATCAGTCTTGTTCGATGATTTCAGGCACAGTCTCAACATTCGACAACCTCCTGCTTCGACTGCGGGGGTATATTAGCCGATATTTGTGTATGACAGCCAAGATAAATGGCTATAGAATAGGAAACCATTTAATTGTAATTATGTCTAGAATATTCGGTGATACTATTCAAAGATAGACACCTCCCCTGTAATTATTTATACCTATCGATTAATGAGAGAGGGCAACCAATTGAGAATACCAATTATCATAAACATTAATAATGTTGGACAAAAAGTGTTTCGAGTCACAACCCAACCCGACCGTAACGAAAATTACATCTTTCGATCTTAAATTCAACCCACCTACCTTCGCCACGTCTAAAGTGTGAACCATAAAGCCTGATTCTACAGAAACAGTTTCTGACTTTCTGAGCTTAATTGAGTTATTTTTTAGGTCTGCTGATAACACTATTCGCTTGTTTGATCGTCGGAATCTCACTGCAAATGGGGTTGGATCGCCCATCCACATATTTGAGAATCACAATGCTGCTGTCCTTTGTGTACAGGTTTCAAAAGTGTTTTATTTATTTATTTTTCTTTTCTTAAGTTTTGCATCATTAAAAGATATTTATAAGTTCTATTATATTTCACTATTTCAGTGGTCTCCGGACAAATCATCTGTCTTTGGCAGTTCAGCAGAGGATGGAGTCTTGAACATCTGGGATCATAATAAGGTGTTTATCTTACCTTTATTGTGCGCTTCTTTTATTATACATCTTTTGAGATGGCCGGTCAAGTAAATAGGTTGACCTACAATCTTACAAGAACAATATAAATCTTTGAATAAAAATGGTTTAGGAGGTTGCATGCATTATTTTGTTTTTTTAACCCGTTCATGAGTAAATGGGTCAAAATTGTCACCTGTACTTTATTTGCTTGTCTTTCTAATTATATTTGTTCTTGAGCAGATTGGGGAACTGTCTGGTCCATCCTCAAAAACTGCACAAGGCTTATTGTTCCGTCATTCTGGACACAGGTACAGAAAGCCTGTTATTTTAATTTTGTAATCCTTTCTTTGTTGTCTAATATAGCACATATTCATGAATATATTCAGTTTTTTGTTCTCCTTTTTAACGGGTCCTGAAATAATTACAACATTTTTTCGGTGAATTTTTTATTCATAATTTAATATTTTTTCCCATATCATATTGATCGCATTAACTTTGGGCCAAACATTTTCATTTTTGTTGTTGAGGGGCACTTTGGATGTGTTTACTACTGTTTGTTCAAAACACATTATGTTAAACATACTAGGTGAAGTGAATGGCATTTGTGTAAATTGTAGTGAATGTACCAATTTTATGTCTTTTAATTTCATTTATAATCAGCCACATTTTTTTTTTAATTGTGCTCTTTTAGATGAAGTGATGGCAGTTGTGTAAATTGTAGTGAATGTATTGATATTATTTCTTTTAACTTCATTCATAATCAACCACATTTAAATTTTTTAAACTATGCTCTTTTAGATGAAGTGATGGTATTTGTGTAAATTGCAGGGACAAGGTGGTTGATTTTCACTGGAACGCACATGATCCGTGGACGATTGTTAGTGTATCTGACGATGATGAAAGTACTGGTGGGGGTGGAACCTTACAGGTGAGTAACTTCTAGTACCTGTCAAAGCAGGTTGGATCGGGTCAGGTTGACCCACATATACTTTTTTGACCATTTTTTACATTTAAATTAACACATTAGGCATGATTTCAAGTACTGGGCCATTACAATAATAATCTTATCTTGTTTTTTAATAAAGCGATTTATGAGGTCGTAATGCGTTAAAAACACACTTTTGGTCCTGTCTTCTGTTTCAGCTAGAGTTTTTGATTTGGCCCGTTTGACGGGCCAAAGTTGCCACGTGAACAATCTATCTACAGTTTATAACCTTGAAACTGAATACGATTCAAATATGTGCAGATATGGCGGATGATTGATTTGATTTATCGGCCACAGCAGGAGGTTATTACTGAGCTGGATAAATTCAAATCTCACATTCTCACTTGCTCCTCGGAGTAAAACTCTTAAGATTATTATCCGCTTAAGTTTATCGTATTAGACTGTTCTGAACTCTTAAAGACTTAAACTCCTTATGTTAAACTGTACAATTGAATCGGGCTTTTGGTATTTTTGGCAAGAAAAGGTTAGGGTTTTAATTATGTTTGTTAGTTTTGGATCTCCATTGTTTGATGTTAAAAACTCTTGATGTTATGTTTTTTTTTATTTTTCCGATTTCACTGTTTAGGATTAATTTCTTATATAACCTTTTGAAACAAAATCTACATATAATAAAACTGGATTGTAATCGTTTCTTAAAATCCCTTACGTTTGTGTTTCGTCGGTTACGAGTTCAAAATGACGATATCAACGAATCTTTATATTAAAATATGCAGTTATGTTCTTCCGTTTGAAGTTTTTAAAGTATAAATTTATTCTAGAATAAAATTAACATTTACGTCGTGTTCCCAAATCATTTTTAAAGAGAGAAGTGACAAAAAAGTAGGAAAAAATTTGCGTTCATGATTTTTTTTTTTTAATGTAAGGAAGGGAAAACAACATGAGTTGCTTCATTCGGCCCATTGGCCTAACCGGTCTCACACTGCACACTTCATTTGCCTTGTTGGGGCCTTCCTTGAAATGGGACCTCCTCGAAACCCTCAAGCCCATCCGAACATTGACTTAACACTAGGGGTGTAAACGAATCAAGCCGGCTCAAGAGCTACTCGAGATAGGTTCGGTAAAAAACTCGAATGAGCCGAGCCTTAACGAGCCCGAGCCCGAGCCTAAACAATGGCTCGTTTAGTTATCGAGCTCGAGCTTTGCCTTCTAAGATCGTTTAGGCTCGCGAGCCTTAACGAGCCTAGTAAAATTTTATATTATTTTCTTATATATTTATTATACTAGCTTTAACCCCGTGTGTTACACGGGTTGAAACTTTAAGATTACATTGATAAATATTCTAACAACTTTTTTTATACAAATTTGATAGTGTATTTGTAACTTTTTTATTTTGTTACATGTTAAGATTATATGGATAAGAGTAATCAAAACATCAAAAAATACATTTCATAATAGCATGACTGTTACATTGCCTAAACCATTTTTTCTTCAATATTTCTTAATAGCATGACTGGAACACCGACACTTAAAACTAATTTATGGTTTGACAAACCTGATAATGTAAGTCCATTTAGAAAATCAGGAGATTATAAACTTTCATCAAAATCATCATCAAGATGTTCTGATTGACGGATACTATTTGTACTTGAATGCGAAAAATCTCGCTAAACTTTTAATACTAAATCTCTCATTAAAAAATAATAATAATAATAATATACAAAAAAAATTTAAATTTCAACAATATATCGTCTTTTAAATTCAAAATTTAAAACTCCAAATTTTAAAAATTTCACTCCTTAATATTTTGACACAATTAAATTTAAAATTCTAAAAATATAATATGAAAAAATAAAAAATAATAAATTAGAATTGAAACTTGTAAACATATTTTTTGAAAAAAAAATCTGGTCATTTAAAATATAATACACTTTTAAAAATAAATATTTGCAAGTTTCTTAATTTTATTAAAAACGAAGTATTAAAATTTATAAATCAAAATAAAAAATTTATTTATAAATATCAAATTTAAAAAAAACTACTAATTAAATATCAGTAAACTTTATTCTAACACATATTTATTTAAAATTTCCTATTTTTTAATTCTTGATTTTTTTAAAATATTAAATTTTGATGATAATTTAAAAAAAATTGGAGCCAATGGTAATAATAATAAATTGATTTGATAAAATGTTTATTTATGTAATTTAAAAAAAAATGCTAAATATGAAAGTATTAAATGGAGGATATAAATGTGGTTTGGGGGAAAAGTTTGTGAGAGTGAATGTGGTGATGCCAAGTGCAAAAGCATTTAGTCTTTTATTAGAAGAAGGATTATTCAATTTAACCCCCCTAAATCAAGCTCGAGCCGAGCTTTAGCTCCTTTAAGGCTTCCTATAAACGAGCTCGAGCTGAACTCTTGCTCGTTTAATTGTCATGAATGAAACCGAGCCGATCTCAAGCTTTATTTGGTTTATAGAGAGTTGTGATACTTTTGAATCACTATAATTCATTGTGATCTATCTAAGATACTATTGATTCATCATACTAATCTAATCTTTCTATATGTATTGCTTAGATAAGTTTATACTCATATAAATGTGCTTAATAAACTAACATTCTATCAACAATCAGTCAAATCAAACCAGTACTTCTACATAATATACACATGTTAATACAAATAAGAAACTAAATGAAAACAAGGTTCGCATTACAAATTGTCGTCGACGCAGTATCGCACGGTTTCCTACTTGTGTAAAATAAAACATGGTTTTTTTAAGACATCAACTTAAAAATAAAATAATAATTATCCGTATTTTTACCCTTTTACCACCTTTTACCCTGGCCGGAATCAACTGCAAAATATCGCAACGCAAATATCTAATCGGCGCTTCCGTCATCTCGCAAAGGTTCGATTCATTTCATTATCGTTCTCAGATTCTATTCCATAGATGAATTTAATGTTGCTGTATAATGAGATGTTCTTCTCGGTTGCATTAGGGTTTTACATCTGTTGTTTTTGTATCTTTAACCGGCTGTAATTCGATCATTTTTTGTGTTGTTTTGGAAACAAAACCCTAATTTTGACTTTGTTCTGACGTGAATCTATAATGTAATTGTAGTTTGGTTCATTATCTGAAATGAAAACTTTGTACCCATGTTTTTCTTTCATATATGGGAATTTGAGAAGTATATATTTACTTGTTAATAATTAGACAAGTTGAATTTTGAGATGATTTTGTAATGAAGTTCCTTTAGTAGCATTGACTTTTAAGTAGGTGTTCACGGGCCTGGTCCGGCTGATTTGGGCTGAACAACTAACTACACGGTTTCGAGAAACGACAAACCAAACAGGCAGGGTTGGGTGGCTGGTTTTAGTGGTTCCTTTTTTGTTTTTTCTCAAATTTGCTGGTTTGCATTTAGTTGTTTAAATGATACAAATGGTTCATGAATATGATAGATACACGTAAGTGCATATTCAAAAAATGGAAAAAGGTTAAATGGCCGGTTCCAAACCTCAAACCATTGGTCAGACCCAAACCACCAAAACCGAACTGTATAAATCTCAAACGTTTTATGAACACCTCTACTTTTAAGTGAACTTAGTGTGATGAACGAAATTACAATGCCAGTTTATTGGTAATGGCAAATATCATAAAAAACCAACATGCTTTGTGCTTTTTTCTCACAAAAGTACCTCAACAATTTTTTGCACATAAAAAACCAACATACTTTCTTGTTTTTTTTTTCTCACAAAAGTTGCTCGACAACTATTTACCCTAAGTCCATAAAAATGAATCGCAAAAGCAAAACAAATCGACTGACATAAGCAAGAGCAAAGCAAGCGATTCGATTGCAAAACGATTTGATTGTTTATGTGTTTTCACAGATTTTATAGGTACTTTTACAAAATGGATTTAATATGATTACAAATCATCTCTTTATACGATGAATTTGTCTGTTGATTTCTTTTGCATTGCTTCTGTCGATTCATTTGCTAGAGTAAATAGTTGTCGAGTGATTTTTGTGAGAAAAACCAGAAAATATGTTGGTTTTTTATGTGCAAAAAATTGTTGAGGGACTTTTGTGAGAAGAAAGAGAGAGTGTGTTGGTTTTTTATGTGCCAAACATTGTTGACAGACTTTTGTGAGAAAAAAACAGAAAGTATGTTGGTATTTGCCCTATTGTTAAATTAAAGTTGCTTATCACTTATCAGCTTATTTATTTTTAAAATAAGGAGTTTGGAGTAAACAACTTCAAACTAGTTACAAAGTATTTCACTCACAGATAATCAAATAAGCTGTTTGAATGGACAATCTTAAACACCTTAAAATATGAGCTGTATCATAACACATTAAGCAGTTGTAATAAACAATCTCAAGCACTAAACACCCCCTATATTGAAGTATAATTGTAACCTTTTTGTTGAGTTGTATATTTTTCATCTTATGTCAGGCTCAAATTAAATGGCAGGAAGAGATCAATATCCTTATGAGCCATACAGCAATCATCACGGGTATCCCCCAAATGGGCCTCCCACTCACAATCCTGTTTTTCGGCCCATGCCACCTCATCCCATTATGTTGGAAGAAGAACTTGAAATGCAACATCATGAAATTCGCAGTCTTTTGGGTGAGAATCGAAGATTAGTTGAAGACCGCATTGCTCTGCAACAAGAATTAGGTGCCGCCCGAGAAGAATTTAGGCGAATGAACATTGCAATTACCGAAATTCAAAAAGAAAATGAAATGCATTCAAGGCAACTTATTGAGAGTGGATTGAAACTTGAAGCTGATATTCGGGCCACTGTACCACTTGAAAAAGAGGCTGTGCATCTTCATGATGATGTAAAAAGGCTTAAATCTATTAAGCATGATTTGCATGGGCAGGTTCAGACTCTCACAGAAGACCTTGCAAAACTGCAAGCTGAGAATAAGCAACTTCCATCCTTAAGAGAAGAGCTTGAGGAATTACGCAAGAAGCTTATGCATGCTAGGTTTGACATCCCCTTCATTTCATCCGGTGTGCATGGGTTGGGCTGGGTCGTTTTTTTACTAAAACCGAAACCAACCCGAAAAGTTTGTTTTTTGGGATACTGAAACCGTTTGCTTTCTATTCTTAAACGATCTGTTTTCGGCTGTAGTTCTTTTTTCTTCTGTTTTTGGGCTTGGTTCATTTCAGCCTACATGCCAAATTACTCACTCTTTTTAAGACTCCCACACAAATCGGGCTTGGGCCGATTCATCCCTACAGGCAACACCATAAGTCATTATGATGCCACTTACACCCATTGTTTTTGTAAGACTCTGCACTTCATTACTGGTTTGTATAGTAAAATTAATTGGTAATAGGAAGTGAACGGTAGGGTGCCTGTGATGTTTAAAACACTTAATATACTAAAGAGCGAATTGACCGTTTTAGTCATTGAACAATGGTCCAGTTTGTTTTTTTTAGGTTTTCTCACATAAACAATCCCAGACCGAACTTTTTCTTTATTTATCAGAAGTCCATAAACCTAATGCTCGGGTTCGGTTTTTGTTTTTTGTTTTCCTTCTCCAGCTTCGGGTTGCTTTTTCCATATTTATGCACACCTGGTATGTTTGCATTAAATGAAATAGTTCATTTATCTAACATTTTCTATCTTGTAGAAATGCTATTGATTATGAGAAGAAGGGAAGTATTGAGCTGTTGGATCAAAAACAAGCAATGGAAAAGAACTTGGTTTCTATGGCACGAGAAGTTGAAAAGCTCCGGGCAGAACTTTCAAATCATGATTTTAGATCGTGGGGTCCCGGTATATACTATCTCAGTTACCTCTGTTTTGTTCTAAATTAA
Source organism: Smallanthus sonchifolius (assembly GCA_023525975.1). Classification (NCBI taxonomy): domain Eukaryota; kingdom Viridiplantae; phylum Streptophyta; class Magnoliopsida; order Asterales; family Asteraceae; genus Smallanthus; species Smallanthus sonchifolius. The sequence goes on along the minus strand of CM042034.1, from coordinate 85,824,714 downwards.
TCGTTAGAACTTCTAATGATTATTTTTTGTTACTTCCAGTTCTGCATTCTTGAAAGTACTAGCAACAATTTTCATGCCTTAGAAATTTGAAGAATATGTTACATATTGTTTTTTTAAATGCTTTCTTGTATATAATATACTAGGGCTAAACCATGTTTCCTTACCGGTCTTTGATACTTTGTTGTTTAGATGGATCATATAGGATGAATTTCGGCGCTTACGATAGCAGTTTTCTTCATCCTTATGGCGAAGCATACGGGAGTCATCTGGTATGGTTGCTACATCATTCAGTGTTACTTAGAGCATCTCCAGTGTATGCACCATACTTATACACCATTGTGGTGTAATACGCGCATATTCTTGGAATATGCTTTCACCAAAATTGTTTCAACTCTAATACTAGATACTTTTGATCTACATATTAATTTTTTTATTTACCTTTTTAGTTATTTATGAGATTAAAATGAATAAGTTTATTTGGTCTTATATTTATCCAGTTATCTTGAAGTTCAGTTAACCAATTTATAAATAACAGCTATAAATAAATTATAAATGTATTTTAAAAATTATATTTAATATGGTACACATTTTAGTGGTCACCGTGAGATTATTCTAATAATATATTGTTTGAAGATGAAGATTTACTTTTTTGTTGAATGTTCAATAAGCATATGAATTATGAAAATTTTACTACACCAAATTTGGTGTAAAATGGGGTAATGAATAGTGTTACACCAATACACATTTTGATGTCTTGGTTGGAGATGGTTTACGCTAAATTTTACAGCATTTGGTGTTTTGGAGCATACATTGGAGATGGTTGTAGGCTTTTGAACACCACACATTTATTTTAGCTTTACAAATTACATTTCATTGATTAAAACGGTCTAATACATTCAGGGTGATGCTGAAAACGGTCAATTTTATGGTTCGAGTTCTACTCCATGGGCAGAGCTCGAGAAATCTCAAATGAACGGTCGGTAAAATATGGATAGTTCAGTTTCGAGTTGAAAACGCACATATTCTCACTTTTGAATGGGTAAATCCTAAAAGTGTATGTTCTCAATTTGTGTTTAGATCGACAATCCCATTGTTTAGACTCACTTTTGAATGGGTAAATCCTAAAAAAAGGAATTGCGGATGCTTTATGTTACCACTTGCAACAATGATTCTCTTTTGTGACTGTTGCATTACTGAGTAGTAAAGGTATAATGGTTTAGAAGTTCTAAAATTTCTGCAGTTTTTGTTGCCTGAGTCTCTTGTTTTGAGTTTAATCACCAAGACCTTATCGGTCTGTGGTGGACTCCGCAAAGACAAAAGCTTGTGTTGAGTTGGAACATAGCATATAGGATATAGAAGTTCAAGTATATACATATTGTTTTAAGAAATCATTTTAGTATGTAGATATCGAGGGAAGATGACTTTTTATTATACACAAGCATTTTGCATTAATGAGTGGACATATGATATTGGATATTGTGTATTCAGTGTTAAACCACACTAGTTTTCATCTTAAAGAAACATATTTTCATAACATACATTCGTATTTGTGACAGGTAGTGTGTAAAATAATTAAATCCATTTTCTCTTGGTATTACATAGCCCTTGGATATCAAGGTGGCATATGAATGGGATGCACTAGGTGTTTGGTTTGCAGCCAGGAATCACTATGGGTATGGTTTTGATAGAATGGAAATGCACATGTGGAAGAAAGGAGGATGACTATTTTTCATTGGGGCTGGAATTTTATAATTTAGGTGAGTACTCTGTCTCATCTTTGTGGGTAAAATAGGTTCTGAATTATGTTTTTAGCCACCCTACATAAGTGTACTTTATTTAATTGGATGATTTTATCTGTGTGTGTATATATATATATATTTATTTATTTTTTCTGATATTTTAGAACATTGACAATTTTACATAACTCTATATGCCTTTCTTGGTAGTAAATTTGTTTTTGATTTTCCTAAGGCATTCTAAATTTATGTTCTTTTTTTAAATCAAATGCATTACACGAAAATAGTATTTTGCTCTTCATATTGTATTGAAATTACCAATTGGAAAAGATGTTATTCTTAGTTGTCCTTCTCCATGCCAATTTCCAAGTAGGTCAGTGCCTGGATCTGGCAATGATTTCACCTTTTAGTTACCAGTACACAAGATTACAGCTGATCATTAGGTCTTCATGCCTACAGGGTGTTCATGCATATATTCAGTTTGTGTTAACCAAGTTTAATCTTATTTTATACTCACCCCGAAAACTGAAATGAAATTTGACCAAAGATCAAACTGGGTCAAATTCAAACCAAACCCAAGTGACCCGGAAGTGAAACGGATTGGGGCAGGTGTATGGTAAGTTTGATCAATGGAAAGGTTAGGTTTCTTTGTTTGTTTGTTTTACACATGGGGCCTTGTCTTTAGCAAGTAAGATTGTTGCTTTCAGATGGCCCTGACTGGTCTCTAATTGTCTGTGAAAGAGAAGATGAACCCATACTTTAGGTTTGTACAACCAAAAGAGATGATGAATTTGCATGATCTTCAAGATTAGCTTTTAGAATTAACCCAGAGATTCTAGTGGTGCATGTCCTATTTGCCATTTTTACTTCTTTATAAGTTATTGTTAATGTTAATATTATATGCATTAACAATAGACTATGAATACCAAAGGGCATTTGGCCCATTGGTACTCAGGTGTGTTGCATGGTGTCTCATTCTCAAGAGTTTGTGGGTTTTAGTCCCGTCATGGACAAGTGGTGTAAGCTTGTTGGACTTGTTCCCCTTGTAACTAAAATTTTGATTTAACACGTTGCCGGATAAAATCATAAAAACACAAACTGGGTCGAAATTGTCAACTCTATTTTGGTCCGTCATTGTGTCAAGATGTCTAAGAAGCTTTTATCGTCTTTCGTAACTTATAAAGTTATCGAGTTTGTCGTTTAATTACTTCACACGCTTCTTGTTGTGAGGGACTCATTTTTTACAGAATCTAATTTGAGTCTAATTTATATTGTGTCCAACCTACTTTAACAAACTTGTTTTTTTTGTCCTTACAAATTTTTTTTTTAGATCTGCCACTGTTTTATAACGATGACACTTAGAAAAGGGCCATCGGGTTTTTATTTTCGCCTTGGGTCTCCAAAATGGTAGAGGCAGCCCTGCTGAATGAAAAGATAGATAACAAACTCAGTAATATCCTACTTGAAGAGTAAGGTCTAGGAAGGGTGAGATGAGACATGCCTCACAAGGAATGTAGAGGCCGCTTCCAAGGAAAACCCGGATTCCAAAATGAAAAGATATATATGGAAGTTAAAACAATGGTCATCATAATAACTTTCCCCTTTATCTTGTTTGATACTTTTTATATATTAATTTACTAGGTTAGAACCCGTATATTACACGGGGTTAAGTACTAAAAAATATACAATAAAGAAATCTATAAATAATTCTTATAATATATATATACATACTCCTCTCCATTTTAAATTAAATAAATATAGCATTTCACTTGTAAGTAGCTGAACATACAAAAACTAGGAGTTGACATCATTTTGATTTTACTAAGTAGCAAGTACAACTTCTATAAATCTAAGTATAGAATTATAACTCTATTTAGTATTCAAGATATGAGTTTGGAGTCATCTACCTTTTGAAGCTTGATGTGGTTAACTCTCGCTTGTTGTGGATGATAAAGTCAACGTACCTTTTGAAGATCCTTGATGCTCATGCTTCCCCAACAGAGGCTCTGTTTTAGAGACCTTTGAGAACCAAATGAGTTTTTTTTTTTTTTTTACTTTAAGCATTAATAAGAGCTGAATTGGTTAGAGACAAAAAATATATATATATATATATATATATATATTAAAGCATAACCCATGTATTACGATAATAAAACAAAGACAACCTAGCTCATAGTTAACTTTGTTAAGGATAACCTAGATATCACACATTCAGGTGCTAACAATAAACCTCATTGACCAGCAGATGTTGTTTTGACTATCTCCAACTTAAACCCTGCAAGCTGTAGTAAATATAGAAATGAAATATACCCTCATGAATGGCCTAGAAAGTTTTAGAGTGACTAAGAAGGTGAAATTAGAAAAGAAAAATCATGCTCGATATTTAGATAGATACATATAAATATTTGAAGTTGCATCAAACTTTCCACCTAATCCAAAACATAATATGTATAATTTATAATTTTGTTTTGGTTGTTGGAAAATGAAGATGAATAGATCACATACTTAAAACTGATTGTCTCGGCCTGAATGAATTGACACAACAAATCCGTCAGTAAACTCCCCAAAACCAAGCAAACAGACACCAGAAACAGTATATGAAAAAATAACAATTTCATAATCGTCAAGATTATATCATAATTTCACGTAAACGTAAGCCTGGCAAAATGGGTTGGGTTGGGTAACGGGTCAGGACGAGTTATGACCAAAATGAGTTCGGGTCGTTATGACCAAAATACATAACTGGAATTTCAAATTAACCTAATTTCAACTAATTATGTTATTCCGATCCAAGTCTTCATAACCACTTTAACAAAGCAAACATCCCCTAAATTCATGAAACCTTCCACTTGATGATTTTAATTTACATTTCATATCAATTTAAATTAACCAAACGATCTGATTGATTATGTACCTCCATATGTAATCACTAATCAGCAGCTTACAATGAAAACATAAGATTAAAAAATTAGGTCAAATCAGAACAAACTTATTCCACTAAATTCTCTCGGATCGAGATCCGAATTCAAACACTACAACTTCAATACATTCAATCCATAAGAGAACATAAAATTTCATCAATCGGTACATCATCAATCAGATACACAAAAGTATAAGAAAATGAAAACATGACTGGCAATTTCAGAAACTGTTGAAAAGATGATGGATTCAATAGCTTTAAACTTAAATTGTAAAATGAAAAACCTAGAAGCAATTGAGTAATAGCCAATCTGATTCTAATCGTACAAGTTAAACAAAATCGCACCTTAACAACGCATGGCGATCCTTTCATCCTCATAATAAGAAACGACGAGATTATGAGATTGGGGAGGACACAGGTGTTGACAAACACTTATTTGATCTTCTCTTACTTTGAACCCTAGCAGAGGCAGAGAAGAAAACGACGATGAGGAAGAACAACTTGTTGAAATGAGCATCGGGTTATTTGGATCCGTGAAAGATCCGCGTGTCTCAACAATAGGGGTTAATTTATGTTTATTTATTAGATAGTATAGATTATTCAATAAGTTTTCGTAATCAAATTCTTCTAATAAGTTTATAAATTGACATCCCAAATTCATGAATAAGACTAAAAAAGATATACAAACATCAAACATTTTAAAAATAATTTTTTATCCTACATTGATTAGAGTTGTTTTTCTCTCACGCCTTTTAAACTTTTTAATATATAATCACATCATGGTTAAACTAATCATAATACTATAATAGTATAGAATATCTTAGTTAAAAACTATTAAGTTTAATAAATATTTAAAGATCTTAGTTAAAAACTACTAAGTTTAATAAATATTTACAGATCTTATTGGTTACAATATAGATTTTTCTTGGAATGGGCGGGATGCAATCATGGGTCCATGATTATGAATGGAGAGGGTGGCAGGTCTTAAAGGGTAGGGGCCTATTATTTGTACACAAAAATGGTTATTTTGACACATTCAATACTACTAGTATTGGGGTCATACTAGTAGTATTGTATTAAATTTCAAAAACACGCTGACACTCACAGACAGGTGTCAGTGACGTCAGCTTTTGTCGGATGCATACGACCAGTATTAGTACAATACTAGTAGTATCCTAAAAATACGACTAGTATTAGTACAATACGACCAATATTACCAAAAAAAAATTAAAAATGAATAAAAGATAATTATATGTTATATAAAATAAAATGTATTTTTTTTTCTTTTCATGTATTTGATTTTTAAAAAATATTTGACGCGACATAATATTCCCCAATAATTCGTCCGAATAATTTTGAGACGGCGTAAGATTCTTTCATATGTGTGTAAGTGACGTGATACGACAAACTTTTTCGACGGTACAAACATACAACTATCGATACGACAAACTTTTTCGAATGTTGTTCGACAAACGTCAAAGTAATTTTTATATCCAAAAATAAAATATTTTATGTCTTTTTTATGTTATATTTGACTAATTCATTTATTAATTATTTTCAGGAGTTCTTCAATATTTAAATGATAATTGGCTATCAAAGTATAAAGAAATGTTTGTCTCAGCTTGGACTGATAAACATTTAAACTTCGGTCAGCGTACAACAAACAGAGTGGAGGGTCAACATTGGAATTTGAAGCAAGACATTGCTTCAAATAACATTTCTCTTGATAGTTTTGTTCCTCGTTTTAATCAAATAGTGAAACGGCAAGATGGCGATATAAAGGAAACTTTTACTAGAAGCAAGATCACTCGAATGAGAGATCACGATAATCCGTTGTTTGACTTGTTACGACCCAAAGTTTCTCTGAAAGCGTTGTCACTAGTAGTATTGAATTTCTATCCGACAAGAAATTGAATGGGCATACTAGTAGTATGGATATCATACTAGTAGTACGGATACCATACGACCAGTATGGGTACCATACTAGTAGTATTGAATTTATATCCGACAAGAACTGATACAGATCTGATACATAGCTGTCACATTATCATTCATACGACTAGTATAGGTATAATACGGGTAGTATGCAATGCATACGACTAGTATGGATACAATACTAGTAGTATGGGTTTTCATAAAAGTGTCAAAATAACCACTAGGGTGTCCGAATATCCCAAGCCTTAAGGGTAACATATATAAAAGCAAGAGGTTGAGGTTACATTATTACCTTACCTGCTGATAAGCTTTTATGGAACAAACCATGTGGTACAAAGAAAGTCATCACTTTCGCCATGACTGGGGCAGTTGAATATGTTGGATCTTCTACCATCCATACAATATAAATGCAAACGCTAAATGTTTAATATCGTTTTCCAAATAAATATAAATATTAATTCCAACATCACTGAAATTTGAGTGTGTTTACAACAACTATACCTAGTAATATTTCATCAATATCAAAGCTATTGGTTGAGTTTGGGAAAGGTAAGATATAGACAAACAATACATCTATCCCAAAGGATAAAGATACTGCTTGTAGTGAGATCCTGGGCTCCAAGAAATCTATATGGACAAGAAAAAAAAAGCATTAGAATCATAGAGTACTTCATATAAGATCTAAGCATCATACCACAAAAAGCACTAATAAGATAGTACTAGTAAACTACCAATAACAATTAACGGTGAAAAAAGCCTTAAGTGATGAGAAAGTAAAAAAAGGAGAAAGTAAAAAAAGTACAGGTAACGTCATAGGTGTGTGTGGGTGTGTTTATGATCACGAATCAAACTCAAATCTTTCCACACCCATAAATGAATTTAATTAGAGGAGTTCATAAAGCTTAAAAGTGATTGATCTGTTAAAGCCAAAGCAGACTATCAGATTGAGATTTATACAGTTTGGTTAATAGTTTAGAACTTGGAACCGGTCGTGTATAATGATTTTATACGTAATTGTGTATAATATATTATATTATACACCATTTTTATTATTTTAAAATTTTGAAATGAAATAATGATTTTGAAAAATAAATAAAATATAAAATCGGTTCAAACCGTCAAACTTTTGGTCCAGCCGACCCACCCAGTCCGACAGTTTGGTTTATCGTTTCTTGAAACCATAGTGATTCAACCTAGAATTTTGTTAAAACTAACCAAATATAAACTTCCCTAAATGATAAATGAACCATAATGAAGTGATAAAAAAAATCAATTTGTTCATTGCTCTATTGTTCAATTATGAATCGTTGTGTGTCACTTTTCAATTTTTCATTGATGTGTGTAGGGATGTAAAAAAAATCTAAGTCCGGTGGGTATACCGAAAACATCTTGGAAGGATATACCGAAATTCGACGGGCATAAGATTAGTTTTAAAAATTTTCATGGGTATGAGATTAAGTGATACCCGACCCGATTACTCGAAACCACATACCCGATTACCCGAATCATATATCCGAAACTTTTTTATTTTTATTTTTCCTTAACCATTGCCTATTAAGCTTTATTTTAGTAGGTTTATCATATGAATTTTTTTTTAAAAAAAATATGTATTTGATTATATTATTTATATTTTGTATGTTGTGAAATATATACATAAATTTATATAAAAAATTATTATAATAAAATATTTCTTTATGATAACATTTATATGTATGTATTGTATCATATTTTAATTTGTGATAGTTGTTATATAAATAAAAATTATACAATAATTGTAATGGTAAAAAAAGAAATCTACTTGAAAATCCAACGGATATTTTCTAATAAACTAACGGGCATACTCGATACCCGTGGTTAAGCCCGATACCCAATAGGTAATTACCCGATGAGTATTGTGCCAGGTGTTAGACTGTGATTATCAATACCTAGCTTGAACCCGACTCATTACTCTCCTAGATGTTTAGGGCTAGACGACGGTCATGTCTAGAGATGGGCAAGAAGAATGCGTTGTTAACCATGAGAACACACATGCTTGTATTTTTGTGTGTTTGGTATAAAGATATTCACATAAGCAGAAATCCATACAAAACCGTCTAAACAGATATTTGAATGGGATAACGTTTTGTAGATCCATATATCATGCATCTGTATTTATATATTAATTAATCATTATCATTGTTTGTCAAATTAAATAAAAAAAACCTAATATTATATTTATCTTTATCTTTTATTTTTCTTTAAATCAATTGTTAAAGCCATTTTACGATTATATCAAATAAACAATTTTCAAAATTATTAGTCGAATAATCAACTTAAGAAATGGTCGTTTGTAAAGTATTAATGAATGATATAAATTAAAATGTTAACCATTTACTTAACTAGAGTTAAGAGTTTGAGAGAAAATGACTTTTACTCGGGGTAAAAGAAAGGATAAAAAGGTAAGAATTAATTACACGGATGGCCCCTGTGGTTTGGTCAAATTATGGTTTTGGCCCCTAGGAATAAGAAACTACAAGTTTGGACCAATAGTTTGCACGATTGTAACACATATGGCCCCTGAAGTGGATGTCAGTTAAGTGTATGTGAAATGACTAAAATACCCTTACATAATAAAATAATAAAAAAAAAGAATTAATTCATTAAAAAAAGTGGAACCCACCAAAACCACCCACTTCATCTTCTCCAAAACAAAACCACCTCTCCCACCAAACCCTAGCTTCCTCCTCCCATTTTCGCCGACAACCACTGCCGCCTCCGGTTGCCGCCACAAGAAAAATTACACATATCAACTGGTTCCTTTTATCCCAACTGAAAATCAAAATAGAATAGAAAAACTAGAATTTTTTACGAGGACCCACCCTAATCTAACTACCGGTCCAATGCAATTGAAGAAGATGATGAGGCGTACATCAACCACCACCGCCCACATTCATCGCCAACCTTCGAATTATTTCTGAATACACAAACAAAACGAAATCCGACAGCGGTGGTGCTTGAATGCCGGTTGGATCCGCAGACTAGTGGCTGAAATGAAACCAATGAAATCCGTCTCGATTTAAAGCTTACGATTTAAGGCTGAAACACAATCTTTGATTTCATCATCGCTGCTCCATTCTCTTTCTTGATCCCAAACCTGCAATCATCCTTTAAGGTGCTTAGTTTTTCTTCTTCCCTTGACCCAGTTTGTCAACAACCCAATCTGCTCAGAATCTTGTCAACAGGTTGTTCATCTCCATCATCAAAATTAAGGAATTAGGTTAAGTAGCTTCAGGAACTCCATGGATTTTGAGGAAACAGGTTGTGAGGCTGTTGGGGTCGTATAATCCAAAAATATACACACAATTTTGAGGCTGGAATTGGGGCACATGGTCAGACTGTTTTCGGAGGAGATGCGGAGGAGGGTTCAGCCCAGATCGGCGGCGGTAGACACACGCCTCTGGTTGCAACCATGGATTGGCGGCGACGAGTTTAAGCCCAGAAGACTCACTGTGGCAACAGAGTGTTGGTGGTGGTTATAGATGGCGACATCCGCCTTTCCGGTGACCCAAAAACAGGCGGTCCAGCGGTGGCCTAAGGACGGTTCCAGCTCAGTGACAACGACAACTAAGTGGTGATTCCGGCAAGATCGATTTGTCGGACCGTCGTCCAGAAGATGTCGCCCATAGATGACGGTGGCGGTGGCCTGTTGTCTAGATATGGTGGTGGGAGAGGAACATAATAGGGAGAAGAACATAAGAGGGGGTAGGGTAGGTATTTAAATTCTTTTTTAGTTTTTAATATATAAAGGGTATAAAGGTCATTTTAAAAAATTTAACCCTAAAAGATAACCTTCATCCAACTCAGGGGCCAAACGTGTTACAATCGTGCAAACTATTGGGCCAAACTTGTAGTTTCTGATTCCTAAGGGCCAAAACCATAATTTGACCAAACCACAGGGGCCATCCGTGTAATTAATTCAAAAGGTAATTTTGGTTCGATAACCCCTAAATAAGCTTAGGTTTACAACAACAAAAAAAGTCACTCGAAAAAAACTTATATAAAATTGGGTGAATAAACTATAATTTTAAGCGAATAAACCTATTTAAACACTAGGCCAACTAAATCTATATCTATACTATATCATCATTTTTTTCGCGCTTCTCTTTCTTATTAATTATACAAACTTTTTTTAATTGTTTTTTTTATAATTTTTTGTTTCCCACCTCTCTCTCCTATTAAATAATAACAAAGTTTTTTAATTATTTTTATAAAACTTTTTTCATTTGAAAAAAATAGGATTGTTTATAAAACATTTTTAGAAATTGAACATTTCTTTCATTTTTTTATAAAACATTTTTAAAAAATAACTATATAACGTTTCTAAAATTTGTATTAAAAAACTATGTAATCTGTCATAAATATGTAGTATATAAATTTTTATTACCAAATGTATAACATTTTATTTATTCAACCCGTGTAATACACGAGATTTATAACCTAGTAAACTAATAAACACATTCTAAATGACCGGCATTCGTTATTTGGAGTATAGTATGTCACAAACAAATTGCTTTCAAAAGAGTTCATTCAAAACTATAACAATTGCATATCATAAAAATACATTTAAAAACACATCTAAAAAACATTCGTCATCAGGCTATGTGTAATGATTTTACTAAAAAATGAAAGACGTATTGTCACGCCAGTACGAGGGCAATCATTAAACCAAGTCATTAAGGTGAGTAATAGTTTCGCTATCCATACATATACATACACATACATTTTCCCCTAACCCTATGATTTGAAACACCCCCCCCCCCCCCCCTCTCAGAAAAATTAACGACCCATTCACGCCCTTATGGGACAGTGTTTCACACCCACAAGGGCTGAGTTGGCCCATTCATGCCCTGTTTTCACGCCCACTACACTCAGTGTTATACGTTCGATTTGAAAAATATGAATTCCTAAAAAAATTGATTTTTGCTTTGAAAATTATGTTCGCTGTTAGCTTTGAATTTTTTATATCATGTGTAGCAAGTTTAACAAATGATTTTTTTCTAAGTACGCTTTAATGCATAGACATAAATATGACCATTGAAATAAAACGTAAACACATTCATACACTTACAAACACGTATTAACCTATTATAAGAAATATATTGGTTTTTAATTCGTTATAACTTTTAAAATATAATTTTTTATAAAATTTCAAATTTACCGCGACAACATGTTCTGTTTTTTATTTAAAAAACCTTTTCCCCCTGTATTTGGTTTTTTTTTTATAATTTTTGGTGAAAATATCTAAGTTGCATCTTCAACTCCCCATTTACTCTTGATATATTCCAGGCTTCCTTCCCTCTTCGTCTCCTTTAAACGTCTCCCTCTCAAGTCTCATCTACACTCTTATATAATACTCGTAACCGCTTCTGCCATTTTCTAAATCGCCGGCAACAATGGCGACGTACGGCACTATTCCGACGTCATCTGACGACGGCGCCTCAAAGGTCGAGTTCCTATCCCGCGCAACCGAACGCATCCAAACAGGTCTTGGCGCACGAAGGCCGTGGAAAGAAATGTTCAATCTACACTCGATCGATCTCCCTCACGGATTCGCCGACGCAATTCCACGCATCAAAACGAACTTCGGATACTTTCTCATGAATTACGTGATAATCGTGCTCGTAATTTTGTTCCTAAGCTTGTTATGGCATCCGATTTCGTTGATCGTGTTCGTTGTATTAATGGCGGCCTGGTTGTTCCTCTACTTCCTCCGCGACGAGCCGCTGGTGCTATTTCACCGTACGATTGACGATAGGGTGGTTATGGCGGTTTTATCGGTTGTTACGATCGTTTTGCTGCTGTTGACCGGAGCTACGATGAACATAATGTTTTCGATTTTCATCGGTGTGGCGGTTGTGGTGGTTCACGCGGTGATCAGGAAGACTGATGACTTGTGCTTAGATGAAGACGGCGGCGAGGCAGGTGGTTTTTTGGCGGTTTCTTCCCCGTAGACGTTTGAGTGCCGATTGCAGATCTCGGTTTGTTAATTTTTAATTTTAGTGATGAGTGATTGATTTATGAGTCGCAAATGTGATGTCAGTGACAGGTGTTGTTGCTGCCTTTTGAAATGGATCTATTTCTGTTGTAAAATGAAATTCAGTTAAAGTTTGCCAAACTAAACTTCTTTTAAAATTGATTTTCAACATTTTAGCCGCATATTCTGATGGGTGTCGAATCCATCAAATAAATTAATAAAATGTGAACCTACTAGTATGAATGAAAGTAAGGTTCGTATCCTCAGGGATACAGATTAAACAGGATTATATCAAAATATTTTAAGCGTAGATACGGTTGTTACTAAAATAAAACGAGGGGGGTTTTGATTATAAAAAACTAATAGTAAAAACATTAATTAAATTGTTGAGCGAAATCAAATACTAAAAAGATAACTCCAACACAAAGGTATTTTTTTAGCTTGACTCGACTTACGATCATTAACAATTATGGTGCAATGATCCTTTATTTAAATGGTTTGTATCAATACTAGACGTCGCGCCGTTCGGACATCCACTCCATCTAATGTCTAACCAAGCGCAGTTCGTCGGTTAGAGCCAACCCGCTACTCTAAGTTCACGCCGTTCGGACCTTAATGTGCGGGATAGAAGTATCGATTAGAGTTAAACACACACGCCGTTCGGAATGTTTAATTAGATTGCATGATTTCTATAACGGGATCGAATTCATAGACAAACACGAACCATTATTTGTTCCTTTTTCAAGATTAAAATCGTATTAGGGTTTTAAAATTGAAGAACTTTATTAGAAAAATTAACAAAGTGGCCAGTTTTATTAACAATCTAATATGTTTCCAGAAAAGGTTCCGGATTTGAGACTAAGAAATCACATAAACAAACCAATAAAAAATTAGATCTCATAATTGTTTCACACAAGTTTCGAATCAAACCAAAAAATAAACCCTAGTGTCGGAATCAAAATTGACTTAGCCGAACATGACGACTAAATCAATCAAACTAATTACAAAACAAAATATTAAAATTAAAAACTGACTAAAACAAAAATATGAATTTTTCTTGAAATTGAAATCAACTCGAAATTCTCAATTGATGCCGTCGAACTCCATGTAACCGCCGACCCCAGTCCAAAGAAATGAGAGATTGTGATGATTTTGTGATAATCCCCTTTTTAACCGTCCCACGTAGGTATCATATATCTCTAACTTCCCGTATACTAATATAATATATTATATTAATAGATTGAAATCTATAAAATACAATATTTCAAAATTTGGTTATCTTTTTTTTTTCTTTCAGCAGCTCCACACGGTCGTGTAAAATTTCTGCATAAACCTGAAACGGCCGTTTTAACATTCTGTCCAAAATTCTCTTCAACCTCAAAATGCAAGCTTTAATCTTCAAGACTCCTTCCAACCCTCTCCAATCTTCATTGTGATCCTTAGGGATAAATCCATACCTACAAAAACATTAAAAAATATCCAAAGTATACTCCGTTCCACCAAAACAAGTGTTATATAAAATAAAAGAATATACAAGTGATAAATGCATGATATGTAGTAAAAATAAATGCTAAAATTAGGATAAAACATGCCTAAATATGCAACTAACATATTCTATTTGTTTAAAACTAGGAGGAAAGCCCGCGCTCCACGCCAGTGCCGTAACTTACGGTAATTGTGACAAAACGGAAACGTTAACATTTGCAACGTGGGTGAAGTTTCCATCTATTTCTTCTCCTCTTATGAAGGCAATCCTATCCATTTATTCCAAGTTGCTCCATATCAACAAAATTGGTTTAGCCCACCCATTTAAGCCTATCCATCTCTTTCAAGTTGCTCCGTATCAACGAAATGACAGCGCCGAGTTAAAAAAATGATACGACTCAGGCGCTAGACCGCTCTGGTTAATTCATAAGTGGTTTTAATGTTAAATAAGTGGGCCTTCTTTAACCTTGCTTAAAACTCCTTTTTAGCAATCTCAGTAATTAAACAACTTGTATTCATTAAAAAATAGAGTAAATTATTATTTTGGTAACTAACGTTTGTCTATTTTAACCATCCGACTCCCTTGTGTTACAAAACCTCGATTTGGACTCTGATTTTTAATTTTCTTAACCATCTTACGCCCTGACTTTTAATTTTTCTTAACCATTTAAGTCCAGATGACTAACGTTGTTGTATTTAATTGTTAACTTTTTCTGAAATGACAATAACACACTCAGGGACTCAAATAGTTATTACATACTTTTTTATAATTGAATAACTATTTTTGTAATTTACTCAAAATAATAAATAAAGTTAATTAGTTAAAGAACAAACCATCGTTGCTTCATCTTCATCAAACCCACCCACCCCCTACCCCACCCTGAATCGTCTATCCCAAAAAGTATTTTCAGCCGTTTTCAGTCTTCACCGGTCGTGGCAGTCAGGGATGCTGATGCTATTAAACATTGTCACACCTCAACCGACGGCGGATTATACGTCGGGGAGGATGCAGTTGTTCAAAAGCACAAGGTTGACTATTAAAGTTTAAATAATTTCATTAATACTTTCAAGTTTACAATATAATAAATGATAACAAGAATACAAGTTTGATTTAATAAGTAATCTAAGTCCAAAGCATCCTAAGTGATCATAAACAAGTCTCATGCTAGTGTACCTGAAACATGTAAGTAAACTGTCAACTAAAAATAGTTGGTGAGATACAAAGGTTTTAACATAGTTTTAGCAAAGTTTTTGAAAAGTATTACAATTCACTATGTCATGCATTCTATAGTATAAGTGTGAGAACAAACATGTTAAACATTGTGCATACCAATCCTCTAACCAAGTTTAGGCATAACCCGAAGGTTACCCTTAAAAGTTTAAAGTTTAAATTCAGTAACAATCACCATGGGTGTCACACCCCGACCGATGGCGGAATCATCGAGGCGGACAATGGAATGATTGTTCAAAAGCACATGATAGCTAATGGTTGCATAATTCATTAATTAAGTTAAAGACAACAAGATCCAAATACAATACATTCCAAATAACCTAGTCTAGTCCAAACATTGATTTATTTAACTAGGTCCATAGTTCTTAAGTGGAGAATCTTCGGCAAGTAGTCACATATCCAAACCTGAAACATTATTTAAATCAAGTGTCAACTAAAAAGTTGGTGAGTACATAGGTTTAGTATTCCCTGTAAATAGTAGTTGTAAATCGTTTTGCAACTCATTGTTTATATTGTTAAACATAGTATGTATGATGTATCATTTATTTAATCACAATTTAAACCGAGTTTGACGCGCTTGAACAGAGCACAACAGCTAAGTCCGGTATGTTTGAATATAGTTACCCACTATATCCGATATGTTTGAATATAACACGCGGTCATATCCGAGTATGCAGTAATAAACACCCTAACCGGGTGGGCTGGTCAGGCACAATAGATCTATCAATATTACAGTTGGTTGTCTTGTGTATAAATGTATGTACATCCAAAGAATAAGCATATAGTCTCATGTATAACACGTATAAACAATGTGAGTAGCATGTATAATGTTTCACCCCAAAACTTATAAAAATGTAAAATAGGGGCTATGTAACTCACCTTGCAAGCGGGTATTTTTCCACGCGTGTAGGTGATAAGTATGTGGAAGCCTAAGCACGTTGATACCCTATGTAGACAAATGGGTATTATTGTATGCGTATAGGTGTGTATTTGTATTTAAATGTATATAGGCTTTAATATAATCTTCCTAACTATTTATTTGTATAAAGTATGGAAATAGAATGATAATAGTTTTTGTAAAACTTTAACTTATGAGTATATATATATATATTGTTTTAAACAAGTATTGTTATATTTAATGTATTTATATATAAAAAAAAAATATAACAAAATAAAAGAAAAGTCTTTATTTGACTAATTATGTTGATATTCAGAATTTAAACAAGTTTATTAAAAACAATTGCTAGATTTGTAAAAATTAGACATTTTACATATTAAATGTATTTTAATAAGTTTATAAAATGTTACAAGATTTATAAAAATATAGGACATTTTATATACAAAAATGTGTTTAAATAAGTTTATAAAAATATTATAAGATTTATAAAAATTGGAATAGTTTATAGATAAAAAGATTGTTTAATCGATTTCAAAATAAACGAACGATCAAACCGACTCGTTTTAGTCTTTAGTGTATAAAAATAATATTAAAATAAGTTAAGATAATTAAATAAAATGAAAAAAATGAAAACAGAAGCAAAATGGGGTTGGGCCGGAGGCCGGAAGGTTCGAACCCGCGACCTCAGCCTCGGACACACACACGCATAACCAGCCGGGCTACTGCCCATCGCTGGTTATGTGTGTAACGGATAAATTAAATACACAAGGGCAAATCAGGTCGCTGGACCTCGGTGACCGGCAAACCGTGTCCGAGGACACTGGGTTTGCCCGGTAACTCTCGTGCGATTGCCGTGATTTCGAGTTGGATTGTTTACCAGGGATTAATAGAAGGTAGTGGAGTCGATTTGAGGCTCGAACCACGTTGCAATGGGTCTGGTCGGCACAGTTTTGAAACTCGAAAATGTCAAAAGTGGAATTCGATTCCTGTGTGGAATTAGCTTCCGAAATCCTGGTCACAACTTCACTCAGGGACGACGAAAGTGATGGTATCCTCAATTTGGTGCGAGAGCAGGTGGAAGGATGATAGCGAGCTCGTGCAGGGCCGACAATGGTCATTTATAGGCGAGCTTGATTTCTATGTTAGAACGTGCAATTGGGCATGTCCCGACATTGGTCTGAACGAGACGAAACTAACCAGACAATCGACACGCGTGGAGGTGGCCTGTCGAGCACGAATTCGATCGTGGGTTTTTCGGCCACCAACAGGATCAGTCGATCCCTATGTTTAATCGACAAATTTGTCGAGGGCTTTTGTTCGCGTGGGGACGACGAGGCCAGAGAAGTTTTTGTCGGCTGTTGAGGTGCAGGGAACAGCCCTGTCGGGAGTCGCCGGAAAAGACTTTGGACCGCCGGACAATCGAAGGGGGTGACCGGATAATCGAATTGGAATTTGGCAGTTTTAGTCCCTGGAGTTTGGTTTGACTTATTTTAACCCTTGAAATAAATACGGATGAGTCCTTGTACTTTAACTTGCCCAGGAATGGTCCCTCGACAGATTTCAGTTTTTATAACCTTCTAGTTTGATTAATTACAAAACAACCCTTGAACTTTTATTTAACTAAATTAATTTAATTTCTTTTAAATAAAATTAATTTAAAAGAATGTTTTTATAAACTTATTTTATTTATTATTTTATTATTATAAATAATTTTTATAAAAGTTATTTATCTTATTTAAATAGATTCTTTTATTAAATATGCAACTTTTAAAATTTAGATTTTTTATAAAATTTTATATAAGTTTTTTTTTTTAAACTTATAAAATTTTAATTAATTTATATCCGTGAAATAAAATACCTAATCGTATAAAACTAAATAAAACTCTTACACTTTATTAAAATAGGAGATGATTACACGATAAATATAACACAAGTGCGTGAATGAAAATCCGAAACGTCACAATGGGCTCCCCCTCCCCCCCGAAGGGTCAATCAATCTAGGTGAATTGGTCAAATACAATAGATCTATCATTGTTACTATAGGCTTGATCAAAGTTAATGGATATGCTAGTATTAAGTTTAATTTAAGCATGCAAGTCTCAAGTATAATAACACAAGAATAAGCACGTAGGCATATTTGTACAAGAATTGTATAAGTTTGGAAGTTTGATACATGTTCCACCCCAAGTTTATAAATAAAGTAAAACGAAAAGGGCGTAAGTATACTCACGTGGATGATGAAGAGTGTCCAAACAAGAATTAGGTGTAGCAAGACTTCGAGGAAGAATATCCTCACAACAAGCCTAAGAACACAAGTCTAAAGTTTCAAATTTGATTCTATACGTCTATGTCAAAGGATCTAGGATTCTAAGATTAACTAGGGTTCCAAATGGGAGACGGGAATGATTGTGTTTATAAAGTTTAAATCAAAGTTTCAAATAAGGTTTTGAATGCAAGACTTGGATATCAACGTCTTAATAAGTTTATAGTTTAAAATAATTATTAATTAAAATAATTATTTAAAAGTCTTACAATTATTAATTACACACAATAGGCAATAATAATCAAAATAGTTTTTCTAAGTATTTGTAAATGGAGTTGAAATAATAATTAAACGAAAGACTAAATATTTATTAAAGATTTATAATTATTTAAAGTATGAATAATTATTACAGTTACTAATAATTATTGTAAGAATAAAGAATAAATATTTAAAAGAAAATTAATTATTAAGGGTTAATATTAGTATTTAAAGAATACATAATAATTAAAGATTAATAGTAAAGAGTAAAATATTTATTAAGGATAAATAATTATCTAAAAGAATAATTACCTTATTTAGAATAATCAATATAAATGATTTAAGATTTATTAAAGTATTTAGGTATTAAGTATTTATTTTATAAATTATCTTGTAGTTTAAATAAGGTAACATGTAGTTATAAGTTTATAACAGTGTCAATTAACATTTCTTATAATGTTTATATTCTAAGTTATAAGTCTTAAAGTGTAAAGGTTTAAAGTTTCTATTAAATTTTATAAAGTTTATAAATATTTAGGAAAATAAATAAAGCATATTTATTTCTTTTGTTTTATATAAACTAACAAGTTTCTGTTTATATAAATTATAGGTTTATAAATACTTAGAAAATAAATAAAGTATATTTTATTTCCTATTTAAGCTTTATATAAACAAATAAGTTTCTATAAAATATAAGTTTTCAAAAATGTATAAGTCTAAGATTCATTAAGTTTAAAATTTTAGTTTTTATTAAGTTTATAAGTTTATAAAAGTATATTTATTTTAAATAAATAAATAAACCTTAAGTTAAATAGGTATAAATTCTATAACATGTAAAAGTTTATAAGTTTATGTTTTGTAAGTTTATAAACCTTCTTGATTTTATAAATATCATATAAGTTTTAAATTAAAACTTTATAAATTAATTTAAAGGTTTTAAACAGAATAGTTTTTTTTTATTTCAAAAAATAATAATAAGTTTATTTTCTAATTTTTATTATAAATTAGATTCTGTTTAAAATATAAGTTTGTTAGAGTTTTAAAAGTACACATATACTTTTTTTTTATAATTTCAAGTATTTAAGCTTAATTTTTAAGATTTATTTATTTATAGGTTTTAGTTATGTTTTAAATCTCATAAATGTTTTCTGGAAACAAAAGCATAAATAAAAATCAGTTTTAGGTTTTTAAAAGTATAACAGATTTTATAAAAATACTTGGAAATATAAAATCTGATTAAAAAGTATTAAAAAATAAAAACACAAAAACTGAGGCTGGCCGGATTCGAACTCGGGCCAGCTGAGTCCAAACACACACACACACACACACACACTACCACCCGGCTATGGGCCTCGCTAGTGTTTTAACTGGAAAAGGAAATAAATAAACACAATCCCGAATCAACCCAGATTTCATATAAACCCTAGAATCAATATTTCCTAAATACGAATCGATTAACCATCTGTTAATGCAAATTGACAGAGGGCTATTGATCCTTGGAGGAAAACGAAAGTTTTGAGCATTCGAATTACCTGTTTTGATATCGGATTGGAGAAGAACGAGTTCGAGTTCACAGTCGGATGTCACAGATTTTAAACCGGCAAATGCAGGTTCGAATCGGTGGAATTGAGAGTATGCGTAGGATGAGGGTGTTATCGTCGAAGGATTTCCGTAGGTATTTATAGTCAATTTCATCATTTAATGACGAATTAGTTGGGGAGATTACGGTTGATTAAAACGGGTTTAAATTTGCATTCACGCGGTGTTAAACTCGAAATCGAGCATTGAATTGCATCGGGTTATGGTCGCATGCGTGAAAGGAAGCTCGAGGTTCATTGAATTTGGTCGATTACGCATTTCGAATAATCAAGCCTAAAACCGGCTCTTGTAAGTTTCGAACTTGCGACCAGTTTCTGGATCAAAAGTTTGGCCAAATTGCACTCTTGGCCCTTGAAGTTTTAAGCTTTTATCATTTCATGTACAAAGCATGGATTTAGTTTAAAACAAGTTTAAGTAATGGCAGTTTTAGTCCCTGAAGTTTGTAAAACAATTATGTTTTAGTTTTTATAACATTTAGCTAGGTTTTATAAGTTTTTATTATTTTATAATTCTTTAAACTAATTTGTAAGGTTTATTAGTTTATAAATTTTAGTATTAAAAATAAGTTTATAAATTATTTTGTTTATATAAATAAACTTATAAAGTTTTAAGATTTTAATACATTCTATTTGTAGGATGTACATTTTTTTATATACATGTTTACATATAAATGTCACAAGTGCAATTGTTTTTCTTAAATATATTAGTATTTATTATTTAAGAAAAATGAGTTTACTAAAATTTCAAGATTTACATTCATGATACGTGCAAGGCTTTTAGGAAAGAGACAGGTCGGAAAATCCCGGATATTACAAACATAGCTAGACAATGCTTAGCTCCAGGGGCAGTGTCCGTCTCTCACCGTCGTTTCTCCACCCTGTATCCGACTTGTTGTCGCTCCACCCTTTCAGTCTTCACCGGTCGTGGCAGTCAGGGATTACCCTAATTAACAAGTTAGAATAATCATCAATTCTATATACTATTTAATAAATAAATGTTATTTCATGCCACGTTTCGCCTCCATATTAATTCTCATCGTTTTTTTTCTCGTTTCTCTATCTTATTAAATACACCTCTATCTTTTAATAATAACATTTTTAAAAAAATACCAATCTTACTACTCTAATAAATGAAAATATCTTCAGGACACGTGTCACTCTCTGGTTACTCCTCATATTTATTTTCCCGTCTCTGTCTCCTATTAACTATTAGATTTTCTATTTCTCTCTCCTATTAAATAATAATCTTTATATTAATAAATCTAATTACGAATACTTATTATTTAATTATAAATAGTTATTATATCATCAATCAAATGAACTTAATATGAACTAACATTTATCAATTAAATTAAAAAATTAATACTCAGTTGATTTTTTTTTTTAAACTAACTTAACAGACCTTATAACTGTCACGACAAATTACATTTTAAAAACAAAAATTTTGACAATTGTGTTTGTTAACAAATTACATTATATTTTATTCAACCGATATAATATACTGGTTTAGACAACAATTACATTTTATTCAACCGATGTATTACACGGGTTTTTAAAAATATAAAATTTTTATTACTAAATATATAACATTTTATTTATTTAACCCGTGTAATACGCGGGATTTTAACCTAGTCCTTATTCTAATAAAAAGCTAAATGACATTGCCACTTGTCATCGTGTAGTTCATTCTCAGCCATTTTTTCCCGCCAAAAACGTTTTTCACAAATTCTCATTATGATTATATATGCTTATTATTAATGTTAATAAATAGGTAATTAAATGTCATTATGATTTTCAAAATTTATGTTATTTTTAATTTATTGACCTCAACTCAGTAAACCTTTCTTAAATAAATTTCAAATTAATATTCAAAAATACGAAAAAGCTACGTTCAGAAATAATTACTTTTATTATCATCCATTCATATATATCTATACTAATAAATAAAGGTTTATATTGGACACTTGTCACTTCGTCATTCCTTCTCATATTGGTTTTCTTACCTCTCTCCTAATAAATACTCCTCTATCTTATTAGATAATAATGATATTATAAATATATTATTAAAGAAAAGTACTAATTATATTAAATAAGAATGTATAATAGGAAATCAAAATATAACTATTTAAAGAAAAATACAAATTTGTTTTATACACACATTTCCACTTAATATATCTCGAGACGATCATAATAGTCTGACAAGTTGGGACGTATTTACAAATTTATAAGTTATATCGTTTTCAATATACAACACGTGTAATACACGGGTTTTAACCTAGTTATATTAATAAAACACATCTTAAATTATCCTTTATCTAATTATGTACATTTTATAAATTTTCAATCAAATAGCAAATGAAAGTCAAATTACATTAAATAGTTTTTAAACTATATTTTCGAAAGCCAATTATATATTAATTTTTACATGTTTTGAATTTTGTTTTCTATTCTTAATATATGTAATACATTTTTACACTTATAGAATATAAAAATGGGTAAAATTACAAAAGTAATTAACATTTGTACCCTATTGTGTGTGCGTGTGTGTGAAAGAGAGAGATTATAGATATTTTAATTAACATATTTTTTAATTAAATGGGTAAAATTACTAAAGTACCATAATGTGGCTTGCAAATAACCAGACTTAAGTGAGAAATTTAACTGGTTAGGGCCAAATGACATAACGTGCAAAATTTGTAAACATAAAAGACGGTCTCTGACAATTTTTGAGCTAAATGACAATATCTGAAGAAAAAAAGGTATAAACATAAAGAACGATTTCTGTAATTTACTCTTAATTTTAACTTTATGTTTAATGTATTTTGTATTTATGGTAAAATTGACGTGACGTGTGTTGATTGATTAATCATTAGAGTAGTTAGGGGTTGAAGGAATTAATAATTCGCTTTGTTTTTTATCCGTAAATTTTTTAATTAAAAATTTTGTTCATAATCAATTAATTTTTTTAATCGCTTCATAACATGTAAATCATAATTACTAATTACTATTTATGTCATTCACTCCTTGTTTGTAACACACGAGCTTTTCTAACCTGTATATATAAAAAAAATTAATACATCGAGATTTAGGGGGTGTTTGGGATTACTTATTAAACCTACTTATTGACTTATTACTTTTTGTAATAAGTCAATAAATTATAAGTGTGTTTGGGTATGGTAAAATGACTTTTCAAAATAACTTTTAGAAAATGGATAATAAGTTGTTTTGGAGAAGTTAGAGCACTCACAACAGTTTCCCCATATGTGTTGTGAGTGAGTTCCCTATATTTTAGGGGGTGGTTTAAAATGGTTGTGAGCGGAGGAGAAAGAAAATGTATAAGTTTTCTGTATATTTGGGGGAAACATTGTTCACTCGCATAAATTTTTTAATTGAAAATGTAATGATAAAGGTATAAAAAAGTATTATTTAATTGAAAAGGAGAAAGAAAAGATAATGATTTTAGTGTAATTATAGGGATGGGATAGGGAAGCTGATTGAATGCTCTTAAAATTTTTAACTTTTCATTTATCCTTATTACTTTTAGAGAGTAATTTTTCATTAATAAGTAATTTTCCATTAATAAGTCAAACTAAACACTTTTTAAAAAATAACTTATTGGCTTTGCCCACCACATAAGTTAAAGCAAATACCTTTTTTAAAAAATTTATATTCAAAAAGTAATAAGTTAATAAATTCTTTTAAAAAAATAAAAAAAAAACTTTTGGGGTTAACAGTAATCCCAAACACCCCTAAAAAGAAACCGCATATCCTGTTTGTTTTCATTTGGTCAGATTCTAGGGTTTTACTGCGGATTCTCCTCCGATTGCCGTCGCAGGCAAAGTTTTTTACTGTTTTCCGGCTCCGACGATGGCGATTTCACGTCCGTACGAACCGGTATACTACAACCTTCCATCAATTCCTCAACTGGAGTATGCCGGCTACGACGACCCCAACGCCATTAACACACTCTTCGTTTCGGGTCTACCCGACGACGTTAAGGCCCGTGAGATTCACAACCTCTTCCGCCGCCGCCACGGTTTTGATTACTGCCAACTTAAGTACACCGGCCGCGGCAACCAGGTCAGTTATTTTTGTTAAAAAACGGTTATTTGTTGCAGATGTTCAATGTAGTGTGAAATATGAGGTTTTTTAATTCTTCAATTTTTAGGGCAATGTTTAGGAGGATAAATCATTTTTCTATTCAAAACATGGAAAATTAAAGGAAGCTTCTTGTTGTCACTTGCAGGTTGTTGCATTTGCAACTTTTGTAAATCATCCATCAGCTATTGCTGCTCTTCATGCTCTGAATGTGAGGAAATGCTTCCACTTTATTACTACTTTTACATCTAAAACCTGCCTGTTTCTTATATCTCTGTTACTTTTTACAAGTGCTTTCTTATTTGATACACTTCTTTGTTGCAATCTTAAATTCTTATTTTAGGGCAGTCACTCAGTTGGTAATAGAAATTGTTCTTTTTAGAGCAAGTTTTGATGATTGTAGTTCAAGTACTTTTTTAAAATTATGGGTAAACAATGTTATATAACTTGTTTTAGTTTCCTAATGAAATCTTGATTCTTGAAATTGAGATGTAAACAAGGGTCTAGTGAGTTAACCACCCATAAAGTCTTTTAGAATGATGGTTTTATTAGTTTTGAGTTTATAAATCATTCTGACATCATTAGTTTACAGGGTGTAAAGTTTGACCCTCAAACTGGTTCCACTCTTCATATTGAACTTGCAAGATCCAACTCCAGAAGAAAGAACAAACCAGGTATGCAATTGTGTGGCCTATATTACAATTACAGTTATGATATTCTTTTTTAGCATTTGTTACAATATTGGATCTCCCCCCCACCCCTCTTTTCTTTTTAGCAGTGACCGTTGAACTACTTGATATGCAGGATCTGAGGCTTATGTTGTCATTGATAAGAGATCCACAACTACTAAGGATGGTCAAGAATCTAGTGATGATGGTAATAACTAATTAGAGTTATGTTGCTTTGAAATGTTTATTTTATAGGTTTTGTTTTACAAAAGAGGCATTTCCTGCTCATTTATATGCTCAGGTCACCTCAAGGAAAAAGCCTTTTTCTTTCTTTCATAAAACACCAATGTAGTTTCTCTTTTTTCCTCTTTTGGTCATTGTACTTTTTTTGGTGCCTTTGATTCGTTAAAAGATGGCTTATTGCCTTCTTATATTGGGGCTATTATAGGTTACTTTGATGATGACTTAAATGGGACAAAATCTTAATGTCAAGTCCACATAATGACCCAAATGGTAGAAGAAGTCTACATAATCACCGGAATGGGATAGAAAGTCATCTTTTAATGAATCAAATGTAGTAAAAGGGTTCAATGACTAAAACGTGACAAAAGTAAAAGTACATTGGTATCATATTCAATCAAAACCCAAGGAAAAACTGAAAAAAAAAAAGAACAAACTGAACCCAACAAACATCTCTTTGGTAATCGGGCGCTTTTTAGTATATGATGTCCATGTCGTGGTTGAGGGAAATAACACACCCCGAGCTTCCATTGTTTTAGGGGGGTGATTGGGATAGCTTATTAATCAAGCAATTTCAAGCAGCTTATTCAAAACAGCTTATTTTACTAAAATAATCAGATAAGAAATTTGGTTAAGCTATCCCGAACACCCTCAAAACAACTTATTGTTGTATCAAAACACAATAAGCAGATTAACATGTTTACACTCATGCATATTTTTGCACCCTCAGGAGACAGTGAAACTGAAGAACCATCTGAGCCCAATAAAGATACTTCAACAAAGAGGTTGACTGCTTTATAAAGAGCACGTATTTGTTTTGATCATCAAACGATTTCTTGATTATCATAATCATGTAAAGTATAGAACTCAGCATGACTTCAGATGACAAACTCAGTTTTTGTGTTTAACTAACAGTGATGAGGAGACAGCTGCTGATCCTGACAATACTGGTGCTGCAGAAAATGTAAATTGATAACTGCTCTTTTATATACCGTAGTCCCAAATTCACCCCCTCCTCAGCACCTTGGTTTTAAAAAGCGAGAGGCGCACAAAAGCGACAGGGTCTAAAACCGAGGCGCAAAATGATTATATACTTTTTTTTATATATATCATAGGTTTTTAGCATCCCCTACACAAAAATTTACCTATAATAAGCTTTATTTATGTTTAAACATATAAATTACCTACATGTACAACATAAAAAGCACTCTGTACAACATTCTGCTGCAAAAAAGAAGCCCATGTACGTGAGGCGCGCGCCTCACCTGCGCCTCATGCCAAATTTTTGCCAAAAAAGCGCTCCTCACCTGCGCCTTTCGTTTACACTCGCCTTAAGTCATCAAAAGCGCAACCGTTTGCGCCTTAGGTCGCCTCGCGCCTAGGCGTGCCTTTTAAAACCAAGCCCAGCACACACACACAAAGGCCTCCCTCTCTTTTTTTTGATACACGTATGAAAAGAAAAGAACCTTGCTACCTGTTACAGTGAGAAAAAAAATAGCAGGTTAACCAAAGTTAATCGTAATTTAGTCCACTACCAGAATAGTATTGTCAATAATAAACATCTTTTTTCTTTAGAAACATGGCTTCTACACATTATTTACCGAAGTCCTTCCATTTTCTTGTAACTGTTTCTTGTTGAAAGTAGAAATGAGGTAGTCTAAACTATTGATGCAAGCTTTGTGATTGATGCCTGTTTGACTGCAACTTCAGGAGCAGACAGAAAATACCGTTGATGGAGCATGCTCAACTTTGTTTATTGCTAATTTAGGTCCCAATTGCACAGAATCTGAGCTAAAACCTGTTCTTTCTGGGTAACTTCAGCCAGCTATTTGAATTTTTTTAATGCTATGTCAGTCCTAAATTCTTGTCCACATTTTGATTTTGTTTGTTCCAACATAATTGATAATTGTTCACTTTCATAAATGGACACTTATCATTTGGGATAATGTATTAACTATTAAGAGGCCACCCAAGCATGTATCCATTTTATTTTGTACCAAATCTTACCAAAAACATGCTGAATGGCAGAAATTTCCTTGAGCATTTTGACCATTTGATATTTTTTTGCTTTACTGAATAGAAAACATAAACAAGTGTAATTCTGTTTTTTCAAATATTCTAAGGTTATACTAGTCAAGCGTCTTTTTTCTTGGATCTGGTATACATGAAACCAAACACATATTTGAGTGACTTATAGCGCAGTCTCAAATCGCGTGTTTTTTGTTTGTGCGCAATTATTTCGGGATATTTGCAGTAGATGGTGATGACCTTTATGCATTTTGGTACAGATACCCAGGATTTAACACACTCAAGGTGCGCAATAGAGGTGGAATGCCTGTTGCATTTGCTGATTATGAGGTACGAAATTAGTTTTAGTTATTGGCAAAAGATCTCAATTAACAATTTCTATTTCTAGTTCCAATTGAATTATTGATGCTTGTCTTAAATTAGAGGTGGAAATTTCGATCTATTTACATATAAGTTTGTTTGATTTGAGTTATTATTCATCTCTGATGAGTAACTCAGAAAAGTAAGCTTTAAAAAGAAAGGGGCTGAAAGCCGCCAAAAGTGTGTTTTATTGCATAAACCTCCTAAATGATTTTATTAAAAAAATTAAATCATTATTAAAATAATAAATATTTGTAATCATATTTGATACACTAGTTATATATAAGATTAACCACGCTAGGACTCGTATGTTGAACTAGCAATGATACTTTTTCCTGGCCAAGGTCAAGGATCATGAGCTTCAAGCTCTGGTTATATAGGAAAAATTGATATAAATTATAATGCATGTAGAGGTGGCTCCAACTAACTTTTTCATCAAGGCCACCCATACATTGAAACTACTTATGAAGTATGTATCTGATTTTGTTTATGAATACAGCTAAAAACATGTTGGATGATGTAAATGCCCTTAGAGTTTGGTAATCAATAGTTTTTTATGAGAGTTGAAAACTAACCAAGGCCCAAGGGTATTTTTTGTGTTTTAAAAAATATTAAAGTCATTTTTATTTTCCATGTTTTTGGCCATATTTGGTATAAACCAACCAAATACATATTTGGTGGCTTGTAAAGTAATTTCAATATATGGATTGCCTACACATTGAAATTACTAAACCCTCCAACCCAACCCGATTTGACCCATATGGACCATCCATTTTGCCATCTCTACCTTAAATATTATATTTTCGAATTCCCCAAAACCTTAAAGCTTCTTTCTAAATGATAAAAACGATGCACCTTTGGAGAGGCCAATGTCACAAAATATGTTTCTTTTTGTTGACATCTTAGAATGCTTCGGTAGAGTTAATTAATATGAATTTGCAACTATATTTTGATGGCACATGCCCGAAAAACACTACACCAGAAACTCACGTATTTTATTAAGAATAACGCGCAACTTACAATAAAACCAAAGACCCTTTAAATAGACTCAGAAATCTAAACCTAACTTAATTCCCAAGCTAACCTATTTTTGTCTTGATAAAAACTAAATCAAAACAAATATTACCTTACCAAATAAACAACTAATCATTAAACTATGACAAGATTAGTCCAACATATTTCATATAGGGTTATATGCTAATTTTAAATTTACAGAGAGTCTATCTCATCTCCCAATGAATATACACCCAGCGTTTGTAGAACTCCCCATGAATCAAATATATTTTAATTGGATCATGTTTGCCAGGAGGTTGAACAAGCTACCGAGGTCATGAATGCCCTTCAGGGAAGCACGCTGCCGTCATCGGATCGTGGTGGCATGCATATAGAGTAAGTTTTTTTTCTTCTTTTTACATCTTTCGTGTGTTTATGAATTAATTCAACCAAAAAAAACTAGCTTCTTCTTAGCAAGTTTCTTGAAGTCTTTCCTAACTTCTAAAAGATCGATTTTGAGGGAAATTGTGAAAAGGTAGATCATTTAAACATTGACTGGGTTGAGTTTTATTGATGGCGGGTCAAATTGGTAAAATTATTCAAAATTAAAATACTTACAATCACCTTGTTTTATTACAAAGATATTATATCAATAATATAGGATTCATAATAAAACACAACACATTAATTATTTGGGAAAATGTCATAAAAAACCAACATACTTTCTGGTTTTTCTCATAAAAGCCCCTCAACAATATTTTGCATATAAAAAACCAACATATACTCTCTTTTTCCTCACAAAAGTCACTTAACAAATTTTTGCACATAAAAAACCAACATACTTTCTTGTTTTTCTCACAAAAGTCCATCGACAACTATTTATCCTAGCAAATGAATCGACAGAAGCAAGACAAAGGATTAATTTGCTCTTGCTTATGTCGGTCGATTTCCTTTGCTTTACTTTTGCGGATTCATTTGCTAAGATAAATAGTTGTCGATGGACTTTTGTGAGAAAAACAAGAAAGTATGTTGGTTTTTTATGTGCAAAAATTTGTTGAGGGACTTTTGTGAGAAAAAAGAGAGAGTATGTTGGTTTTTTATATGCAAAAAATTGTTGAGGGACTTTTATGAGAAAAACCAGAAAGTATGTTGGCCCTAATTATTTATAAAATTGTTGTTCAAAAGAAAAAAAACAATTTTATAAAATCAAGAAAAAGGCTGTACAAATAAGAGTTAATTACACGGATGGTCCCTGCGGTTTATCCACTTATGCTCCCAACTTTTGAAAAACGCTCCATATGGTCCCTAAGTATGCCCAAAAGTTCTCGCATGATTCCCAGTTTGGATGGGTGCCAAAATTTTCTCTTAAATTTTAAGAAATGACCAAAGTTGGTGGGTCAACCGAACAGCCTGGATCTCTTTTCAGTTTTCACCCTTTATATTTGATAGTCATGAAAAAGTAGTTCCCTAAAGATACTTTTGGTTACTTACAGACATTTCAAAGTGGAATGTGGCAATTATTGCAGGATTCTATGTGATTATGTGAATACTTACTTACAAACATTTGGTTACATATTCTTGTGTTGTTTTGTAGGTATGCAAGGTCGAAAATGAGAAAGCGGTGAGAGATGAATAGTTTGTGAGTGAAACCTTGATCTTAAGCTGAAGTCGGGTCTATCTCATTGTCCTGTGTTAGAATGTAAGAAAAAAGAGTAGGTTTGTTGTTGATAAACTTGCTTTACGGTTCCTAATTATTAATTAATTTGGCCTAAACATCAATAATATTTTCTGGATGATTGTGGAGTTTTTGGAAGCAATGATAGTGCTTTATTAAAGGTGATCAATGGGTCGGTCCCAGATCGGACCGGGCTAAACTGGAAAGACACCAAAGGAAAGAAATGGGTTCGATTTCTCAGTTTGCGCAGGTAATGACAGGTGACTTGATTGTCGCACGCTAGGATATGAAGCAAACAAAGTATTAGAGTAGTTAATATTAGTTATTAGGTAATACTTCATATGGAGGTATATGATAGCTTTCTTATAAGATCAGTACAATACAATAGAAAGCTTTTATATATTTTTCTTTTTTTACAAAATTTTTATGGCACCAAGTTAATTAAGATCAAGTCATACCTCAAACCCTAGTAACCAGCAAAATTCCAGTATACTAAGGGTGGAAGAGGGTGGATGCGGCCGCAAGTGGGTGGGTTTTAGTAGGTACAAAACATGTACGTATCGTTTCATATGTGGAGAACCGTACAAAACATGTATGTATCGTTTAAGTGAAAAAGGTAAAACTAAACAACAATGTTTTATTGATCTCTCTACATTACATTCATAGTTTTAGGTTATCTCTTCTCTCCTGACTTTTTTTAAAGTATAAAAAGATGCATATATACATGCACTAGCTTAGATCCCGTGTACTATACATGGGGTAAAAAATATCAATACATAAAATTCTTAAATCTTTATACGTATATTTTACAGGTGTAAAAATGTATCATATACTAAGGATAAAAAAACAAAATTCAAAATATATAGAAATTAATATATAATTGGGTTTTAAAAATACGTTAAGTACTATTTATTATATTATGATTTTCATTTATTATTTGATTGACAATAAAAGTTAAATAATTAGATTTCAAAGTTTCTTATAATAAGGGGCAATTTAAAATAAATGTGTTTTATTAGTATAATTAATATAATTTCTTTAAAAAAATATTAATATTAAAAGATTGAGATGCATTTAATAAAAGAGAGAGACGGAAAAAAATGATAAAAATGAATATAGAGACGACACGTGTCATTAAAAAAACCTTTATTTATTATATAGTATAGATTTGTGCATATATGCATTTAAACAAATGACTATAAATATCAACGTTTTTCAAAATCAAACCTTAAACATATTAAAATTTACATGAATTCTATTCAATTTATATAATAAATAGTGTAAGAGTTAATGCAGTTTTCACGGTTCTCAATATAATGTTGGTTCTCAAAAGAACGCCTCCACATATATATTAAAATCGAAATTACATGTATATATAAGTATTATTTATAGGGAATGGATCATTTAAGAACTTGCGAGAACTCGTCAAAAATCCAATCAAAACCATTTTTTTTGTTTTTACTATTTTTATTGTTAGAATACAACATAAAAAAATGAATTTATATATGTAAATTTACATGTCTTCATATATTAAAAAAAATATACACTTGTGTAAGTTTACCACTTACACATGTGTAAGTGTTTATCATTTACACATGTATATAAATTTTTTTAAGGATAATTTAGATAGAAGGGATGAATTAATTGAAGAGATAAATCATTTTTTATGTTATATTTTAATAATAAAGATAGTGAAAACAAAAAAAAAATGGTTTTAATTGGTTTTTTGACGAGTTCTCGCGAGTTCTCAAGTATTTATGAGTTCTCATTTGAACCTAACCCATTATTTATATTCCACTCATATATATAATGCACTTCAACCCTTGTACCATTATCTATTTATTATTTCTCAAATAATAATAAATAACATTAATAATAATATTACTTATGTTGGGTTTTGCCAGTGGTGATCAGTTAGATTAGTTATCAAAACGGTTGATAAATAATAATAGATTAATAATAATTTATTTAGTAATTATTAATACGCAGCGGAACGAAACCGATTCAACACAAAAGGAAAACCCGACAGGATCTGGGTTACAAAACATACGAACACGGAATATAAAGTTAATCTAACTACCAATGAGATTAATTATACCTTCGTGGTTAATGATTAACCGGTTAAGACACCTAGGTACAATGAACCGATGCTAGATCACGAACTAACAACACGAGAGACGGGAAGCGCCGGGGTTAACCGGAACTTACAAAAGCAGGAGCAATCATTTGCTAGCTACTTTGGAATATGAAAACAAGAAAAATCAATTTCTTGGTTTTTCTTGTTTGGAGGCTGTCGAAAGAACAAAAGGAAAAAAGCAAAGTTTTTTTTTGCATCTTGTTCGATCAAAAAGAATTCCGAATTCTTTGATTAGATTTAATATATCTTTATATATTAATTACTCTAATCCTTTTAACCAAATAAAAACCATACCGGGCCTAAACCAAATAGTTAATATTAAAGCCTGAACTCATTTAATTTGTTTTAATAAAAAGATTAAAACAATAAATATTAATTATTATTTATAAAATTGTATAAATAATAAATCCCGTGTAACGAATATATATAAAATATACCGTCTCGCTAAAAGTTCGTAATTACCAGTTAAACACTTTAAGTGGATTGAATGTTCGTTGCCCTAGGTGTAACTCTTACGGGGTCACAACTCAGTTAGTAGCGTTAAATAATCGGGACCGGACATATAATTCCAACAGTCTCCCACTTGGACGTCCTTCGATTAAGTTCCTTAACGCAGACAACCAGCGGTGTTCTAGCTACACATGGTTGCCCCTAACAAGGCATGACACTTTAAAGTCATTAACCTATTGCAAGACAATAGACTTATGGTAAGAATCGTCATTTATCCTTTCTGTAAAAGACATCAATTGAATCAATGAGACATGGATTAGATTTATTCTCATATAGCGTTCAATCATTATTGTTCTCGTTCAAGATTCATAGTGGTCCAATCAAACACACAATCAGTTTGGGTAAGGCCTTACACTTCACCAGTTTGAATCACGAGGGCGCCACGATGTCTAACTGTTACATATCATGTAAGAGTACAGAATCCCTTATCGACTACATACAACTCCCACTGAACTTCAGATCTGTTCCTAACCAATTCCTTTATGACTAGCAGTTACGCGACAGCGGTTGACAGTGATTAAAGAACAGTCCTTGGTAAACGAAAGTTCTAGTATGCGTCTCAAGTCAGAGGATACTAAATGAGTATACCAATATCAAAACATCTTATGATTAAAATCCATGAAGATGATTTGAAGCGAGTTACATCCAACGTCATCCAAGATGAGGTCTGTGAAGTTGGAAGTCAACTACTTGAGTCCAAGTTCAGAATAGTCTTAATTCAGAGTCGTTCCCACGATTCTGATCGACTACGGATAATTAAGAATACAAGATTCATGGATTAAACGTATTAAAATCAAACACAGTTATAATATTCAAAGTTGCATTTAACTAGTAAATCAAACTGAATTCAAAAGGTATAACTGTTTAATGTTTGTACATCCAAGTACTAAATCAAAACATATCGCTAGCAAAACTAAGACCGATAGTTTTTCTGTGCTAATCGACTTAGTGAACGGGTCCGCTAGGTTTTGATCTGTGTCTACTTTGCTTATCACGATGGCACCACGTTCCACAATTTCCCGTATGTAGTGGAACTTTCTAAGAATGTACTTTGCAGCATCTGATGCAACTATATACTCAGATTCGGTGGTTGAATCCGCCACCACACTTTGCTTGGAGCTCTACCAGGAGATAGCTCATCCGTTTAGAGTGAATACGAATCCTGATTGTGAGCGAGAGTCATCTCGGTCAGTTTGGAAGTTGGCGTCAGTGTAACATCTTACAGTGAGCTCCTCTTCCACTCCTCCAAATATTAAGAACATGTCTTTAGTCCTTCTCAAGTACTTCAAGATGTTCTTGACTGCAGTCCAATGGGCAATGCCAGGACTTTGCTGAAAACGACTGGTCAAGCTTAAAGCATACGAGACGTCAGGCCTGGTACATAACATAGCATACATGATAGATCCAATCGCCGAAGCATATGGAATTGCTTCCATACGCTTGGTTTCAATGTCCGTTGAAGGAGATTGCGATTTGTTCATCATGGTGCCTTTAGTCATAGGAACACCTCCTTTCTTGGAGTTTTTCATATGAAAGCGTGCCATGACTTTGTCTATGTATGTGCCTTGACTTAGCCCTAGAAGCCGCTTAGATATATCCATGTAGATCTTGATTCCTAGAATGTAAGCTGCTTCTTCAAGATCTTTCATTGCAAAACAAGTTCCCAACCAGTGTTTAACATCGTTAAGCATAGGGATGTTGTTTCCAATGATAAGTATATCATCCACATACAAGATGAGGAATGATATAGTGCTCCCACTAGCCTTTCTGTAACACAAGGCTCATCTTCATTTTTGACAAAACCAAACTCTTTGATCTTTTGGTCAAAACGAAGATTCCAGCTACGAGATGCTTGTTTGAGTCCATAAATGGACTTATGCAGTTTACACACCCTATTAGGATATTTTGGATCAACAAAACCATCAGGCTGTACCATATAGACATCTTCAGAGAGATGCCCATTAAGGAAAGCGGTTTTGACATCCATTTGCCATATATCGTAGTCATAGTACGTGGCTACGGCAAGCAATATCCTGATTGATTTGATCATAGCAACGGGCGAGAAGGTTTCATCATAGTCAATGCCTTGAGTCTGAGTAAAACCTTTCGCAACTAGCCGTGCTTTATAAGTGTGTATATTTCCATGCATGTCGGTTTTTCTCTTGAAAATCCATTTGCTTCCTACTGCCCGAGATTCGGGGGGTAGCTCAACCAAGTCCCAGACTTGATTATCACGCATAGATTGCATCTCGGCGTTCATGGCTTCTAGCCATTTTGCAGATTCTGGATCTGAAATAGCAGATTTGTAGTTAGTAGGTTCGTCATTAGACTCGGCTACTAATAGGACCTCGGTACCCTCAAGATGCCATAGGTATCTGTCAGGTTCTTTGCGAGTCTTTACACTTCTGCGAACGCTTGTGTTTATGTCTGATTCATCAGCAACAACTTCTTGTTGTTCAGACGCTCCGACTTCATCAGCGGTTGTTTGTGGTTCTCGAATTTCTTCAAGATCCACTATATTATCTCCAGTTCCTCGTTCAAGAATTTCTTTCTCGAGGAAGTGTCCCTTCCTTTTGATGGAAATAACATTTGCATCAGGATGGTAGAAATAATATCCGCTTCTGTTATAGTATCCAACGAAAACGACCTTTTCACCTCTAGGATCGAGCTTGTCATCAGAATCGCTGGTGACATATGCATCACATCCCCATACTCTAAGGTAAGACAGATTGGGTTTAGACCCATGCCATATCTCATATGGAGTCTTTTTTACCTTCTTAGTCGGTGCCAGATTGACAATGCGGGCGACAGTCATATGAGCATAACTTCAGAAGGAGTGAGGCAAGTTTGTTCTACACATCATCGATCGAACCATATTAAGTAGGGTTCGATGTCTCCTCTTGCTCACGCCATTAAGTTGGGGTGTGCCAGGTGGAGAAGGTTGTGAAACTATTCCACGCTCCTTGAGATGATTTATGAACTCTGTGCTGAGATATTCACCACCTCGATCTGATCGAAGTGTCTTTATCGTTTTACCGAGTTGGTTTTCCACTTCGTTTTGAAACTCTTTGAACTTTTCAAAAGTTTCATGCTTGTGTTTCATAAGATAGACATAAGCATATCGACTATAATCGTCGATGAATGAAACGAAGTATCTTTCATGATTTCTAGACATATTTCTGAAAGGGCCACATACATCAGTGTGTGTGAGTCCTAGCAGATCCTTGGCTCGTTCACCAATGCCGGTGAAGGATCCTTTAGTGAGTTTGCCAGCTAAGCAAGACTTGCAGTCTTTAAAGGAGTCTTGTCCGGTGGATTCAAGGATCCCTTCGGATTGGAGCCTTTTTATGCGGGCCTTGCTTATGTGACCAAGTCTACAGTGCCATAGAAATGTATCATTAATGCTAGATTTTATACGTTTAGAAAGATTGTATATGTTATTATTAGTTTGAACATCAACCTCATAAGTTCCATTTCGAGGTTTAGCCTCAAAATGGAAAATATCATTTAAGTAAGCAGAAATAAAAATTCCATTGAAAACGTACTTAAAACCTTGTTCAAACAATAAGGAAACTGAAATAACTTTTCTGGTTAAACCAGGTGCAAACAAATAGTTATTTAAGATAACTACAAGGCCAGAAGGACATGAAAGGTGAAATGTTCCAGTTGCAAGAACTGGTACTCTCTTCCCATCACCAACGATGAGTTCCATGTCGCCTTGTTTTAGCTTCTTCCACTTTTCAGGCTCGTGCAATACATTAACGATGTGATAAGCACATCCGGTATCAAATACCCATGTGTCGCTAGAGACAGTGAAAAGTTCAATAACATAGATAGAAATACCTGAAGAGGTGCCTTCACCATTGGCTCTCTTCGATCTCAGCTTAGCTAGATATTCAGGGCAGTTACATTTCCAGTGCCCCATATTGTTGCATTCAAAACACTGACGCTCCTCGGGAGGGGGTGTTTTTGCAACTTGCTTGTTATTGTTGGTGGCATTCTTGGCAGCAACAATAACTTGCTTCTTACCTTTGCTGTTATAACCCCTTTTCTTGGTTTTGGGCTTGTTAACACCAGTAGATTTGACCATCAACTCTTGATTAGTCTCACTTGATACGCTCATCTCGGCCGTTTCCTGCATACCGTGCAGTTCGGGCATAGTCTTCTCCCATGTGTTCATATTTAAGTTCATTACGAAGTTGTTATAAGAACTAGGGAGAGAGTTCAAGATGAGGTTGGTGTCATTCGGTTTTTCATTCTCAAGCAAAGACTTGAGAGAGAAGGAGAAGTGAGATTCTTTTTCAGTAGACATCTGTTAAATAAGCAAATTAAATGTTAATTAGTATTTTGGATGTAATAAATTCTTATATTAATGACCCATGGCAAGAATAAAATAAGAATAGAGAATCTGGTTATATCAATTAGTAATGGCGGCTGTGGCACGCAACATTAGTAAGTGATTTAGGCAGACTGACAATAATTGCCAATTGTGGAAATGCACAATTCTCGAGTATGAGGCCGCTAAGACAACTCTTGTCTATGCATTGATACGTTTAGCCTCATCTATGCCCACTTTTAGTCTCCATACAGCTGGGGCATGTATTAGAGAGAAAAGTAATAGTCGCCCTAGTATAGGTACATGTGGAAGGGCCGGATGTGTCAACGCAACTCTTGCACCTTGGAGGGATAGGTTACGCACCAAGCGCGTTGATAAATAATAATAGATTAATAATAATTTATTTAGTAATTATTAATACGCAGCGGAACGAAACCGATTCAACACAAAAGGAAAACCCGACAGGATCTGGGTTACAAAACATACGAACACGGAATATAAAGTTAATCTAACTACCAATGAGATTAATTATACCTTCGTGGTTAATGATTAACCGGTTAAGACACCTAGGTATAATGAACCGATGCTAGATCACGAACTAACAACACGAGAGACGGAAAGCGCCGGGGTTAACCGGAACTTACAAAAGCAGGAGCAATCATTTGCTAGCTACTTTGGAATATGAAAACAAGAAAAATCGGTTTCTTGGTTTTTCTTGTTTGGCGGCTGTCGAAAGAACAAAAGGAAAAAAGCAAAGTTTTTTTTTGCATCTTGTTCGATCAAAAAGAATTCCGAATTCTTTGATTAGATTTAATATATCTTTATATATTAATTACTCTAATCCTTTTAACCTAATAAAAACCATACCGGGCCTAAACCAAATAGTTAATATTAAAGCCTGAACTCATTTAATTTGTTTTAATAAAAAGATTAAAACAATAAATATTAATTATTATTTATAAAATTGTATAAATAATAAATCCCGTGTAACGAATATATATAAAATATACCGTCTCGCTAAAAGTTCGTAATTACCAGTTAAACACTTTAAGTGGATTGAATGTTCGTTGCCCTAGGTGTAACTCTTACGGGTCACAACTCAGTTAGTAGCGTTAAATAATCGGGACCGGACATATAATTCCAACAACTTATTCCCCGAATAATTAATGTCAAAATTAGAATTAATTACACGGATTTTACTTATGGCTTATAGGAATGAGAAATTTCAGGTTCAGTTCAATATTTTACACATTTGTAACAGACATGACCCATGCGTTGGATGTCCGTTAATTGAAACTGTTAAATGGATATAAAATGACTAAACTACCATTTACATATTAAAATAATAAAAACAAAAAAGAATTAACTCTTAAAAAAATGGGACCGACCAAAAACCACTCACTTCATCTTCTAATCAAACCACATCTCCCACCAAACCTTAGCTTCCACCCCACTGGGCACCACCCTCCGGCCAATACCTGTTATTTTTAGTTAAAGTTAGGTACAGGTTAAGTATGAGTAGAGGAGCTATGAAGGCTCGATAGCATGGACTGCCGGGTTGCTGTATTGAAGACTGACATTCTCTTTCTCGACAGTTTATGCATGAACAATTGTTTAGTTAAAGTAGTATTTTGTTTATGAATGTTGAACAAGACTTCCATTGTAAGAGTCTGATTTTCAGTTTAAAAACTATTTTTGTTATGTTTTGTGTTAACTATGAGATGTACCTGGTTTGGGGCGTATCAGTCAAGGTGTCCGAGACACTGCAGGAGACTTCAAAGGATGTTCATACTGATGACGTGACCCATGAGGTGGAGCAGAAGCAAAAGGATGAGGAGTTGAGGGATACGACCAGGGGTGGCTCTACAGTTCAAGCAACTAAAGCAACCGCTTTAGGCCCCCAAATTTGAAGGGTCCCAAAAATTGAAAAACTACTTTAATTTGTATTCTCAAATTTTGTGTTTTCAGAGAGAAATGATAATTTCACAACTATTATGTCAACATTATACGTTTTGACGCTTAATTAAATTACATTTTTTTTATATATTTACAAACTTTCACAGCAGGCCTCAATTTCAACATTCGCTTTAGGTCATAAAATATGTTGAGTCGGCCCTGAACACGACGTTACAGGTAAGATTAAATTATCCATCTTTGACTAATTGGGATTGATCAAATTGATATCCATCTTTGACTAATTGGGATTGATCAAATTGATAACGGTATCATGTGTCACCATTATCACCTACCCATCACCTTCTAGTATCTGAATCGTCTACATCACCATCAACATTGTCACCACATCTTCACAACCCAACCATCACTGTAAAAAAGAACCACGATCATCTTAATGGTAAATAATTATTATATAATTCCAAATTGCATAATAACTATCTATAATTAATAAACAATTGTTTAAAATAAATATTTATTTACCTTTAGCATTATTTTTTTCTCCGAATGACAATTATGAGATTTTTTTAACGGCAATTATGAGATTATTTGTGATAATTATTTATCTGAATAATTATCCAGAGAACCTTGATTCACCTCAATGTGTTAAACTCTTTTAACCACATTGATTAACGGTCAATATACTAGTTGTATAACCTCTTAGAATCAAATCTCATTAGCAACACTGTCTATGTTGTTACTCAGGGGCGAAGTATAATGAGGGCCCGGGGAGGCCCCGTCCCCACGATTTTTTGCTCAGTAGTGTTAATTTATATGTATTCGGCCGAAAATTTTATAGTTCCGGCCCCTTGATAGGGAAAAAAATCCCGGCCCCCTCTGCGTTTTTCTTCAAGATTCGACATTGTTGTTACTTGGACACCTAGATCCAACAAAACTAACCAACTGAGAAAAAATATTGAAATCACGTCGATCGTCCTATCGACTGCAAATGTTCTGTCTCAAAAAAAATGAATCACGCATTCCACACTCGATCAAAAAAATGTAACAATTTAAGTCAGAGAGAAGGAAAAAAGAACCAAAATATATAATTTTTTAAGACAACAAATGGTCTTGCGGCTGGGAACTTTGTTATCTTAATTGGACCCAAAGTCCACACCCCGGTTCGAACCACATCTCACACCCATCAGGAGAAAACCTACAACCGAGAAAACCTAGAAATTTTTTTATCTCAAACGAGACTCGAACCCATGAGCTCCCATATGAAAAGACATGTGCTACCATTCAATCAGAAGGCTCGAGGGTAACCTAAATATATAATTAATGTGGGAAAAAGAACTTAATTTTTTTTTTTTTTTTAATGAAAAAGATAATCATTCATTTATATAAGAAGAAGATTACAATTTTGTGGTAGATAAACAGGCGTGATAGAGGAATTGCTTTTTGATTTTTTATGACGGAGTGTGGTGTCCTACGCCATGTCCATGTCCATGTTTTTGACCGTTTTCCTGTGTCTTACATCTATTTATCTTATGAGTATGGATATCTGTCCTTTCTCACTGAACTTCTCATGAGATACATAAGTATTCCATACTCTCGTTCATTTTAGAACCAATAATATACTAAGCATCATAAGAACTGCGTAATGTATTTGTACTTGAATTTAATACATAACACGGTTATCTAATGTTAGTAATTTACGGCTAAAGAGGCCCAACACGAGTAGGTGGAGAGCCCGACCCGATGGACCCATGTAATTCATTAAGTGTGTTAATGGCCTAATGGGTTTATGCGGTTGCAATTAGGGTTTAATTATATTTGATTATTTGGTAATGTCTTGGTGACCAAGCTACATTTATTAGGTTTCTTGTTCACCAAGTTAGGGTGAGTCTATAAATAAATGTTACCGGGTTAGGGTTTCATTCAGTGACGGACCCAGGAATTTTTTTCATGGGTGTC
Organism: Smallanthus sonchifolius; assembly: GCA_023525975.1. Taxonomy (NCBI): domain Eukaryota; kingdom Viridiplantae; phylum Streptophyta; class Magnoliopsida; order Asterales; family Asteraceae; genus Smallanthus; species Smallanthus sonchifolius. Next base: position 85,783,462 of record CM042034.1, on the reverse strand, counting down.
GGAGATTTTTCGGGGTCGATTGTAATATTTCAATATTATATTTTTCGGTCTGGGCCGGGTCGAATCGGGTCACATAATAAAGCGATAAAAACAAATAAAATTATAAACGAATAATACGATGTTCGTCATTAGAAATGCATAATGAAAACACAATATCCTTACGATGGTTCTCTACGGGTTTTCATTTTTTAAAACTGAACCATTACATCATCTTCACGCTTTTTTTGTGCATTGTTGTGCCCGCTATTTACACCCTCACACGACGAACCAATCTATTTTTTATTCCAACCATTAAAGCTATCGGTAACAAACGCATTTTTATGATTCCTAAATAGGTTCTTAAACAAGTAGTAATACAAACAAAATACCCGACCGACTTTAATATTATACTCTAACAAACTTGCATAAGTTTCAAACCAATAATTATTAAAACGTCTTGCCTCGTGACCAATCATTATTTTTGGGAAAATCATGACTTTTTTGTTGACATGATCCTTTAGTTAGGTAAGTCCTTCTAAGTTAGTCTCGTTGGTTAGGGTGATAAGATGAAATTGGAACACTTGAAAATTTTGGAAAACTTAGTTATTAGTGTGTGAAGTTACCCATTTTTTCTAAAAGTTTTATTAGGTTTAAAAGTTTAAAATGGGTATTAGGTTGAGTTTGTTTTTTATGGTTTTAAATTGTTATTGGGCTTATTTTTTCTTTTTTTTTAAATTGTTAGTGTTTATTGGGTTAGAGACTTAAAGGTTTGGTTTATTTATTTAAAAGATCTAATAGGTTATGAACTTATGTGCCAATTGTATTATTTATAAAATCTAAAATTTTAAATTAATTTTTCTTGGCGGTCAGCGTCAAAATTTTTGGGGGTCGGTCGAAAAATACCACATATATAGCAACAATAAATATTTTTTTATGGGGGTCGGCCGACCCACCTCGTAAGAGGTAGGTCCGCCACTGGTTTCATTATGAGATTAGAAAGTTATTGTAATCATTTTTGAGTTATATTTTCTAGTTTTAATAAAGAGTTATTTGGGAGATAGCCAAATTAACATGTTTTTGTTTTTAATATCGAATTCACCAATTGATGTAACCACCTTTATTTCTCTTTCTTTTCAACACTAATTATCTTTTATACACCATGTACTTTTTCTCTGGCTGCTAAATAGTTCCAAGTATAAAAACCTGATGATTTTCTGGTAGAGGATTCAAGCAGTTCTTGAATCACAGAAATCCATATGGCTTATCAGATGAGGTTGCATGGTACATTCATCTTCCTTTCAATCTAACTGTTTCTTTTTCACCAAAATATAGATATATGATTATGATTTTGAATATTTAATTAACTGTATCTGATTTCTGATTCACTACCGTGCAGACATGCAACTTTTTGATTCCTAAAACAAATATATGAACACTAATATATATACTCATGTGATTCTAACATGTTTTGATCTAGAAGATGGTTATACTAACTAATAAGCCATTTGCAGGGGGGAGAAACACTTTATCTGAGCCCTTATTGGTTCATGAAGAAAAAACAAGCCAACTAGCTGAAGAACCTAGTTTCTTGAGCAAATTGGTGTTTTCTTGGGTGAACCCATTGCTTGCTAAAGGTTACAAAAAACCGTTAGTTCTCGAAGATATTCCATCTCTAGAATCCATAGATCAAGCCGAGGTTGCCCATGAAAAGTTCACAAAAGCATGGGATTCGCTTCGAATGGAACAAACCTTAAACAATGCTAACATGGTTCTTAAAACATTAGCCAAAGTTTATTTCCAAGAGATAGTGTTATCAGGAGTTTGTGTCTTTCTTAGGACAATAGCCGTTGTGGCAAGCCCTTTGTTACTCTATGCTTTTGTCAACTATACAAACCGCGAAATTAAAGATTTACATCAAGGGTGTCTTTTAATCGGGTGTTTAATCGTAGTTAAAGTGACTGAGTCATTGAGTCACCGGCACTTTTTCTTTACTGCAAGAAGAACGGGTATGCGAATGAGGTCAGCTTTGATGGTGAAAGTGTATGAAAAACAACTTAAACTTTCTAATTTAGGAAAGAAACGACATTCGGCTGGGGAAGTTGTGAATTACATAGCGGTTGATGCTTATAGAATGGTTGAATTTCCTATGTGGTTTCATGTGTGCTGGTCTAGTTTCATTCAATTATGTCTAGCTATTGGTGTCCTGTTTTCCATAGTAGGATTAGGCGTGTTGCCCGGTTTAGTCCCTTTAATCATATGCGCGCTTCTTAATTTACCATACGCGAAAGCCATTAAGAAGTGCCAATTAGAATTCATGGTGGCTCAAGATAAGAGACTAAGATCCACTTCTGAGATCTTAAACAACATGAAGGTTATAAAGTTACAATCTTGGGAAGAAAAATTCAAACAAATAGTTGAATCTTGTAGAGAAGTTGAATTCAGATGGTTGTCTGAAGTTCAATTCAAGAAGGTTTATGCCACGATTTTGTATTGGATGTCCCCAACACTCGTGTCTTCTGTTATACTTTTTGGATGTGTGTTTTTGGGAAGTGCCCCTTTAGATTCTGCCACTATTTTCACAATTTTGGCAACATTAAGAACTATGTCTGAACCTGTAAGGTTCTTGCCTGAGGCGATTTCTGCATTAATCCAAGTCAATGTGTCGTTTGACCGGATCAATTCTTTCTTAGTTGATGATGAACTAAATGATGATTTAGTGAAGAGAGACCAAGAAATGGAGAAATCAGATTCTAGTATTAGAATAAAAGATGGGAACTTTGCATGGGATCCTGAATCGCCTGTTGCAACACTTAGAGATGTAAATCTTGAAGTAAAATGCGGGCAGAAAGTCGCGGTGTGTGGGTCAGTTGGTTCTGGAAAATCATCTGTGTTATATGCTATTCTTGGAGAAATATCCAAAACTTCAGGAAATGTGAGTTCATATATTTTTAACTTTTTGCCCTTTAAAATCTTATTTACTGATTACTTATTACTGTTGGATAATCTTGATGGGTCGGGTCAAAGACGGGTTATTGAGGTGCTCATTGCCAATATTTTTGTTTCTAGGTGGATGTTTTTGGATCAATTGCTTATGTTAGCCAAACATCTTGGATTCAAAGTGGTACAATTCAAGATAACATATTGTATGGAAAGCCAATGGTTAAAAGTAAATATGAAAAGGTCATAAAAGCTTGTGCTTTGGATAAAGATATTGAAGCTTTTAACCATGGATATTTAACAGAAATAGGCCATAGAGGGATTAACCTGAGTGGGGGTCAAAAGCAAAGGATTCAACTCGCGCGAGCAGTATACAATGACGCTGACATATATCTTCTAGATGACCCTTTCAGTGCAGTAGATGCACACACTGCAGCAACTCTTTTTAATGTAAGATTTCACCTTCTTAAAATGGCATTCTTGCTAATAGTTAAGGTTTCTTCTTTATACTATTCATTCCTTGTTGGTGATTTCAGTGTTATCATCGACATATTTTATTGTAGCTGGATTTGCAAATTAAAACCAAAGGAATTCTAGTTAAGTTATATAAAACAGCTTCATACTAATTTAGTTTAAACCTTCAATACTCCCCCTTAAACTAAATATAGTCTAAGGAAGGTCTTTATATTTCTTGACTTGCGTTACAACAACGTTGGTTCTACATCATAGATGAGATTAGATTATTGCTCCTTAATTAGGCATCTTCAGAACGTAAATTAGTGACTCCTAGGTGTTAATTAGTGCTAGTTACTTTCTAGGTTTTTAGTGATTCCTTTCCTCTTCTACTAATAATATATACTTTATGTTACTTATATTTTTAAAAGAAAAAATGAAGAGTTCTCTTTGAGCCGACGCAACCTATCCTGGGATAAAGCTAAGGGTTGTCCTCGTCTCATCCTCCCTTGACCCTACGTGACATACAACCCCTTTACACCCAACATAAGAGTTGGATATTACCGGGTACGCTTGTTTGTTTGTTTTTGTTTAGCTTTGAAACGTTGAGTGTAACCATTCTATAGTCTCAATGACAACTTTCTTAAGTTGAAATCAACACATGAAACTAGGAGTTGAACTTCTCGAGTTGATGATCCTTACACTATAATCTTGCACGAAAGGTCCGACGAATATTCGTTATAAAAGATATATAAATGTCATTTGTGGCAGCAAGTAGTTATAATTACTTTCTGCGACAAAAGTGAAAATGTTGTTATACCTAAGTGTTTGTTGCCTATATTATCCCAAAGTTGATTTCGTGATACATGAACATTTTTCGACATTTTTCAGGGGTCACAATACTAAATTTGGGTAGTGATTTCTATAAACAATATAAGGAAATGCTATTTGATTATCATTACCCTTGCAACACATCAAATACCCTCATTAATTTCTAGATATTAAATAATGAATCTTTTGTTTCAGGATTGTGTTATGACTTGTCTCGAGAGTAAGACTGTTATTCTCGTCACTCATCAAGTGGAGTTTCTCTCCTCTGTTGACAATATTCTGGTAATCAGGATTGAACATTATGGAAATTATATTGGATTAATTTCACATATATCATTCTAAACTTTTAATACTTCATATACATCCTTCTAAATTTCATAATATAGTATTTACCCTTTGTGAACCAGAGCTAATTCTTTTCTCTATTGCATGAATTTCCAACAAAAGGACCTAACACCAGTAGTAGTATTTTTTTTTTTTAATTTTTATCCATAAAAAAAATAAATTAATATGTCGGATTTATTCGATACTACATACATAGTCATAGGCGGACCTACATACACCGAATGGGGGTAGCTGCCCTCCATGAATTTTTTTAGTGTTATATACGCGTTAAAATCCTGATCGCCCCCCATAAAATTGTGCATAGCCCCCCGATCGCCTCCATGAAAAAAAAAATTAGTGTTATATATTGCTAGTCAACCGTCCTAAAAAATTTCTGACCCCATGAAAAAAAAAATTGGGTCCGCCACTGTATGTAGTATGACGATACTGCATATATGCAGTATGACGATATGTCGATACTGCATATGCAATATTGTCATATTGCATATACTACATATATTATGCAATATCATTTTACTGCATATATATAGTATCAAAAAAGTTGCGACACATTAATTTTTTGTTTTTAGTTATGATATTTTTAAACCTTTAGAAGAATATAGGTGCAATGTATGGTTTTTCAATGAATTTAACAAGTTGTATATATGGGTTTTCCATTAAAGGTTATGCAAGATGGTCAAGTTACACAATCAGGAAGCTATGAGGATCTCCTGATGGCAGGGACAGCTTTTGAACAACTTGTGAATGCTCATAAAGATGCCATTACAAGCTTAGATACTTCACCTTCTGAAGACAAAAGAGAACTCCATAACACAGATAATAAAAGTTGGCTCAACAAAAAGAACAGTGATGCAAAGATATTGACAAAGGGTTTAGGAGTACAATTGACTGAAGAAGAAGAAAAGGAGACAGGGAATGTTGGATGGAAGACATTCTTAGATTATGTTGTCATCTCAGAAGGACTATGGTTTTTGTCTTTATTTGTTATAACTAATGTTGGTTTCCTTGCTCTTCAGGCAGCAGCAAGTTATTGGCTAGCATTTGGTATTCAGGTCCCTGAAATCACCACTGTCATGTTGATTTGTGTTTACACTTTGTTTTCAACTACAAGCATTGTCTTTGTGTATCTGAGATCACTTTTTGCTACACTTATGGGATTAAAAGCTTCTAAATCATTTTTCCAAAAGTTCACAGATTCGGTTTTTGCAGCCCCAATGGTCTTCTTTGACTCTACTCCGGTTGGACGAATTCTAACAAGGGTAAGAGTATATTTTCCATTAGTCACCCGGACGCGTTTGGTGACTTATCCATAGTTCATGCAGGTCTCATCTGATTTGAGTGTGATTGATTTTGACATACCATTTTCGGTTGTCTTTGCGATTAGTGCTGGTATTGAATTACTCGCCACAATTGGTATTATGGCTTCGGTGACTTGGCAAGTTCTCATTGTAGCCATCTTTGCCATCGTGGCTTCAAAATACGTACAGGTGTGAATCGTGATTATCCTTTGTTACAAATGTTAAAAGAATACAGTACAACGACAAAGTTATACTGCCCATCAAAAAACATTTTTTTCATATATATAACTTTATATTTTAGATTTTTTGGGGCCCATTTTTTAAAGTCGCACAGGGCACCCGAAGTCTTAGGGACGGCCCTGGGTAAAACGACGTTGCTTTGGTAAAAGATCAGGCTAAAATCATATCATGTATATTAACTATGGTAAAGATGATTACAATAAACCTTAACTAATATCTTATATATAATATGAACCACTATACGGTTCAGTACGCATATTCTCATGTTTTTGGTAATTACAGTTCGGTTTTGTACTGTTGCACAAGTTGTTAGGCCCGTGTTGCTACATAACATCTTTTTCTAAACTTCAGGGATATTATCAACCAACTGCAAGAGAACTAATGAGAATTAATGGAACCACAAAAGCACCTGTGATGAATTATGCATCTGAAACATCACTTGGAGTTGCAACAATAAGAGCATTTAAAATGCAAGATAGGTTTTTTAAAGAATACCTAAAGTTGGTGGATAGAGATGCAAGTACTTCCATTTTCTCAAATGCAACATTAGAATGGTTGATTTTGAGAACAGAAGCTTTTTCAAACCTAACCTTAATCACAGCCGGTTTTCTCCTGGTTTACACACCAAAAGGCTCCGTGTCTCCAGGTATGTTGAGGGGTGGCGGGTCGGGTCAGTTGGGCAATGGTCAAAAGAAGTTGGGTTGACGTGAAACAGCTTTGATCCAATATTTTAAAGTGTGTTAAATACGATTACAAAACTATGTTACTACAACTTTTGACTATAAAAATCTATGTTTGACGCGATCAATTTTCAAAATATGTGTCAAGTTTGATATATTTTAGTGCATTTAACCCCTTTTTACTGTCTTTTGGGTAAGTTTTAAAAGTTGGTTACATCATACGTTAACATTTAAAGTCCGCAATAACAATAGGTGGAGACACATCCATGCCTTATATTGAATTATTAACTACGTAAATCCGATCTTTGTATATAGGGTTAGTTGGCCTCTCTCTATCTTATGCATTGTCGCTATCCGGTACCCAAGTGTTCTTTACTAGATGGTATTGCAGCTTAGCCAATTACATCATATCAGTAGAAAGAATCAAACAATTCATGCATATTCCACCTGAGAAACCAGCAATTGTGGAGAACAATAGACCACCATCATCTTGGCCTTCCAAAGGAAAGATACAGTTCGAGGATCTAAAGGTAAAATCATACTTTTTTTCAGCTTTTCTGGTGAATGAATGCATTAAGATTATGGTGCCCATGATTTTGTAACTAAAGTACCTAGAGATCTGATTAGATGTGGCAATTTTGACAAAATTACTTAAGAATGGGTTGCATGATTTAGGCCGCTTTTATTTCAAAGGGCCAAATCAAACAAATTAGCTATAAAGGAATGGATAAAAATGGGTCAAATGGAACAAATGGTTGAAAGTCACCCAAAATCTATAACGGGTCGAATTGTGCTATATTTTATTTCAAACATGTCAAATAAAAAATAGCTAAAAGGGAGTGTGTCAAAATAGGCGAACCCGTCAAAAGGGTTTAAGTCGATTAAAGTCTACTATTAACGCATACTACTTTCTGAGTAGTTTTATTCAAAGATTTAAATTACTATTGTAATAATTTAGCTTTCTTTGTTATCATAATTAACACTACTCTTCTTTATAATTGTGTTTCCTAAAAATGAATAGAAGTGTTAGGAGATCAACCTAACCCGTCTCAACCCGTTTTGATCATGTGTTAAATGGGTTGAATGGTCTAACAGGTTGAAACCAACCTATTTTAAATCCATAAAATCTCGTAAATCGTTTCATTCATAAATTCATTCACATTGTTAATGTAATAATATAGTTTTTGTAATCGTAAATCGACCCATTTTGATCCGTAACTAAAAATATACATTTACCTAACCCTACCCATCTTACTTAATGGTCATGTGGTTGTTATTTCAGTTGAGATATCGTCCAAACACGCCACTAGTTCTCAAAGGAATCACTTGTACATTCAAAGAAGGGACTAGAGTAGGCATTGTTGGAAGGACCGGAAGTGGCAAAACCACACTAATTACAGCATTATTTCGTTTGGTAGAACCTGATAGTGGAAGAATTCTTATAGATGGATTAAACATTTGCCCTATTGGACTTAAAGATCTCAGGATGAAATTAAGTGTCATCCCACAAGAACCCACCCTTTTTAGAGGGAGTATTCGAACAAATATGGACCCACTTGGGCTTCATTCTGATGACGAGATATGGAAGGTAACGAAATCCTAATCTTTATAAATCTATACTATGGATGCAATTTAGACCCGTTTAGTTATGAATGAGTCTACTTGGGTCGTGTTTTATCTCTAACGAAACATACTGGTAAAATTAATAATAATAGCCTTAAAGGAATTCGGTCAAACGGGTCGAAAATCGTGAAAATATATTATAACTTATAAAGCTTATTATATCATTTAATTAAAAAATTAGATAGTATTAGACCCTGGTTTAGTTCTTACTATAATATCGGGTCGAAATAACATAACTTTTGTAGTTATATTTGGAATTATTTATAAAAAAATAAAAAAATTCGACCAAAAGTGTTTCAGGTCATCCCAACTCTATCTACCCCTACCCGTTTTTCATATAAAAAATTAGCCGTTTTGACCCATTAATCAAACCACTTGCCATCTTTATCTATATATATCTTTTTCAATAACATGCATGGTTTAAATGGATATCAGGCATTAGAGAAGTGCCAGTTAAAAAATATCATCAGTCGTCTTCCAAATTTGCTAGATTCTTCAGGTTAGTTGAGTTTATGGTTATATCAATATATCATACTACCTAATTTTAATACATGACTTTGATCACTACTGCTTTGTTAGTGAGTGATGAAGGAGAGAATTGGAGTGCTGGACAAAGACAGTTATTCTGTTTAGGAAGAGTGTTACTTAGGAGAAACAAAATCCTAGTACTCGATGAAGCAACCGCGTCCATTGATTCAGCAACCGACGTCATTCTTCAAAGAATCATAAGGGAAGAATTCTCAAGTTGCACTGTCATAACAGTGGCCCATAGAGTTCCAACAGTTATAGACAGTGACAAGGTCATGGTTCTCTCTTTTGGTATGTTGCGGCTCCAACATTGCTGGAATAACCAACTTTAAGGCATTTAAAAAAAAACAAAAAAAAAACATAGAGGTGACGAAAATGAGCGGGTCGGTCACTTGGCTGGTTGTTACTAGTCAAGGCAGCACGACTGTAAAAAAAAAAGCTGAAGTTAATATCGGGGCTCCAATTTTTAAGGTTTAACTTTATTTTGTTTTGATAACGATAGCAAAAAACAGTAATTGGAAGGGTTTTCTATTTTTCACTAAAACCCACTCCAACTCTAATATGTGTGATTATGTGTTTTAGAAATCGTATTAAAAAAATGTGCGTCGTCACATTCTCACGTGTTATGATCCTAAGCCAAAAAAATATTTTTTTTTACCAAAAGGGTCTCAATTTTAAAATCCCTTTTAGGCCTAAAAAAGGTTGAGTTGCCGTCTAATCAAGTGTAAGGGTCAAAACATGTAACTTTTTAGTGCATGTTGAAAAAGATCGATGACCTACAAACATCTTTTTTGTTTCTTTATAAAAAAAACCCATGTGTTAAATATGCTGGCATGCAAAAACTATATGTATTACAATAAGACCATTTAGGTTTGAGTTGTTTCGTTCAAACCATTTTTTAAAATTTTTGACCATTTGAACTTGTTGACTTGCAGGGGAAATGGTGGAGTATGATGAGCCCTCAAAGCTAATGGAAACAGATTCTTTTTTCTCCAAGCTTGTAGCTGAATATTGGACCAGTTGCAGAAAGAACTCTGGTCAGAAACTTGATGACTTTCAGTGAGAGCAAAACAATGGATACACTTTTTTATAACTCTCTTTACGGAGTATTATGATCTAAAAACACACACTTTTCCATCGAAAAGGAAGATCGATAGTCTTGGATTTATTAAGAAACTTGTTTTCGTAAATCTGAAATGCTTATTTTGAACTCGATATGGATAAGATTTGTAATACTTCTAAACATATCATTCTTCTTGTGTTTATCTTCAATATTCTTCATAATCTTGTTACCCATCAGCGACTCGTGGCGATGCAAAGTGTGTAGTGCGCCATTAAAGCATGTGTTCAAATTACATTTTATAGATTGGTTCACTATTTTGATGTGAGACGTCCTATGGGATCTAGTGCGCAAGCTAACGGAGATGTGTACACTCCCCAAGTTGTGACAAAGCAAGCAGCTTTAATGTTAAAAGCTGGTGCATATTCTTTGAGATCATTTAACCGACAGAAAGGAATATTTGAAGTGATAACTCAAAAGGGGGAAAATGTCCAAGTTGTTAATTTGGAACAAAAAACTTGCACATGTGGTAAGTGGGAGGTATTTAAGTACCCATGTTCTCATGTTTTGAGTGCATGTGTCAAACTTTCTTTGAACACTTTGCAATATGTTCATAAATGCTACTCAATTATAGATTATTGTGCTACTTGATCATCTGAGTTTTTCCCACTTCCTCATGAAGCATATTGGCCAAACTCATCATCTATTAGAGAATTACTTCCCAATTCGGATCTAAGACGGGATAAAAAGGGCCGCCCTCGTTCAACAAGGCTACAAAATGGAATGGATATTAGAGAAGGGAAAAAGAATAAATGTGTGGAATTTGTAAAGAACGTGGTCATAATCGGGCAGGATGCCCTTCTAAGCCTCGAAGAATGGATGCCTAAGCGGGTCAAGTTGTTTTGAAATTTTCCTTTAATTTGTATTTGGTATTCAGATTGCTAGTATGCCGACTTTATTTGGAACTTTTTTTTTATTGTATTTGATATTAAGACTGTCAAGTTTTAATGTTTTTTTAGTTTTCTTATGCTTCTTATTTCATTTAAAAATTTATTTAGGGTGATTCATTTAGATGTATTTAAAAGGGTTTGATTAAAAAGATAAAAAAAAGAATTGTAATAAGTTAGTTAAAAATTAAAAAGATGGTGATGAGTTAATTAAAAAGATGGTGATAAGTTGGTTAAAAAATAATAGGTTTATCAAATAAAAATAAAGGATAACTGAAAAGAGTGAAAAAATAGAATAGATTAGTTAAAAATCTTACGACTCTAATAAATGAAAATCTCTTCAGGACACGTGTCACTCTCTGGTTACTCTTCACCTTTATTTTCCCGCCTCTCTCTCCTATTAAATATTAGATTTTCTATTTCTCTCTCCTATTAAATAATAATCTTTATATTAATAAATCTAATTACGGATAGTTATTATTTAATTATAAATAGTTATTATATAATCAATCAAATGAACTTAATATGAACTAACATTTATCAATTAAATAAAAAAATTAATACACAGTTGAAAAAAATGTTTTAAAAGTAACTTAACAGACCTTATAACTGTTACGACAAATTACATTTTTTAAAAACATATTTTGACAAATGTGTTTGTTAACAAATTACATTATATTTTATTCAACCGATGTAATATACTGGTTTATTCAACCCGTGTATTACATGGGTTTTTAAAAATATAAAATTTTTATTACTAAATATATAACATTGTATTTATTTAACCCGTATAATACACGGGATTTTAACCTAGTAAAGCAATAAATGAAAAACACCCATTTTGATAAATATTTTTTTCAACTACACCCAATTAGTAAATAAGTTTTCTAACTACACTATTTTTAAAAATAACTCTAATAATAAGGGAAAAATAAATATGATGGTTTTGAATTGAGAAATTTGGTATGCAATGTTTTTAACTCAGTAGGTTCACGTGGGATTTAGAGAAATTTGAGGTGGAATGGTAAAATATGTAGTGTTAGAATTAAATATTAATTTAATATTAAATTAAAAATAGAAATTAAGAAAAATAAATTCGAAATTATAAGATTTTCTAAAAACTTTACATAATGTTTAGATTGTGGAAAAAGGCTTAAAATGAAATTTTATAATTTTTGGATCATTATTATAGCACATTATGAATGAACATATTTTATCGAGTCTTAAACTATGAACTCATCAACTTTATAGTTTGACATTTTTAAACATGTTTTTCAGGTTCTTAAATGATGGCTTTTAATGTTACTTTCATGCTTTGGATTGAGTGTGACTTTGAGACTCTGGATGTGGGAATCTGCGTCACTGTTTATTTTAGTCTGATCACTTAGGAGCGACAGTGACTATCTATTATCATATGTATTAAAGAAGCATGTATTAGAAAAAGTATGTAATAAAATTATGTAATTCCTTTGATATAAAGGAAAATTTTGATATATTAATTCATGTTTAGTGTTTCTCATTTGATCAATGTTGTTGAACCATCGTTACATCCCGACTCTTTGGACACCGGGGTGTGACACACATGCCTAACATAAAAGGTAACTTCAGCAACAAGATTGTTATGGGTTGAATTTCGATACAGGATCCTGAATGAGGCATAATCCAGAATCTGGTATCCTTGTATTTTCGGTATCCTGAATATTGTCACTAACGGTTACTTGTCTATTATTTTCTTCATTAATGACAGGTAAAACATTTGTAACGCAATACTAACCTAAAAACTCGCTCAAGGGACGTGGACTACGTGTGGAAAACGTGTAAATCAGCTTGCAACGGTCATGAGGAGAAGATAGGGTCAAGACCATATTTCTCGGATAGTTAGTTATAGATGACTTTTATTTAATTACCGATGAGATCGTTTAGAAACACACCACCCGCACTCAGAAACAATTGTAACACTTAGCTCACGATCTCTTTGGCTCTCTTTTGTACTCGATAATTTCAGTTTTATACAAGATATCAAGGCAGCTCGACTTTCGTCGGCTCCCGAGGTTTTATGCCGGAGATCATCAAGGATCAAGGGCTTTACTCGTAAACACTCGTGTCGATTTTACTGTTTTATATTCGCAAATTTAACAAGCACGCTACCTCACTATCGAAATTTGGTTACAAAGTTAGTTTGCATAATTTTTACCCAAAACAATTTGGCGCCCATCGTGGGGCAAGTGGTGCTTTTTATCTTCAAATCTTTATTGAATTTTTTGTTTAATCATTACCTTTCGAAATTGATTTCAAAAATGTCGTCCCAATCTAAAAATGTTTCTGTCTCTGCTCCATCTTCAACCTCCGGGCTAGCGAGCCCTATTCCTCCCCTTCCTTCATTCCAGAAAAAGAATGATGGCCAGCCTCGGAAGGCTGTTCCTGTGGGTTTTTCGGGATCCGGAATATTTGCTAGCCCACCTGTGCTCGTCTCAAATGATGAACTCCTCAAAGTGTTCTCCGAGGTAAAGCAGCAGATGGAACAACAGAAATAGACTAATCAAGCAATATTCAGAGAGCTTGAAAGGATCAAAGACTCAAAGAAACCAGGAAAGTGACAACTCCATTGCAACCGAGGGCTTTGAACTTTGACTATCCGGGATTTTCGGGGGTCCACCGGGGAGATTTCCTACCCATGCGGACTAGAGTAACAACTCTTGGTTCAACTCCGGCTACCAAAGTTTCTACAACTCAAGATCTTGGATTTACCTCGAGATCATCTCTCAGAGATATCGGCATGGGTAACGCATTCAATAATTTTTCAAATGCTAACGAATCTGTTCAGGATACAGGAATCATTCATTCCATGGCGAAAGAATTGAAAAGGCTGAGATAAATGATCTCTAGTGTGCCTGGTGTGGTGCAACCCATACCTGAGATGACCGCTGCTAGCCACAGGACTTCCAGATTCGCTCCTCCCATTTGTGATGCTGAGATCCCCAAACGTTTCCAAACTCCCAACATGAAGCTGTATGATGGAACAACGGATCCTGAAGAGCATGTGGCGCAATATAGAGAGAGAATGAAGATCAACCCCATTCCCTTGTACCTGAAAGAGGCTTGCTTATGCAAAGGCTTCGGTTCTACCTTAACAGGATCGGCCTTAAAATGGCTACTTAATGTTCCTCCATACTCTATTACTTCATTTGCTCATTTAATCAACCTGTTTAACAATCAATTTTCTTGCAGTAGAACTTTTGAAAGATTGACAAGTGACTTATACAGGGTGATTCAAAATCCAGGAGAATCCCTCCGAGATTATGTCAGCAAATTTGGCAAAGAATCCCTGGATATCCCGAATCTCGATGTAGCTACAGCAGTCCAGGCCTTCAAAATGGGATTGAGGAAAGATTCTCAATTCTATGAAGACCTTGTCATGAACCCTTGCAGGAATCTCGACGAAGTCAGAAACATAGCACTAAGGCTCATCAGACTCGAAGATGATAAGAAGATTCAACAAAGGATGGATGCTCCAACCAGTTATAGTCAACCTAACCAGAAGACCGAGACTGCACCTTTAAAACCATATAGATCCAAGCCATATTCCAACCCTGATAATCACAAAGTCAATGCTGTAGAAGATGACGAGGAGGAAGAGGAATATCCTAAGTTATCTGAATACTGTTTTTCACTTGACACAACTGGTTTGTTATATGCTATGCAAGATCTTGGAGACAAAGCCAGATGGCCTCGTAAATTCAAAAAGAATACCGGGGGCAAAGACAAGTCCAAATGGTGTGCCTTCCATGAAGATTTCGGACATATCACTGAAGATTGCATTGCCCTGCGTAAAGAGATAAGCTATCTCTTGAGCAAGGGATATCTTAAGGAATTTCTGGGCAAAGGAAAGAAGCAAGTCAGAGATCATGACAAAATACTGCAAAGAGCCAAATCTCCGCCACCCGATGCTAAGGTAATAGGATTTATTTCTGGTGGTTCTGACATTTGTGGTACATCTTACTCTGCAGCTAAGAGGAGCCAAAACAGAGAAAGGTGATAGACCTCTCAGAACTTCCAGTCTGACAGAAGAAAAGATAATCTCCTTCAATGAAGAAGATAGGGATAATGTACAAGATCCTCATCATGACGGTCTAGTGATCACCCTATTTGTTGCAAATCACTTCATTCGAAGAATACTAATCGATGGAGGAAGCTCGGTGAACATAATCCAGCATGATGTATTAAAAAGAATGGGGATCCCAGATTCCGAGATTATCTCTAAATCTGCAGTGCTAGTGGGATTCAGCGGAGAAGTGAAAAACACAGTCGGAGAGATAAAGCTTCCGATACATATCGAAGGGGTAAACACTATACAAAAATTTTGCACAATTGATTCGTTATCCTATTACAATATTATACTAGGAAGACCCTGGATACATGATATGAAAACGATACCCTCAACATATCACCAATGTGTCAAGATGCCAACTCCTTGGGGAGTAGTAAAGATTATCAGCGATCAACAAGATGCAAAAGATTGTTATACTTCTTCAATGAAAGCGTCAGCAAAGACTAGGCAAGCATAGCAATTAAAGAAACAGGCTAGAGACGTCCTATATACCAAGGAGCAGGATGTCAAGGAGTTATCCCTAAGTCGAGAGGATCCTGACGTCAAGGTACTTATTGGAACCAGTATCCCCGAAGATATTGAGAAAAGCCTCACCAAATTACTAAAGAGCAGAATTTAAACTTTTTCTTGGAAGCATGAAGATATGATAGGTATTTCTAATGATGTTATTACACATAAATTAGGACTTGATAACAGTTTCAGGCCTATACATCAAAAAAGAAGAAAATTCGCTCCAGAAAGAAATACAGTCATCCAAGAGGAAGTTGAGAGATTGTTAAAAGCAGGAATGATTAGGGAAGTAAAATTCCCAAGATGGCTAGCCAATGTAGTAGTGGTCCAGAAGAAGAATGGAAAATGGAGAGTCTGTGTAGACTTCACAGACTTAAACAAAGCATGTCCGAAAGACCCTTCCCTCTGCCACATAGACTCAATGGTGGATGCTACAACAGGCCATGAAATGTTAACCTTCATGGATGCCTCCTCAGGAACTCATCGGATCCAGATGGAACCCTCTGACCAAGAGGACACTGCCTTCATGACTCCGACAGGTATCTATTGTTATATTCCTGTGACTTTTGGTCTAAAAAATGCAGGTGCTACATACCAGATGCTAGTAAACATGATGTTTAAAGACAAACTTGGGGACACCATGAAAGTATATATTGATGACATGGTGGTGAAGTCGAAAAAAGCTGAAGATCATCCCAGGGATCTTGAAGAAGCATTGGACATCCTGGATCATTATAATATGAAGCTCAACCCTTCCAAATGCCACTTTGGAGTGGGGGCGGGAAAATTTCTAGGATATATGGTAACCAAAAGAGGGATAGAGGCCAGCCCTGAGCAGACTAAGGCAATAATCAACCTGAAATCCCTAACCAATACAAAAGATGTCCAAAGGCTGACTGGTAGAGTAGCAGCACTCAATAGATTTATCTCAAGATCCTCAGAGAGGTGTAAAGAATTTTATGATATCCTAAAGAAAAACAAAAGATTCGAATGGGAAGAAAAACATGAGCAAGCACTCCAAGCACTAAAGGAGTATTTATCCATAGCTCCTCTACTAATGAAACCTGAAGATGGCGAACCATTATCATTGTACTTAGCAGTATCTGGACATTCTGTAAGTGTTGTCTTAGTTAAAGATCATGAAGGTCAGCAACATCCGGTATACTGTGTAAGTAAAAGTCTACTTCCGGCGGAAACCAGGTATTCTTATTTAGAAAAATTAATATTAGCTCTAATAATGGCATCTACTAAACTTAGACATTATTTTGACACCCATGCTATACATGTCAAAACTAATTATCCAATTAAGTGTGTTTTGAGAAAGCCGGAAATGTCTGGAAGAATGGCTAAATAGTCAGTCAAACTCAGCTCATATGATCTCAAATATGAGCCTAGGACAGCAATAAAATCTCAAGCACTCGCAGACTTTGTGGCTGATTTCAGCAGTGATATCCAACAAGAAGCAGATCTCGAAGTTCAACAACTAGAGGAATCAAAGGACAAATGGATTCTATTCACAAACGGTGCATCTAATATAAGAGGTACAGGTCTTGGAATCATACTAAAATCGCCACAAGGGGACATACTACCCCAGTCAATAAGCTGTGAGTTCCAAGCAACCAACAATGAGGCAGAGTACGAGGTGCTGATAGCAGGATTACAACTTGCTTATGATATGAAGATCAGGTATCTCCAGGTATATGTGGATTCACTATTGATTACTAACCATTTCAATGGCTCCTATGCAGCAAAGGGTGAAAGATTAATCAAGTACCTCGAGATAGTCAAACAATTATATGTGAAATTCGAAGCTTTTAGTATAATACAGGTACCAAGGGAAGATAATGCTGAAGCCGATGGCTTAGCAAATCTTGCCTCAGCACTCAAGATCCCGGAAGGAACCACAATACCAATTATACACATCCTAAGTCCAACAATTGAAAAGAAAAACGAAGTATCCAATACGGAAGGTGAAGAAGCAGATACTCGGGATCCGGAGCCAAGCCAAAGATCCTGGATCCCACCTATTATAAAATATTTACAGGATGGAGAATTCCCGAAGGATGAAAAGAATCATAGGGCTTTTCGTATGAAAATATCTCGTTTTATTATGTTAGATGGTGTTTTGTACAGAAAATCTATTGCAGGTCCTTATTTGAAATGTTTAGAAGATCCTGAAGCACTTGAAGTCCTCAGAGATATACACGAAGGCGACTGTGGGAATCACACTAGGGGCAGAGCACTCTTCTCAAAAATCCTAAGGACAGGATACTATTGGCCAACCATGAGGAAAGATGCCATGGAGTATTCCCAAAAGTGCGATGCATGCCAGAGACATAGCAACATCCTTCACCAGCCAGCAGAGCCCTTGTACCCAATTATTTCTTCCTGGCCATTTATGAAGTGGGGAATGGATATAGTTGGCAAGCTCCCAAAGGCACCAGGAGGAAAAGTATTTATGTTAGCAATGACAGACTACTTCTCCAAATGGATCGAAGCTGAAGCATTCGTTCAAGTCAGAGAAAAGGAAGTTATATCCTTTATCAAGCGCAACATCCTGACGAGATTCGGTATCCCAGCAGAAATAACATGTGACAACGGATCTCAATTCATTGACAAAAGAACAACCAACTTCTGTGCTAGTTGGGGAATCAAGATGATAACTTCCACCCCTTTGCATCCTCAAGCCAATGGGCAAACAGAATCCAGCAACAAGATCATCATCAATAACCTAAAGAAAAGATTGGGAACAAAGAAAGGGAAGTGGGCCGAAGAACTGCCATTTGCACTATGGGCAGATAGAAAACTTCAAAAAATACGACAGGTCAAACCCCATTCTCTTTGGTGTTTGGCACTGAAGCTATGATCCCCATAGAAATGGTCATCCCTACAGCCAGAACCAGTCTTCAAACTCAGAAAAATAATAATGAAGCTCTCTCAAATGATCTTGATACTATTGATGAGCTCAGAGACCTTGCCAAAGTTCGCATTACGGCCTATTAGCAAAGGATAGCAAGATCATACAACAAAAGTATAAGGATTAGGAGGTTTCAAGTGGGTGATCTTGTATTGAGAAAAACATTCCAGAATACTACCAATCCTAGCGACGGTAAGCTTGCACCAAAATGGGAAGGCCCATATTTGATCGATTCAGAGGCAGGCAAAGATGCTTATTGGCTAGCAACTCTGGAAGGAGATATATTACCAAGATCCTGGAACGCTATTCATCTAAAAACCTACTTCATGTAAGTTAGAATTTATATTCTAACTTAGAACGGTATGTATTCTTTCCATTTCAATTAATTTATTTATCATTCCATATCAATATACTGACTTCAGCGTCGGAGGGGTGTTACCAAAAGTTCCTGTCTTGCACGAAGTATCTCCAGGGATCCTGACACAAGACAGAGACTGGCCATCTCTCCTACGTTAAGGTATCCTGCATACCTTCTAAGGTTTAAAGGTTTTCACCTTTCTACGAATTGAGTTTAAACAATCCGTCAGTTGCACACGATGTTCCAGAATAGTTCAAGGTGGTGCGACCAGACCATGTAAAAGTGGCTGACAATTTCATCACTGTTGTCACACCCCAACCGACGGCGGATTATACGTCGGGGCGGACGTGGTTGTTCAATAGCATAAGGTTGACTATTAAGGTTTAAATAGTTTCATTAATAACTTTCAAGGTTTCAATACAAGGAAAGAATCAATACATAACAAGAATACAAGTTTAATTTAATAAGTATTCTAGGTCCAAAGCATCCTATGTGATCACAATAAAGTCTCATGTTGGTGTACCTGAAACATGTGAAGAAATCTGTCAACTAAAATAGTTGGTGAGATACGAAGGTTTTGACACAGTTTAACAAAGTCTTTGAAAAGTTTACAATTCACTATGTCATGCATTCTATAGTATAAGTGTGAGAACAAAGCATGTTAAACATTTTGCATATCAATCCACCAACCAAGTTTAGGCATAACCCGAAGGTTACCCTTAAAAGTTTAAAGTTTAAATTCAGTAACAATCTCCATGGGCTCCCCCGAAGGGTCAATCAATCTAGGTGGATTGGTCAAATACAATAGATCTATCATTGTTACCATATGCTTGATCAAAGTTAATGGATATGCTAGTATTAAGTCTAATTTAAGCATGCAAGTCTCAAGCATAACACAAGAATAAGCATAGAGGCATAGTTTGTACAAGAATTGTATAAGTTTTGATACATGTTTCACCCCAAGTTTATAAAGAATGTAAAACGAAAAGGGGCTAAGTATACTCACTTGGATTGATGAAAGAGTGTCCAACAAGATTAAGTGTAGCAAGACTTTGAGGGAGAATATCCTCATAATAAGCCTAAGAATGCAAGTCTAAAGTTTCAAGTTTGACCTTATATGTTTATGGCTAAGTATCTAGGATTCTAAGATTATCTAGGGTTCCAAATGGAAGACGGATATTATTGTGTTTATAAAGTTTAAATGCAAGACTTGGATGTCAAGTTTAACAAGTTTATAGTTTAGAATAATTATTACTTAAAATAATTATTTAGGAAGGCTTTATAATTATTATTTACACAAGTTAAGTAATGAAATTCTAAATTAGTTTTCTAAGTATCGGTGAGTGTAATTGTAATAATTGTTAAGTGAAAGTCTAAATAATTATTAAAGATAATCAATAACTATTTAAAGAATATATAGTTATTATTAAAGGTTAATAACAATTGCTTATAGAATAATTAATAATAAAAATTATTATTTAAACAAATAGTGATTAAAGATAATAATTATTTCAGGAATACATAATTATTAAGGTTAAATAATCATCTATAAGAATAATAATCTTATTTAATCAAATAAAATTATTTAAGGTTTACTAAAGTTTTAAGTATTAAGTAGTTACCGATTAACTTGTAAATAAATGATGTTTTAAAAATAGGGTTGTAAGTATAATAACAAGTATCTATAAGTTTATATAAAATGTTAAATAAATTTCTTATGAAGTTTACTTTTTAATCATACGTTTTAAGTTTAGATAAAACTACAAGTTTATATAGTTCCATTAGGGTTATAATTACGTAAATAAGTCTATAAATGTTTTAAATTATAAGTTTATAATTGTAAAAGTAAATCGATATACAAATTTCATAAATCTTTCCTACTCTTTTATGATTTATATAAGTTTGTATTAAATTAAAATTTATAAATCAATTTAATGTTTAAAGACCGGATAATATGTTTATTCCAGAAAATATAAATTATAATTTCCGATTTATTAAAATAATTCATGTTTAGAATATAAGTTTTATAAAGTCTTATAGTTTCTAAGCATTTAAAAACTATTTTAAAGAATTAAATCTTTATAAGTATTAATTAAGTTTAATCAAAATGTTTCCCGGATATAGGAATGTAAATAAAATTGATTTTTTTAGTTTATAAAAGTATTACGGAGTTTATAAAAATCATTATAAGTTTCAGAACTGTTTTAAATTAAGCTTTATAAATTTATTTACGGTCTTAAATAAAACAGTTTATTATTTAAAAAAAAAGGAATAATATACAATAGCTCCTGTTAAATGTTTAAGTTTTATAAAGTTTTTAAAGTATTTTTTATAGTTTTCTAAGAATTTAAAGCAAGGATTAAAGATTAAGTTTTTATAGTTTTAAACTAAGTTTTATTTAATTTAAAATAATTCCAGAATATCAAAGTGTAAATAAAACCCATTTTTAAGTTTATAAAATTTTGACAGATTTTGTATCAATTTTTAGAGACTTTAAAACTGTTTAAAGTGGTAAAAAAAAATATAAAGACAAAACTCGGGCTGGCCGGATCGAACCCGGGCCACCCGAGTCACACACACACGCAACTAACCACTCGGCTACGGGATTCGCTGGTGTTGTAATCCGGAAAATAAAAAGATAAACACATTTTGGGATTATCCCTAATTTCCAAATGAACCCTAGAATCTAAATCCGTAAATACGAACTGGTAATCCCTCTGTCATTGTAAATTGACAGAGGGAAAATGATTATGGAATGAAAACGAAGATAATAGCCACTCGAATTACCTGAAACGATGCCGAATAGAGGATGAACGAGTTCAAGTTTCACGTTCGGCTGTCCAAGGATCGAATCGAGCAATGCCGGTACCAGGTGATGGAATTGAAGGTTCAGGGAGTTAGTGTGAGGTATCGTTGAGGTATCTGGGTTGGTTTTTATAGCCAATTCCAGTGATAAATGCTTGGTTAGTTGGGACGATTACGGTTGAGTAAGAACAGGTTAATTTCTAATTCACGCGTTCGTTAAAGTTGAAATCAAACATTGATTGTCATCGGGGTGGAGTCGCACGCCTGCGTCGGAGCTCGATGAGCATTGAATTCGTCCGTTTTCACGCGTTTTCAAATAATCGGGACGAAAACCGGCTTGAGAGGGTTCGAACTCGTGACCAATTTGGTTCCTGGAAGTTTAAGTTAATTACAAGTTTGGTCCCTGAAGTTTCGAAGCTTTGTTATTTTATGTATGAACTTGGTTTTAAGTTAAAAATAAGTTTCAAAATGACAATTTTAGTCCCTGGGCTTTATAAAACAGATAATATGATTTATTTCTTATAAAATCCTACTAAGTTCTATAAGCTTTATATCTTGATTATTTTATAACTTTATAAAATAATTCCTAAGATTTATAGTTTAAAATTTTAAGTATTTAAAATAAGTTTATTAATTATATTATTTATATAATTATAACTTATAAGGTTTTAAGAATCTTGCCACATTTTATTTATAAGGTATATATTTCTCTAAATAAGTCTCATATACGTATATATATGTCTCAAATATTATCAATTAAATCAATATTTATCATTTAAGAAAATAATTTTAATAAAAATTTCAAGCTTTAAATAAATAATACGTGCATAAGTTTAGAAAAAAGTTAGGTCGGAAATTCCAGGATATTACAACTGTTGGCTATAGCTTGTTCTCTACGATAGTAACAGACGTGTTACTCCTCAGATTTTTAGCATTTCCATGCTAACTCAAGACTGGCTTGGCCCACGTTATTCTGGCTTGGCCCACGTTATTCTGGATTGTCCCACGATGATCTGGCTTGGCCCACGATAATTTGGCTTTGCCCACGTTATTTTGACTTGATAAATTTTGCTTGTTTACTTAGAAAATGTTTATCATTGGTGTACTAGTTCAAGAGTCCCGATCGAATCAAAGACTTACACCAATTCTAAAATTCAACTACTGATCACACAATATGATTGGCAAACATACACAGGGGACAATTCAAGGTTACAACACTTTTTATAACATTTATCAGAGTTCTGGTATGTACATTTATCTATTTCAATTTTTAAACTTAAGATTACGTCTTGATTCACCATTAAAGGTAGAATCAAAATTTGTTTGACTAAGTCATGATTTGCTCTACTTATCGAAACTAAACTATATTTTTATAAAACAAAGCTTAATAAATTATCCTTAAGGATCCTAAATCTCGGATGAATACTTAGATCTATTTTTCCTAAAAACAAACCTTAAGTTTCTACAAACACATTCAATCTCAAGAACAATCATGGCAGAATAGTCAAAAGCTACTGATATTAGTCATGCAGAAAATTAAAGGTGTCCCAGGCTTCATCCGAAAAAAGGAACCATCCACCCAGGACATGAGTTATCAAATTGTCTATCCCGTACCGGGATCCCATCAACAAGAAAAGTAAATTGTTCAAAGCTATCCATACAAACACATCCAAATTTAAAAGATAAACACCGGGGCTCAGGCCTAAGCATCAATACCTTCATTGCCCTGGTCAACCATCTTACATGCACCCGCTGCCTCATGCTCCTCAGCCACCATTGCAGATCCCTGAACCTGATCCTCGGCCACCGCTTTCTCAACATCCTTCTCCAAAGTTAGCTCTCCTCCCAGCTCAACCACCAGTGTCTTCCACCCTTCAACATCCGAAGCGCTCCTGTCGAAGTCTTTGTCCTCTGCTTCTTTAGCCATTTTGATTCTGGACTGAAAGATGGAGATAGCAGCGGAAGTCTGGGCTTGCTCATTAGATGCATCAATGTCCCGAGCATGTTGGAGATGTGGCTCTTGTAGTTCAGCCTTAATTTGATGGAGCTCTTTGGTGACATCGAACAACCTTTTACCTTTAGCAGCCTCACTCTTCTAGGAATCCGCTGTAACATTTGTGTTTTCCATTTCATTGTATTCATCGTACAAGCCCATGTAATCCATGAGCAAGTTCAAATTTCAACACAACATAAACCAAGTGTTCATTATACATTATGCATTGTACAAGTTATTATAACACATGGTCAATCATAGTCATATTTACAAATGCTTTCTTATTTCAACACATCATATTTATACATCATCATTTATAAAATATTATTTCCACTAAACATTTTTATATCAAATAACTTATATTTACTATGGACTTAAACCTCTAATTTCATATTTATGTTCCATAAATATATCAAACTTATGACATATTTACTATATTATTATAAACTTTTCTTAACTCATGCATTTACTAATTTAAGTTATCATAATTTTAATTCCAATTTTTCCTTATTATATTCATAGGAGCTAATGTAACAATTAGTTATAAGAAAACTAAAAAATATCAAACCACACATTTATAACTAACAAGTCCATGTGTGTACCTTTTATAAAAACTAATATTTAAAAGATCATTAATTTAAACCTTTTACAAAAAAAAAAAAATATTAACATTTATTTAGTCATGAATGTTATTAAGAAAAAAACTTATAAATTTTTATATCATATAAATGGAATTTAAACCTCTTAAATATCATGAAACAGTTTATTTATGTTTTTCTCATGATCCCTCACTATAAATAGACCCTCATTCTCACACCATATCAAGTTCTAATCCCTCCCTCGAGATCCAAAGTCGTTTCCATATTAATAAGTAAGTTATTCTTATGTTCTTGCTTGTTCATACTTTTCCTTTAAAAAATCTCTCATAACTAGCTAGATCTATGATCCCTAACATGTTTATGTTATAATCATAGACCTATCCAAGATCAAAAGCCCTATTTTAATTAAACTTGTTCAAACTTTTATTTAAAAGCTTGGTTTGATCTTTCTTACTCCTTTCAATTTCAAAAATCATGTTTTTACTAAAAATCCTTATTTTCAAATTAAATTATTTAATATTCAATTTCTATCCTTACTAAACTTATATTTTCACTTTAGCCCATATACTTTCCAAACACAACCTAAATTTGGTTATGTATGCAAATAGAGTAAATTTCAAACCAGTATGTAGTTATCTGGCAAACATTAAAGTTCTGGCTAGGAAAAGACGGGGTTCTGATCCGACCAACTCTTTCCTGGGAACTTTTCTGTTCGAGGTACTACTCTGGAATGATAACTATTCTAGTGTATAACAACCACTTTCAACTAATTATGATTATAAACTCATTTCTTTACAAATATTTATACAAACTTTTATATAATTTATTTTTTTTATTATATGAGAACAGTTAAAACAAAATTCTATACTTTTAATTAATAATTAAATCATGGTTTAATTATTAATTAATGTAACATCCAAAAAATAGTAAATAAATAAATAATAACGCGATTGAGATTTAATTGTCAAAAATGAAAGGAAAGTGGATGGGCTTGGGCTCCGCTCCAACGGGCCGAGGGAAGCCCAGGTATATAAGGGACAAGTCAGCCTCAAATTTCCAAACTTACACCATTTGCAAGTTTAGAGAGAGAAAGGAGAGCTCGGGCCTAGAGAGAGAAAGTTGACGGATCGACCCGGGATTGAAGGAGCACGTTACTGCTGAGCTCGTGAGCAAAACCTCTGAATCATCCAGGTAACAATTCGACCTCAAACTGAGTTTTTTTTGTTTACTTTGGGATTCTCGGGTTTTAGCTAAATAGGTAACGTTTTTACGGATGAAACTTGAAAATGAGCTTAGGAATAGCATCTAGAAGGAAAACCGAACGTTTTGATCAAAGAAAATTGAGATATTGACACGATCAGATTCGCATGCAAAAACTTTGGATTTTTGGGGAAGTTGACTGCCCGACAGGCGAACTTATCAAGTTCGTCTGGCAAGGTTGGGGCGAACTTATCAAGTTCGCTTGACAAGTTCGCTTAAGTCATCAAGGGGCGAACTTGGTTATGTTCGCCTGATCATGTTCGCCGATTAAGTTCGCCTAACTCATGTTCACCGATTAAGTTCGCCTAACTCATGTTCTCCGATTAAGTTCGCCTAACTCATGTTCGCCGATTAAGTTCGCCTAACTCATGTTCGCCGATTAAGTTCGCCTAACAGCATGTTCGCCGATTAAGTTCGCCTAACTTATGTTCGCTTGGTCAAGTCATGCGAACTTAAGACAAGTTCGCCTATATGTTTGCCTAGACTTTGGGCAGCGAACTTAGCCTTAAGTTCGCCTAGTTCAACAGAAGTAAGTGTGTAATTTAAATTAGGTCTGATGTATGTGTAATTAACCAATTCAGATCGTGCGTGGCACTCATTGGACCGTTGTTAGGACAAGACGGGACTAGCTTATCAGGTGAGTTCTAAGTGCCCCCTTCTATGTTATGTGCGAATCATTTTAAATGTTTTGGGGCTGAAGTGTATACACTAAATGAATAAATGCTATGAATGCCAATGTGATCGTACTTGATATACGAATATATGTATATATCTATATATGAAAATGAATTATGAACAAAGAATGAAACGTATGTTTACAAAGAATGAATGAAAAAAATGGCATAACGTAAATGAATGAAATCTTGCTTTATAATTATATATATTGCATGTTATGAATGTATGTAAATGTTATGGACGCTTCGTGAATGACGGCTACTTCGGTAGACGGATGACCACTTGGCTATTTTGCAACCGGGACAAAAACGTTCCTTCATCAGCTAGGACGTACGAAAGGCACTAATGGACGGTCGAAGCAAATGCCTTATTATATGTAGAACGGTTGCATACATGATAGTCGCGTGAGAAACGGATGCCTTCAGGCAGACGGGCGAATGGACGGACTACGACGGTAGGACGGTTAAGACGGACGGCCGAAGGTTGGCCGGACGATTTTTATGGCGGACGGTTTCTAGGACCGGACGAGTAAAGGGGCTACGACGGTAGCTTAATGGCGTATGTCTTTGTGACATACGTAGTAAAAGACGGGTTGATCACCCTTATGTGTATGACCAATGAATGTTCTCCCCAAAGTAAGTGTGTATATACATATATATACTCAGTATGAATGATATGTGAGAACAGTAAAGCAAAGAATACGAAAATGTACCTATCTTATAGTATATAAGTATATATGATACTTAATGATAAGATAAATGTTATGTCTGATTGTTTTTAAACTAGAACTCACCAGCATTAGCTGACTTTTAGTATACATTTCAGGTGACACAAGGAAGGGTCGTGCGAAGGCGTGAAGGTTACCCGGCATATGACTGACATCCCCATTTTGTGCATGTTATGACAATGTTCTGTTTCTAATTGTTAAGACTTCCGCTGTTATGTTATGTATTTGAATGATGTTTGCTTTCGCTGCTCTTGTATGCTTTTAAATTAAATTCAGTATTATAACTATGTTTATGAGTAAATCCAACAAGTGAGGTTACCCGGAAATAGGGGCCTTGCAAGTTGGTATCAGAGCAATAGTTTGAGAGATTCAGACATCCCTAAATGTCTGGACTCAAGCTGATTATGGGACCAACGCACGGATGTTAGTACGGGTAACCAACGCCAACGCCAGCACGGTAAGTAAGTACTAAAGTTAATGCACTTGGATAAGAATAGATACCTTAACTTAGAACCAATAGATGTCAATGTCACAACCGATTTGAAGAGTTTTGAACCCGAAAAGCAATGTAAATTAGTAATCACATACCGGTCACTGTAATTAAAAATTTACCTTGCTCATATTGTTCTAAAACTATGATATGAAGGAATGACATTGATGTATTCCCTTTATAAATATCAGGAAAACTAGGAACTATGGCAGGTGGAGGAAGGACTGGACGCCGAGGCGGTCGCACTGGCAGAGTCGGTAGACCTCCATTGAATCGAAGAAGTGAAGAGGAAGAGAGTGTGCACGCAGAACACACTGAGAATGTGCACGAAACTAATGTTACCCCAACTGGGGACGACAATCAAGGGTCTCTACAGTTGGAACCCGAGGTTAGGGATGCTATTGCTCGCGAGGTTGTACTCACCCTGAAGAACATATTGCCTGACCTACTATCCGAGGCACTAAAGAAAAGCAAAGAGGAGGATGAAGGAAACAATGAAGAGAAAGTATATGACAGTGATGGGGATGAAGTAAGAGTGGGATCAAGCAATCGTGGGTGTACTTACAAAGGTTTCAAGGACGGAGACCCACCCAAGTTTGATGGGAACAAGGATTCAGTGACTACATTCGAATGGATTGAGAGGATGAGCGCCGTAATCAACATCAGCGAGTGTCGACCGGACCAGGCTGTTAAGTATGTTGCTCATTCTTTCACCAACGAAGCACTAAGTTGGTGGAGGAACATTCAAAGGACTAAGTCGTCGAACGCTCTCAACAAGATGACTTGGGAAGACCTGAAGAAGCTCATAATCCAAAAGTTCTGCCCACAGAACGAGATTGATCGTGTGGAGAACGAGTTCCTAAACTTCAAGGCTGGCAACAAGACTCATCGCCAGTATACTTCAAGATTCAATGAGCTGGCCCAACTAGTACCACACTTGGTGGAAACTGAAGACCGTCTGATCAAATACTATGTCAAGGGTCTGCCGCAAAGGGTCCGTGTCCATGTGAAAGCTAACCTACCCTCGACCTTCAAGTCGGTAGTGAATTTGAGCGGAATCGTCTACGACGATTATGCCAATGAGGACCCGGCACCTGAGACACAGAAGAGAAAGTGGGAGAACCCGTCGGAGGGAAATGGAAAAGGAACTGTTGCGCCTGAGGCTAAGAAGCCGAGAACGAATGAACACGGAGCATGCTCAAAATGCGGAAAACTACACCGTGGTGAATGTCTAGTTGGCTCAACCATGTGTTATAAGTGCGGGAGACCGGGGCATTACTCCAGAGAGTGTTTAAAGGACGTCAAGTGCCAAAGTTGTGGAAAATATGGACACCTAACTAGGGATTGCTGGAAAACCGGACAGTCCAGTTTGGGAAAGGAGAAGGAAGCTGCAAATGAACAATCGAAGGCTAGGACTCGAGCCTACGCCCTGACTTAGGAGGAAGCAAGGGGAAACCCTGATGTTGTATCAGGTACGTTTCTAGTAAATGATGAACATGCTGCTATCTTATTTGACTCTGGTGCTAGTAAAAGCTTTATATCCAATGCATTTAGTCGTAAACTAGATTGCATTATCAACACCATTGTAAAGGCCTTTAGCGTACAAACTGCCGTTGGTAAGAATTCGGCAGTATTACAAGTAACAGAGGATTGCATCATAGAAATAGAGGGCTATAATTTTCCTTCTAGATTATTCCTTCTCACCTTAGGAAGATTCGATATAGTATTGGGTATGGATTGGCTAGCTGCCAACGAAGCTTAGATCATATGTAAACGTAAGAGGATACACCTCAAATCTCCTAGCGACAGTCCAGTTACGGTTTATGGGGATTGGAATTGCACGATGCCGAACGTCATCTCGATGATCAAGGCCGAAAGTTACATGAGGCGCGGTTGTGAAGCTTATCTGGTGTATGTTATTGATGATAGAATGAAAACAAAGGAACTCAAGAATGTACCCATGGTGTGCAACTATCCGGAAGTGTTCCCTGAGGATCTACCCGGGTTGCCACCGGATCGGGAAATAGAATTTCAGATTGACTTACTGCCAGGAGCTGAGCCCGTTGCCAAAGCCCCCTACCGATTGGCTCCGTCAGAAATGGAAGAATTGATGTCTCAGTTAGAAGAATTAACAGAAAAAAGGTTTATTAGACCGAGCATTTCACCATGGGGCACTCCGGTACTATTTGTAAAGAAGAAGGACGGCAGCATGCGCATGTGCGTTGACTACCGTGAACTGAACAAGAGGACAGTAAAGAACAAATACCCACTGCCTAGAATAGACGACCTTTTGATCAACTGCAAGGTGCGTGTTGGTTCTCAAAGATCGATCTTAGGT
Source organism: Smallanthus sonchifolius (assembly GCA_023525975.1). Lineage (NCBI taxonomy): Eukaryota > Viridiplantae > Streptophyta > Magnoliopsida > Asterales > Asteraceae > Smallanthus > Smallanthus sonchifolius. Next base: position 85,753,761 of record CM042034.1, on the reverse strand, counting down.
CGGGTTACCATCAGTTGAAAGTAAGATAAGAAGATGTACCAAAGACCGCGTTTCGCACGCGTTATGGGCATTATGTGTTTCTCGTGATGTCCTTCGGTTTAACCAACGCACCAGCAGCGTTCATGGATTTGATGAACAGAGTATGTCGACCAATGCTGGATCGATCAGTGATAGTTTTTATAGACGACATACTGATTTATTCGAAAAACGAGGGTGATCACCACTGTCACCTAAGAGAGGTTTTGGAGGTGCTAAAGCAGGAAAAGTTGTACGCAAAATTCTCCAAATGCGCGTTCTGGCTTAGGGAAGTCCAATTCCTATGTCACGTGATAAAGCCAAATGGCATCATGGTAGATTCTGCAAAGATCGAGACAGTAAAGGAATGGAACATCCCAAAGACACCAACAGAGATACGAAGTTTTCTAGGACTGGCAGGCTACTATCGGAGGTTCATCCAAGATTTCTCGAGAATAGCCTCGCCATTAACTAAACTGACATGGAAGGAAGTAAAATATGAATGGGGACCAACCCAAAACAACGCGTTTGAGGAACTAAAGACACGATTAACCCAAGCTCCGGTCTTGACACTACCTGAGGGAAATGAAGACTTGGTAGTCTACTCTGACGCTTCGGGTCATGGTTTAGGTTGTGTACTTATGCAACGAGGAAAGGTAATTGCTTACGCCTCACGACAACTAAAGATTCACGAAGTTAACTACCCAACCTATGATCTAGAGTTAGCGGCAGTAGTTTTCGCATTAAAAGTATGGAGGCACTATATGTATGGAGTTAAATGCACCATTTACTCCGATCACAAGAGCCTGAAGTACTTTTTTGAACAAAAGGAATTAAACATGAGACAAAGGAGGTGGTTAGAGCTACTGAAAGACTATGACTGTGAGATATTGTACCATCCAGGCAAGGAAAATGTAGTGTCTGACGCTTTAAGCAGGAAGGAAGAATCGGAACCTATACGGATCAAAGCGTGTCAGCTGATTATAACGCCAGATTTGATGAGTGAAATATCAAAGGCGCAAGATGAAGCACTATTGGAAAGAAATATAAAATGAGAAAGAATAGTAGGACAACAAGGGAATTTGGAGGCAAATGCATACGGTGTACGAACTAGGTTTGGCCGGATGTGGATACCTAAGATTGGCGAGCTTAGAGCCAAAATCCTCGATGAGGCCCATAAGTCTCGCTATTCTATCCACCCCGGGACAAACAAAATGTATCAAGACTTGAAGAAAGAGTACTGGTGGCCTGGCATGAAGAATGATGTGACTGAGTACATGAACAAGTGCCTAACGTGTTCACTAGTTAAGGCCGAGCACCAGAAACCATGTGGTAAAATGCAACCTTTACCAATACCGGAATGGAAGTGGGAGGAGATCACGATGGACTTCATTACCAAGCTACCGCGAACAGCTAAAGGCAATGATACCATCTGGGTGATCGTCGACCGCTTGAAGAAAAGTGCTAACTTCTTGCTAATACGTGAGACCTCTTCGTCTGAAAAACTAGCAGAAATATTTATCAAGGAAATTATGAGCAGACATGGTATGCCGCTGTCGATTGTGTCCGACAGAGATACTAGATTCACGTCAAGGTTTTGGAAGAAATTCAATGAAGCGATGGGCACTAGACTGAACATCAGCACCGCTTACCACCCTCAAACCGATGGCCAATCTGAAAGGACCATTCAGACCTTGGAGGACATGCTCCGGGCCTGTATCATTGACTTCGGTGGGAGCTGGGACATCCATCTACCATTGGCTGAATTTTCATATAACAACAGCTATCACTCAACTATTGGCATGCCGCCATTTGAAATGTTGTATGGAAGGAGATGTAGGACCCCGGTTTGTTGGGGGGAAATTGGACAGAAGGATTTTGCAAGTCTTGAAGTGGTCAAAGCTACTTCCGAGAAATTTGATCAAATCAAGGCTCGAATGAAAGCCGCAAAAGACAGACAGAAATCATACGCGGATAAGAGAAGAAGGGATTTAGAGTTTCAAGTAGGGGACATGGTACTGTTAAAGGTATCACCATGGAAAGGAATCATCCGATTCAGAAAACGTGCACGTTTGAGAAAAGGCGGCCATGGATGAATCCAATTATGACCATTGATACTGCTATAGAACACAAGTTTGAGAAAGAAACCATAAAAAGTGTTTGTGGAAGGCAAAAAACAATACAATTAGAATGGGAGAGAGGTGTTGGGTCTGTGTTGAAGAAAAAGAGATAATTGGATAAAACCTGTAGCCGAATCATCTCAACGGGATTTCAGGCCAACGAAGATCTGAGAAATCCAGTTATTGCATTCTAGGAGAAACTCAAACAGAGTGACGAGAAAATGGAAAGGATGTCAGAGTTCATAACCACAAAATGTCCAGAATTCGAGAGCACAACATCCACCAGACTTACGATAGATGTTTCGAATGATCCATTTAGCGATAGTGACAACTAGACTTAGGACGTTAGTTAAAACATTTATTACATTTTTTGGAGATCTAATACTCTTTTAAACTTTAGAATTGATGAACTTTTATTATTTTGAACTTAATTATTTTTATGATATTAATGCTTGAAAGTTTTTGGGAAAGCAATAAACATATTTATAAATGATAATAATGTTGTTTAGTGACTGAATACATGTTTGGTACTAAATTAAATTGTATCGGAAGCCATTTTTCAGTTTGTAAAAGATAAACATTTAAAGACTAAAAAATAGTCACTAAAAATACATAATAAGAATTAGTTTCTGACACTGATTTTCAGTCCTTAAAGAAACACATTGGAGACTGAAAAACTATAATCTTAGACTGATTACCAGACTCTAAAAATACATATTAGGGACTTAAATAAAATGCTATCTGAGACTAATTTTTAGTCCCGACAACAAAGATATTAACGACTGAAATTGCGTGGTACTGAGACTAATCCTCAGTCGTCAAAACATGGTATTGGAGACTGATTTGATACGTAATCACGAATCTAACGAAACAAATCAGGGACAATATATATATTTTTGGAGGACTGAGTGTCAGTCCCTAAAGATACACATTAGGGATTGAAATATCTTATTATCCGAGACTGATTTTCAGTCGCTAAATAAATGTATTGGGGACTGAAATAATGTGGTATTGGGGGACAAATTGAGGACTGATGTTTTTTTTATTAGAGACTAACTATTAGTACCTGTTGGTGACATACAATGGAGACTGATTTTCAGTTACTAACTTGACTATTTAGGACTAAGTATCTGTCACTGACCGGGGACTGGCGAAATTAGTCTCTGATAACCATTAAGTACTGATATGGGGGTATCAGAGACTAAAATTTTAGTCCCAAATATCGTTCTTTTTTGTAGTGGTGGCAAACTAAGTCTAAGGTTTGTCGGACCTTTCAAGATTTTAGCGAGAGTGGGTCAAGTTGCCTACAGACTCGACCTACCCGTTGAGCTTAGTGGAATACACCCTACGTTCCACGTGTCGCACTTACACAAGTGCCTAGCTGACGACACAGCTCACATACCATATGACGAGATCGAGGTGGATAAAAGTTTAAACTATGTAGAAGAACCAATAGCTATACTTGACAGAGCCGAAAAACGACTTCGCAATAAGTCAATTCCATTGGTCAAAGTACAATGGAAGCACAAAAAGGGTCAGAAGCTACATGGGAGAAAGAAGACAAGATGATGGGACTATACCCTCAACTGTTTAACGTGTAATTGGTTTCGAGGACGAAACCTCTTTAAGGAGGGTAGACTTGTAACATCCCAAAAATAGTAAATAAATAAATAATAACGCGATTGAGATTTAATCGTCAAAAATCAAAGGAAAATGGATGGGCTTGGGCTCGGCTCCAACGGGCCGAGGGAAGCCCACGTATATAAGGGACAAGTCAGCCTCAAACTTCCAAACTTCCACCATTTACAAGTTTAGAGAGAGAAAGGAGAGCTCGGGCCTAGAGAGAGAAAGTTGACGGATCGACCCGGGATTGAAGGAGCACGTTACTGCTGAGCTCGTGAGCAAAACCTCCGAATCAGAACCCCAATCCAGGTAACAATTCGACCTCAAAGTGAGTTTTTTTGTTTACTTTTGGATTCTCGGGTTTTAGCTGAATAGGTAACGTTTTTACGGATAAAACTTGAAAATGAGCTTAGGAATAGCATCTAGAAGGAAAACTGAACGTTTTGATCAAAGAAAATTGAGATATTGACACAATCAGATTCGCATGCAAAAACTTCGGATTTTTGGGGAAGATGAGTGCCCAAGTTCGCCTGGCAAGGTTGGGGCGAACTTATCAAGTTCGCTTGACAAGTTCGCTTAAGTCATCAAGGGGCGAACTTGGTTATGTTCGCCTGGTCATGTTCGCCGATTAAGTTCGCCTAACTCATGTTCGCCGATTAAGTTCGCCTAACTCATGTTCGCCGATTAAGTTCGCCTAACTCATGTTCGCCTAACAGCATGTTCGCCGATTAAGTTCGCCTAACTTATGTTCGCTTGGTCAAGTCAGGCGAACTTAGGACAAGTTCGCCTAGACTTTGGGCAGCGAACTTAGCCTTAAGTTCGCCTAGTTCGGCAGAAGTAAAAGTGTGTAATTTAAATTAGGTCTGATGTATGTGTAATTAACCAATTCAGATCGTGCGTGGCACTCATTGGACCGTTGTTAGGACAGGACGGGACTAGCTTATCAGGTGAGTTCTAAGTGCCCCCTTCTATGTTATGTGCGAATCATTTAAATGTTTTGGGACTGAAGTGTATACACTAAATGAATAAATGCTATGAATGCCAATGTGATCGTACGTGATATACGAATATATGTATATATCTATATATGAAAATGAATTATGAACAAAGAATGAAACGTATGTTTACAAAGAATGAATGAAAGAATGGCATAACGTAAATGAATGAAATCTTGCTTTATAATTATGTATATTGCATGTTATGAATGTATGTAAATGTTATGGACGCTTCGTGAATGACGGCTACTTCGGTAGACGGACGACCATGTGGCTATTTTGCAACCGGGACAAAAACGTTCCTTCATCAGCTAGGACGTACGAAAGGCACTAATGTACGGTCGAAGCAAATGCCTTATTATATGTAGAACGGTTGCATACATGATAGCCGCGTGGGAAACGGATGCCTTCGGGCAGACGGGCGAATGGACGGACTACGACGGTATGACGGTTAAGACGGACGGCCGAAGGTTGGCCGGACGGTTTTTATGGCGGACGGTTTCTAGGACCGGACGAGTAAAGGGGCTACGACGGTAGCTTAATGGCGTATGTCTTTGTAGTAAAAGACGGGTTGATCACCCTTATTTGTATGACCAATGAATGTTCTCCTCAAAGTAAGTGTGTATATACAAATATATACTCAGTATGAATGATATGTGAGAACAGTAAAGCAAAGAATACGAAAATGTACGTATCTTATAGTATATAAGTATGTATGATACTTAATGATAAGATAAATGTTATGTCTGATTGTTTTTAAACTAGAACTCACCAGCGTTAGCTGACTTTTAGTATACATTTCAGGTGACACAAGGAAGGGTCGTGCGAAGGCGTGAAGGTTACCCGACATATGACTGACATCCCCATTTTGTGCATGTTATGACAATGTTCTGTTTCTAATTGTTAAGAGTTCCGCTGTTATGTTATGTATTTGAATGATGTTTGCTTTCGCTGCTCTTGTATGTTTTTAAATTAAATTCAGTATTATAACTATGTTTATGAGTAAATCCAACAAGTGAGGTTACCCGGAAATAGGGGCCTTGCAATTAATTAGAACATTATTATACTTTAAATTTTGGTTTAATTACCAACTAATTAAATAATTATTTTTAACAATTATTTTTCATAAATCAAATTAAAGGTTTTATTCTATTAGTTATGTAGTAAATTATTTGATTACTCAACTAACTATTTCTCATTTATTTATTCATTTATCCATCTATTAATTTATGCGTTTACAAATAAAAGAAAACTACTCATTTATTTATTTGTATATTTATTTACAAACAAAAGAAACCTAGTTATTTATTTATACGTTTATATAATTATTACAAACAAATGAATTGTACGCTTGGAACCTTGTATGTTTTCACATTTATGCTCTAGACGCGCTTTGAACATATTGAATTGTAAACTTATACTTAACTTTTGTTTGGTGTCAAAACTTATGTTACTCACCAACTACTTGTAGTTGACATTTACTCACATGTTTCAGGTGCACCAGTTTGAGGACACTACTTGATCACTTAGGACTTTGGACCTAGCTTTATTAAAGATTAAATTCAACTTATGTCATGTTTGAACTCTTTGTTTTCCATTTCTATTTGTAACGGATGCTTTAGTTATGATAAAATAATATTATCACTTGTTAATAGATGATCATGTGTTTATGAGCAACCGCGTCAGCCCCGGCGTATAATCCGCCGCCGGCCGGGGTGTGACATCTGCAAGCTTCTGTTTGCATAATTCCATCTCCTTAACCAGCTGTTCATGGAATTCCATCAGCTTGTCTAAAGCCTGTTGCACATAATATAAATGTTATTTTAAATGCATGATTATAATCGAATTCCAAGATAATGAAATCTTCTTACCAGATGGTTGAAGCTATGCAACTTCTTGTGAGCATCAAAGAAATCGGTGCAATCCCGAATGTTCAGATCAACAGGATCCTGGATCTTGCGCTTCTTGCTAGAAGAGGGCTTAACAGTGGAAGTATCAGGATTGGGAGCACTTGACTTGGCAACTGGAGGAACAGCTTTGGCCTCCTTCTTGATGACCTTACCCTTAGATACCATGCTATCAATGTCGTCAAGGGCAAACTTGGAGCTTGATTTGCGAAGGCCTATTTCAAAAGGACATGTTAGTTTATTCTTATTGTTTATAACTAATAAAAGGGAATCTTGCTATTTTTCTTACCAGACATACTCGATTCGGAGAAAGACACCTCTGGTTCAACTTCCAACAGTGGAGCTTTGAATCGAAAGGTCCGTTCAATGAGTTTAAAACCAAAGAAAGCGGCAACCTTCTTAGCCGTGTCAGGAGTCGGAGGAGCGAGGATATCGAACTTCGGCGTTGAAACAAAAAATTAACTGTCAGTATCCTGAATATCAAATTTCTAAAAGAAAATCCTACAAGGCAGAATCCTACCCTTTACGATCCACTTGATCGGCAGTTTATCCCCATCTGGGATAGAATCCCTTCTCACGAAAAAGAAACTATTTTTCCAGTTAGAATCATTTTGGGTGGTTTTCAGGATCAAGTGGGTCATGCCGGGTTTAATTTGGAAAAGGAACCGAGAAGAACCATGGCCCCTAAGATTGTAAACATGGGCTATCTCTGAGGCAGAAAACTCAACAATATGATGTTTGACCAAGAACTCCAAGGTATACAGAGTTCTCCAAACCATGGGCATGGTTTGAGCGAAGCTAAGACCACTCTTTCTAAAGAAGCCAGTAGTGAGAGGAGGAAAATGATAAGTGAACCCTAGAGAAAAAGGGAAGAACGGAAAGCAAACCCAACTCTCTGAAGTGAAACCGGCTCTGGTTTTGGGATCGAAGGGCCTAATGTGACGTTTCGGATTTTTCATTTACGCATTTATAATATATATCATGTAATCATTTTTTTATTTAATGAAATGCAAGTGTTTTTATTTAATTTTGTACAAAATATATATGTATTTATTTTAGGGATTTAAAATAATCAAAATTTTATAAGTTTTAAACTTAAATGAAATTTTATATAAAAATCCAAATTTAAAAGATTCGTAACATAAATATGATAATCTATCTAAATAAAAATAAACTTTTATATAAAAAAAAAATATATATATACATTTATAATAATAATATGAGTTTATAAAATATAATTGAAATTGAAAAAAGAAATCTAATTAATTATTTTTATAAAAGTTGAGGGTCGTTTTGTATTTAAACAAAACTACAAGGTTTAAAACAGAATTCAGTTAAGGGACTAAAGGTGTACAAATCAATATACAAGGGCTCCTCCGTAATTATCTCAGGGACTATTTTAAATCAAAATCAAACTCCAGGGACCAAAGTTGACAAAACCCTATTCGCATTTCCGGTCACCCCCTTCGATTTGTCCGGCGGTCCAAGGCTTTTTCCGGCGAACACCCCGACAGGGCTGTTCCCTGCACCTCAACGCCCGACAAAAGCGTCTCTGACTTCGTCTCCCCCACGCGAACCAGACCCCTCGACCAATTTGTCTGCCAATCACAAGGATCGTCTGATCCTGTTGGTGGCCGAGACATCCAGGTCCAAATTCGTGCCCGACAGGCCACCTCCACGCCTGTTGACTGTCGGGTTAGTTTCACCTTGCCCAGACTAATGTCGGGACGTGTCCAATTGCGCGTTTGAGCATAAGGATTAGGCTCGGCTATAAAGAGCCATTGCCGGCCCTGCTCGAACTCGTTACCATCCTTCCTCACACCCTCACTCCAAATTGAAGACTGCATTACTTTCGTCTTCCCTGAGAGAGACTGTGACCAAGAATTCAGGAGCTGATTCCATCCAGAAGTCTGATTCCCGTTTTGGACATTTTCGGTTCAAGGTTCCTGCCGTCCAGGCCCTTCGCGACCAAGTCCGGACCTCTTTTCGGTTCCATTAGCTTCTGTTATCATCAGGTGATCTATTCCAATCAAAATCTAGGCATTCGCTCGAGAGTCACCGGGCAAACTCAGTGTCCTCGGACACGGTTTGCCGGTCACCGAGAACCAGCGACCAGTTTCTCTGTTGTGTATTTAAATTACCCATCACACACATAACCAGCGATGGGCAGTAGCCCGGCTGGTTATGCGTGTGTGTGTTTAAGGCGCAGGTCGCGGGTTCGATCCCGGTTGGCCTTCGGCCCAAAATTTTTTTATTTATTTTTATTTCTGTTTTCATTTATTTATTTTATTTAATTATCCTAATTTATTTTAATACTATTTTTATACAATAAATACTAAAACGAGTCGGTTTACTCGATCGTTTAATTTAAAATCGATTAAACTACATTTTTAATAAACCATCCCATTTTTTTTTAATATAAACTTATTAAATACACTATAATATATAAAATGTCCCATTTTACAAATCTTGTAATATTTTTATAAACTCATTAAAATACATTTTTATATATAAAATGTTCCACCTTTATAAGTCTTGTAAATGTTTTTTTTTTTTTTTTTAAACTTGTTAAAAACAAATATAATATGGTAAAGAATTTTCTCTCATTTGTTATAAAAATACATTAAACATAATAAATACTTGTTTAAAACAATATATATATATATATATATATATATATATATTTCTATGAGTTAAAGTTTTACAAAACTGTTATCATTTTCTACCCTATTTTATACAAATAAATATTAAGAATATTATTATAAAACCTATACTCATTAGATACGAATACGCTCATACAAACATACAATAATACATATTTATCTACATAGGATTTCATCGTGCTTAGTTTTCAACGTCTTTATCACCCGCACTCGTGGATCATCGTATCCGCTAGCCAGGTGAGTTACATAGCCCCTATTTTACATTTTTATAAGTTTTGGGGTGAAACATTATACATGCTACTCACATTGTTTATACGTGTAATACATGAGAATATATGCTTATTCTTTGGATGTACATACATTTATACACAAGACAACCAACTGTAATATTGATAGATCTATTGTGCCTGACCAGCCCACCCGGTTAGGGTGTTTATTACTGCATACTCGGATATGACCGCGTGTTATATTCAAACATATCGGATATAGTGGGTAACTATATTCAAACATACCGGAGTTAGCTGTTGTGCTCTGTTCAAGCGTGTCAAACTCGGTTTGGATTGTGATTAAATAAATGAAACATCATACATACTATGTTTAACATTATAAACAATGAGTTGCAAAACGATTTACAACTACTATTTACAGGAAATACTAAACCTATGTACTCACCAACTTTTTAGTTGACACTTGATTTAAATAATGTTTCAGGTTTGGATATGTGACTACTTGCCGAAGATTCTCCACTTAAGAACTATGGACCTAGCTAAATAAATCAATGTTTTGAACTAGACTAGGTTATTTGGAATGTATTGTATTTGGATCTTGTTGTCTTTAAACTTAATTAATGAATTATGCAACCATTAGCTATCATGTGCTTTTGAACAATCATTCTAATGTCCGCCTCGATGATTCTGCCATCAGTCGGGGTGTGACAGATTGGTATCAGAGCCATGGTTATAGGGAATTAGGTTATTAGACACGATGACCTAGACTCTAACCCTAGGACTCCCTTTTATGTGTTATGTGCTAAATGATTAAATGCTATGTGAATTATTTGTAGTTAGGTATTGTTTGAATTTCCCCAAGTTTAGTACATGAGACTTATACACATACATACAAGGCTTAAATACATGATACATACTTTACATACACATTTGACAAACAAACTTATGCAAACAAATACACTACTCATCCTTGTCCATATCCTTTCCTAATCCATATTAATTGCAACATTCCTACACATTTTATACCCATAGACTCTCAAGTCTATTAAAATCTTGAAAATCTCGTCAACGACTTAATTTCTTGAAACCAGTAAAGGACACGTGCAATCTGGAAGGGTGACACCTGTACATTGGGTTTTCTGTCTAGGAAAGCATTTCGTATAAATCCAAATAAACGGACCCGTATGCTTTCCTGGGAATTCCCGAAGTGAGTGTTTACCTATAGGCTAAAGCATGTCTCCTTGAAGGTTTTGGGGAATTATTTAACGTTGATAAGTCAATGTATTCGCAAGGATACGATCCGAACTTAAACTCAAAATGTGGGGACATTATGGCAAGATAGGAAGAACTAGACGAACATGCAAAGCAAATCATTATTGCGGGTGCACACGTAATAACGATTTGTAGTGCATGCAACTCCCGGCAATTCCTATTACGCGAATAATGATCTAAAACATCATGTTCTATCCAGAATAGATGGCTTAGTTTCCCCCATCAACTTTGAATAAATACACATGCACTGGCACGCGTCATGATAAATCTCGTATTTCTGCTTACATTATTTCCCCGCTATAACTCATATTTATCCGTCTTATCTAAAATATCATTGTCTTTTCTTATGGTGTTAGAATGCCTCCTCGACGTGCAAACTCTAGCACTTCCAACCCGGATCTTGCTACTCTCCTTGCCCAACTGGTGGGGCAAATGACCCAAGCTAATAACAACAGTGACGGGTCTCACAACATCCAAGGAAATGGTGGTGCCAACCCGCCTCAATGCACATTTAAGCACTTTAACTCGTGCAATCCTACAAAATTCTTCGGGACTGAAGGTGCTACCGGCCTGCTGCAATGGTTTGAAAGCATGGAAAGCACATTCCTAAACAGTGACTGTCCCGATAATCTTCGGGTCCGCTATGCCACAAGTGTACTTCAAAAAAGAGCCCTCACCTGGTGGAACGGTGAGAAACGCACTCGTGGTATTGAGGCTGCCACATCCTTATCATGGGATGATCTGAAGAAAGCCATGACTGATGAATTCTGTCCTCGGAATGAAATAAGGAAGCTCGAGACTGAGTTTTGGGATCTTGCCCAAGACAGCGGGGATAATCTAGCTTACACCACCCGGTTTCAAGAGCTGAGTCTACTAGTACCTCATATGGTCACTCCCCTTGCTCGGGGAATTGAAAAATACATAGGCGGGCTGCCTATGCAAATCCAAGATGTTGTGTTAGGAAGCAATCCTCCTACACTTGAAGCTGCTATCCGTCTATCCGCTACACTATCCGACAACCATGTCAAGGCCGGAACCTTAACAAGAAAGGGTTCCAAGAAGGTTGTCTCCACTCTTGCAGCCGTCAAAGATGTAAAACCCGAGTCTTCTAATCGCAACAATAAACGAAAGGGTCGAAACTTCGCAGCCGTAACTCCCGCTGTACCTACTAATCAAGTGGCCCCTTTGGGTCAAAACCCGAAACCTTATTTGGGTCCAAATCCCCAATGTCAGACCTGCAAGTACCATCATCCTGCCAACTTACCATGCCGATTGTGTTCGAGCTGCGGAAGATATGGACACGTGGTCACTACTTGCCGTACCCGTCCTCCCGTCCACCAAGCTGCTCCAGCCAACCGTCCAAACTATCCGGCACTTCTCAATGGTCGGGCATGTTACGAGTGTGGAGACCCAAACCATTTCCGTGACCGATGCCCAAAACTTCATCACCAAGGTGGTCCCCAAGGACGAGCGTTTAATATAAACGCTAATGAGGCACAAGCAAACAACGACGTGATAAACGGTACGTTTCTCGTAAACAATCATTATGCATCCATTTTATTTGATACCGGTGCCGATAGGAGTTTCGTGTCTCTTACCTTTGAATCTCGACTTGCTAAACAAAGAACAAAACTTGACAATCCTTATTCCGTGGAGATAGCAAACGGGAAATCTATTGCTATAAATTCTGTTATCCGCAACTGCAATCTCGAGCTTAATAATCATGAATTCTCTGTTGATCTCCTTCCAATGCAATTGGGAAGTTTTGATATTATAATTGGCATGGACTGGTTATCCAAGCACCATGCCGAGGTTATTTGCTACGAAAAGTGCATTCGTATACCTCTCCCTTCGGGCGACACATTAGTTATTTTCGGTGAAAAACAGTGTCGTGGTCTTCAACTCATGTCTTGCACATTGGCACAAAAGTACTTGCGGAAAAAGTACGTTGCCTTCTTGGCCCACGTCGTTGACACGAAAGACAAAGGTAAGAAATTGCAAGATATTCCGATCATTCGAGACTTTCCCGAAGTATTCCCCGAGGATTTACCCGGTCTTCCTCCTCCTAGACAAGTAGAGTTTCGTATTGACCTTGTGCCCGGAGCAACTCCCGTGGCAAAAGCTCCCTATCGTCTTGCACCTTCCGAGATGCAAGAGCTCGCAAGTCAATTACAAGAACTCTCATCCAAAGGATTCATCCGCCCGAGCCATTCACCTTGGGGTGCTCCCGTACTGTTCGTAAAGAAAAAGGATGGATCGTTTCGAATGTGCATCGATTATCGTAAACTCAACAAACTTACAATTAAGAACCGTTATCCTTTACCCCGTATCGACGATCTTTTCGATCAGCTTCAAGGTTCAACATGTTTCTCCAAGATTGACCTTCGTTCCGGGTACCATCAACTTCGTGTTCTCGATGAAGACATTCCGAAGACTGCCTTTCGGACTAGATATGGTCACTACGAGTTCATGGTCATGCCCTTCGGTTTGACTAATGCACATGCGGTCTTCATGGACCTCATGAACCGTGTATGCAAACCATATTTGGACAAGTTCGTGATCGTTTTCATTGACGACATTCTTATCTATTCTAAGACGAAAGCGGAGCATGAACAACATCTTCGTTTGATTTTAGAACTCTTGAAGAAAGAACAACTATACGCCAAGTTCTCCAAGTGTGAATTCTGGCTAAAGGAAGTTCAATTTTTGGGACACATAGTCAACGATAAGGGAATTCATGTGGACCCGGCAAAAATCGAAGTGGTAAAGAATTGGAGTACACCTAAGACTCCTACCGAGATTCGTTCATTCCTTGGACTAGCAGGTTACTATCGTCGTTTCATCTCAAATTTCTCCAAGATTGCGGTCCCGCTCACTGCCTTGACTCACAAAGGTAAGCACTACGAGTGGGGACCCAAGCAAGAAGAAGCTTTCCAAACTCTAAAGCACAAGCTCTGCAATGCTCCTATTCTAACTCTTCCTAGTGGTAATGACGACTTTGTCGTTTATTGTGATGCATCCAACCAAGGTCTTGGTTGTGTTCTTATGCAACGAGGTCAAGTAATTGCATACGCATCACGTCAACTCAAAGTCCATGAGAAGAACTATACGACCCATGATCTCGAGCTTGGTGCTGTCGTTTTCGCCTTAAAAATTTGGAGACACTATCTATATGGCACCAAATGCGTGGTTTTCACCGACCACAAAAGTCTCCAACATATTTTCAATCAAAAAGAGCTTAATATGAGGCAACGACGATGGGTTGAACTTCTAAACGACTACGACTGCGAGATCCGCTACCACCCCGGCAAAGCAAACGTTGTAGCCGACGCCTTGAGTCGTAAAGAACGTATCATGCTTCATAGTGTTTATATTCATAACGATATCCAGGCCCATATTCTCAAAGCACAACACACCTCGGTTACCGAGGGAAACATGTATCAAGAAATGGCATGTGGTGTAGAACTCTTGTTAGAAACCAAAGCCAACGGCCTATTGTATTACGTGGACCGTATCTGGGTTCCCGATCGCGACGATCTTCGTATATTTTTGATGAACGAGTCCCACAAAACTCGATATTCGGTACATCCCGGAACTGATAAGATGTACATGGGTCTCCGTCAGCATTATTGGTGGCCCGGCATGAAAAAGGATATTGCCCTCTTTGTGGCAAAATGCCTAACTTGTTCTAAAGTGAAGGCCGAACACCAAAAGCCTTCCGGACTCCTCGAACAACCTGAAATTCCCGTGTGGAAGTGGGAGAACCTTGCTATGGATTTCATCACCAAACTTCCACGCACTTCTAGTGGGCACGATAGTATCTGGGTCATTATCGACCGACTTACAAAGTCTGCTCATTTCTTGCCTATTCGTGAGGACTACCGAGTTGAGAAATTGGCTCGGATCTACATTGATGAGATTGTAAGTCGTCACGGAATCCCTTTGAACATCATCTCCGAGCGTTTTACTTCCCGATTTTGGCAATCGTTACAATCTGCACTTGGTACTCGCTTGGATTTAAGTACGGCTTACCACCCTCAAACTGATGGACAAACCGAGCGAACAATCCAAACTCTTGAAGATATGCTTAGAGCTTGTGTCAATGACTTTGGTGGTAATTGGGATTCTCACCTACCATTTATTGAATTCTCTTACAACAACAGCTACCACACAAGTATTAACATGGCACCGTTTGAGGCTCTTTATGGACGGAAATGCCGTTCACCAATTTGTTGGAACGAAATTGGTGAAGCACAAATCACCGGTCCCGAGCTTATCCAAGAGACCTCCGATAAAGTCTCTCTTATCCGTGACAACATTCGGGTAGCAAGAAGTCGGCAAAAGAGCTATGCCGACAAACGACGAAAACCTTTGGAATTTCAAGATGGAGATATGGTCCTTCTAAAGGTATCACCTTGGAAAGGCGTAGTCCGATTTGGAAAGAAAGGAAAACTTGCACCTCGATATGTGGGCCCATTCAAGATACTCGAAAGGATAGGAAAAGTGGCCTACAAACTCGATCTTCCTTAAGAACTCAGCAACGTCCATCTGACTTTTCATGTGTCAAATTTGAAAAAGTGTCTAGCCGATGAGAACCTCCACATTCCCCTTGATGAGGTGCGTATTGACGAGAAAATGCACTTCGTTGAGAAACCCATGGAAATCATGGACCGAGAAGTCAAGAAACTCAAGCGTAGCCGCATCCCCATTGTCAAGGTCCGTTGGGAGTCTAAACGTGGACCCGAGTTCACTTGGGAACGTGAAGACCAAATGAAGACCAAGTATCCGCATCTCTTTTCATAGCCTCCACTAGTTGAATTTCGGGGCGAAATTCCTCTAACATGGGGAGACTGTGACGTTTCGGATTTTTCATTTACGCATTTATAATATATATCATGTAATCATTTTTTATTTTTTTATTTAATGAAATGCAAGTGTTTTTATTTAATTTTGTACAAAATATATATGTATTTATTTTAAGGATTTAAAATAATCAAAATTTTATAAGTTTTAAACTTAAATGAAATTTTATATAAAAATCCAAATTTAAAAGATTCGTAACATAAATATGATAATCTATCTAAATAAAAATAAACTTTTATAAAAAAAAAAAATATATATATATACATTTATAATAATAATATGAGTTTATAAAATATAATTGAAATTGAAAAAAGAAATCTAATTAATTATTTTTATAAAAGTTGAGGGTCGTTTTGTATTTAATCAAAACTACAAGGTTTAAAACAGAATTCAGTTAAGGGACTAAAGGTGTACAAATCAAAATACAAGGGCACCTCCGTAATTATCTCAGGGACTATTTTAAATCAAAATCAAACTCCAGGGACCAAAGTTGACAAAACCCTATTCGCATTTCCGGTCACCCCCTTCGATTTGTCCGGCGGTCCAAGGCTTTCTCCGGCGAACACCCCGACAGGGCTGTTCCCTGCACCTCAACGCCCGACAAAAGCGTCTCTGACTTCGTCTCCCCCACACGAACCAGACCCCTCGACCAATTTGTCTGCCAATCACAAGGATCGTCTGATCCTGTTGGTGGCCGAGACATCCAGGTCCAAATTCGTGCCCGACAGGCCACCTCCACGCCTGTTGATTGTCGGGTTAGTTTCACCTTGCCCAGACTAATGTCGGGACGTGTCCAATTGCGCGTTTGAGCATAAGGATTAGGCTCGGCTATAAAGAGCCATTGTCGGCCCTGCTCAAACTCGTTACCATCCTTCCTCACACCCTCACTCCAAATTGAAGACTGCATTACTTTCGTCTTCCCTGAGAGAGACTGTGACCAAGAATTCAGGAGCTGATTCCATCCAGAAGTCTGATTCCCGTTTTGGACATTTTCGGTTCAAGGTTCCTGCCGTCCAGGCCCTTCGCGACCAAGTCCGGACCTCTTTTCGGTTCCATTAGCTTCTGTTATCATCAGGTGATCTATTCCAATCGAAATCTAGGCATTCGCTCGAGAGTCACCGGGCAAACTCAGTGTCCTCGGACACGGTTTGCCGGTCACCGAGAACCAGCGACCAGTTTCTTTGTTGTGTATTTAAATTACCCATCACACACATAACCAGCGATGAGCAGTAGCCCGGCTGGTTATGCGTGTGTGTGTTTAAGGCGCAGGTCGCGGGTTCGATCCCGGTTGGCCTTCGGCCCAAATTTTTTTTATTTATTTTTATTTCTGTTTTCATTTATTTATTTTATTTAATTATCCTAATTTATTTTAATACTCTTTTTATACAATAAATACTAAAACGAGTCGGTTTACTCGATCGTTTAATTTAAAATCGATTAAACTACATTTTTAATAAACCATCCCATTTTTTTTTTAATATAAACTTATTAAATACACTATAATATATAAAATGTCCCATTTTACAAATCTTGTAATATTTTTATAAACTCATTAAAATACATTTTTATATATAAAATGTTCCACCTTTATAAGTCTTGTAAATGTTTTTTTTTTTTTTTTAAACTTGTTAAAAACAAATATAATATGGTAAAGAATTTTCTCTCATTTGTTATAAAAATACATTAAACATAATAAATACTTGTTTAAAACAATATATATATATATATATATATATATATATATATATATTTCTATGAGTTAAAGTTTTACAAACCGTTATCATTTTCTACCCTATTTTTATTAAGAATATTATTATAAAACCTATACTCATTAGATACGAATACGCTCATACAAAATACAATAATACATATTTATCTACATAGGATTTCATCGTGCTTAGTTTTCAACGTCTTTATCACCCGCACTCGTGGATCATCGTATCCGCTAGCCAGGTGAGTTACATAGCCCCTATTTTACATTTTTATAAGTTTTGGGGTGAAACATTATACATGTTACTCACATTGTTTATACGTGTTATACATGAGACTATATGCTTATTCTTTGGATGTACATACATTTATACACAAGACAACCAACTGTAATATTGATAGATCTATTGTGCCTGACCAGCCCACCCGGTTAGGGTGTTTATTACTGCATACTCGGATATGACCGCGTGTTATATTCAAACATATCGGATATAGTGGGTAACTATATTCAAACATACCGGACTTAGCTGTTGTGCTCTGTTCAAGCGTGTCAAACTCGGTTTGGATTGTGATTAAATAAATGATACATCATACATATTATGTTTAACATTATACACAATGAGTTGCAAAACGATTTACAACTACTATTTACAGGAAATACTAAACCTATGTACTCACCAACTTTTTAGTTGACACTTGATTTAAATAATGTTTCAGGTTTGGATATGTGACTACTTGCCGAAGATTCTCCACTTAAGAACTATGGACCTAGCTAAATAAATCAATGTTTTGAACTAGACTAGGTTATTTGGAATGTATTGTATTTGGATCTTGTTGTCTTTAAACTTAATTAATGAATTATGCAACCATTAGCTATCATGTGCTTTTGAACAATCATTCTAATGTCCGCCTCGATGATTCCGCCATCGGTCGGGGTGTGACACCTAAATACGGTATTTTCAGGGAAATAACCTCCAGATTTGAGGGATTGGATATCAAGATCCGTAAATGTGCATCTTTCAGAATCTGGGTTAACTATCAAGTTTTGGCTATGCAAATCGTCAGAAGGAACGCGTATGCTTTTTGGCCATTTTTGGAGCAAAAAATCAGAAAAGATGAAAGAAGGATAAGCTTCTTACCCGGAGATAGCAAAGAAATGTTGTGGAAGATGACTTCGGATTAATGAAAAAAGAAGAACGATTATAGCCCTAATAATAACCGCCTCTGTCCACGATGTTTCACTCCCTCGTTTCCCGCACCAAGTCCTATCAAGCAGCCGGTTTTATTTAAAATTCAAATTTTGAAAAAGTTAATAGCTGTAAATTCTTTGGACAACTGTCAATTTTTGGGGACAATTGTTATGGGTTGAATTTCGATACAGGATCCTGAATGAGGCATAATCCAGAATCCGGTATCCTTGTATTTTCGGTATCCTGAATATTGTTACTAATGGTTACTTGTCTATTCTTTTCTTCATTAATGACAGGTAAAACATTTGTAACGCAATACTTACCTAAAAACTCGCTCAAGGGACGTGGACTACGTGTGGAAAACGTGTAAATCAGCTTACAACGGTCATGAGGAGAAGATAGGGTCAAGACCATATTTCTCGGATAGTTAGTTATAGATGACTTTTATTTAATTACCAATGAGATCGTTTAGACAACATGGTAGTCCCTCATGTCTACATATACTTCATCCACCTCATTGTCCTTATTAACAATGTAGTCACTATCATCATATTCCTCACCTCATCACTACCAAAAAACGAGAAACTCTCTCAAGGAGTCAATATCATTAAATATTTAGTCAAAACCATGCAGAGATGAACGTTACATACGATGACACTAGAAGCCCCACCACCTTGGCTAACAACATTATCACAGACGTCGACACCCTTGTTACCAACTTGGTTAGGACTACAATCTTCACCACCTTCATTGGCAACAACATTTCCAATATTAACACCCACATCGCCACCTTGATTAGGGCTAGAACCCTCAACACCTTCATTGAGAACATTATCACCAAGTTTGACAACCTCATCACCACCTTGATTAGAACTAGAACCATCATCACCATGGTTCCATTCCAGATGCAACCTCCTTATAACACGTTTTTTTATTTTTAATAGGTATAGTAATCTCGGATGCGACATCCTCTAGTTCTTCAATAACAACTTTTGTTGGGTGTGGAGAAGTTGAAGTAAGTTGTCAGTTTAGTCTCACCCTGTTCAATGTATACGTTAATCACCTTGCTTTCTTTAACATATTGCCTCAAATGCATCACGTCTTGATCACAGCCTAAAGTTTTTAAACCAGCGTCTAAATCTTTGCATGATATTTGAAAATCATACTAGAGTTTTTGGGACTATTTACTCAAACATAGTTCCTTCGCAACTAACTTCATGGTCAGAAAATTCATCCCTACTGTATGCTTATGTTATTCTAGGGAAGTTTCTAAATACACATCCATGATGAATCTTAAGTGAAAACAAGTTGAGGTAACCATTTGTACATCAAACAAAGCATATTCAAATAAAAACATGTAGTGTTTTTAAAAATATTATCTTATAGAACAATGTCAACCGTAAACAGAAAAAGAAGAACCCATGGAAAGTATCGTACCATAAACCCCCTCTAGAACAATTTAAGGGCTCAGTCCTCTTAAAAACCAACGCATTATCGATTCTTTGATGTTCACAAGTTGGAATGTAAGTACGTTGAACAAGTTTTGTTGGATTATTGGACGAATTATGGAGCAGGTTGTCGATGGATGAGGGAAGAGGGTGAAGACGATTAGGAGGGAAATCTTTGATTATGATATCTAACAATTAGGGATTAAGTCTGATCATCTTTCAATGACACCCACCTGAAAAGACTGTAACACCCTAACATGGATGACACATGTCTTGCTTTCCTGTTAAAATTAGACGACCGTCCACTTCAAAGACTATTTGTGTTACCCGCTTACAAACTATTGGATCATCAATGTAATTTCCGATTCCAGAGGACCAAAACCACAATACAAGTAAACCAGGGTGACTCTCACTCTATTCAACTCCTTATAATTTAAACACACACATCTATCTATCCCAGCATAGAGATTATAGAGGGATATAACATGACAACATTCAAAACTTGAAGGGTGGTAACATATGCTTTTAGTAAACACATGTGCCCAATGCACCGGTCTTCCCCACTTAGAGGGTGTTTGGGAGTGTGGTGGGAAAGTGTTTATTGACTTATTGGCTTTTTCAAAACGCCGATAAGTAAAAAAATTAGCATTTTTTTTCTTCTGAAAAGCTAATAAGTCAATAAGTCATTCTCAAAAGCCAAGAAATCCTGGCTTTTAAAAATGACTTATTGACTTTTTGACTTTTTAAAAAACCCAATAAGTCAATAAGTACTTTCCAAAAGCACTCCCAAACACCCCCTTAAAAAATGTAACATAAAAATTAAAATAATCCCAAACACAATCTCTCACTCACCGTCACACACACACACACACACTCTGTTCTTCCGTATTCGGCAAAAAGATACCAAAAGGTACACATCTATTCTCCCCCAAATCAGAATCCATCAACATCGTAACATTTATCGATCACAATCTCCATCCGTCGAACCCGCTCGGTTGATTCATGTTCAAAATCCGAATATTTTTTGGAAAAAAGTTTAACAAGCGATTGATATAAACCTAAACGAATCGTCTCTGCCGTTTTGGAAATTTGAAATTTGAAACATGAAATTCCGAATATTATTTTTTATTTTTATTTGTATTTTTTCATATTTTTCATGAATTTGTTTACTTGGATCAAATTAATCGTCTAATTTGAGGGTTTTGTCCTTGCATGCAGGGTTGCAGATATTTGATTTTTTTTTAAATCGGCTTAGGGTTTGGGAGCAAATCCGTATTTAATTGGAATTTAGGGTTTTAGGTTTAGGGATTGCTGATATCTTATCTTAAATATTAATATTATTATCCGATGAATTTTAATTTTGTTATGGTTTGAGATTGGGTTAAGCTATTATCGTTGTGATTTTGGGGGATGGGGAGTTCTTGTGAGGCAAATGGCCAAAGTATTGACTCAACGGTGGGTGGGTTGGTTTGGGTCCGGCGAAGGAACGGGTCGTGGTGGCCGGGGCGGATATTGGGGGCCGAAGAGTTGCCGAAAAGTTGTTTGGTTTCGCCTAGGAGACCGGGTACTCCGGTGAAGCTGCTAGGGAGAGAGGATGCAAGTGTGTAAGTGCCATCTCAGTTGATAGTGATTTATCTTAAATTTATGTGTATATTATCATCTTTTCAGTGAATGGTTATATAATCAATTTCTAGGGTTTGATTAGCCTTTAAGGGTCAAATTAGCTGCCACAAATTGGTTGTCAAATTGTAGAGTGATTATTGCAAGGTTATGCTATAATCTTTAAGGGTTATATTATACATCTTTATTTTTAGTTACCATTATATTATTTATTACTTTTTTAGATGATCAGAACTGCTAGACACTCAACACCTTAAAGGTGCTTATCACAAGTTCAAGCACATCCAAGCACTAACCTCTGCACATGTTTCGTCACGGTTGATTGTCTTATTCTGATTATTCAATATTATATAATCACTTATGAAACAAACAATTAAACACTCTTTTCTAATAAACCTGTAATCTGTAGCAAAAGACACCAATGCTGATCTTACTTGCATTGATTCTATTGCCAAACTTTTCATTAAATTTTGGTGACTGATGGGAGAACTAGCCATTGGTTGCTTGAGTTGTAATTTTTTTTATCTGTCATTCCCAGCCAAATAGACATTTTTAAATAAACTTGTAAAAGCTTAATAATTGAACCATAGTTTGCTACAATTGATGGTAGTAAATAGATGTGGCAAGTTAGGGGGTTGGGTATGGGTCAAAACTGGTCACTTTTCGGAAGCGGCTGAAACTGACTTGGTGGGGTTGGCCCACTATTTTTTATGAGTATTTAATAACTAATAAGTTAACACAGGTATTACATTAACAATCAAAGTCTTTGAATAAAACAGTTTAGGAGGCTGTAGGTGAGTAGGTGTTAAACGAGATTTTGGTCTACTTTCAACATGTTTGACACATTCCATTTCTTTTTATTTTACCCATTTGACTTGCTTGAGATAATACACAACCCAAACCGTATCATTTTAAGTAAGTGGGTTGAAATTGCCATCTTTAGTACTAGATGATAGGAACATACCCCAATTAATAATTAACCAAAATGATGATATTTCACCTTAAGACTTATCCTCCAATTTTGATTCTGTTATTGTTCTCACTTTTGGTGGTGTTTAACTTGCACAAAAGTTTGTTACTTGACTCTTAAGAAATTAAATTACATCCCTTTAGATTTAAAGCGAGTTTGTACCATAGTTTGACATTCATTGTGGATATCAAAGTTACAACTAAAATGAATGATGTTAGCTTGTAGCATGCTGCAAACATAAAAGTCTTAATTTCTATAGTTCATCAAAGAAAGAAGTTGAAAGTTTTCAGTATCTGCTGATGGTAATTGTTATGCATGTTGCACCACTCTTCATCTTTAGATTAACTTTGTCTAATATCATTGCATTGGCTAATTCGTAAAAGAACAACACGTGCAATAATTTGACAAAGCACCTCCAGTTTCTGACACTTTTATGCTTAACGAAGACTGGTAAGAAAATTTGCTAAAAAAGTGAAGATCAAAACTATTCTGGAATCTGGATGACGGTCTCTTTGTGTGGCGTTTTGAGATTACAAAAATATTGAATAGATGTAACATTTACTTGGGTAAACATGAAAAGAGGCAAAATGCATGTTGCGTGTTACATTTGGTGAGTAATTATAATATTGTATCATAAAAACTAGAACTTTAAGGTCCTTCACCTGTAAGTTTATCTTTGCTATTTGACATTGTCCTATTTCTTTCGTGTGATCTATCTTAAATGGTAGCCTACTAGCCTGCTTATTATTTTTTTAACAACAATCTTTATACTACTTGAGGTGGCATATTGCGTGGGGCGGGTTGAGCTGATTCACAAACACTATTTAATCCATTTTTTTTATTTTGTAAATAAATAATGTGCTAAACATGATTACAAAAGCTTTATTATTACAATAATAATCTAGCCATTTTTTTTAATAAAGTGGGATTTAGGAGGTCTTATGCCTTTGAATACATTTGTAATGATATCTAGCCCATTTGACTCATTGACCTGTTAGAGATGTAATTTAACCAGAATCAACAAATTTTGTATGTAAATAGGTTGACATTGCCACCTATACTTTATACCGTAGTAGTTTGATTACTTGTAAAAACTGATTGGCTTGTTTTTTTTTTCATTTTACTTAATAATTTCGGTCATCATGTTTATAGAAGGATGGATTCATGGTATTTTTCTTTCATTTGTAAAGATAGTATACTTTGTTATATGTATTTATGAAATTGAAGATGTCTGCGTCTATGACATGACATTCTGTGTTGTATACCTGACTTATAAGCTGTGAAGTTCATTATTAACTAACATTAATACACAACTCACTTTTATCAAATACAAACCTGAATCCCAGACTATATATAGTCATTAGCCTATATTTTATTAGCATCTTAGTTTATCCAAACCTAGCTAATTATTTATAAAATAAAACCTAATATTTATCTAGAAAATAAGACGATCTTAAAATTCTAATAATATAATATATTAGTATGGAAAAGCAAATTCTAACATATAACATCATAACATGTACGATTGTTACTCTGTCTAGGCCTATTCTTGTGTGCCATTCTAGGAGTCATGGCGGCATAAGATTGTTACTCTGTCTCTTCTATGTTGTCAAGGCGCATGCCTAGGCGCGGAAGTGCAGCGAGGCGCAGGTATAGGGCCTGGTGGAGACCTAGGCGCAGATTTGGGCTTTTCTTGTAAAAGCAAGCTCATGCGACCTCAGGTGAGCGCCTAGGCGCGTTTTCCGGCCAGATTCCGGCTAAAAAGTCGCCGGAACTTGCTAAAAGTCACTGGAACTTGTCTAAAGCCTGGAATCACCTTAAAGAAAGACTAAACTAGCTCTAAACAAGCCTAAACAAGTTTAAAACCCCTAAAAATGATATTCTTACACTATGCGCCTAAGTTAAAAAAAACCCTTGTTTTTTTTGCGCCTTGCGACTAGGCTCCGGGCTCGGCCTTTGCGCCTTGAGTGCACCTATGCGCCTTGACAACTGTGAGTCTGTCTAGGCCTATTCTTGTGTGCCGTTCTAGGAGTCATGGCGGCAATTTCGACCCGTTTATGTCAAAACAGGCTGATTTTGGCTTTACTTCAATGCTAAATCGTCAAACGCATTAGTTAAATAGTTAATTTAAAGGGAAAGGCCAAATGGATTTGGCTGGTTTTAAGTAGCCCAAAACATATTCAAGTGTTTATAAATTTTGGTGTAAAGATAGTTTTCTAAACATATTTAAAATTTTGGTTGTTAATAAATTCAAAAATGTTAGCGGTCTGATAGAACCCAAAAAAAGTCGGATGCTTTGATTAACAGAAAACAGGGATAGTTTACCCAATTTGAGAAGGGTAGCTCTACAGAATTACAAAGATAAACCAATTTCAAAATCTAGACTAAATAAAATGAAAGCAGAGATCCCTATTTCTAGCCCTAGAAAGCAGTTAAGAAACTACATAGAAACTGATAACAACTGATAAAAGAAACCCCCACTACTCTGGGAATTCTGGCGCCACATTTGAGACTTTTTGGGAATTTTGGCGCCATTTTTTAGTAGCTGGGTCAGAGTCAGAAAAGCTGGGGCCTATTCTGTCTGCTAACCTGACCCTGTTAACACTAGGCCAACCTGGGTTCGTATCATTACTTCCCACCCGGACAAACGACTTGTCCTCAAGTTGGGTCTTGGGAAGCTGAGATGTGCAACCTGTAGCTCGATCCTCAAAAGGTTCAATAGTGAGATGATGAAATGTTGCTGAGTTTTGATTGTCCAGTGTAATTCCTTGCAGCTTGTACTCATGACCCGCGATAGTGAATGCCAGAAACATCTTATTCCAGTTAGCCTGAACCGTGTTGAGAGTAGCTAACCATTGAATTCCCAGGACCACATCAACTCCCCCTAGGGAAAAAGGATAGAAGTCTTGGGTCACTTGTAGGTCTGCCATGTTTAAAGTGACATCCTTGCAAATTTGATTGCAACGGATTATATCCCCATTTCCAATCCGCACCCCAAAAGGGTTGATAGCTCTTGTCGGTATCTCAGCTTTAGCAACAAGGGAGTCAGCCACAAAATTGTGAGTGGACCCACTATCAATCAAGACCGATACCTTAGAAAAGTTGATGGAACCTTGAACAATCATGGCTGGGGTAGGCGATGACCCCCCATAATGGCTTGTAGGCTAATCTCAGCCATGTTTTCCTGCTGGGCTGCTTCTCCTTCCGCTACCATAATAGCCTTCGTGTCATCAGATCCTGCCTCTAACAGTTTGAACGAGCCAATTTTGCACCTATGCCCTGGGCCAAATTTCTCACCACACTTAAAGCACTCTCCTTTAACAAATCTGGCCTGTTTCTCCGCATCGGAAAGACGAATGGGTTGAGTTTGCTGCTGGGTTAAGGCTGGAGTGGTGGTAGATGAAGGCAACTGGGTAACCGCATTCTTTTTTAAGGACTGCTCCAACCTGTTGCTGTCCATATTTGATTCAAATTCTAATGCCAAACTCATGGCATTATACACGGTGCGAGGCTTGTGAATACAAACATCGGCTTTCAACTCTTCTTTTAGCCCATTTAGGAATACCCCCAAGAGGCAGTGATCAGGCCAGTGAGAGACCCGAGCGGACCTCTTAGCAAATTCCTGTCGGTATTCTTGAACTGTACCAGTCTGCTTGATGTTGCACAAGTACTCATCGGGGTTCTGAAACTCTGCTGGCCCAAAGTGCTTTTGCAAAGCATGGGTCAATTCTTCCCAAAACGTGATGGGCTGGTCTGTTGATAGCCATGAGTACAAATCCAACGCATCACCTTCTAGATGCATTGAAGCAACGTCAACCTTCTCGTCACCAGGGGTTTGGTAATACCTGAAATATTTCTCTGCCTTCAATATCCAGCCACGTGGGTCGCCATCATTGAAGGCTGGGAACAAAATTTTTGTACGAGGCTGGTGCCAGTTGTTGTCCCAGGAGGACTCTCCCTCTTCAAATCTGCCTGAACCATGCGATTTACCTCTTGCTGCGGCTTGAGACTTGAGAGCAGCCACATCCTGCTGCAGTGAAGCCATGGATTCCAATTTCGCTGCTATAGAAGCCAGTTGAGAGGCGATAGGATCTGGTGGGTTTGATCATCCGCTACCCTCAGTGGTGTTCCTGGTTTGGACCATCTTCAATTCTTCCCGGCAATGGAACCAATGATAGAACCCAAAAAAAGTCGGATGCTTTGATTAACAGAAACAGGGATCGAGAAGGGTAGCTCTCCAGAATTACAAAGATAATTTGAGTAGAACAGTTTAGGCCTGACTTTTAACCTGTTCTCTTTTAGCTAAAATTTCATAGTAGACATTCATCCATATAGCAATAAAGCTAAAACCCAACTAACCCAGTTTTACATAAATAAGCTGTAATTGCCCTTCTACCTGCATCATACAAGTTCCATTTTTTTTCCTAAAACTTTAAGTTACTTATAATTTGTAAACACTTTTGTGTGTCAAATGATTGCAAAAATATAAAATTTGAATTTTTTTCATGGAATAATACGTTTTAGGAGGTTTATACTCTTAATTTTTCATTAAAACATACTTTGGGTGTCTTTTGAAATGTTTTACCCATTTTCCATTTCCCTTTTAACCCATGTAGCCCGTTTTCTTTTTAGCCAAAAATTTATATTACATGTCCCTTCCTGTAGCAATAAACTTAAACGCATTTAATCCATTTTCACATAAGCAGCTGTAATTGGCCCTCTACCTCAACCTACAAGTTCTCTTTTTGGCTTAAAATTGTAAATTATATATAGTTACTTTTTGTCAAAATTTGCAAAAATATAATGTATGTTTTTACCAAAATAAAATATTTTAGGAGGTTTATTCACTGAAAACATACTTTGGGTGACTTTTGAATTGTTTGACCCATTTCCCAATTCTTTTAAGCTAAATTTATTTTATTTTACTATTTAAAATGTTTGTATATATATGTTTCTTGCCACATTTTTCAAATCCTGATTGGTGAATTATAATGCAGGGACTGGTATAATATTGAGAAGTCTAAACGTGTAAAAGCATTTCGATGCGGTGAGTATGATGAATGCATTGAAAAAGCGAAAATCACTGCAAATATTTCTTGCAAAAAAGCGGTTAAGTATGCACGTAGGGAAGATGCGATTCTGCACGCCCTAGAGCTTGAAAATTCCCAGTTGTCCAAATATAAAAACGAGGAGACCACCTCACAAACAGAGAAAACGGAAAACATATCTGATAAATTGAGTGGCTTAGATTTCATCTCAGTTTCCCCAAAGAAATTATCATGTACCGATGCTTCAGCAGATAATTCTTTAAAGGGTATAAGGCGGCAGACCGCAAATGATTCAGAAGATGATGGAACAGAAGGGAGTAAAAAACGCATGCGGGGATTACAGGACCTTGGGGTAGGAAGGGCAATTTCGTCATTTAAGAAAAAGCGGACTCGAGTGGTACACGTTTATGATTTTTTAAAGAAGAAAAACCGTCGCCGTCAGTTGACAAAAGTTTTAAAGAAAACCGAAATGGTAACCATTCCTGTTATGTGTGAACAGAACACGGGTCTAAATGGGTCGGGCTTGTCCAAATATAATGAATTAAAAGGAAGTTTTTCTGATAGTACGGGTGATGTCACTAATAACATTAGTGCAAATAGTTGCAAACAGAAAGAACATGAAAACTCCAGTATCTCGGAATTACAAGAAACTGATGATTCTTCTGGAAGGCTGTTTGATGTTCCTTTTGTTCGAGAAGAAAAGCAGACTGCAGGTATTTTTGTTCTCTGTACACTTTTATCTTGTTTTGAGCAACTTAATTTGATAATGCGACTTTAAGTGGGTATAATTAGTTTTAATGTTTTTGATTAATTGATTTTAATTATTTGATTATTTAGGCGTCAAGTCATTTGTTTTGGATAATAAAAATGATTTATGTGCCTAAAACACATGCCTAGTTTTAATGTTTTTGATTAAGCGATTTTAGTTTTCTGATTATTTAGCTTCAAGTCATTAGTTTTGGATAATAAAAATGATTTATGCGCCTAAAACACATGCCTAAAAAGTGTTCTTTTAAGAAAAAGTGGCAATATCATATATACCCCTCAAAACTTGCACGATATCATATTTACCCTATTAAAAACTTTGATATTAAATATACCATTCAAAATACTTAAACTTTCATATTTACACATTTTATTAAATACAATTTATAATATGACCATTATATACTTCTCCTTACACTTCTGACTCTCATATCCTAATGCAAGTTTATAAGGGAAGGGTATAAATGCCATAAATTTGAAAACGGGTATATTTGATATTATGATTTTTTGTTGGTAAATATGATATATACTAAGTTTTGAGAGGGGTATATGAAATTATCCCTAAGAAAAACTACTAAGTACTTATTTTAACCTTTTTAAATCTTTACTTGAAGTACTTCATCTGAACTTCTTATTGTTAATTTCTCATCACGTAAATAAGTTCAAAAGTTTTTGTTAATTATTTTTTTAATTATAGCTGATGAAGATTAAACTCTTATATTTTAATATTTACATATTTGAACAAAAAATAAAAAGTCATTTATGTTTAGTTTATCATAAGTTGCTTAAATAATCAGAATTTGGCACTCATTCGAAAGTCAAAATATTTTGTTGTCTGATTACTTTTAATGTTTGGAAAAAGTGACTTTGATTATCTGATATTTAGGGGGCCAAAACATCAGTTCTGGATAATTAGTTTTTATACAGGCTGCAACAAAACTGTTTTAGAAACTTGTAAAAAACTAACAAAAAGGTCCTTTATATAAAATTAAGGACTTAATCATGCAAAAAACAGACCTATTTGTTGAGTTTTTGCAAGTTTAGCGACTTAATCATGCAAAACTCAACATATTTATCAAAAATAAAGTCTGAAGAAGTTTTCACTGAGTTTTTATGAGTTTAGGGATTTAATCATGTGATAATAAAGTCTAGGGACTTGTATGCGAATTCAACAAAAGCCTATAGGGTTTTTTCGGCCTTTGCCTTTTAAAAAAGACTAGAAGTACTTGTACATGCCTCCTTTTTTAAATCTTACTTGAAGTACATTTCATCTAAATTTCTTTTTGATAATCTATTATGTAAACAAGAGAATTGCTGGAAATAGATGATAGTGTTTAAAAATTATCAAAAAACTTTAATTGCAGTTTGATTAAAAAAGTTACCAAAGTGGTGCGGGTTCAAGTCTCACAAAGTGGACAATAGGTGGATTTTAGGGGTGTGTGTTCGCCATTAAAAAAAGTATATATGAATATTACATATTTTAAGTTCTTTATGCTCATTTCATCCTCTGTTACTTATGCTCATTTCATCCTTTGTTACTTAAAGATTGATCATTTTCTGTTCACTTAAACAAACTAATAAAACACCATCTCACACAACAACAAATTCCATTACCGTTGATTATATGATTCTGATTATTCAGTATCTCATAAATTAGTTTTGTTACACTGATGCAAAATGATATCATCACCAGGTTCTTCTCCTGTATTGGTACCCGAAATGGGCCAGGTCAGTACTGAACCTCAGTTAGGCCAGATTAGCCTTGTTGAAACCATAACGGTGGGACCCGATGAATTCCAAGAATCTGGTTTGATCAGTTCAGGTGCTAACATCAGGCTAATAATGGATAACAACGGTACTTCAAGATGGCAGCATAAAGGGAAAAGAAATTCAAGAACTAAAAGCAAAACAAAAACCATGCTGAGTTTTTTGACCCCAGATGACGGGTCAAGAGAAGTCAACAACACAGTTGAGGTAACGGGCCCACAAAGATCGATGTTTATTCATCAGTCATGTTATCCCAAATGTAAGCCGTCAGATCTTGGTTACAAAAGAGCTGATACGAGCTTTCTTTATGATGTCAATATCGAGGTTCAATCGGGCCATTTTCCTCGGGATCTTCCATATGTATCCCTTTTGAGCAACTTTACAGGCCAACCTGTAACGGGCCATTCACTTGAAGTCGAGGTCTTTAATGATGCTGCTTCTGATCTTTCATTGAATAGTTCCGAATGCCTTAGTAGTAGCTGTGAGTTAGGTGGGGTCAACATGGTCAACGGGGATGTCGAGATGGTCCCAAAACCTTCCAAAAAACTTAGAAAAACCGGGCTTTTATCTAACAAGAAGACCCGAAAGTTATCTTCACTAACGAGTTCCAAGAGACCAAGTGAAACAGGGGCGCTTACAAGGCCCGATTTAGCTTGTGTTCCATTGAAGGTTGTTTTTGGTAGGATAAATGCGGCGTTGGGTATTACTTCCACTGATGAGGGCCTCACTCGTTGAAATTTTTATACGGGTCGTGGATGGAGGGCATAAAAAACTACTTGTAGGGGTTTTGATCTTGTTAGAAAGTTTGGGTTTTAAGTTGAAACATTTTGTTCGTGAACCGCCTGACTCCCGTTGTATAATAATGGAGGTGTGGGTGATACCGTGTGGAGATCAGTTTGGTGAACGGTTCAAGTTTTTTGTATAGGAATGGTGTAACCTAAGGTGTAAACATTCTTGACTTTCAAATGTTTGGTAAACTATTATTGGGTTATTAGGTATCTGGTGGCAACTTTTGCTTATTTTGGTGCATCTTTCTTCTTGTTTATGGATGGTTGGTGTTTTGTTTATGAAAACTTGCTATGGAATGTTGTGTATGGTCTTATTAGCCAAATTAACCCCCTAGTGCGTTGTCTTTTTTAGTTAGTTTTTATACGGCGTTTTCGTGGGTAGAGGACCAACTTAAATCCAAATCGCAACAAAATGCAATACAAGAATCTAGGTCGATCTGGATTGAAGGTATCGCAGCTCTCATTCGGAGCCTGGATTACTTTCGGCAACCAAATCGACGTCAAAGAAGCCAAAACCCTACTCCAATGTTGCCGTGACAACGGCGTCAATTTCTTCGATAATGCAGAGGTCTACGCTAACGGCCGTGCCGAAGAAATCATGGGGCAAGCCATCTGTGAGCTCGGTTGGAAACGATCCGATATCGTCGTCTCCACTAAGATATTTTGGGGAGGTCCTGGACCTAACGATAAGGGTTTATCCAGGAAACATATCGTTGAGGGGACGAAAGCATCGTTAAAACGGTTAGATATGGAGTATGTTGATTTGATCTATTATCACAGGCCGGATTTGTTGACGCCGATTGAAGAAACGGTTAGGGCTATGAACTATGTGATTGATAAAGGTTGGGCGTTTTATTGGGGGACGAGTGAGTGGTCGGCTCAGCAGATCACGGAGGCTTGTGAGATCGCGAAGCGGTTGGATCTCGTCGGACCGATTGTTGAGCAGCCGGAGTATAATATGTTTTCAAGGCATAAGGTATAGAAACAAAGCCCTAATTGATTGTTGTTTTAGTTCAGTTTGCTGTAGTTTTGATTTGTGAGAATTTTGTTCAATTGATTCTGTTCTATTAACTATGTATTATAGATATATATATATACACAAATCATGGAAGTTGTTGCCGGAGATGGGAATTTGGGATGATCGGAGACTGGAACGACGGCGACGGAGGAGAGGGCTGTCGGAAGAGAGGGCGACAGGTGGGTGCAGGTGGGGGTGGTGGTCGACCGGTGGTGGTGGTGGCGGCTGGTGGTGGAGTGGAGTGGGGTATTTTGGTCATTTAACATGATTTAACTGAAAAACTTAACGAAGTTAACGAAATTGGACGAAAACTGTTAGGAAATGTAACTTAAAGGACCCATACTGTTAAGGAGGGACTGAACCTGTGAATCGGGTCAAACCTCAGGGATAAAAACTGCAGTTTACTCTAAATGAAATTAGTGATACTTCTTTGTGGAATGTTGGGTGTTTACTGTTTGGGCTAAAATGACATAAATTTAGATTACTTGGGACTAATAATGTAAAAACAAAAAGTTGCAGGACTATCCTGCAAATATTAATCGATTTTGCTATTTTATCCTGAAACGGCCAAATCACCACGAATTGAAGACCAAACCCTAGCTTACAAAAAGGCAAATCCCATCGTTCGATCCCAGTTTCTGCGACCTCTGATCATTCACAATGGGGCAAGCAGAGAAACTGATGAATCAGATCATGGAGTTGAAGTTCACGGCGAAGAGCCTTCAACGGCAGGCAAGAAAGTGCGAAAAGGACGAGAAATCGGAGAAACTCAAAGTCAAAAAAGCAATCGAGAAAGGTAACATGGACGGAGCACGAATCTATGCCGAAAACGCGATCCGTAAGCGTAACGAACAGATGAATTACCTCCGATTAGCCTCTCGCCTCGACGCCGTCGTCGCCAGACTCGACACACAGGCGAAAATGAACACAATCAGCAAATCGATGGGATCGATAGTCAAATCTCTCGAATCAACCCTAGCGACTGGTAATTTGCAGAAGATGTCGGAGACGATGGACCAGTTTGAGAAGCAGTTTGTGAATATGGAAGTGCAGGCTGAGTTTATGGAGAGCTCGATGGCCGGAAGCACGTCGCTTTCGACTCCTGAAGGTGAAGTTAACAGCCTGATGCAGCAAGTGGCGGATGATTATGGTCTCGAGGTCTCCGTCGGTTTGCCGCAACCTGCTGCGCACGCTGTGCCGACTAAGAATGCCGAAAAGGTTGATGAAGATGATCTGTCTAGGCGTCTTGCGGAACTTAAAGCGCGCGGGTAACTGAAACTGTTGGTATGAGATCATTACCTTACCACTTATATCTGTTCTATACTATCTGCAAAATTGGAATAAATATGTATATTTGACTGACTTATAAGTTCTAATGATGGTGTATTTCATTTTCACTGATCGTCTGCTATTGTGAAGTGAAGATTTATAATGTGTTTATCATTGAAGCTTGTTATGTGCTTTGAGCTAGATCATGTTTAACACCAAATTGACTTAGATACTTTAGGTTCTTTAACTATAAAAACTGTTCCTGTGCATTGCTGCATTTTTGTCTTCCATTGGGCATTAGAGCTTCCATGTCCTATTGTTGTTGCATATTGTAAAGATATCTAAAGTAAGTAGCTTGGTTTTAAAATGCACGCATACTGCGGTGATGAGATCGCATTGCTGCAGCAGTTGATGCAATGCGATTTCTTGATGCGCATGTGATGTGACTGATGCGACGTGAGATGATGAGAATGTCTTTTATTTTAGTGTTT
Organism: Smallanthus sonchifolius; assembly: GCA_023525975.1. Lineage (NCBI taxonomy): Eukaryota > Viridiplantae > Streptophyta > Magnoliopsida > Asterales > Asteraceae > Smallanthus > Smallanthus sonchifolius. Next base: position 85,719,992 of record CM042034.1, on the reverse strand, counting down.
AAAAGTTAAAATTTTAAATTCTGTAAATAAAATTTTGGTATTTTTTTTTAATAACCAACTCTTCGCATACGTGATGCGTGCACATCGGCTTTTGGGATAAAAATGAAATGGAGCACCACACTTTTTAAAGCAATGGTAACAGTTGAAGATTGGTTGTTAGGATTTTATATAGCAGGTAACAGTTGGTTGTGCTTCATGATACTGGAAATTCTTGAAGATGTTTTACTGTACTAATAAAGCCAAATTGAATGCGTGCATAGTACTTGGCAGTTAAGAGTTAATAACTAATTTTGAAAAGATGATAAATTGACCAGGAGTCCAGGAGTGTAGCCTCGGCCTCATGTAGTTTTATTATCTTTGAATCAAATATAATAACCGTTTGTATTTGGGTACTGGTTAATGTTTTATTAGGAAGTAGGTTAAAAACCCGTGTTTTACATTTGTTGAATAAAGGAAATATTAAATAGTAATGAAGATTCTTTTTCATGTTTACAAAAGTGATGTTAAATACTGGTTAATTTTACCTTAAACTACACCCCCACGAGGGGTGGAACCCGTGAACCCAAGCCATGCCTAACGTTCAAATTGCACCCTCCCAACGGTTGGATTCCTCTCCAAGCCCACGGCTTCACGAACCTGTGAACATTACCTGTGCCACAACCCGATAGGGTTGCGGCGGTGTTCCCGTGAAGTCCTTACAAGCTGAGCCCGAACCCGAGCTCGACCCCCTCCACCCTTGGATCTAATCATGGGTTAATGCTATTAAAAAACAACATACTTTTGCATTTTTAAAGTATTAAAGTATGTGAACTTGTTAAATTTATACAAACGTGTGTGAAAATGTAAGCACAAACACAGACTCATGTGGTTTGATAAAAATAACTATTTTAGTCTAAAAGTTTAAAAACATCAATTTATCTTCAAAAGTTTTACCATGTGTCTAATTTTTATCCAACCCACTATCCTCTATCCAATTATTTTGTTGTGTTATGGTGAAAAGACGAAAATATCCCTACACTAAAATATATAAAACTCTCCCTCTTTATCATCTTCCCCAAGCCACTCCCTCATACCATATCTACCCAAACCCTAGACACCCGATCCACCCAAGCCGCCACGTCATGCAAGGCCACCACCTCCTGCCAAACCTCATGTCAGGCCACAACCCTCTGCTCGACCCTTCCTTTCCTTCCATTACCCATTTGTGTTCGTTGCTATCTCTTCCGCCTCTTTGTGGTCATTGCATCAGATACCATCGCAAAACCAAATTTCAAACTATCTGTTCATCCAACAGCCATTAAGACATCACCAACCATCGTCATACACCATAAACGATCACCACCACCCCTTCCGTTGACAAAAATGTAACACCAACACATTACTTCCGCGATGGTTTCCCAAGCTATACTATAGGACGACAAATGAATTAGGTGTTGACTCCAAGACTGATACGATAGGCTTTGAGGTTAGGTAATCTAATGATATTAGGGTTAGAGTTTGGGAAAGAACACCATAAACACTGTCGATGATGATGGATGAATTCCTCTTTATAGTTGTTCATATTCTACTCCTGGAGTTGAAATTTGTTTGATTTCATCTTCAGTTATTTTCCCAAAGTTACACTCATAGTTTGGAGGCTGGAATGAAGGAGACGGGCATAATATATCTTTATTTAGCTAATGATTGATTTAGGACAAGAATGAAACCCATTTGCTTTATAGATTTTGTGGAATTAGAGAGGAAATTAGGTGGTTTGACTTTTGAGAAGTCAAACTGTACTTCTTGAGGCTGCTACCAGGGTTTAATCGAGGGGGAGGGTTGTGGGTTCAAAATAAGGGTATTAAACTATTAAAGTAACAATTTTAATTCAAGGTTTTATAACAATTTAACAGAAATTTTGGGTGGGGTTAAATCGTTGGACTTTAATTTAACAGAAAATGAAACTATTGGACTAAAAAAGTCAAATTTAAACTTTTAGACTAAAATAATTATTTTGATCAAACCACATCGACTAAAACCATATTTAACTCTAGTTTGTTAATGTCACCAATAGTCTATATGACATCTACAAAAAAACACCCATATTCACATATGTTCTGTTTGTTGGTATATTGTTGGAATGCAACGTCACTGCCATTTATCAACTGTGCAACTCTTTAAGCACAATGTACAACACTGAAAAGGGGCATGATCATTTTAGGTTTCATATATTGAACGAACACACTTGGGTCTGCAAACATTTATTTTATTTTATTTTTCTTTTCTAATTGCTATATTAAAACGTGGTTAGAAAAATTCTGATACATAGATAATAACATGTACATCTGTAAGAAAACTATATGAGGTTTTAAGCTTCACATGGAAAAATATTTGACGCGATTAATGAGCAAAAATATATTTTTTTGGGTGTGATTAGATCGTTTTGTCTCTCAACTTGTGACATGTTAAACCTGTTAGTAAAATTTATGTAAAGAAATAAAACAATGTATGGTTAAAATTCTAATTGAAGCGATTTCCAATCAATTGTAGCACAAAATTCTTTGGGCTTTTAAACCAAACAAAAAAGAGGGTATGGTTGTCAAACATACATTTTTTGGTTGTCATGACATGATGAAAATTTTATATAAATCATGTTCACCTTTTTTATTTGTTTTTATTAAAAAACTAGTGGGTTGCCAACGCTCGGTGGCAGATTCAAAACGCAGATAAAAACAAGCAAATCACGACGGTATATTGTACGTGACGTTAAAAAAAGCACGTTGCAACGGTATATTCGAAAATTTACGTCGTTGTGTACGAAAGTTAAGTTATCGAAAAAAATTTACACCGAATCATAGATAAAAATGAGCACGCCGGGTGAGCATTACGGCGGTTCGGTTTAAATTTAGAAAAAACGTCGTAACGATGTATTTCGAGATGAGCGTCGGACGATTTAAAAAAAAAACGTTTAAAACAATCGGTTGGTTTAAAAAATATGTTATGAAAATTCACGTCAAAACGTAGATAAAAATAGGCATGTCGCAGTGTCAATTTCGAAATTTTATAAAATATCATTGTTTCAAAGTTGTGAGAGTAAATCATTTCCTCTTTTTATTTAAATGGCACGTTCTGCAGCAGGTTTGTAATGTAGATACGGATGGGGTTGTCACACGTGCACGTACGTGAATCACTGGGGCAGGGAATTTATTTGTTTATTTTTATGAAAAAATTGTATTTAACAAAAAAAAAAATCAAGTCACTGTTAATACGGACTACGCTGCGGCGAGTAACGTAAAATCGTAAATAAAAAAAGGAACAATTTCATATATACCCTTATAAACTTGAAAAATATCATATATACACTTACAAACATGTAATAATATCATATATACTCATTTCATTAAAAATAATTTAAAAGATGACAATTTTACTCTTATTTCTCTAAACTTTAATATTTCATATTTATCAATTTATAACACTGAAATTTCATATTTACACTTTTTCAACTTAAAATTTTATATTTAACCATAAAAAATAGTTTTTAATGCTATTTTGAATTTTTCTCATTTTTTTTTAAGTTTACCAATTTTTTTATAGCATTAGCGTTTTGTAACTTTCTCGCGATCATTACTTCTGAATCGATATCTTCTGAATGAGTTTGAAAAATCGCGATAGTCACCATCATGAATAGGAGAACGGGAGATCTTTTACGTATTGAAAAAAACTAAAAAATTAAGTTATAAAAAATCATATAATGGATAAGGGTAGAATGATCATAAAATAACAAGTTATTTAAGTTGGGTATATATGATATTTTTAGTTTTTGTTGGGTATATATGATATTTATCCATATTTTTAGGGGTATATATGATATTATCCGTAAAAAAAGAGGAACCCCGTAACGGTATATTTGGAGATGAGCATTGAACGGTTTAAAAAACGTTTAAAAGAACCGATCGGTTTAAAAATGATGTTACGAAAATTCACGTCGATACGTAGATAAAAATAGGCACGTCGCAACGTCAAATTAAAATTTTATAAATATCATATTTTAAAAGTTTTAAGTGGAAAACAAAAAGGAAAAAAAACTATGAAAAACTGAAACTTTGAAGCAGTTTTGACGACTCGTATGTTTGCGATATGATGTCTTGTACATTATTACGTCCAACTCCGTTTTAAATGAAATTTATATTGAAACACATATAAAAATAAACACGTCGCAATGGTATATTCGAAATTTTATAAAACATCATATTTTAAAAGTTAGAATGAAAAAAAAAATAACTTCAAAATTAATTATAATAATCTATATCTATACTATATAATAAACAAAGGTTTTTATGACTCGTCTCCATATTCATTGTTCACTTTTTTCTCGCCTCTCTATCGTACTAAATACACCTCTATCTTTTAGTAATAATACAGTTTTATAGAAAACAGTAATAATAACACATTTTTTTTAAATTAATACCTATTATAAGAATTTTGAAATGTAATTATACAAGAACAGGCGTTGAAGATTTGTAAAGGGTGTATTTCCGTTTTGGGTTTTAAGGTTTGGTTTAGTAATAATAGAGGTGGATGTGTGATAGGGTGAGAAGGGCACCTTACTCAAACACCCCAACTACTTAATTAACACACCGATAAAATTTTACCACGTCAATTATCTCATTTCAATTCAAAACTACTCAAATTATTGACGGTGGTGTACCCCACTACCCGGATACCTCTTTCCTCCCATTATGTCCGAGTAAAATATCTCGAAAACCATAAAAAACTACTCGGATCAAAGGAGGCGGTGTTACTCGGACTCCTCTCTCTCCTACTCGGCAGGGCCGGCCCCAAGCATGTGCGGGGTGGGCGACCGCTCAGGGCCCGGTTTTTCAAGGGGCCCAAAATTAATAAATTATATAAAAATATATTTAATATAAACTTAGTTTAAAAAAATTTAACCGATAGGCCATGTACAAATTACAATTAACAATTAACTTATGAGCCATATAAACTGAGTTTAAAAACCCATTAACAATAACTCCATCTTTGGGCCATGTCCAAATTAACAATTTTACCTAATAAAAGAACATACGGCAATCAGTCCATGACAACATAAACAGTCGTCGATGTCTTCTGTCTTCGAAAATTTATCGGATGAATTTAATCAAGAGAGGTTTTTGAATTGATTTTTTTTAAGAAAAATCAAACCCAGTATTGTTACAATTTTCATCATATTAATGAATTTTTTTATATATTTAACTTTATATTTTAGATTTTTAGGAGTATATTATCTTTAGTCGTATAGGCCCCCGAAATCTCAACTCGGCCATGCCCGAGTCACCCTTAAAACCAGCCAACTTAAAAACTTGCACGTGTGTTTACCTTAAAAAGCACACGAAGAAATGGCGTGCGTGCGGGCCATGTGGCAATATACGGCGGGGACGGCCAGGGTTCGGTAGCCCCAATGGTTTACACACTCATCTTCATTACCTACTAATTTTCATCACCAATTCTCACTCAATTTCAAAAACATGAATGTTTCGAAATGGGTTTCCATGATTTTGATCGTTTCCCTTCTTAAACCTCAAATCTCAAATGGGGTTTCTGAGATTTCGCAACAATTTCTCGATTTCGCCAACAAAGATGAAGTTTTTAACTGGATGGTAGGGGTTAGGAGAAAGATACATGAGAATCCAGAACTGGGTTATCAAGAATTTGAAACCAGTAAGATCATCAGAGAAGAATTGGATAAATTGGGGATTTCTTACAAACACCCAGTTGCAGTCACCGGAGTTGTTGGATTCGTCGGCTCCGGCGAGCCTCCGTTTGTTGCTTTGAGGGCAGATATGGATGCTCTTTCCTTGCAGGTTTAGTTTCTTTTAAAGTTTTTATTTTTTATTTTTTTAAAGTAGTTTCTAGGGTAGTTGCAGTTGATGAACTTTTGGGAGATCCTTTTCACTTCTGTTGTTTGAATTTTGAAATATGGTTACAATATTTTAATCCTTCTTGAGCGTTGACTTTTCAAAAAATTGAGAATTTAAAGTTACAACTCTTATTGATTACATCTTGAGTAACTTGAAGATATCTAGACTGCTATGTTTGGGTCTAGGGTTGTTTGCGGTCCTACTCGGCCGATTTTGACAAAATTTTTGGATATGGTTTCCTCAAAGGCTCAAACAACAAGAAGACTGGCCGGGTTGACCAGATGGGCCGGTTTGGTTTAACGGTCCGGTATTGGTGGTTTGGTGTTTTGAACCATTTTTAGTTTTTTTATTCAAAATCATTAATTTGTATAAATTTTTTTATATACATATACATATCTAAGTATTCAAATATGAAAGAAGATGTATAAGTAATAAAGGCTAAACGGCTGGTTCCAAGTTTCAAACCAAGCTAAACCGTTTGGATCTCTAACCGGCCAATTTTGATACCCACCCAAAAGTGTAAACCAAACAGTTGATTAATAAAGTTTGTGATTAGGAAATGGTGGAATGGAAACACAAGAGTAAAGTTCCTGGAAAGATGCATGCTTGTGGTCATGATGGTCATGTCACCATGCTTCTTGGGGCTGCAAAGGTTCTCAAACATCATACTCACCTTCTCAAGGTATGCTTATTTTCCATTTTTGTATGTTTAGACACGCATCCAAACACCCCCTAAGTAATTACTTGGGGGTTGTTTGGATGTGTGTCTAAACCGATTACTTAAAATTGAAGTCACAGTAATTATTTTAGAGTGTTTGGCAAATACTTATCATAATTTTGGTTAGTGATTAGTTACAGTCAAAATAATCAGATTTGGATAATCAACTAATTAAAAAGTAGTCGTAGGAAAAGTGATTATTAAGCTAAATATGAAATTACCAAACTATTTCTAACCTTAAGAACCTTTGATTACCCGACAATTAATTTTTTTCGAGGTAACACGTAGTCTGCACTTGTCCTAAATTGAAAAGATAGCGGGTCACCGTGAGTTGTGCAACGGGTTAAAATAGTCGAAATGCAACTTTTTATTGTGTGTAGGGCCGGGTTCACCCACGACCGCTTTTTTTTTCCATTTAGTATACTTTTTATAAATTATTATTATTTTAATTTTTTGAAGAACGACACTTTTTATAAATTATTGATATGTTAAATATGATTATAGAAACTATATTATTACTCTAAATCTTTTTAATAAAGTGATCTGACACTTGTATGCATTAAAACTGCACTTTAGATGACATTCAACCCGTTTGACCTGTTCCCTTTTTACTTATTTTTTAAGGTTTGACCCGTTTGAGATAAAATATAACCCAAATGGGTTGAAATTGCCATTTCTATCCCATATGGATACAAAATATTTAGGACAATATACATAGCCTTACATAAAAATGTGTCTATATGAATATATGTTACTGTTGGCAGGGAACGGTGGTGCTGGTTTTTCAACCTGCGGAGGAAGGCGGCGGCGGTGCAAAAGTGGTGGTAGATAGTGGATATCTTGAGAATGTGAAAGCCATATTCGGTTTACATGTTTCTCCAGAACAACCTCTTGGTCAAGTTTTCTCTCGATCCGGTACTTTATTGGCGGGCAGTGGTGTTTTTGAAGCGGTCATAACCGGAAAAGGTGGTCATGCCGCCATTCCTCAGCACTCCATCGACCCTATTTTAGCAGCCTCAAATGTTGTTGTCAGTTTACAGCATCTTGTATCAAGAGAAGCCGATCCTCTTGATTCTCAGGTAACTTTTTTGCAGATGCAAATTTTGATCCGTTTTCATTTGAATGGGTCGATTCAGGCCTTTTAATCTGTAACAGGTCAAGTAAAAGATGTTTCTAGTCGAACGGGTTGAACCGTCGCCCGACTTGTGGTTTTAATGCATACGACATACTAAACCACTTTACTAAAAAACTAGATTATTACCTTAAAATATACCTTTTGTAATTATATATAAAAGACTTTCTTATAAAAAAAGGATTAATACCATTAAAGACTTTCTTAATTTTCACGAAAAAGTCCCTCAACTTGTAAAAAATACATGAAAAAGACACTAAACTATTTTTTTGTAAAAAAAGGACTTTAATATACAAAAATTAGTTTAGTGACTTTTTCGTGTAGTTTTTACAAGTTGAGGGACTTTAATGTATCAAAGTTCGGTTGAGGGACTTTTTTTTTATGAAAATAAGAAAGTATAGTGGTTTTGTATGGTGTCGACGCTAAAAAGTGGTCAAAAAGTCAGAAAAAGTGTTTCAGGGCGTTCCTACCCGACCCATTTTGACTATTACAGAAACTACCCATTTTGCCACCGACACTTCTGAACCTTGTATAATGATGTACATATGATGAATTGTTTGTTTGACTAAAAATCAAACACTGTTTCAGGTTGTTACAGTTGCCAAGTTTCAAGGTGGTGGTGCTTTTAATGTTATTCCAGATTCTGTCACCATTGGTGGAACCTTTAGAGCTTTCTCTAAAGATACTTTCATGCAACTCAGGCAACGAATAGAAGAGGTCCAGATTTATATACTTCTTCATTTTGTGGGTCCCTCGTGGTTTCCTTGACCATGGGACCCACAAGATGACAACGGTTATTTGTTAATGACCGAAGATAATATGAAAAGTTATAACCTTGAGTTATTTTATAGAACTAGACATGTCAAGTTGAGCGGGTTGGGTAAGAGGTCAAATGGGTAATTTTCTATTACGAGTCTAAACATACCAGGTCGGTTGGGTTGACCCTAAACTTTTTGAGTTTTTGTTCTCTTTTTATTTACCTTTTAAAGATAAATACATCTTTAGTTATGAATTTATGATCACAAAACAATATTGTTACAATAAATAGTAATCTATATCTTTTAATGTAAAAGATACGATTTAGGAGGCCGTATGCATTAAAAATAGACTTCAAACAACTTTCAACCCATTTAACCCGTTCGACCCTTTCTGCTAGTTATCTTTAATTCTTTTTAAATGAAAGAAAAGCACAACTCGACCAGTTTATATGTGATCGGCTCAAGATTGCAATCTCTACATAGAACTAAACCGTCTTTCTTTTTTTTAATTTATTTTTATAAATTTTTTATGAACAGGTTATTGTAGGTCAAGCAACTGTACATAGATGCAATGCAACTGTTGAGTTTGCTTCCAAAGATAAACCGTTCTTCCCTGCTACCATAAACGATGCGGGCTTGCATAAATTCTTCCAAAAAGTTGCAGGAAGTGTTCTTGGTGTCAATAATGTTAAAGAAATGTCACCATTAACAGGAGCAGAGGATTTTTCTTTTTACCAAGAGGTTATTCCTGGTTATTTCTATTTTATTGGAATGAAAAATGAAAAAAATGAAAAACCAGCATCACTACATTCCCCATTTTTCCAACTTAATGAAGATGTTCTTCCTTATGGGGCTGCAATGCAAGCTTCTCTGGCTGCAACTCACCTGCTTGAAAGTCAAAGTCAAAGTTCCGAGCACAAAGACGAATTGTGAAGTGTTTTCTTCAAGTGTCACTGTTCTTCTGCTAACAAGGAGACTGTTTTAAAGTTGTAAACAAGTAATGTTAATGTTTGGATGTGCCTTTTGTACCAGACTTGCAATTATAGGTATGAAAATAGACCCATAAGGACTTGATGAAAAAATTAAAGGGTCAAAAATAGCATAAAATTATGTACTGAAATGCTAGTGATGTCCTATAATGTTGAAGCACCTTTGATGCAAAAATGAGAAACTATATTAGTTTATGGTATTAACCCTCGGATATTTATAAAATTCAAGAAATAGACAGTGTTGTGGGTCAATCCGACCTGATAGAACTACTTTTGACCCGCATAGAAAAAATTACCCGAACTAATATGACCCGACACCTGCCTTTGAGTTTTGCCATAAACTTTATGAACAAAAGGTTTCTTATAAATAATACAAACACTCATTTTGTATTATACAACTGTCAAACTACATCAATAGGAACAATAATAAAATTATTATTCAGCCATAAGCTCTTCAAATAATGCCTAATAAGGTCCCATCTATTCCAAAACCATCAACTGATCTCAGTTAAAAGCCAAAAAATTCTAAGGAATTTTGTAACAGTGGTTCTAGAGCACTAGGAGCAAACTTTCTTGCAAAAAGAAAGCAAACCGAAGTCGGCTGATTATTGTAAATGCAGGTTTGATCTTCGACTATTTTCTTGAAAAGTTTCTTTGTAATATCATTTTTCCCAAACGTAGCTGGATGAGCACCACCCCTCGACCAGTCAACATAAGTCAAACTCCTGTTCGCCAATAATTTTGGAGATTGAATCGTAAGCATGGTGGGAAAATAATGTTCATCAACATAACACGCGGGCCTACAAAATCTTTCAAACTTGGGGTAAAATTTGGTATCTTTGATTATATCGACGGCAAGTTTTCTATTGGTTTCAAACCATTGAGACCCTTTTCTCCATTGACTGATGTTGACTTCTGGCAACATGTTGATGTCATACCGACCCCTGCCATACGGGCCGAGCTCATCAACTGCACCCATGAAGGAGACCCGTGATCTTGAAATGTAACGATAAATAATGCTGAAATTATGAAGTGGTATGCATGCTTCTGATAAAAGTACAAACCACTCGTTTGATATGTCTAGTAATGCATTGGCTAAAAGCCGCCTTTCTGCATCACACATACTCATTCTTCCCCATTCCACCATCTAAAAGGAATAACATAAAAGTTAGTTTATGTTATTTATATGAAAAATTATAAAAGAAACCTGAAGAACAAAATTAGTATTTGTAACTTATGGAGCATGGACTTTTAACTGAATTTGCACATAAATCCTATATTATTGGATGAATATATCCTTTTAACTTTTAAAACATATTAACTTAATGATAAAAATGAGATTTAATTAATTATGTAGAAACCATATTCAGATTTTAAGAGAAATCAGGGACTCAGGGGGGCTTTTGCACAAAAAGGAAATTTTTTGGGTCAATTTAAGCCTTTCATTGATCTTTTAGGCTCGTTCGAGCGAAACAACATATTCAAACAAGGTCTAAATGAGCTAAAACTCAAGAATTTTTTAAAATTTTAGGGGTGAAAAACGGGTCAAGTCAATTTGTGTTGACATGTAAACACCTTTTTGTCATTTTTCTTTGAATTTGATAAATAATTAAAGTACCAAATATAATTACAAACACTGTACTATTAATCTCATTTTTCTGAATATAACTTAGGTGAGGTCGTAAGCATTTGATACTTTTGACCCATAACATCAGTCCTAGTCGATCCAACTTGGGCCCATATAATGGGTCTTTTAAATCCAACCTGTTTTGAGATGTTACCCAACATCCGAACCACTCACTTTGCCACCTCTACTAAAATCTAAAGAACAAGATTATAAAATGCCTAATTAAAGCAAAAGCCCTGGTCAAACGTACCATTAAGTATGATATGATATCCTCAGTAATTACAATGAGAACTGAAAACGTGGGTCACTTATATTTTGGTTGATGAACGATATGAAAAGCTCAATGAATTCACAAAAGGTATGAAGCAACCACAAAATGGTCTATTCAAAGAAACAGTCAACTATAGTCAATATCATGCAGGTGTACATAAAAAACATTATCATTTTACATGTCGAGTTCAATTAAGGAAACTCTTATGATGTGAATATAAAGTTTACAGCATATGTTAGTTAATTATTGTTTTTGGAACATATGGTTTCTTTACAAACTTCAATTCATGGTGGCAGTGAAAGACAATTTTTCAAACCAAGTGGTTGAATGTGAGAAGAAGTGCATCTTAGCTTAGTTTTTTTCACCTAATTTGAGAGAGTAAGCACAACTTATTAAATAAAATATGCATTTTTAAGTCTCGATAGCATATAATATATACAGGTCAGATAATCATTATGAGTTTAGGTTGACCTCAAAGATGGAGGTTAACAATCCAAGGGTTTCTACCTCTTAGTCGTATCAAACCGATAATTCTATAACGGTCTCATAAATACTGAATGCAGACCTTATGAAGTGAACTACACTCCAAACTTATCAGTTTTTCAAATCTCCAAAGAAACTTAAAACACTATAAGATTCTTGAACAAAGTTTTTCATTTTCAACGTGGCCATCTTGTGTCAAGTTACATATTACATAAACAAAACAAATAGCTTCAGTTTAACATCCATAATTTCACCCATGAAGCAAAAACTTAACCTACATGCATATACACATGATTCTTGACACATATAAATGAAAAGAAAAATAAAATACAAACTCAAGATAGAATGCACTTTTCTAATTATCTGCTAGGATTTTTGGTCTTTTTATCAGACAACTGTTTCAATTTTAGTGTGTGCCACATCGTATCAAACTATACTCCTATATTATAAACGAAAAGAGAGATGTTAACTTATGATTAAATACACTTTTCTAATTACATTCATTCAACCCAATCCTGTTTTCAGTCTTCCTATCATAGTTTCATAAAAACTAAAGCAAAGACCAAAGTAAAAACCTTATTACTTCAATCCTATACACCAACAAGCATTTTACAACAATCTCAAAGCTGCAAATAAACAATGCCAAAAACAACATGAAACACAAAAGTTGCTAACCTGACCAGGAATTTGCCTCCCATAAAACACAGAAGATGTCGAAAAGTTTGAAATATAATGAGGCAAAGAATGAACATAAACCGAATAAAGCCCATCATTCCCTTCAAAAAACCTCTCCCACAATGGTGACAGTGGCAATGGCCCTCTTGCCAAGAACATAAAAGCAATCTTAGGTATTCTTTTAAAGGGATACTCTTTAATTTGAGGAACAAATGAAGCTCTCCACAACAGCTCACTGTCATTCATTGTATGCATATAATTTGATGGAGGCTTGATCAGATTCTGTAAACTAATTATGGGTTCTTGAAAACAAGGCTGTTGTGCACCCGAAACAATATTCCTAACACCTAGATTTCGGTTCATGCGTATGCTAATGATTGAAAGAACAATGCCTGCAGCTAAAAGAACCAGCATGGATCTGAGTAATCTTGATGGCAAAACCCTAGATTGATTTGTTCTGGTTGAGTTGGTGATGGGGTCTTTGCCTTCCTCCATTGTTACTAATCTTGACTGCATCTTTTAGGGCATTAAAAGAAAACAAAAAACCCAGATTTGTTCTAAGAGGCAATTTCACAAACACCTTGTGTGCACCCTGAAAACCCAAAAGAGGATCTGTCACTAACTTTGTAATTAAGTGAATTTTTCAGAATTCTTCCATGGAAAATTGACCCGTGTAGAGAAAATTGGACACCAGATGGGATATTTCACTGTCAATTAAGAACAAGGAAGAATGTTTTGAAGAAATCTAAGCTGATTTTGTTGGGAAAGAGCGAGGGGCGGAGATGAAATGAACACGAGTTGGGAGTGTTTTAGAGTGTTCGAGATGCTCTAAGAATCTGTTAATATTTTATTTTGGAAAAAAAGCTTATATACAAATAACCAGGGACGGTTATCGTAGAAATGATCCAAATCGTACGAAGTGTACGAAATATCCTCAACCGTCCGATTAATATTATCTAGGGTTGGGGATAATGCGGTGACATAAACGTAATTATTTTTAAAAAAATAAAGCGTTGTCCAGGTTAAAAAGGGCAATCACGCAACAAAACGTGATTCTTTTCACGCAATCACGCAAAAACGCGATTTTTTTCACACAAAAACGTGATTTTTCTCACTAATCACTGAAACTTGAATTAATTACAGAAAGTTAGAATTAATGCGAATTAATACTAATGATGGAAACTTTGAATTAAGGTGAAATTGAATTAATCACATCTAGTCTTTGAGTTAATGCGAATTAATAATCAATTAATGAGAATTTTAATTAATCAAAGACATTTTAATGCGAATATGAATTAATCAAGGAAACTTTAAAATATATAGAATTAATTACACGGATGGCCCCTGTGGTTTATACGAATTTCACTTTTGACTGTTAGGAATGATAAATTACAAGTTCAGACCAATAGTTTGCATTGGGTTGGATGGATGTTAAGTTTATCTGTTAAGTGAGTGTAAAATGACTTAAATGCCCCTTATTATTAAAAATAAAAAGAGTAGGCCCCACCACCCGACACACACTTCTTCTTCAGAACCACACTTTAGAGTGAGAAAGAGAGAGGAGTTCTCCTCCCCCTACTCAGGCAAAGCTCCGGCAAGAAACAACGGCAACAGATCCCGGATGTGACACCCTTCTTCCGGTAGAGACCTTTAACAGTGATGTGACGGTGTACATTGCCCTAGCGGCGACATGTGGCAGAGGGTTAAGGAAGCAGCCATCGGCTGCGTGACTAAACTCCGTCGAGCAAAAGCAGAGGCGGAGGACGAGTTATGGCGGTGTACGGCGGCTAGGGCTTGACACCCTATTCCGATGATCTAGGTCGGTTTTCGATGGCGACCTACGATGTATGGTGCTGAGACGACCGCGAAAATGATGGTTTAGAGTCTACATATTTCATATCTAGGCGAATTGGCGGGGAATCGGGATCCGGCGGCCATAATCTGTTTTCGGCCAGTCTAAGATGTGGTGGTGGGTGTGGATTGAAGAAGCCGGATTACAAATTTACATCTAATTGGTTGTAATAAACATATTTAATTCAGTTTATGTTAATAATGAATATCTGGTTGACTGTGAACAATGGTGTTCGGTTGTGTAAACCTTGATCATATAACTGTATATGCATAGATAAAGTGTTAAATATTGTGAGAATATGTGTAAATACTAATAGTACTTGTTCCAGTAGCAATTGAGGTATGCATTTGGCCTTATGTTTAGATTTAATTACTGGACAAAGTCAAATATTGACTTTTGGGTTATGATGTTCTATTGGATGAGAATTTGGTGTATCGAAGGATATGAGCTCCTACAGGAGAAGACGAAGAGAACCGCCGGAATCGTGAAGGAGATGAGGTCCTGAAAGTGAGACAAAGATTGAAAAAGATAGTGGCTCTCTTTTATAGGGGTGGGGCCCACTAAAATTTAAGTATTTTTTTTGTTTTATATATAAGGGTATTATAGTCATATTATAAAAAATTAATGGAAAAGTTAACCCCCATCCAACTCAGAGGCCATATCTGTTACAAATGTTCAAACTATTGGTCTGAACTTGTAATTTATCATTTTTAGGGGTCAAAAGTGAAATTCGTATAAATCACATGGGTCATCTGTGTAATTAATTCAAATATATATTTTCGTTTTCCTGAACATCATGGAAGTTAATAATCAAATTCAAAATGCTAATCACATAATTGAAACAATTTAATCACGGAAAATGGATGTCTTTGGAAAACGGGAAAAAAATGAAATTACGTTTAATTTATAACTGGTAGAATGATAAAAATAGGTTTACCCCTTCGACGTGCTGCTTCATTTTAGTAGGTTTATTTTCCTTAAACCCATGCCTATTAATGTTTCATTTTAGTAGGTTTATTATGTGAAAAATTAAATTTTCTTTTAAAATATGTATTTATAAATAAAAAAATAGAGTTATAGAAAAGTACACGACGCATACCCAACGGGCATTGGCCGACACCTGCAAGTATGCCCGATACCCGATACTAACGAGTATGCCCGATACCCGCGGGTATACCTGATACCCGACGGGTAATGGGCCGGGTATGGGGCACGATTTTACAACTGGGTATGGGTATGGGATTACCAATGCCCGCCCCGAACCCGACCCGTTGCCATCCCTATCTCCTGGGTGGTGTAGGGTCGGGTCACCACGCTTCTGTCCTTCAGCCAGAAGGTTGATCCATTTGCCATGGTGATCCCAGGTGGCGGGGCCTTTGCTGTTAAAAAACATAATAATAAGTAATTACGTTAGACACTCGTGTATTAAACGGGTTGAATAGGAATAATAATAAAAAGTTAATTGCACAAATGACTAATGTGGTTTGATCAAATTGCATGTTTGGACCACATTTTTTAAAATTGCAAACTTAGCCTAAACTTTTGTGACCTGTTTGCGCCTTTAGCCCCTGACGTTAACACCAGTCAATTTTAACGGAAAGTTAGCCCACGTGTCATCCACGTGACTTACGTTTGCAAACTTAACCCTAAAAGTGAGTAAAATTCAGTAAAAAAATACCAGTCATTCTGTCACGCCCTAACATCACCTATGCTGTAAACAAAGTCTGTTAGTACATGCACACCCCTTTGGAAAATCATTGGTCCGCTGCTAAAAGAATTTTCGATATCTAAAGAGCACAATTGATCATGGTCTTCTCATTCATCATAACTCGGGTTCTCATCTTCAATCATATAAGGATGCTCACTCACAGGTTCCTTCTCTTAAAGCCTTATCTGATGTTGACTGTGCTGGATGTTCAGATGACCGTCGATCCACCGTGGAATTTGCCATATACATGGGTTCTAACTTTATATCCTGGATTGCTCGCAAGTAGAAAACTGTATCTCGATCATTTACCGAATTTGAATAAAAAGCTCTTGTTGACACAGTGGCCGAACTAACATGGTTGGAAGCCTTACTAACAAAACTTGGGGCGGTAACAAACTTTGCTCCAACTCTTTGGTGTGATAATATTGGAGCAACCTATCTAGCAGTTAATCTCGTGTTTCATGCCAGAACAAAACACATTGAAGTTGATATTCACTTCGTGAGAGAAAAGGTTGCCCAAGGAAACTACGCATATAATTCATATATATTGAAGATTAGATTGCAGACATATTCATAAAACATCTTTCAACACACAAATTCACTTTTCTACCTTCCAAGCTACAGGTCATTTCCCGACCTTAGCTTGCGGGGGAATATTAGACACAAATGTAATTAGTGTTAGTTAGAGGTAGATTATGTAAATATAGGTTCTATATAAATCCCTCCTTATTGTAAACCCTAATTACAAATATCAATACAGCAATATACGTTTACACACGTATGGTGTTGATCTACACCTATTTTTACATGAGCATTTGAAATGACTTCACATTATCAAGGCTTCACTATCTTGGGTTCGGATCGCTCACACTTTCCAAGTTCAAGGACATGGATTCACTTTGACGAATCTTTTCTACTTCCACACATTGTTTGAGATCTATCACCACATCGTTCATGGTTGGCCTTTTGATGGATGTGGGGGAAACACACGCAATGGCAATTTCTACTACCCTCCAAGCTGTCTCTAATCTGGAATCAATTATATTTTCAACATTTCCTTCTTCAACTGATGATTTAACCCAGTTAGTTATGGCAATGCCCTCTGATATTGCTCGTCGGCTTGTAATCAACTCTAGGAGCACTATACACATCACTCTTCTCCGTCAACCTTTTAGTTGAGTGATACCTGCATTTTACATTCAACAAAAAGTTCTTAGAAAGTATTATTATATATTATATTAAATAACTATTTCAATGAATTTCTATGTAAGTGAAAATCATTGAAGTGAAAATTAAACTCACTCAGGGTCAAGGTACCCATAAGTGCCGGCAACTGTTGATAATGATACATGACTGGCATCTTCAGTAGGAAAAGCCCTCAATCGGCCAGTTTTGCCTGGAAACGTTCATTCAACAATATGTTTGGAGGCTTCACATCTCTATGGACTATTGGACCATGATGCATGTACGCTAGCCCTATTATATAGAGCCATGCATGCTAAATTTGTTATAACATATGACGCTTTAAAAACCGAATTAGTACAGGCCAATATTAAGTAACCTAGTAACTAACCTTCTGCTACATCACAACCAATTTGTAACCTTCTTTACCAGCTCAAGACATGTGGGCATCCATCTAATATTAATCAAATGAAACATAAAGCAATCATCTCAAGACATATATATTCTACATATGTTTAAGTTAGTTTCCTATTTGTTTGTTTAGTTATACCTTAACTTAGTGGGTGGAATAGTGGACAGTTATTTACCTTTACATTTGAGATGTTTAGTAGCAGTAACTTCGATTTCTAAGTTCATGTATTCAGTTTTCATTATCAAAAATACATAACAGTTTTGTGTACAACTGAATCATCTTCTTTAGTCTTGTGAGTGCGTGTCACCCATATCCTCCTACCTAAAGTTAATAAGTGGTATTAGAGCCACTAATCTCCATGCCGGAACTTCAAGTCGGCTACGGTGTTAAGAAACTCAATATGCAGAACTACAATACCTAGAAACATGCATAATATCTTATATGCAGTGTCAATATTTGTAGGAGGTGGTTCATGTGTAACACACGTCAAAATATGGTCCCAATTATGCAAAAAATAAAACCTCAAGGGTTGGTTCTACAAACAAACCAAGTTTAAAGAGTTAAAAACGAATTTTTTTGAAAAGTCACCGGTAGCGGACAACTACGTGCCCACTAAGGATTCAACCGGGAAAAGACACGTGTCTTCTGACTAACAGGTGAGATTTTTGACACAGGTCATGGGTAGCGGACCACTACGTTATTCCTAGCGGTCCGCTAAGCCGCAATTTTGTGAAGGTCCGTGAAGGGCTTAAAAGAGATGGGCAGCGAACCGCTACCCTCCTGCTTTGCGGCCCCCTACGCCGCAATTCTAGCCGCAACCAGAGAAGACACCATGTAGCACAGCTGACTCGCCGGGCTTGAGGTGGTAGTGGACCGCTACCCCTAAGCCTAGCAGTCCGCTGCGGGTCCAAGTTTAGGCCTATAAGTTGATTCATTTAGCCTTCCATTTCCAAACATCCAAACACAATTCCCTCTCCTACTTTCTTGAAATACGAGCCAGTAAGCTTTTAACGAACCACACCCTCACCAAATACCTAACACTCTCTTAAAAACCACATGCTTGCAAAAATGCTCCTACGATTAAGTCAAGACGCTAGGATCTTGTAACATCCCAAAATTTAAAATGATAAATAAGAAAACGAGTTCGAAGCAGAGCGAATGGAACGAACGGACCGCGGGCCGAGTTGGTAGCGAGGTGGGCTCGGGAAGGGGAGGCCTCTCCTATAAATACCCCAAGACCCCATCATTCTCCTCTTTTACAACTTCTAGAGAGAGAAACCGTAGAGAGAGAAAGTTGACGGATCGACCCGAGATTGAAGGGAAGTGTTGCTACTGAACTCGTGAGCAGGACCTCCGGACCAGAATCTCGATTCAGGTAACAACTCGAGCTAGATTTGAGAATTTTGCTTAAGTTGGGTTTACAGGTTTTTGGGTAAAAATGCAACGTTTTTACGGATGAAACTTGAAAATAAGCTTAGGTCTAGCATCTAGAAGGTAACCGAACGTTTTGACCAAAGAAAGTTGGGATTTTGGCATAATCGGAATCGCATGCAAGAACTTCGGTTGATTGGGGAAGATGACTGCCCGAACAGGTGAACTTAGCAAGTTCGCATGGATGGGGCGAACTTATCAAGTTCGCCTGGCAAGGTTGAAGCGAACTTATCAAGTTCGCCTGGCAAGTTCGCCTATGGCAAGGTCGGGGCGAACTTATTATGTTCGCCTGATTATGTTCTCCTGGTTAAGTTCGCTTGATCAAGTTAAGCGAACTTAGGACAAGTTCGCCTATAAGTTCGCCTAGATCATGGGCAGCGAACTTAGCACTAAGTTCGCCTAGATCAGGCTGAGTAAAAGAGTGCAATTTAGATTAGGTCTGATATATGTGTAATTTAACCAATTAAGATCGCGTGAGAAACTCGTTGGACCGTTGTTAGGACAGAACTGAGACTAGGTTATCAGGTGAGTTCTAGAAGCCCTCTTTTAAATGTTTTAAATAATATTTTTGGGCTGGTGTGCATATGTGACGATGTGACTGTTTTATAAAACGATGTTTATGAATGATATATGTGACGTTTTATGAAATGATGTTTATAAACGATGTTTTGGAAGGAAAGGTTATGAAAGAAGTGTTTATGAAATATTTTGCCAAAAGAAGTTTACGAAGTGTTTACGAACGAATGAATGATTTTTAATAAAACGTACGAATGGTTTAACTGAAGTTTTGAAGTAAAAGAAGTGAATGTTTACGAAAGTCACAAACGAACGAATCTGCCATTATTCCTTAGGGAATGAAGGTTGTGGGTATGGGAAAATGTTATGGGCCTTTACCTTTTAGGAGCCTTTGTGGCTGGTCAACTGTTGTACAACTGGGGTGATGACGGTCACCAAGGGGATTATCGTGATCCTTGAAGTTGGTACGATTTACCTTACGGGGTAGTCGTGCTTGAAGTTTGGTACTTGTGCCTTACGGGGTACAGTGCTTGAAGTTTGGTACGTGTCATCCTTGTGATGCCGTGCTTGAAGTTCGGTGTTGAATAGCCTAAGTGTCGGGCCCTAGGATTTCTCCGCCCGAAGGACAGTACGACGGTGATGGGCCTAGTGGTGGTGATCCTTAGGTTATTCCGCCAGTATGTGACGTTTGGATTTGACGGTTACGAGAAGGCGCAGATTCGATATGTTCGTTGACTTATGGTTTATGTTATGAGTTATGTTATTGCATGATTTTTCGTACTCTTTTATTAATGAGGTTAAATGACGTGTTTTTGGCAAATATTTGAAGTTAATGTTTTATGAAAAAGCTAGAACTCACCAGCGTAGCTGACTTTTTAGTATGCACATTCAGGTTAAGGCAGGTTATGAGGATGGATGGTGATGCTTGGCTAGCGATGAAGAGTTACCCGGCTGCTTATGAAGACTGACATCCCGTTATGTTTTGATTACGTTATGTTAAGTTTGAGTAATGTTTACGCTTCCGTATGTTGAACAATGTAATGTTATGTTATAATGAAGTGTTTTTCCGCTGCATTATTTGATATTCAAGTTTAAGAACTGCTTGTAAATGAGTAAATCCAATAAGTGAGGCCTCCCAGGTTTGGGGCCTTACAAGTTGGTATCAGAGCAATCGTTTGAGAGATTTGGACACTCCCAGTGTCTGAAATTAAACTGTGAATGGGACCGAAAGCGGATGCCAATACGGGTAACTCGAGCCACAGCATCAGGTATGAAGGTAGATTGTATATTTACTTTTGGTATGCCTTAGAAGTGTTAGGTAAGGACTTGTGTCTAATGGAATCACAAAGGTGGTCCAATGGAAATCGAGAGGTAGAGTAATGGTTAATTGTAGATGGCCAGTGTATATTAACATCTTTCAATACTTGTTGAATTCTATTTGTTAACTAGCGTGATAACGTTGGATTTCTTGTCTTATAGAACGAAATGGCTGGTAGAAGAGGAGGAAGGCGTGGTGGGGGTTGTACCGGAGGCAGAAATGGTGGGCGTGGCAGGACCCCTGTGCGCCAAGAATTTAATGAAGAAGAAAGTGTCCACACTGAACCGACGGTTAGTGTGCACGGAACTGAGCAGACACAGGTTGGAGAGCAACCTTTCACCTCTGAACAAGAAGTGAGAGCAGCTATAGCCCGTGAATTCACAGAGCTGATGAAGACTTCCCTGCCAGGTCTGTTGGCAGAAGCGTTGAAGAAAGTTAACGGGGAAGGTGGGTCTAACACGGCAACTGGTGCCCAGAATGACGAGACTGATAACGCACCGCCTGCTCGCGGATGCGACTATAAGTCTTTCAAAGCATGTGACCCGCCGATCCTGACTGGAAGGAAAGACGCGGTGGCCACTTTTGACTGGGTAATTCATATGGAAGCCGCCATTCGTCTGAGCGAATGTCGAGCGAATCAGGTTGTGAAGTTTGCTGCTAACTCCTTGAGAGAGGAAGCGTCTCATTGGTGGGAAGGAGTGCGTCAAGCCAAGGGTGATGAGGTTGTTGACGCAATGATGTGGAATGATCTGAAAACTCTAGTAATCAAGAATTTTTGCCCAAGGAATGAGATCGAGAAGGTGGAAAGGGAGTTTCTGGGGTTGAAGGCCGGGAGCATGACGCACCGGCAATACACTACCCGATTCAACGAACTGGCACGTCTGGTGCCACATCTTGTCACGACTGAGGAGAGAAAAATAGTCTGCTATATTCAGGGATTGCGACTATGAGTCTTTCAAAGCATGTGACCCGCCGATCCTGACTGGAAGGAAAGACGCGGTGGCCACTTTTGACTGGGTAATTCGTATGGAAGCCGCCATTCGTCTGAGCGAATGTCGAGCGAATCAGGTTGTGAAGTTTGCTGCTAACTCCTTGAGAGAGGAAGCGTCTCATTGGTGGGAAGGAGTGCGTCAAGCCAAGGGTGATGAGGTTGTTGACGCAATGATGTGGAATGATCTGAAAACTCTAGTAATCAAGAATTTCTGCCCAAGGAATGAGATCGAGAAGGTGGAAAGGGAGTTTCTGGGGTTGAAGGCCGGGAGCATGACGCACCGGCAATACACTACCCGATTCAACGAACTGGCACGTCTGGTGCCACATCTTGTCACGACTTAGGAGAGAAAAATAGTCTGCTATATTCAGGGATTGCCGGACCAGGTCCGCACCTATGTTAAGGCAAACGCCCCTACTACCTATGACTCGGCGGTAGAGCTAAGTGGCGTGGTATTTGATGAGCTGGCACTAAATGTTGTTTCCATTGATGAGCCCAAGAGGAAGCTGAGTTTTCCTACCAAGCGATCGGGTGGGAAATTGACCGGAGCCCGAGACAAGCAGGCCAGGGTAGGAGAGATAGCTGTCTGTGGGAAGTGTGGGGGAAGACATGTCGGGGAATGCTGACTGGGATCGAACCTGTGCTTTAAGTGCGGCAAAACCGGACACTACTCCCGTGAATGCCCGCAAGGCTTCAAATGCTACAACTGCGGGGAGAGTGACCATCTGAGCTGGGAATGCACTAAGCCCAGGATGGGGGAAGCCGGGAAAGGAAAAGGCCAGGAAAAGAAAGGAGAGGGATCCCGAGCGAAGACTCGAGCGTATGCGCTGACGCAGGAACAGGCCAGGAGGGACCCCGATGTGGCGTCAGGTACGTTCATTCTTGACCACACTTATGTATCTGTGTTATTTGATTCGGGTGCCAGTAAGAGTTTTATATCTGCAACTTTTTATAAGCAAGTGAATTGTACGATTAGTAAGCTAGAAAGGGCCTTCAGTGTAGAAACTGCTGAGGGTAGAACCGCGAGAGTAACTGACGTAGTTGATAATTCCACGATAAAAATAAAAGGTCATAGTTTCCCCGTCAGGCTTTTTGTTATGGTTTTGGGTGGGTTTGATGTAGTGTTGGGAATGGATTGGCTAACCGCCAATGAAGCGCAAATTATATGCAAGCGGAAGATAATCCGACTCAAGGCGCCGGATGGTAGTGAGGTCGAAATTCTTGGAGATCGTGATGCTCCAATGCCTAACATCATCTCGATGATTAAGGCAGCAGATTATTTAAGGCGCGGATGCGAGGCTTATCTGGTGTATGTGATTGACAAGTGTAAAGAAGCAAATGAACTAGATGATGTACCCGTGGTACGCGAGTACCCGGAGGTGTTTCCAGAGGATTTACCTGGAATACCACCCGATAGAGAGATCGAGTTCCGAATTGACTTAGTACCAGATGCCCAGCTTGTGGCTAAGACTCCATATCGACTAGAACCAGTGGAGATGAAAGAGCTTATGACCCAATTGGACGAATTGCTTGAAAAGGGATTTATTCAACCAAGCATCTCGCCTTGGGGTGCTCCGGTGCTGTTTGTAAAGAAAAAAGATGGTTCCATGAGAATGTATATCGACTACCGATAGTTGAACAAGCGAACCGTGAAGAACAAGTATCCTCTACTAAGGATCGACGATCTGTTCGATCAATTACAGGATGCAAGTTGGTTCTCAAAAATAGACCTTCGATCCGGGTACCATCAGCTGAAGGTGAGAGAAGAGGACATACCAAAAACCGCGTTTCGCACGCGTTATGGACATTTCGAGTTCCGCGTGATGTCCTTCGGATTGACGAATGCCCCTGCAGCATTTATGGATTTGATGAATAGGGTCTGTCGACCGATGTTGGATCGATCGGTAATTGTGTTCATCGATGATATCCTTATCTACTCCAAGAATGAGGGCGATCACGCGTGTCACTTAAATGAGGTGTTGGAAGCTTTGAAAACGGAGAAGTTGTATGCTAAGTTCTCCAAATGCGCGTTCTGGCTTAGGGAGGTCCAATTCCTAGGTCACGTCATTAACCCGAACGGCATTATGGTTGACCCAGCAAAGATAATGACAGTAAGAGATTGGAATATTCCTAAGACGCCAACTGAACTTCACAGTTTCTTAGGATTAGCAGGCTACTACCGGAGATTCATTCAAGATTTCTCGAAAATAGCTTCACCACTGACCAAGTTGACAAGGAAGGAGGTAAAGTATGAATGGGGTTCGACTCAGGAGGAAGCGTTTAAGAAACTGAAGGAGAAGTTATGTAACACCCATGATTTTTCTGACCCTATTTTATCTTAGTTATATCAATAATAAACACCACATTTAAATTCTATAATTTTTCAAGCACATTATGCCCTATGAATCATTCTTTTTCTTTCATTTCTGATTTAAACCTTACTGGGATATTTAATTTACAAGTATAAAATTTACATTATAAATTTATAATTAGTATTTTTGTTTATAAAGTATCAAAGAAATATTTAAGATTTATAAAATCTAAAGTCAAGATAAATACACACATATATTTACAATTTGAATAAACTAGTGTGAATTTTTCAATTGAACCCTCCTATTGTCTTTAAACCCTAAATTTGAACCCCATCTTTGAACTTGAACCCCCAAATCCTAAACTTTGACCCCCCCACTCACAAACTTAACCTGTTTGACTTTTTAAAGTCAACATGGTTGAATTTGGGTAATCCAAACTTTCAAAATTGAACCATTCGTTCGTTTTCAACTTTCCCTGAATGAGTAAACATCTATCGATCCCTCCTAACTCGTCAAGACCTTTCAATTTGACAGTGCACGTGGCTAATTTCGGATTTAAAACAGGTTGACCTCACGAAGTCAAACTACGCTCAATTCGATCCTCAATCAAACAATCAGACGCGTTTTAAACCCGAAAATTTCGCATAATCAATCCTAACATGAACACAGACCTAGTTCACGACCCAATTCGTTCCAAGTCAAACAAATTAACGCGTAATCACAGCTGTCGGTCGCCCCCTTTAAGCCCGAATCAAATTAAGCTTTTAAAACGAAATCAATCCAATTAATCAATCCACACACCTCCGCATAACCATTTACAAACTCTCTAAACCCGCAATCAACCTGCATTTCACCTCCAGCACGCCGTCGAGCCTCAAGAACAGTCGGAATTGCATTTCAGTCGTTCCCCCTCAATCCCTCATCAAACCACGTAAGTTTTATACCATTTGTTTCGTTATTGAATGCTTGTCAATAGCCCCATATCACTTTGTAAGCACAAATTGTAATCGGGGTTAATTTGAGGCTAGGGTTACGGGTTGCGCGAATGGGGAAGATGTCGGGTTAGGACTGTTTTACAAATAAATTAATATACAGATGCTTATCAAGGCTTGATGCCAGATCACTTTGTTAAAACTTTTCCCTCATCCAGCTTAGGTCGCGGGTTCGAACCCGGCAGACCCGTTTTTTCCCACCTCATTTTACTTTGTTGCTATACTCTCTTTTACTCATCCACACACACCCATATTAAAGTTATAACTAATATTATTACTACTTTCACAAAGATCATGATTTTTTTTCAATAAATTGATTTTATAAATAATAATTCAGGTAGCTAATTTAGTACCATATTACATCTTACCATCATGAATTATCTTAATGAGATAAGTATTCCTATTAAATTGCAATTAATAATTTATTGTTGACACCAAAAACCCGTCTTATAAATAAAATTTACAAAACATTTTGGGATATAAATGAAGTTATATTTTTATAAAACCCATTTTTGCCTTATAAAGTTTTACAAATTCCTTATTTAATTTATATTTTTCATATATAAATCGTTTAAAGCAAGTTTTATACCTGTTATATAATAATTCCTCTTGATTTACTTATTAATTAGTGAGACCATTAATTTTTACACTTAATTTTCATATAATTTGAACTTTAAATAAGTAAATGGATTTATCTATTGATTCATTTATTTATGCACTTATTTATTTACTAAATCATTATTTATTTATTCAACTAATTATTATTATTCATTTATTTATTTATTCATTTATTAATTTATACGTTTACAAACAAAAGAAAACTAGTTATTTACCTCTTTATACGTTTACTTACTAATTTACAAACAAATGAAATCGTTTATTCATTTTGTCGCTTATTCAAATTGTAATACAATTATATATCAAGAGTTACATAAAGTATTATTTGGAACTTAAATAAATATCTTCTTATTTAATTTAGAAAAGCCACACCCAACCCCTTGTACGTTAGGACCTCCTTTAAGTCGTGAGAACCCATTATTGATACATTGATACTATTAAATCATAGGTTAATCTTGAGATTTGCCAAAATCTGTTGTACAACAACAACATTCATAGTTGTGTGACTTCCAAGCTACTCGTTTCAAGGTGAGTTTACATAGCCCCTTTTTTTATTTTGTACTTTTGGGGTGAAACATGATTTACTCTTTGAAACTTTTTGCATAGACTTAAATACAATTCGATAATATGATATTATGTGTTATGTGCTTTATGCTTGAATGCTATGAGTTAAGACTTCATATACATGACATTAGTACAATCATTAACTCAGTACAAGCCAACGGTAAACATTGATAGATCTATTGTGTCTGACAAACCCACCCGGTTAGGGTGTTTGTTACCGACTTTACATAAGGGTAACCTGCGTGTTATGCCTCAGTCACAAGGTTTGATTGTACACACTTAGTTTAACTATAGATTCTCCATAAATGCCTTATACACGTGTATCGTATGAATTGTATAAAATACTTTAAACTTGGCTGTGTGTTAAAACCTATGTATGCTCACCAACTTTTTAGTTGACCTCGTTTTCATCATGTTTCAGGTACAATTGTTTGAGTTGAACAAGCTTGCTACACTTAGGATGTGGACCTAGATATTTAAAAGAAATTTGTTATGTATTTTCTTATTTTTTTTATGTACTTGTTGAATCTCATTGAAATGAAATGTGACGTTTAAACATATTACAATCTAGTCAACCATGTGCTCATGAACAGTCTACATGTCCCGCCCCGACGTTTCCGCCGTCGGTTGGGGTGTGACAGATTGGTATCAGAGCCTTGGTTATAGGGAATTAGGTTATTAGACACTTTTGACCTAGACTATAACCTTAGGACACCCATACAATGCCATATTACTACATGCTACAGGATTAATTTTTGTGTAAATATTTCTACATGCTATCATATGTGATTTCACTACATGACACAATACATGATGACTTATGTGTCACACTACTTGATAACTCTTGTGCTTACACTCATTACTATCTACATGCTACCTATGTGTTTCATTAAGTGTTATCCTAAGTTTAACACACATACATACACACCAATTTCTTCATACACCTTTGAACTAACACACATGATACCATCACCTCTTGTGAACAAAAATTTAAACTACTGGGCCTAATAACCATTAACAATAAACTAAGAAGCCCACTTACCCTTCAAGAAGAAGAAGCCAGCTGCAATAAATAAACCTCACTTTCGGGCCTCAAAGCCCAGTCCACAACAATTCTCATCATGACCATGAGCCCAACAACAGTGTTATTAATATACGATGGCTGGAAGAGTGTGTAGGCCCATGAGGTATTCTGGCTAAGGAAAGACAGGGTACTTAAGTGTGTCCTAGTGACCCACCCCTCTTTCCTGGGAATTCTCCTCAGGGATGCATTGCTTATAGGTCAAGTGTATTTCTAAAATACTATTGTGAAGGCTCGGTGTTATGACTAGTCAAACTCTAAACTTATGAGAACTCCTATGTCTAACACTCAATATTTTATTATCACTTACAACCTTTTCATTATTTTCTGCTAGACATGGACTCCTACACTCCTTCCTCCCCGATTTACCGTCCTGGAGCAGAGTCTGACTGGGAAGAAGACATCGGGACACCCGTGTATCGGTCACTAACACCCCCAGCTGCTAGACCAAGGTTTGATGTAAGGGCAGATTGGGCTAGGAACACCGGCCCAAGACTTCGAACACCTAGATCACCCCCACTAAGAGACTCGTATCTGGTGCCCAACCCGTAACATTCTAACCCTTGGGTAAGGCATACCATGGCACCCACTAGTGCTATGGGAACTCTAATCGATGACATTCACCAATATGTGAGGGCCTCGGAGTTTGAGAGACAGAGGATGGAGCATGAGATAAGCCACGACTTGCAAGGACAGAGAATGAATAGCCTAGCGAATCAATTATGGTACCAAAAAGAGTTAATTTCCTCCCTTGAAAAAGAAATGCTGGAGAATCGCACGAAAGCAGCTAGAGCTAAGGCCAGATCGGCTACCCAAATAACCATAGCGGTGCTCGTCTTGGTGATTATCTGCTTCCTAGTGGAACGCTATCAGAGACGTTAGCAGAAATTTCTATTTATTGTCCTTAAATTTTTAGTTTGAGAACCGTTTCCCTATGTTTTGAAAGATGTTTAACATTTCAACATTTAATAAATTTTACATATTCCAACTCTAAAGTTATTATTCATTGATTTGACACGTTGAGTCACGTGTGAATCACACCCATCATATTTTCAGCAAGATTCTCCAAGTATCACCTTCTTCATTCACCACGATTTAGTACACCACCGGCAATCTTCTTCGTAAACAAATCATCCTATTATTTGATTTAAACAACCTCATTATTTTTATTCAAACAAAACGTTTATCAAACCTTTGGATAGTGTCAGAAATATAAATTTTCCATAAGCATTTTTCATCTGGTGAGAAAACTTAATACAACCTGTTTTTATAAAAAGCATTATTTCAAATTGATTATGACTTTTTCTCATTAGATTAGTTATTGCTAAACCTTGGCTAAATTAATGTACAACTACTTGTTTAGCCATTGTAACCTATGGTTTAAGTTATTTAACCACTATTTTCTTAAATATTTTTATAAAGAGGCTTTCGTACAATGATATATTTACTTATTCAACCCATTCCCCTCGCCCTCCTATCCACCTAACGAACAATTTCTTACTTACAAACAAAAATCAATTATTCGTAAATGCACTACCCAAAATATTTTCAGACCCTCCTCATTACCCTGCACCTTCAATAATGTATGAGGGTAATTGCCACATCAAGAGACGACCCACTTCGCGTAGACGTTAACCATCCCCACAAACCTCAATGAGATTTAAAGAGCTAGAACCTAACTACCACATTTTACCTGGACGCCAAACAACACGCTTCTCCGCAGCACTCGATCACATACAAAACTCGTTAGTATATGTCACACACGAAATTCAATAACTTACGTATCCATGTTCACAAGATACACAGCACGATCACATAATACATGAAACTTAGTTGTTTCCAATATACCTAGTGCTACACTGATTACATAATACATGAAACTTGATTATTTGCAATACACGTTCTTCTGGATTGATTACGTAATACATGAAACTAAGTTGTTTGTAATATACATATACTAAATTGATCACATGATACATAACAATCGTTTGTTTGGTACATAATACTAGATTGACCACATTTAATATGAGACTTATTTTGTTACAAAATACATGATACTAAGTTGGTAATATCATACGTGAAATTCATTTCTTGCAATATACATGACACTAGATCATACATGAAACCTGAGTGATACATTACACATGAAACTGAATTGCTTACAATTGTTGCAACTGATTGAGCACATTACACACAAAAAATGGTCGTACACTTGTTCACCAAAGTTGAAATCCATAACACATTGAAGCTACTTGGGGTTTGACGTATTCTTGTTCAAACACGAGGAAGCTGTAACACTTTAAAACAACTCGGTGGTTGACGTATTCTTGTTCAAACACGAGTAAACTATGAAACTTTAAGTTATACTACCTTGTTACTCTTTAGTTGCTAACAGACCTGCCTATGTAGGGACATAGTTACTTGTTAGCAACTCATATGTGAAAAAAAAAATAAACATGAACTAA
The DNA here is from genome assembly GCA_023525975.1 of Smallanthus sonchifolius. Lineage (NCBI taxonomy): Eukaryota > Viridiplantae > Streptophyta > Magnoliopsida > Asterales > Asteraceae > Smallanthus > Smallanthus sonchifolius. The sequence continues at coordinate 85,690,000 of CM042034.1, read as the reverse complement.
GTAAATTTGTACCCCTCTTGCCCCACACACAACGGAAGGATCTATATGGACCATACGATGATTTGAGTAACTACGGGTGCACACGTAATTATAAAAATCAGCGCATGGAAAACATAGTGATTTCTATCGTGTGTTATGACCTAAAACCTATCGTGATATATAACAACGAAACTAATGGGATATGACAAGGGCATGGTGGATACGCCGATGGTACTTCCTATATATAAGTGCTCTGTCAAATTATCAGAAGTAGCGTTGTTCGTATCCCGTGAAGTTCTGACCTAGACCAATGTTTGTGTAACCTCTTGTCCACTAGCAGTTTTGAACATATTTGACAACATCTTAAACAAACCTTGATCGTCAAGTTCCCATCAATTTCATTCCAAGTAAAGCATTTCACCTTTAGATCCATCGACAGATCCCTCCTTAAGTCTGTTGAACCTAAAGCTCACCGATATCATTCATACTTAACTTGAACTTTAGACCTAAATCCTGTTATCTATCATACTCCTCAAATCGACAATCAAAACTCACTTCCTTCCTGATTTAGTAGACCCCACTAGTTTAATTTCGGGACGAAATTCCCTCAACATGGGGATACTGTAACACCCATGATTTTTCTGACCCTATTTTATCTTAGTTATATCAATAATAAACACCACATTTAAATTCTATAATTTTTCAAGCACATTATGCCCTATGAATCATACTTTTTCTTTCATTTCTGATTTAAACCTTACTGGGATATTTAATTTACAAGTATAAAATTTACATTATAAATTTATAATTAGTATTTTTGTTTATAAAGTATCAAAGAAAGATTTAAGATTTATAAAATCTAAAGTCAAGATAAATACACACATATATTTACAATTTGAATAAACTAGTGTGAATTTTTCAATTGAACCCTCCTATTGTCTTTAAACCCTAAATTTGAACCCCATCTTTGAACTTGAACCCCCAAATCCTAAACTTTGACCCCCCACTCACAAACTTAACCTGTTTGACTTTTTAAAGTCAACAGGGTCGAATTTGGGTAATCCAAACTTTCAAAATTGAACCATTCGTTCGTTTTCAACTTTCCCTGAATGAGTAAACATCTATCGATCCCTCCTAACTCGTCAAGACCTTTCAATTTGACAGTGCACGCGGCTAATTTCGGATTTAAAACAGGTTGACCTCACGAAGTCAAACTGCGCTCAATTCGATCCTCAATCAAACAATCAGACGCGTTTTAAACCCGAAAATTTCGCATAATCAATCCTAACATGAACACAGACCTAGTTCACGACCCAATTCGTTCCAAGTCAAACAAATTAACGCGTAATCACAGCTGTCGGTCGCCCCCTTTAAGCCCGAATCAAATTAAGCTTTTAAAACGAAATCAATCCAATTAATCATTCCACACACCTCCGCATAACCATTTACAAACTCTCTAAACCCGCAATCAACCTGCATTTCACCTCCAGCACGCCGTCGAGCCTCAAGAACAGTCGGAATTGCATTTCAGTCGTTCCCCCTCAATCCCTCATCAAACCACGTAAGTTTTATACCATTTGTTTCGTTATTGAATGCTTGTCAATAGCCCCATATCACTTTGTAAGCACAAATTGTAATCGGGGTTAATTTGAGGCTAGGGTTACGGGTTGCGCGAATGGGGAAGATGTCGGGTTAGGACTGTTTTACAAATAAATTAATATACAGATGCTTATCAAGGCTTGATGCCAGATCACTTGGTTAAAACTTTTCCCTCATCCAGCTTAGGTTGCGGGTTCGAACCCGGCAGACCCGTTTTTTCCCACCTCATTTTACTTTGTTGCTATACTCTATTTTACTCATCCACACACACCCATATTAAAGTTATAACTAATATTATTACTACTTTCACAAAGATCATGATTTTTTTTCAATAAATTGATTTTATAAATAATAATCCGGGTAGCTAATTTAGTACCATATTACATCTTACCATCATGAATTATCTTAATGAGATAAGTATTCCTATTAAATTGCAATTAATAATTTATTGTTGACACCCAAAACCCCTCTTATAAATAAAATTTATAAAACATTTTGGGATATAAATGAAGTTATATTTTTATAAAACCCATTTTTGCCTTATAAAGTTTTACAAATTCCTTATTTAATTTATATTTTTCATATATAAATCGTTTAAAGCAAGTTTTATACCTGTTATATAATAATTCCTCTTGATTTACTTATTAATTAGTGAGACCATTAATTTTTACACTTAATTTTCATATAATTTGAACTTTAAATAAGTAAATGGATTTATCTATTGATTCATTTATTTATGCACTTATTTATTTACTAAATCATTATTTATTTATTCAACTAATTATTATTATTCATTTATTTATTTATTCATTTATTAATTTATACGTTTAAAAAAAAGAAAACTAGTTATTTACCTCTTTATACGTTTACTTACTAATTTACAAACAAATGAAATCGTTTATTCATTTTGTCGCTCATTCAAATTGTAATACAATTATATATCAAGAGTTACATAAAGTATTATTTGGAACTTAAATAAATATCTTCTTATTTAATTTAGAAAAGCCACACCCAACCCCTTGTACGTTAGGACCTCCTTTAAGTCGTGAGAACCCATTATTGATACATTGATACTATTAAATCATAGGTTAATCTTGAGATTTGCCAAAATCTGTTGTACAACAACAACATTCATAGTTGTTTGACTTCCAAGCTACTCGTTTCAAGGTGAGTTTATATAGCCCCCTTTTTTTTATTTTGTACTTTTGGGGTGAAACATGATTTACTCTTTGAAACTTTTTGCATAGACTTAAATACAATTCGATAATATGATATTATGTGTTATGTGCTTTATGCTTGAATGCTATGAGTTAAGACTACATATACATGACATTAGTGCAATCATTAACTCAGTACAAGCCAACGGTAAACATTGATAGATCTATTGTGTCTGACAAACCCACCCGGTTAGGGTGTTTGTTACCGACTTTACATAAGGGTAACCTGCGTGTTATGCCTCAGTCACAAGGTTTGATTGTACACACTTAGTTTAACTATAGATTCTCCATAAATGCCTTATACACGTGTATCGTATGAATTGTATAAAATACTTTAAACTTGGCTGTGTGTTAAAACCTATGTATGCTCACCAACTTTTTAGTTGACCTCGTTTTCATCATGTTTCAGGTACAATTGTTTGAGTTGAACAAGCTTGCTACACTTAGGATGTGGACCTAGATATTTAAAAGAAATTTGTTATGTATTTTCTCATTTTTTTTATGTACTTGTTGAATCTCATTGAAATGAAATGTGACGTTTAAACATATTACAATCTAGTCAACCATGTGCTCATGAACAGTCTACATGTCCCGCCCCGACGTTTCCGCCGTCGGTTGGGGTGTGACAAGTTAACCCAAGCTCCGGTCTTAGCCCTTCCCGAGGGCAGTGAAGACTTGGTTGTATACTCTGACGCTTCGGGTCAGGGATTGGGGTGCATGCTTATGCAATGCGGGAGAGTGATCGCCTATGCATCACGGCAGTTGAAAGTTCACGAAGTCAATTATCCGACTCACGACTTAGAACTTGCTGCCGTTGTGTTTGCATTGAAGATCTGGAGGCACTACCTTTATGGGGTGAAGTTTACCATTTACTCTGACCACAAAAGTTTGAAGTACTTCTTCGAACAAAAGGAGCTTAATATGAGGCAGAGACGATGGTTGGAGCTTTTGAAAGATTATGACTGCGAGATCATGTATCATCCTGGAAAGGCGAATGTGGTGGCTGACGCTCTAAGCCGAAAGGATGTACCTAATCCTATTAGAGTAAAAGCTTTCCAATTGGTGGTAACACCGGATGTGATGAGGGAAATCGAGAAGGCTCAGGATGAGGCACTTAAGGAAGAAAATATAAATAAGGAAATGATGGTTGGCCAACAGGACAAATTGGAATATAACACCCTTGGTGTTAGGGCACGTTTTGGCCGGATATGGATACATGTGGGTGGCGAGCTTAGGACCAAGATCTTGGATGAAGCTCACAAGTCTCGCTACTCTATCCACCCCGGTACCAATAAAATGTACCAAGACCTGAAGAAGGACTACTGGTGGCCTGGAATGAAATATGATGTGACAAAGTATGTAAGCAGGTGCTTGACTTGCTCACAAGTAAAAGCTGAACACCAGAAACCGTATGGAAAGATTCAACCACTTGAGATACCGGAATGGAAGTGGGAACGCATTACCATGGACTTCATAACCAAGCTACCTCGCACAGCTAAAGGTCATGATACCATCTGGGTGATTGTGGACCGATTGACGAAGAGTGCTCATTTCCTTCCTATTCGCGAGACGTTCTCGTCGGAAAGGTTGGCGGAAATATTTATTAATGAAGTAGTAGCACGGCATGGGATGCCTTTGTCGATTGTATCTGACCGGGACACACGATTCACATCGAGGTTCTGGAAAAGATTTCACGAGGCGATGGGTACGAGACTTAATATCAGCACGGCATACCACCCGCAAACGGATGGTCAGTCTGAAAGGACCATTCAGACGCTTGAGGATATGCTCCGTGCTTGCATTATCGACTTTGGTGGCAGTTGGGACAGTCATCTGCCGTTAGCCGAATTCTCCTACAACAACAGTCATCACGCGACGATAGGCATGCCGCCTTATGAAATGTTGTATGGGAGAAAATGTAGGACCCCGGTTTGCTGGGGTGAGATTGGACAGAAGGAATTAGGAAGTCTAGAAGTCGTACGGGAAACATCGGAAATGTTTGATCAAATCAAGGCAAGAATGAAGGCCGCTCAAGATCGTCAGAAATCCTACGCGGATAAGCGACGAAGGCCCATTGAGTGTAACGTTGGGGATCACGTAATGTTGAAGGTATCGCCCTGGAAGGGGATCATTCGGTTCAAGAAGAGAGGAAAGTTAAGTCCGAGGTTTGTCGGACCTTTTAGGATAGCGGCACAGGTTGGTGAAGTCGCTTATCGGTTGGAGTTACCCGATGAGTTAAGTGGGATCCATCCTACCTTCCATGTGTCACACCTACGAAAGTGTTTGGCGGATGAATCGGCTCACGTACCATTTACTGACATAGAGGTCGACAACCGTCTTAAATACATTGAAGAACCCGTGGCTATCTTAGACCGAAAGGAGAAGCGTTTACGTAACAAAGTGATCCATTTGGTTAAAGTCCATTGGAAGCATCGAAAGGGATCGGAGGCTACATGGGAAGCGGAGGCGGAAATGAGGGAGTCGTACCCTTATCTATTTGACATATGATAGGTTTCAGGGACGAAACCTATTGTAAGGGGAGTAGACTTGTAACATCCCAAAATTTAAAATGATAAATAAGAAAACGAGTTCGAAGCGGAGCGAATGAAACGAACAGACCGCGGGCCGAGTTGGTCGCGAGGTGGGCTCGGGAAGGGGAGGCCTTTCCTATAAATACCCCAAGACCCCCTCATTCTCCTCTTTTACAACTTCTAGAGAGAGAAACCGTAGAGAGAGAGAAAGTTGACGGATCGACCCGAGATTGAAGGGAAGTGTTGCTACTGAACTCGTGAGCAGGACCTCCGGACCAGAATCTCGATTCAGGTAACAACTCGAGCTAGATTTGAGATTTTTGCTTAAGTTGGGTTTTCGGGTTTTTGGGTAAAAATGCAACGTTTTTACGGATGAAACTTGAAAATAAGCTTACGTCTAGCATCTAGAAGGTAAACCGAACGTTTTGACCAAAGAAAGTTCGGATTTTGGCATAATCGGAATCGCATGCAAGAACTTCGGTTGATTGGGGAAGATGACTGCCCGAACAGGCGATGGGGCGAACTTATCAAGTTCGTCTGGCAAGTTCGCCTATGGCAAGGTCGGGGCGAACTTATTATGTTCGCCTGATTATGTTCGCCTGGTTAAGTTCGCTTGATCAAGTTAAGCGAACTTAGGACAATTTCGCCTATAAGTTCGCCTAGATCATGGGCAGCGAACTTAGCACTAAGTTCGCCTAGATCAGGCTGAGTAAAAGAGTGCAATTTAGATTAGGTCTGATATATGTGTAATTTAACCAATTAAGATCGCGTGAGAAGCTCGTTGGACCGTTGTTAGGACAGAACTGAGACTAGGTTATCAGGTGAGTTCTAGAAGCCCTCTTTTAAATGTTTTAAATAATATTTTTGGGCTGGTGTGCATATGTGACGATGTGACTGTTTTATAAAACGATGTTTATGAATGATATATGTGACGTTTTATGAAATGATGTTTATAAACGATGTTTTGGAAGGAAAGGTTATGAAAGAAGTGTTTATGAAATATTTTGCCAAAAGAAGTTTACGAAGTGTTTACGAACGAATGAATGATTTTTAATAAAACGTACGAATGGTTTAACTGAAGTTTTGAAGTAAAAGAAGTGAATGTTTAGGAAAGTCACAAACGAACGAATCTACCATTATTCCTTAGGGAATGAAGGTTGTGGGTATGGGAAAATGTTATGGGCCTTAACCTTTTAGGGGCCTTTGTGGCTGGCCAACTGTTGTACAACTGGGGTGATGACGGTCACCAAGGGGATTATCGTGATCCTTGAAGTTGGTACGATTTACCTTACGGGGTAGTCGTGCTTGAAGTTTGGTACTTGTGCCTTACGGGGTACAGTGCTTGAAGTTTGGTACGTGTCATCCTTGTGATGCCATGCTTGAAGTTCGGTGTTGAATAGCTTAAGTGTCGGGCCCTAGGATTTCTCCGCCCGAAGGACAGTACGACGGTGATGGGCCTAGTGGTGGTGATCCTTAGGTTATTCCGCCAGTATGTGACGTTTGGATTTGACGGTTACGAGAAGGCGCAGATTCGATATGTTCGTTGACTTATGGTTTATGTTATGAGTTATGTTATTGCATGATTTTTCGTACTCTTTTATTAATGAGGTTAAATGACGTGTTTTTGGCAAATATTTGAAGTTAATGTTTTATGTAAAAGCTAGAACTCACCAGCGTAGCTGACTTTTTAGTATGCACATTCAGGTTAAGGCAGGTTATGAGGATGGATGGTGATGCTTGGCTAGCGATGAAGAGTTACCCGACTGCTTATGAAGATTGGCATCCCGTTATGTTTTGATTACGTTATGTTAAGTTTGAGTAATGTTTACGCTTCCGTATGTTGAACAATGTAATGTTATGTTATAATGAAGTGTTTTTCCGCTGCGTTATTTGATATTCAAGTTTAAGAACTGCTTGTAAATGAGTAAATCCAATAAGTGAGGCCTCCCAGGTTTGGGGACTTACAGATCTTGATAAATTCCGCGTATAAGCTAGATTAAAGACTTTAATACTGCTAATGCCCAAAATATTTTGTGTCAAGATAAATGTATTCATCAGCGTTCACGCTGACGTTTTATTTTCAAAAATTTTCATGTAATCAGTAAATGGTTTTAAATTGTTTGTCGAGACTAGCCGAAAGGATTTTAACTTCCTAGGCCTAAGAGATATCGATGACAATTGTATAAACGTTTTTTACAGGGTAATGTGCTGAAAGGATTCCGACTCCCCAGACATAGGAGATAACTCTGCAAGAAATAAATCAAGTGGAAGTGCCCAAAGGATGCCGACTCCCTAGGCATAAGAAACTCCCTTGATATACACAAGGCTAGGTGCACAAAGGATAAACTCCTTAGATACCGTGAACGGATGCGGAATCCCGGGCACATTATTGAAATGATAAACTCCCTAGGCACAGGAAACTACCTTGTGGCTCAAACCCTTTGTGAGACAAAGTATGATATAAATGATTTTCAAACAATGTTTGTAATAAAAAAGGGTATTTAAAACCCATCTATGAAAGGTATGAGTTATTCAAACAAAGATTTGAATATATTCAATATCAACCCTCGGGTTGCGTTTTCATGAAATGATCGATCCGAAAGATTTTTATGTTGCCAAAAGAAAAAACTTTGAGGATTTGGAATCGGTGGCACATCTGGGGTGTCCTGAAACCGAGGTGTGATAGGTTGGTATCAGAACCACGAGTTTCAGTGAATTAGATACTAAGTTTTAACCTTAAAAAATACCACATGTTTTAGTTAGATACTTGGTTTAGTATCTAAGCTTTAACCGAAATGAAAGGAACGCCTACTAAATAAAAGTAGGTAGATTCAGGTACTAAGATAATAGTATTTAAGTGGATCTTCAGCACGTTGTTCCCACATAAGTACATGCAAAGCTCGGCACCAAGGGTACGTTCTTTGCGCCCACCGTACCTATTGAACCTTATAGTGCGTTAGTTTGCTCTTACCTCTATGGAACAATCCTCATACAATACAATGAAGCTGTTGTGCATAAAGAATGGGTGGAAGCTATGAAAGTTGAGTTACAAGCCTTGGAAAATCACAACACATGGTCCTTAACCGAGTTACCACCTAATAAAAAGGCTATCGGTTTGAAGAGGGTTTACAAAGTGAAGTTCACGGCTGATGGAAGAATCCATAAGTACAAGGCACGCTTAGTAGCGAAAGGTTATGCCCAAGAGTACGGAATTGATTATGAGGACACATTTTCTCAAGTAGCAAGGTTCGAAATAATTCAAGTTATACTATTGATAGTAGCTAAACAAGGGTGGGGAATTCACCAATTTGATGTGAAATCTGCCAGTGGACAAGTTTATGTGGTTCAACCAATGGGTTTCGAGATTCATGGTCAAGAGAACAAAGTGTATAAGGTACATAAGGCGTTGTACGGTTTGAAACAAGCGCCCTAGGCATGGTATGGAAGAATTGATACGTATCTACAACAACACTCGTATTATCGGACCAAGAGTGAACCACCGTGTACGTGAAAAAGGTAAATACTGTCGATCTTTTAATTGTGTGTTTATACTAGATGACATTATTTATACAAGTTCCTCTAAAGAATTGTTGTTGGAGTTCAAAACCAAGATGATTGGTGAATCGGATATTGGAAGGCTATCATATTTTCTTGGGTTGGAAGTTATACTAAGAGAAGATGGGTTATTTGTATCATGACAAAAATATGCTACCACTCTCTTGAAGAAACTTGGAATGTGGAAGTGCAAAGCCTCATTAACCCTTATGAATCGTGGTGAGAAATTCCAGATTGATGACATGAAACAGTCACCCGACTTAAAGGAAACCATTTATATAAACAACTACCCTACTTTACAGATCTAACTAAACCGGATCATGTGGGCCTTCTTCATAAGTCCCTTTATGGTCTTAAACAGGCTCCTCAGGCCTGGTTCAAACGCTTGTCCATAGCTCTTCATCAAATCGGTGACTACGGATCCAAGACTAACCCTTCACTATTTATTCTCAACAACGGTGGCACACTTGTTTATGTTCTTGTATATGTGGACGACATCATTATTACCGGCAACAACACATCGGAAATTGATAACATCATTCATCGTCTAAGCACCATTTTCGACATTAAAGATCTTGGACAACTTCACTTTTTTATGGGGATTGAAGTCGTTCATCATAGGAAGGATATTATCCTCTCATAACAAAAATACATTCTCGATATTTTCCTTCGATCATGCCTCTCCGCTTGCAAACCGATATCCTCTCTTATGTGTTCTTCTCAAGTTTTAACCATCGATGATAGTCCATTGCTTTCTGATCCAGCTCAGTATCGTCAGACCGTTGGGGCTCTGCAGTATGCTACTCTCTCTAGGCCGGATATTGCTTTTGTTGTGAATCGTGTGTGTCAATTTATGCACGCTCCAACAGAAAATCATTGGTCAACCGTTAAACGCATCTTGCGTTACTTTTAAGGGACACCAAATTTAGGCCTTCTCATTCGACATACCTCCGGCTCATGTTTACAGGCTTTCACTAATGCTCAATGGCACAATGCTGCCACCTCCCCAGTCCAAGCCTACTTTGATTCCGATCGGGCTGGTTGCGTGTCGACCGTTGATCCACAGGAGGATTTGCTATCTACTTGGGATCAAACCTTGTCTCCTAGACTGCACGCAAACAACAAACTGTTTCAAGATCTTCAACCGAATCTGAGTACAAGGCCCTAGCTGATACAGTGGCATAACTAATTTGGCTAAAATCCCTTCTACATGAACTCGACTCTTCAGTAAACTCACCTCCTATTCTTTGGTGTGACAATTTGGGTGCCACTTATCTTTCTGCCAATCCTATGTTTCGTGCTCCGGTGCTCATACTAAGCATGTTTAAGTGGACTTTCATTTTGTTCGTGAACATGTGGCTCAATGTCAACTGAAGGTTCAATTTATCTCTACGTCTGATCAGATCGCAGATGTCTTTACCAAGCCTCTATCTTCTAAAAGATTTTTGTATTTAAGGTCCAAGTTGTAGGTCTTTCCCCGCCCTCAACTTGCAGGGGAATATTAGTCTATGCTATGTCTATCATTCTAGAGTAGCTCTTTATAATGAGCTCTTATTGTATCATAATTCATCAATCAGTACCCCTTGGTTTATCTCTATCAAACCTGTGATCGTAATTGCTTCTTGATATCCCCCAATAGTTTCTTACTTGCTTGTTTAGTTATTTCCATTAACTTAGTGGGTAGAATAGTGGGCAGTTATCTATCTACCTTTACATTTGATATGTTTATAGCAGTAACTTCGATTTCTAAGTTCATGTATTTAGTTTGCATTATCAAAAATACACAACAGTTTTGTACCATTCAATCATCTTCTTTAGTCTTGTGTGTGGCCCATATCCTCCTACCTAAAGTTAACACTTTGTTAAGGAAGACACATTAGCTACAGCCAATTACCAAATAGATGCTTTTCCAAGTTCCCATTTGCCATGAAATCATAAATGATTGCCTTGTGGTTGCTTTCATCAGAGTACCCAACGAGTGAAGTTATGTTAGTATGATGAATTTCCATGAGAAGCTTGACCTGTAGACGAAATTTTTGTAGTCTTCCATGTTATGACTTATTTTATTAATTTTTAAATTGAGTAAAGTACATGCATAGTCCCTGTGGTTTACCAAAATTTTGGATTTGGTCCCTAGCTTTCCAAAAGTACACGGATGGTCCATGAGGTTTGCACTTTCTAACGCATTTACTCCCCAAACATTGCCAAAAGTACATGTATGGTCCCTGTGGTTTGCACTTTGTAACACATTTAGTCTCTAACTTAGACCTTCTAAAACTTTTAGATTTATTGACTGGGGACTAATTGCATTACAAAGTGCAAACCACATGGACCATCCATGTACTTTTGAAAAGCTAGGGACCAAATCCAAAATTTTGGTAAACCACACGTGTACTTTACTCTTTTTAAATTCTAACACGTCTTCTTGTTGCAAAAGACTTTGCTTCCACGTTCATTTAACAGGTTATTATTTAAGCATTGCTCATTTAGCTAACTAAAATTGTACTATTAGTAACTTGAATTTTAATAACTGTAAGTAATTTCTATCTTAAAAGATAATTTATCTGTTTACCTCAGCTTGAAATTCCTTGTAACCTTTGATTCAGAAAGCATCTTCACAGCAACTTGGTTCTCCTCAACTAATCCATGGAACACCCTTCCAAATCCTCCTCTTCCAATTTCATTCTGGAAGTTGCTAGTAATACTCACCACCTCAGAATATGTGAACTGCTGTTTTCTAGGTGTAAAACTGGCCTCCCTTTTGATAAAAGCTGCATTCATTTATTCACATAAGATGAGAAGATATAAATATATTAGGTGATATGATTACAAGGTTAAGAATAATGTAAACCTTTTGCTTTTCGTCTTTTAACTTCCCATACAATTATGACAGATGCGAACAATCCCACAATGAATAAAGTAATTATGGTGATTGCTAAAATAACAATTGTATGCTTATTGCTGGTGTTTGAGGCCTTGAGACAAGAACCTATATCTTCAATACTGATTATGTAAAAAAATGTTAGAACAAGTGAGGTTGTGAGTGTTGACATGCATTTGCTTTCTGTTCTAAATTAAGTATCAAACCTCAGCGATAACGACCCTTTCTTTGATTTTGCTAGAAGTTCTGCTGGAAGTGGTCGTGTGAAGTTGTTTCCCGTTAAGTTGCTATAAGGAAGATCACGCATGTAAGATTATTATGCATCATGTTTTGATACTATACTGACAATAAGGTGACTTACAGATTCCTCAAGTAGTCTAGTTGAGCAAGAAACTTCGGCACATTTCCTGTCAAGTTATTGTAGGACAAGTCCCTGAAACACAAAGAAATAAGCAGATTGTACAACATGAGTTTAAAAAAACATATGAAAGTAGTTACAATGATTCTATCATAGTGAGATTAGCCAATGCAGTAGCTATATCTCCACTCAATCCCCTTGAAGACAGATTCCTGCATCATGTAATTGTGAGTGGTTTTAAAATGGAACAATATATATAATATAATAATTCAGTGGTGGTTGTAAAATGGAGTACATACAGGGATATGATTCTAGCTGCCCCCAGATCATTATAATGGCAGTTAAGACCAATCCAAGCCTGTGGAACACATGGATCTCCTTGCCACTTCAATTCTGTGAACCCATAAGTAGACTTGGTACTCCAGATTGCAGCAGCTATTTTAACAATAATAGCACCAGTTCTTGTTATTAAGTTTAAATGCAAAATATTAGAATAAAAAAATGTTTACCATCTTGGTCATCTGTTTGGTTTGGTTTTGCAGGAGCTGCTTCAAAGTATAAATCTCTAATGCATTTAAGATAGGAGGGAGTGTTGACTTTAAGGTTCTAGTTACTCTTAGCTCATTGCTTGATGAACCGCCAGATATTTCACTTCTGATTGTGGTTATGTCAATTGAAGGAGAAAATGTTGCAATCCAGTTGCCATTAATACTAATGTTGAATTCTCTCATCTGATTGCCTTCTAGTGTTTCAACTTCAGCAAGGTGAATGTAGATGACAAACACATCATCAGTCGTATCATTCCACATATAGAATAAATCATCTGTAGAGTTTATTGGTGTAATGGCAGTGTTCATTATTTTCAATGGCGGTTATTCTTCACTAAAAGATTTTAAAGAAACTGTATCAGAAGTCGGTATTACTCTACCACCATCTGTTTCAATTGGATACCATATTCTATCATACTTGTCATCTTCGTACCTGTTTCAGAAGAAAAAAATGAACAGTAGCAAGAGTTATATACTAATAACCAATGGTGGATCTACATAGTGCCAGAGGGGTTCACCAGAACCCCCGAGTCTAGAAATCGTAGTAGAAAGTTATATAGAAAATCCGGGTGAACCCCTTAAAAATATATAGGTGAACCCCTTAAAAAAACTGAAAACTGATCAAGAAGAAAAGAACTAAAAGTCCATGAATGAAAATGAAAGTCTAGAAGATGGAGAAGAGAGACGAGATGATGTAGCAGCTGTATACGGTGGAGAAGAAAGAAGATAAAAATCTTGCAGCGGCTTTTCAACTTTCCAACTTGCAGAAACTTCAATTTATATTTAGGTTAAACGTTAGTATTTTTTTTTTTTTTTGAAAGGCTAACTTCATTAAAAAACCGCCAACCCCAAACCGGGGCAGCAACCAAAACAAGAACCCAGATTACATAATTACAAATTTACACCAGTTGACCCAAGAGATGTTCTTCACCTTGGATCTGCTTTTAAACCACAAGAATCCTACCGACTTTATCTCACTAATGATGTCTTCTACCCGTACCTCCTTGTTAAATTTGAAACCATTCCTAGCACGCCACAAACTCCAGCAGCCAATCATGATTATCCCGTGCAGCACATGTTTTTCCAAAGTCGACATACCCACATAATTATGATTCTTCAAGAGATCTCTGAAGGAAAAGGCAAACAAGTTTTGAATCCGGCACCAAGAACTAACAAACTGCCACACTGCCGTGGCCACTAAACACGAAGTGAAGAGATGATCAACCGATTCCTCTCCGAACTCACACAAAGGGCACATAGCATCTTGAATGTTAATATTCCTGTTTCGTAATGCCACAGCAGTAGGAATTTTCCCCAGCTCGGCCCGCCACACGAAAATATTAACTTTCAAAGGCACCCACTTACACCATTTCATGACATACCTGTTACTAACATCGCTGCCAAAGGACAACAGCTTTTTCACTTCACATACACTAAACTCAGTCGATTGTCCTCCTCTCCATACCCAAGAGTCCCTCCTATCCGATAGCAAAACAGAAGACACCACCGCTTCTAGATGTCGCTTCTCAGCTAATTCAGACACAGAAGATGGCATTCTGCGCCACTGCCAAAACAGTCCCTGGACAGGAACATTAGCCCCCACCCTTTCTTTCACCTTGCATCTCTTTGACGACTCAAGCTTAAACAAGTTTGGAAATTTATCTTTCAGGCACTCGTTATCCACCCAAGGGTCGAGCCAGAAAGTGATGTCTTTTCCATTACCGACCTCACCTTTAAAAAAGCTTCTCAATGGCACCCCATCAATAAACGTTTTCGACAAAACTTTCATTATGTTGCACCAAACACCACTATAAGATTTCCGGAACGGGCCCAACTATGTCTACTAGAATGAATTGCTTCGATCACTTTCCTCCACAGGGAAATCCCACCTGATTTTATCCTCCACCCCCACTTGACGAGGAGGGCAGTGTTTGCCAATTTTAGTTTAGTAAGGCCGAGACCCCCATCAGATTTAGGAGTCGCAACCCGATCCCAAGCAACCCAATTCATCTTTTTGTTATTGCTGGAACCTCCCCATAAGAATCTATTAATGATCAGTTCCAAGTCCTCTACAACTTTAACCGGAGCCCTATATAACGATAAATAATACGTGGGAAGACTTTCAAGAACCGACTTAATCAAAGTTACCCTTCCTCCCATAGAGAGAAGCGAAGACTTCCACATAGCAAGCCATTTCTTTAATACCTCGTATACCGGCCTCCAGTTACAAATACGATTCATATTTGCGCCCACTAAAAGCCCAAGGTAGTTAAATGGAAAATTAGCAGCCTTACACCCCACCACCTTCGCCATATCCTCCACTCCCGAACAATCAACTCCAATCCCCATTAGATTAGACTTAAAGAGATTGATTTTAAGCCCCGAACAAATGTAAGAGCTTCTAAGGATTCTCATCATGTTCTCAACATTCCTCTTGGACCACTCCCCAAGAATAATCGCATCATCGGCATAGAAAAGGTGGGAAACCAACGGCCCACCGTTCGGTAACCCAATCCCAGAGAAAGCCCCCACCTCACAAGCTTTAGTAACCATACACGATAGAGCTTCCATCACAATAATGAAAATAAAAGGAGAGAGAGGATCACCTTGTCTCAACCCCTTTTCACATTGAAACTCAAAAGTAGGAGATCCATTCACTAAAACCGACGACCGAGCGGACGACATAATGTCCCAAATCCAAGAGCACCATAACTGTGGAAAACCCATTTGATCCATGACAGAGATAACGAAATTCCAATTAACATTGTCATAGGCCTTCTCAAAATCAATCTTTAATAAAAACGCCTTCTTTTTACTTTTCTTAGCCCAATTAATAATTTCATTCACCACAAGCGGCCCATCCAAGATATAATTCCCCCTGAGGAAAGCAGATTGGGACTCCAAAATCACAGATCCCAAGACCTTTTTGAGACGGTTAGCAATAATCTTAGAGATAACCTTACTAATTACCCCGACCAGATTTATCGGGCGGTAATCGTTAAGGCACGAGGCATCTTTAACTTTTGGAATAAGAGCAATGAATGAAGAGCTGCTGCCCCTGTGAATCGCACCATCCGTATAGGTCTCTCCATGATGTCCGAGAAATCCTTTTCAAAATAGCTCCAGAAATGTTTAATGAATCTCAAGTTATATCCATCAGGCCCATGGCTTTATCAGCACCACATTCGAAAACTGCTTCCTTTATCTCTCTAACCGAGAATGGTTCCATAAGCGGCCCTTTATCCCCCTCCGGGAGCTTTTTCAGATTATCGCAAAGAACACTTGGACGCGCACTAATACTTTCCTTGAACCTTTTCTTGAAAAAAATTAAAACTTCCTTCTTAATCTTGGCCGGCTTGGAGCACCAATTACCATCAATAGATAAACCAGGAATCGAATTCTTAGCCTTCCTACTATTTATCATAGCGTGGAAAAATTTTGAATTCTCATCCCCGTCCACAGCCCATCTCACTCGAGTTCTTTGTTTGAGATCCATGTTTTTCATCATATCAATATCTTTTAGAATTTTTTAGCATTCCGCATAAGACCATTCCTCTTCTTCCGACAGACCTCTAGTCACCATGGAATCTTCCAATTGTTCCATCTCAGTTCTCGCTAATTTTTCCTCTTCCTCTTCTCTAGTAAGCATCTCATCCCGCCATTTTTTCAGAGCCCCACGAATATGAGCAAATTTTTTGGATAACACAACATCCGGAGGACCCGAACAATCGAAAGAATCAATAGCCTTTTTTACCGCCTCTTCATACCCCGGCTTATCCAACCAAGAATTATAAACTCTAAACGGTCTGTGACCAAAATTTTGATTTTTCAACGTGAGAATAAGAGGACAATGATCTAATAAATGGGACAAAAGCACCCTAAGACAAGCCACTGGCCATTTGTTGAAAAAATTAGAACATACCAGGACTCTGTCTATCTTGCTTCTTTTCTTACCGTTGTCTCTGATGCAGGTGAATTGTTTACCTGTCATGTTGTATTCCATAAGCCCCGTTTCGAATATAAAAGAATTGAAATTTCTAGCACAGGAAGCTTTAAACGACGAATTCCACCTTTCCTCTGGAGTCCGAACAGCGTTAAAATCCCCCAGAAAACACCACATACCCGTCGAACCCTGAGACTAACTCGGACCATAGAGATTGTTTCGCAACCGTCCCTTGAGGAGCATAAACATTCACCACGTTCATCTCTTGATTTCCCCCAATTAATCTAAGCAAGAAATTCCGATTTTTCACACATTCAACTAAATCGAACAACCCGGGGTCCCATATGCTAACCAAACCCCCTGATAAACCGACCAAATTCCATACCAAAATTTAGTAATGTCCAAACCTCATGTTTTGACTCCTGCAAAGCTATAAAGTTAATACCATTGATATCCCGAACCCAAGCAGCTTTATCACCGACACCCAAACCTCGAATATTCAGAGATAGAAAATTCAATAGCTACCTAATTGATTCGAGCACCAGCTGAGGATAATCCTGAAGTTCCAGCACCCAAACAAATCGTAGCTTCCACTTCATCAGTCGAAGGATTCTGTAGGACTTTGTAATCTTAATACCTTGATGACTATTCCCCTTGGCTCCGGCAGCCCCTCCCTCCCCTTTGCTTATTTTTCCTTGGAGCATCCAGCCACTTTTCGTCTTCCATGGCTTTCCAAACAACAGTTAGGTTAAACGTTAGTATGGGTTGATAAATGGGTCTCTTATAAATAAAACAAAAAAAAAAAAAAAAAAAATTGTACGAGGCTTTTTGTTTTTTTGGAACGGTATAAATGAAACAATTGATAAAAAAACTAATATGACTCGAGTAATATAGACATGTTTTTTATAGGAATAATATTTATATTAATTTTAGTGTAATTGGTTTTATAGTTTTTCATATATTTTAATGAATATTTATATTATTTATGATATCATCCGGTCCGATCAGCGAACCTCTAAGGCGTCTGATTCGTTGTCCGGTCCGGTTCTGAAAACATTGATTAAAAGTATTACAAATAAGAATGAATAATAATGAGTAAAACAATTCTATTATGTTTAACTTGTTTTATTACTTTTTATGAAAAATAGGCTTGTTTTTGTTGTATTTTCTGTGTATTATTCAGTTATGTATTTATTATTGTATCGTATATTTATTATGTGATGAACCTTACCCGACCCGAATAATCGAACCAAACTGAAAATTTTTATGTCCGACCCTATGAAATTGAAGTATCGAAAAACAGTGAACCCCCTGGAAAAAATTCCTGGATCCGCCACTGCTAATAACTTTAAGTAGTTTAACTAAAATGCTGACCTGACTGTTTCAGTTGTACCAAAAATTGGGCGCTCGAAAAAGATTAATGATCCTGATTGATCTTTATACATGGTGATATCCAAAAGCCTTAGTTCTAATAATGTAATGAACGGATCTCCCCGACCTGTGTTAACAAGGCAAACATGTATGTAATCTGATGAGGTGAAGTGTATCATCTCATGGGTCACATATTTGGTTGGGTCTGAAATATAAATGGTAGCCCAATAATCTGCTCCAAGATGAAGTTAAAATTGTGGGGTTTGACCTCTTGAGTCTCCGTAAAAGAAGACCGCCCTTATCAAATACCTATTATTCTTCTCTTTCTGGGGTCTCATAGTATAGCAGTTTCGTTTATTTTCAAGCTACCAATGTTATGATAAGAAATTGAGAGAGAATCGAAGAAGAGGGAAACTAATCAATTCATTATCAAGCTACCTCAACATTCGGTTTACAACAGAATATAACGACTCAACTAACAACTACCTGAACAACAGATTAATCCCTCAACAATACAACAACTACAAATCAACCCTTCTACTTAGTATTTCTAGAAATGACAATTAAGGCCCTTCAAGTTTATTAACATGTAACATGGAAAGCTTCTAAGTGTCGTACACACGTAAGCTAGGGTCTTCATAACTGAATGATATATTACGACTCTCACCATCTGCTAATGAAGCCTGCTAACAAAAGGTTGAGAACGTACCACATTTGATACATATTATTTAGAAAAAAAGGATTCTTACTATGCATACGATTCGTACCTGATTGATCATCTTGAGCATAAACCATAGCGGCTACCTGAAGAACTAGAACAGAAAAGAAAATTCTCAACATTGTGAGCGTATGCTTCTCCCTCACATTCCTTCCCTCCATCGCTATATATAGAAAGGTTTTACCATGCTTGGAATATTTTTTAGAACTGGGCTTGTAGTGAGCCATGCATCACATGGGAGTCATTCTCGAATTTATTTCACATTGGGTCCTTCGCCATTAATGCTATTGGCGATGGCTTCCTCACATTGGGCCATTCTCGAATTTGTCAGGACTTCCCAAGCCATCACCATTGGTATTGGCAACTTCTCAAACCATCGCCATTAACATTGGTGTTGGCTCAAAATTGGCCTTTTTTGATTGGTTAGAAAATACAGTCATTGCCAATGCTAATGGCAATGACTTGAGAAGTCACCAACGCTAATGGCGATGGCTAGGGGCGGACTTACCTTAGGGCACGGTACCTCTCAACTTTCGACGTGTAGTGGAATTTTTTTTATCGTTTTATGTTTTCCGATACCCATGAACGAAATTTTTGATGCACCTAAAATTTTCTTACAAATCCCAACACTAAACTTAAAATTTTATTAAAATCATAAAACTTTATAAAAGACCCAAGAATTTTTAATAAAAACACAGATTTAATTAAATTTGGCATTTGTGTTTTAATTTAACATTTGGGGTTTAATTTAAAAGCTCAAAAGGCCAATACCCGTTCTAATTCTTGATCCAAATACCCGATACACATTTTAATTTTTTATCCACCGGCTTTTGATGAAAAAGAACCAGAAGTGAGACGATTTCAGGGGCCATAGGCCATCGCTACACATCCATCGCTGATAGCCTAATTCCACCATCGTTGATCGCACACAACCGTCGACCGCCTGGCATCTTCTATTCCCCTCAATTGCTCATTAAGGTATTTTACTTTAGGGTTTATATGCAATTTTAGGATTTGTGAGAATGTACAATTGGGTGAAATTGGACTTTAGGATAGAGTTTAGTTGCTTTTTTTTAGTTGTTATAACAATTTGTTAATGTGTATTTGATGTTTTGATTATAGGGAAGATGAAACCACAAACTAAACAAGCTCAAATTAGTAAATGTTTTAAAAATAAAATTCCAAGATAATGATGATATTGATGGAAGTCCAAATATAGCTAATGATGATATTGATGGAAGTCCAAATATTCCTTCAAATCCTTCAATACCAAATATAACTGATTTGAAAGATCTTCCTTTGGATCCCGTTGATAGGTCACCTATTGCTAGTTATCACCTTGATCAAGTAGATGAAGTAAGAATACATTATCTTGTTAAAAAGACTTTTCAACCACGAAAGCTTATATTTCCAAACAAAATGTATTCTGGTTAGGCTAGACGTTTTGTTATAGGTTGGTTTGATACATATTCGTGATTAGAGTATAGTATTAAAGTATACAAAGCATATTGCTTATATTGCTACTTGTTTAAAGAAACCGTTGGTAATCAAGGTGGGAGAGATACCTTTTCAAGTGAAGGCTTTTGTAATTGGAGTAAAGGGGGTGCCTTAAGAGATCATGTTGGGTTACTTAACAGTTCTCATAATAAGGCTATACAAAAATGTGAAAATCTCTTGAAACAAAAGCAATCCATTCATGTGAAATTAAATAACCAAACTGAAGAAGAAAAGCTTGCAAATAGGTTAAGTTTGTTGGGTTCTGTTCATAGTGCTAGATTCTTGTTAGAAAATGGTTTACCATTTCGTGGTCATGATGAATCGGAAACATCTCTTTCTAAAGGGCTTTTTCTTTCAGCTTTAAAGTTCCTTAGTGATAATAACTCGGAGATTCGTAAGCACACATTAGGGAATGCAAAAAAGAATAATAAATTGACAGCTCCATCAATACAAAAAGAGATTATTGATTGCTTTGCGAAAGAAGTGAACAAAATCATTTGTGAAGAAATTAAAAATGATGTGTTTAGGTTGTTAGTAGATGAGTCTAGTGACATATCTTTGAAGGAACAAATGGCTGTAGTTGTGAGATATATTGATAAACTCGGAGTTGTTAAAGAGAGTTTTATTGGAATTGCACATGTGAAAGATACATCTTCTGCAACTCTTAAACAAGCCATAGTTTCTTTATTAGCGGATAATCAGCTGCGCATAGATCAAGTAAGTAATATATTTCTTACTTTCATTACATAAAATTTAATAGAGATTATTTGATTTATCTTACAGTTTATTTTTGTTAAAACAGGTATGGGGTCAAGGTTATGATGGTGCAAGCAACATGCGAGGAGAGTTTAATAGCTTAAAAGCTTTGATTTAGAGAGATAATCCATCAGCACATTACATACATTGTTTTGCTCATCAACTTTAGTTAGTGATTGTGGTTGTTGCAAAAAAAATCCCATTGTTCAAGGTTTTTATGAATACCTTTCCATGGTTGTTAATACGGTTTCTGCTTCTTGCAAACGAAAAGATATGTTACCGGAGGCAAGAAAAAAGAGAGTGGAGAAAGAAATATTTGAAGGTGTAATTAAGACCGGAAAAGGATTAAACGAAGAGGTTTCCCTTGCATGAGCCAGAGATACACGATGGGGTTCTCATCATGGAACAATCACAAGTTTGATTAAATTATTTCCGAAAGTTGTTGATGTACTTCATTATGTTAAAGAAGAAGGAGATAACATTCAACAACGTATTAATGCAAAAGGTATTCTATCATATTTTAAAAAACTTGAATTTGTTTTTTATGTGCACTTAATGGAAGATGTTCTAAGCATCACAAATGCTCTCTCAAAACATTTAAAAAAAAATTCAAGACTTATTATAAGCGCTAAGATGTTAAACGGAACAAAAGGAGCATTGAATGAGTTAAGACAAAAAGGGTTTGATGAGATGCTGAAAAAAGTGACTTCTTTTTGTCAAAAATACAATATTACGATGTTAGATATGATGGCAAGTTATGGTAACCCAAGGAATCGAAAGAATGTCATTTCTAATGGACATCATTTTGAAGTTGAAATCTTTAATACGGTTTCGCGTATGCAAATTCAAGTAATGGGAAATCGATTCAGTGAGGTAACAACTACTTTGATAGAAAATATGCCGGGTTTAAATCCTTGTGAGTAAACTCATGGGCGAGAGCCACTTTCATCACTAAACTGATGTTCGACCACCGGCCCCCTCCGTCTCATGTTGGATCAAAGCTGGATTAACATGAATGCTTTCCTCATCTGCTTGCCTTCAGTTGACTAGGCCTGCCTCGATGTCCGTACGTCCACCCCCGCGTCTACCACCACCTACTCTAGCCATACTATTCAACTGAAAGATAAAGAACAAAGGAACTTAACGTCATCATGATAGTTAACAAGTAAAACACAATAAGTAAGGTAAGTTGTTGATATACACTGGCCATCTGCAATTAACCATTACACTACTTCTTGGTTTATATTTGATCACCTTTATGATTAACATTAAAACCTTCTTTCTAATCTAAATCATTTAATGGGGAAAACTTTACTTACTACACACTTCCAATGCTTTGGCTTCGAGTTACCCGTACAGACATTAGTTACTTGGTCCCATTCTCAGTTTAAGTTCAGACATTGGGATTGTATAAATCTCTCAAATAATTGCTCTGATGCCAAATTGTAAGGCCCTGAACCCGTGAGACCTCTTGTGTTGGATTTACTTATTCACATATAGTTCTTGAACATAGAACTTCATTTATGCAACAAAAAAACTTCATAACATGACGTAAACTTGTCCAAATGTATTAAAACATTGTCTTAACATAACAACTATCAAAACATAAACATAACGGGATGCCAGGTCTTTAACAGTTGGGTAACTCTTCTCTGCATGCCAAGCATCTTCCAACCTACCCTTAACATGTTATGCATATTAAAAGTCAGCTTCACTGAGTGAGTGCTAGCTTTACATAAAAACACAACATTTAACAAAAGAAGAAGGACTTGACACACACATTGATCTAAAAGCTGGTAAAGGCGTAATTTTCACAAAACTTCACTTTCAAGTCATACATTATTTGTCTAATATGTTTCTTTACCTTAATTGTCAATTCACACTTGGTAGTATACTTCATGTCTCGTTAACCATAAAGTACATTTACCCTTGATCTTCAACTCCATTGGTACTGTACTTCACGTCTCGTTGACCATAAAGTACTAGTAGTGTAACCTAAGGCTCGTCACATGTAGGATTACAACTACCATCCTATGTCTCATAAGGCTCGTTACCTCTAGGTAGACCAAACACGCTTAGGGTTACGTTTACCCTATGAATGACCGTTGTCATTCCTTGTCACGAAGAACTAATTGTACAACCGTTGGCTAGCCACAAATACCTCTATAAAGGTACTGCCAAGCATAAAGTAACCATTCCCTTTCCCAGATATAGACAATGTAATAACTTATAAAATCATTCACCTTCTTACTTTTATTAAAAAACATTCTTTAACTTTCATTAAACTTTTAAAAACATCTTTACTTGCATAAAACATGTGTTTGCCTTGCTTTATCTTTCTTTAAAACTTTATTCACTTTCGTTTACTAATACAAAACTATAGTGAACACTTACATAGTTGTAAACCACCCCAAAGTACAAATAAAAGGGGATCTAGAACTCACCTGACTTGCTATAACTTTCTCAACGGTCGGCTAGGTTCGTATACTATCTGCATAAGGATCAACACACAGAAATCTATAATAATTGCTACTGTCGTATGTAGTTGAATACTCTAAGTACATGCCCCAGAGTATTCATGTGAATACTTTAAGTATGCAAATAAGAGTATTTATGCAAATATTCCAAGTATACGCCCAAAAGCACACACACTGAAGTACACACACGAGAGTTTTCCTTGTAAATACTCTAAGTATACTTTAAGTATGCGCCTAGAGCATTCCTGCGAATACTCCAAGTACAAGTGCATATACCTCACTGAATACCCTGAGTACCCGCCCGAGTATTTGTGCGAATACTCGGTCATCTTTTCGCAAAACCCTAACTTTGCATGGATCGGTGTCTCGTCCGAGATTTGCATCAAGGTTCTAACTTTCTTCGCTCAAAACGTTTGTTTGGCAACCATGAGTCCAGATCTATGGTTTTTTAAGCTATATCATACGTAAAAAACCGACCTTTATGGATTAAACTTTTTTTTTCTTTCCAAAAACCCACTTCAAAAGTAAAAAACAAGAGATTAAGATTGATCCTTACCTCAATGTGCGTATTTGTCATGTTCTTTCCTTCTCAGTCGATCCACAGCCGAAAAGAGTGAGATGAAGGCTTGACGAACCGGTTTTTTTTGGGCTCTCTCTACCTGTCTCTCTCTTTCTCTCTCTTTCCCTTGGATTTACGCGCAAATGATGAGAATGGGGAGGGAAGGGTATGGCGGCTAGGTTTTAAGGGGTATTTCCCTCCATCTTTTGTTTTTTATCCATTTTTAGTCCCTTAACTTTGTTCCTTTGACTTTAATATGAAATAACACCTCGTACGTTTTAGGATGTTAGGGGAACTGTCTCATCGAACCCTAAATCCTAAAGCTAAGCCCTAAACCTTAAAGCTAAACCCTAAAACCTAAAGCTAAACCCTAAACTATAAAGCTAAACTCTAAAGCTAAATGCTAAAAGCTAATTTCTAAACCCTAAATGTTAGGATGGTAGAGTTCGATGAGCCGATTATTACGCCACCGGAATGAGTTAAATCGGAGTTCGTTAAAGTTGTCACGGATCATTATTCAAATCCTTTTTAACCTTTCTAGACAAACTAATTTTTTATCTTTTTATCTCGGTCTTTTATAGTTTCAATGAAGGTTTTGTGATTTGATTATTTTGGTTGATGCAGTTCAGTAGTTGGATGGTTCATAAAATTATGTATTATTATTTTTTTTAAATTCTTTAAAGGTAGAAAAGGGTTGTATTGTTCGATTATAGACCTAAGAAACCTAGGAACGAGGTAAGGGGAACAACTTGCTCTTGTGTGTGGAACTTTGGCCTTTTAGATTTCTAAAATCTGATGACAATACCCCTCTACACAAGGGAATAATCACAATCTGACAATTGAATAAGACCCAAAATAATTGTATGGGTGTTGTTAAATACTTTTTTGTGTAAACTTCATGTCAAACAATAAAACTACTTTTTTTTGTGGGTGGTGTAATTTCAGTTTATTTTCTATGAACCTGTGGATCTCATCTGCCACCAAACGGAGGGCCAGCGCCTTGGATCGATTGCATGAATCTCTCCCTGATTTTGATCTCGGCGGTTTCTCTAACAAGGACACCGCCCCCAAAAAACCACAGAAAACTTTGGCGAATGCCCTTTGTTGTCGAATCGCACAAAGTTTGGGAGAAGATTTCCATTTGTCCCCTCGCCAGAAAGCCGTCATTGAATGCTTACAGAGGCCTCACGCTCAGGATTTCTTAACTGTTATTCCTATTGAAGGTCTGGGTCAACGTATGTCAGCGGTGGAGTACCGGTCAATCCTTAAGTACCGTCTGATGATCCCCATGTTCCCGAATGATGAAACTTGCCCAGTCTGCCGTAAAGCATGCCTGGATAAATACGGAGAGCATGCGTTACACTGTAGAGAGCTGCCGGGGTTTAAGTATCGCCATGACTTTGTTCGAGACGCGTTAACGGATATTCTCAGACGAGCAGGGATCTCGGCAAAGAAAGAGGCACCGGTTAATTTTCTTACGGACCCGGCGGAAGGGAGGTCCACCCTACGCCCGGCGGACGTGCTAGTTTTTGGTTGGGAGGGCGGGAAACATGCTTGTGTCGATCTCACAGGTGTATCCCCCCTTGCTGGGTTGCGGGAAACTGGGTTTGTGGCGGGGCAAGCGGTTATGAAAGCAGAGTCAAAGAAGGTGGAAAAGCACGCGAAAGCTTGTGAGGATAATCAGCATGCCTTTGTCCCCCTGGCGTTTGACACGTTCGGCTCCTTGGCGCCGGAGGCGGTTCGGTTCTTGGCTAGAGTTCAGCGTGTGGTCCACAGCAACTTTACGACTCCTCAGGGGCGAGGCTTTGTTTTTAGTAGATTAGGGTTTTCCATTCAGAAGGGGATGGCGGCGCAGTTTGTTGCCCGTCTACCTGCTATCCTTATGTAATTTGCCTTGTTGTTTGGAATGAGAAATTCACACTTCAGACTAAAAAAAAAAAAAATTTGTTCAAGGAACGGATGTATGTTGTTCCTGTTCACATCCGTTGGTTTGGCCGGCGGAGTTTGGCCCGTGGATCCCTACCTTCGCTAGCTTTCTGAACGAGCGGATCTCCGCATCCGTTTGTCACGCTAAAGGATTTGTTGCCAAGTCAAGTGACTCAAGTCCCGAATCAGCCGGTAAAAAACACGTTAATTTGGTTAACTCCCAAAATATAATATCAAGAAATCTTACTCTAAAACTTAATTACAATGTTAAACCCTAAAGTTTATATAGTCTACTAACCCTAGCCTATCCAATTACAATATGAATTGTATTTAATATTAAATTAAAATATAAACAACCTAACCTCGAACAGGAATATTGGTTAAATCAAATAATGGCTTCATAATCCTACTCGATTAGCAATCCAAATACCGCCCCAACTCAAACCATTGACTTGTGTATTTGAGTATATTGCCATCACCATATGGATGGGTCGGCCCCTCCTAACCGGCTTGCTAAAGTCGAGAATTAAACCCAACAGTGACATCCGCTAGTTGGGCTAGCGGATAACCTAGAATCCATCTCACAACTGAAAAGCACCTACAAACCATGTCAACTTCCAAAAACAACCTATAATAAAAAATCATGTTTCCAAGTAATGTCTTCCACAACCACTAGCTTAGCCTAGTGACAAAGGTGTATACCCAAGATTTCACTAAAACGAGGACGGAGGTATTGGGTTCAAGTTCCACCTATGAAGGGGGGGGGGGGGGGAGGGGATCCAAGACAGGTCAGGGGGTTATCTCACCAGTGATCCAAATTGCTGCTAAAAAAAAAGAAGTAATGTCTTCCGAAACTGCCACGTGACAGTTCCAGTGGATCGTATATATCAACATGGATTCCTTAATACATATCTATTCTCTAATAAATAAAGGTTTTGGTGAGACACTTGTCACCCTCCTATGCATTCTTAGTCTTTTTTTCCCGTCTCTCACTTCTATCAACAAAATTTTTAGTTGTTTTTATCATTTTTTGTTTCTATCCTCTCTCTCCTATTAAATAATAATGATTTTTATAACTATTTTTATAAAACATTTTTATTGAAAAAATAGGCTTGTTCATACAACATTTTTTTAAGCTGAATATTTCTTTCATTATTTTTATAAAACATTTTTAAAAAATAACTACATAACGTTTCTAGAATTTGTATTAAAAAAACTATGTAATATGTCATAAATATGTAATATTTAAATCTTTATTACTAAGTATATATAACATTACATTTATTTAACACGTGTAATACACCGGGTTTCTAACCCAGTATACACACACACACACACACGGAACGCTAAATATTGCGAGAATACGCTGAACAAAACGAATCACTCATGTTTTCAAGTTTAAAAAGTTTTAAAATATAAAAAAATGATATAAATGTAATCTTTATTCATTTTTCATGAAGCTCAAACAAAAATATGAACAAATTTCATTTATATACATGCCTACACATGTGTAATTCATGTGTAGGTTTTTTTACCTGCACAAGTGTAGAAACTTTTAAATATATAAAAGCCTATGAAAAACTAGTTTTATGGTTTTTTATGTACATAAACATACATATTTGTATGTAACAAGTATAAAATTTTAAAATTTCTTATCATGGATTAGAAAATTTAACAATTTAGGTTTTTTTTTACTTTACACCGACGACGCCTATCCGGCTGACATGCGTTGTTGGCATAGGTTACCCTATACCGACGACATGTCATTGGGATAGGGCCTTCCAAATTTTAGACTAGTGAAACTCTGTACTGACGACATGTTATCGGTATAGGGTTGGGGCAGATGGAGGGTAATTTGTACGCCCAACTGAAAACATATACCGATGACATGTTGTTGGTATATGTCTTCTTAAAAGTTGACTCGTCAAAAACATATATGGACGACATGTTGACAGTATAGGCCTACATATGCCGACGACATAGGACCCTACAAGTCATTGCGAAAACAAATCCAACAAACAACTTCTACTTCTTGTTTCACCCAAAAAAAAATAATCCCAAAACCCTCTCCTCTTTACCATTCGACGATTTCACAACTTTTGGGTTTTTTGGGAGCAATATTCACCAAACTCTCGGTTTTTGAGGTGAGTTAACATTTAGGCTTCAGTTTTCACTAAATATTCAACATTTCTTGGATTTTAAGTTTATTTTGTTTAATATTTCTTAGGTTGTTGAAGGGTTTCACCATTTCTTGGATTTTAAGCTTCTTGAAGGTAATTACTTGTTTTGGTTAGTAATTTGTGACAAATTATGTTTAGATGTATGTTTATACGTAATTACTTGTATTTATGTTTGTATGTATGTATATTTGTATGTATATGTATGTAATTGTGGAATTTGGCATACACTTATGTATATATGTGTATGTATGTTTGTATGTAATAACTAGTTTTGTGATGAAATTAGGTTTAGATGTATGATTCGTATGTATATAATGGTGTATTTATTCATTTGTTTATGTATATATGTTTGTATGTATATGTATGGATTTGTGTAATTGGGCATTTATTCATTTGTAGTTTTGGTTTAAGATATTAAATGATATATCCTCCAACACTTTTGACATAATGGTTCATCTAGTTCTTCATTTACCTGAAGAAGCTATTCATGATGGGCCTGTGCATATGAGATGGATGTATCATTTTGAAAGATACATGAAAAAGCTATTCTTGGTGGGTCTGTGTGTCTGGTGGTAAGTTATTTGTTCGTGTTTAATTTATGTCTTTACATTGAATATATTTTCAATTGCTTAACTGTTCAACTTCATGTATCAATGTAGGTGATCCCTTTCAGAGAAGGCGTTCAAAAGCTACAAACCTGAATTTATTTAAAAGATATGAGCAAAATGGAAAGAAGCCTCTATCCATTGACGTTGAACTTCAACCCGGCAGGTACAAGTTTTGTAACACCTTAAAAATTCCTAAAGAATATAAAGGCTAAAAGTGTCAAAAGTTAAAATCCAAGAGTTGGAATACAAATTCCCCAAAGTTGGAGGATTGAAAATAAAAAATTTGGAAATTAGGATGGTAGTGGATCACTACCAAGGTCCTTGGCGGTCTACTACGTGGATGGGAAGGAATCACGCTGGTGCTGACACGTGTCCTGTGACTTGCCTGAGGATTTTGACGTGTGGTGCTGGTGGCGGACTGTAATATCCAGGTTTTTTTCCCATGTATCAATTCCTGTTATCAGTTGTAACCTATCTATTTTCAAATTCAATAAACGTATCATCTCAAAAGAAACCTTTGCACATATTATTCTCATCCTTAGAATAATAAATATAAGACAATTAGGGTTATTATTTAATATATATATATATATATATTCCTCCTACAAAATAAGATAAAGTCTTGAAACTTTATAATTTATAATTATCATTGTGTAAATAAAATAAACATTAAACTTTCAATTAATTCAAACTTAAAATAGTCTAAAACTCATTTGATTTTATAGAATGAAGCATATTATTCATTTTATAAAGTCCAGGGGCTAAACTGACATTTTTGAAACTTATTTTAAACAAAAATTACAAGTTTACACATGAAATGATAAAAGCTTAAAACATCAGGACCTGTTGTGTAAATAACCCAAACACCCGGAACCCAAACTCAGTCACGAGTTCTAGTCCCGCAACACCCGATTTCCACCCTCTTTTACCCGAAATCGCAATCCCGGCCAAATACGTTGCACCTCGGGCTTCCATTTACGCATGCGATCCTTCCCCGAGGTGAATCAATGCAAAAGTCCAACTGTAAACACGCGTGAAGCCGGATTTTGATCCGTTTGAACTCAACCGTAAACTCCCAACTAATCTAGCATTTAATGACGAAATTGATTATAAATTCAGGTAGAAACATGTAAACGACACCACACCCAAGCTCTCTAAACTCTCAAGTCGTGATAATCAAACCTGCATTGCCGTTTGAAGCTCGCGACTGCCGGCTTAAAACCCAGAACCCGTTCTCGCTCAATTCGACTTTGTTTCAGGTAATTCCATAGGCCAAAGGCCTTGTTTTCATGTACAGATCAAAATCCCTCTCTTTAATTTCGTTAACATAGGGCAAATCGATTCGTATTTGGGGTTTCGATTTCTAGGGTTCATACGAAATTGGGGCTTGATTCGGGACTGTGTTTAAAAGATTTATTTTCTAAGTTATACTTCAGCGAGGCCCGTAGCCGGGTGGTTAAGGTGTGTGTGTGGACTCGGCCGACCCGGGTTCGAATCCGGCCAGCCTGAGTTTTGCGTTTTCATTTTTGTTGGGCTTGTTAAACAGATTTTATATTTCTAAATTTTTGTATAAAATCAGTTACACTTTTATAGACTTAAAAACAATTTTTATTTACACTTTTGTCTCTATAAAACATTTATTTAATTAAAACTTAACTAAAACTCATAAATAAATCTTAAAATTAGGTTTAAATGCTCAAAACTATAAAAATACTTTTAAAACTTATAAAAACTTATACTTTAAGCAAGAAATACTCAGAAAGACAACTTGTTAATATTTTCTCGATTAAATAAAATCTTTTTTTTTTCTATTTAAAACTTCAAATTATAAACTGTAATTAACAAAAAAAACTTACTTATATAAATTTTATAAATTTAGAAATAAATTTATAAAACTTATATTTTCATTTGGAAAATCAGAAACTTATAAGTATGTATGTTTTATAAAATTTATTAAAAACTTAAATAAATTATGCAAAACAGAAAATGAATATGTTTTAAATTATTTCAAATCAGAATATTTATAAACTTAGAATTTGAAACATAAACATAGTTAAAATACTTGTACACTTGAAATTAAAGCCATATTTTATATAAATCCACATTTCTAGAAAACTTTTAAACAGTTTCTAAATATTATTTAGAATAACTTCAAAGCATCTTTAAAATGGATGCTTAATAAATACCTTAAATAATTTTAATATATTTATTTTTAAACTCTTTTAATTATACTTAAAAATTATTTAAGCAATTAGATAATTATTATTGATAGTTGTTATTCTTCTAGGTAAACTATTATTTTATTTTAAATAAATTATTAAATTCTTATAGATAATTAATTAATATCCTTGTTATTCTTTACTTAATATGTAAACTTTATAAAACTTAGAGAACTATTTAGATTTATAAAACTTGGAGAACTATTTAGATTTATTAGTTGAAATTCATTTAAACTTCGAGTTTAATAAACTTTATAAAGACTTGTTAACACAATCCTTCCCGCTTCCCATTTGAAACCCTAGAAAATCTTAAAACCCTAGATCCTTATTATAAACTTTTAGGATCGACTCTTAAACTTTAGACTTGTCATTAGGCTTATTGTGAGGATATCTTTTCTCAAAGCTTTGCTACTCCATTTCCCTATCAGACACTCATTTCAAGTGAGTATACTTAGCCCCTTTTTGATTTATAAACTTGGGGTGGAACATGTTCAAACTTTTAGACTTATGCAATTCAAACATAACTATGCTTATATGCTCTCTATTTGTTATATGCTTTGAGACTTGCATGCTTAAATTAAACTTGAGACTAGCATGTTCATTAACTTTGGCCGAGCCTATAGTAACAATAATAGATCTATTGTATTTGACCAATCCACCTTGATTGATTGACCCTTCGGGGGGGAGCCCATGGTGATTGTTACTAAACTTAAACTTTAAACTTTTAAGGGTAACCCTCGGGTTATGCCTAAACTTGGTTGGAGGTTTGAAGTGCACAATGTTTAACTTGCTTGTTCTCACATTTATACTTAGATGCATTAATCATAGTGAATTGTAAAACTTTTAAATAATTTGTTAAACGGTGTCAAAACCTTTGTATCTCACCAACTAATTTTAGTTGACAGTTTTCTTAACATGTTTCAGGTGCTCAAGTTTGAATGCCTATCTTGTGAACACGTAGGATGCTTGGACCTAGAAAGACTATCAATTTAATCTTATGTTTTATTATTATTGTTGAACAATATGTTTTCCTTGTTATGTTTGAACCTTTAAAATTCATTAATGAAATATTGAAACTTTATTATTCAACCTTGTGCTTTTGAACAACCGCGTCCGCCCCGAAGTATAATCTTCCGTCGGTTGGGGTGTGACACGGAATGCTAGCCGCGCCCTTAACGGCCTGCCAGCCGAAAAAAGTGGGCGAGTCCGCTAAGCAAGTGATGCGTGTAGGGCTGACGCATGCAAGGCGGTAGTGGACCGCTACCCCCTGTGTAACGGTCCGCTACGGGTCCGAAAACACACAAAAACTTTCAATCACACTCACTCAAGCTCTAGTCCCATGTATCCTCAGCTCCCGGTCCGCATCCGAAAGTTCGGTTTCTCGCAATTTCATCCGCAAATTGCCTTAGATAGTACCGAGGTAAGGTTTCTGAGATTCTTATGTAAACCTATGATAGGGGTACTGCTTATAGTAATGTGGGTATAATCTAGGATATACTCGAGGTGTTGGTTTTTACAGTTATTTGAAAGTAAGTGCTTTGAGGTGAGTTTCTCTAAAATGCACTCTGTGAAAATATTGTTTTCAAATGATTTTACGGTGAGATCCCTATGATATCATATATATATATATATATATATATATATATATATATATATATCCACAAATAGCGCTTATTATGACCGATGAGTTGGGAATCATATATCCAACATTATGTGGGTGGGACTGACGGGCGAGACTGATCTTCTCGTTATGGTCGGAGTTGTATCCGGTAGCTAGCGAGTCGCTAGTATATACATAATAAAAGCTCAGTGCCCGAGTAAAGCTGAAGCTATTGGTTGGGGATTGGGATGGATGGTTATTATACCAGACCCGAGTAAAGTTGAGGTCTTGGGGTGTTTTGTATCGTGGATACCATTTATAAAAACATGGTTTTGTTTATGAACTCACTAGCCTTATGCTGATCCATATGTTTTGATTTGTGCGTTTTAGTTGTGTTAGTAGGAGGAGATGTGATCAATGTGCAAGCTTATGATAATGTGGTTCATTGTTTGGGTTTGAGTGAAAAATACTAGCACGTCATCGCTAGTCCAGATATGATACCGAGGGGAGTGATTGAATGTGAGGGGTATGTTGCATGCAAACCATGACTGAAAATGAGTTAAGCCTTTTCAAATGTTTCCTTGTGTTCAAAAGGCATTGGTTGTTTGTTGGATTGTAAATCTATTGAGAGTGTAATTCTTATGAATCTTGCATGACCTTGGACCTTAACTTATGTTTAGTTAAAACAATTGTTTGAGAATTTGTAATGTGGATTTGAAGCAAAATATTTTGCTTGAGGGCAAGCAAAACTCAAGTGTGGGGATGTGATAAATGACCAAAGTTTCATGCATTAAAGGGTGCAATATATTATATTTATACAAATTAATATGGGGAATGCAAAGGTTTTGTGTAGCTATGCATGTGCAGGTGTTGGAAGCTTAATGTATGATTTTAGAAGATATTATGCGAGAGATGTAAGAGTTGGAAGGGAGACGGAGAAAACGGGGCAAAAATGCAGGATCCAGCGTAAGCCTACGCCACCTGGCGTAAGCCTACGCCACCCAGCGTGAGCTTACGCCACCCAGCGTAGGCCTACGCCTAACCTTTTCCTTCACAGCAGGTTTCAGGGGTGCGGCGTAAGCTTACGCTGGTTACGTTTCAGACGCGGATTTTTAGTGAAACAGCCGATTTTCAGTGTTTAATTGGGGGTTTCTTCCCCAAATTCAAAAGGATCTTTTCTACACAGTTTTTGGGCGATTTTGGGGCGATTGGAGGCTAGGAAACACTATTCTAAGATCGATTGTGAAGATTGATACCGAATCATTGAAGAATCGAAGATGAATTCCACAACCATGAGCGGCTAATCCACCGGTAATCATTCCCGGGTGGATTGTTTGTAAGTTTTTAGGGTTTTATCATGTGCTAGCTTTGAGAAACAATTCTTGTAATCATTTGGTTTGAAATACTTGAATCTTTGTGTTTAGTATGGTTATGAACTCACGGGAGTCGATAAATTCTTGCACCATTGACCCCGTTAGATGATAATTGCTATGAACTTTGATTTGTGTTGAATCTATTGATTAATCTAATTCTATATTGCATACATTTGTCTCGATTTCATTCGTGAATATTGTCTTACACTATTTGCCGATGATATATGAATGTTGATGTTCTTGGTTAGATTTTGTTAATTTGATTTGGATAACCATTTGATTGCTTGAACTCATATGTTGGTGTGATAATCCCTAAGTACTTGTGAACTTGAAACTCGGGCGTGATTCCTTTTTAATTATTGTTACAATATAAATTGTTTGTTTGTTACTTGATAATTCTTGTTTGTTGAGTTTGATAAGTTTCACGTAAATCATTGCTTGTGTTTGGTCAGAAAGACCCATTGCCACTTTATAAATCACTTTGTCAATTGAAGTTATGCACCGACCACAAACTCTTCATGGTTCGACACCCTTCTTACCCTAACTAGTTTAAGGTGATTAGGACACTCTAACTCTTTATCTTTGACCGGTCCCTTCGACACCGATCAAATTTTGGCGCCGTTGCCGGGGAGTGTGTGCGCTTGGTGTTTTATTTTAATTGACTCGTGTGACTATTTGTTACTTGTTTTGTTTGGTTAATCTTCTTCTATTTTTGTGTTACGCGTGGTGTTTGTTTGTGTGTAGGTGACAGATTAGTGCATGCGTACATGTTCATCCGGGAGGACTTCACCGCTTGTTTTTGAACCAGAAATTGAGAGGATAGCAAGGCAAAACCGAACCCTACAACAAAATTTACAACCCATTTCATCGGAACCATCACCTATGGATAGCCGAAGCAGTCATTCTGGAACTAGCATGAGAAACCGTGGCCCAACTCCAAACAGAGGCCCAATTCCTAACCGCCCACCAACTCCACCTCACCGAACCCCAACCCCATCTATACCTATCAATAACAACCAACCCCGTGGGTCGGGTCCAGTTCAACAAAACCGACCCGTTAAAATCCGTACCAATCCCACGTACCAAGGAAGAAGGGTACCACAACAAAATCAAACCCCTCTTGGAAACATCTTTGGAGCTCAACCAAGAGACTACAATGAGGATGATGGTTGGGAGGATGACGACGATGAATACTTTGGGTATGATGATAATGAAGATGTTGGGAATGGTAATGGGTTTGGAGATTATGAGTATGAAGCTGGTGAGCAGAGCCAATTTGGAGAATATAATGAGGGGCAAGGCTTTGGAGATGAAGAAGAGGTTAATTATGTTCACTAAAGGGCGAGACAACCAATGGGTCGAACGAGTAGACCCGAGAGACCTGTTTATCCTCCTAGACAAGAAGGGAGGGGATTTAATGGGGGCTACAACAACGAAAACCGAAGAAAACCGGTAGCCCCTATGGGTGGAGTTAATGGTCGCTTTCGACCGACTATTTCAGAGAATGCTTCTCCAATTGTTCCACCAATTCCCGGAATGAGGCGATTCAAGTCAAGGCCAAATTATATCAACGTTCTACCACATTTTCATGGCATGGTTACTGAAGAACCATACACCCATTTAGCCGAGTTTGCCGCCATCTGTAGCACAATTGGAGATGAGAACTTCGATCAAAGCGAGGTCAAACTTAGACTTTTCCAGTTTTCACTCAAGGATCGGGCGAAGCAATGGTTTGTCACATTAACGGCGAATAGCATTCATACATGGGAGGAGATGCAACAAGTATTTTTAGATGAGTATTATTCGGTTGCGAAGACGGATGACTCCCGTATTGAGATTCGGACTTTTCAACAGCAAACTAGTGAGCCATTGCATGAAGCGTTTAAGAGTTGTTGAGGAAATGCCCCCACCATCAAATTGAGTTGTGGGAATTAGTAAAGTGTTTTGTGGATGGTTTGACTTAAGAGGAAAGGAAATATTTGAAGTCCACAAGTAATGGAACTTTGTTATCTAATCCCGAAGAAGAAGATTGAGATTTCTTGGAACGGATGAGCCAAAGTTCTAAAGCCGAGGCATCGGCTAGCCGAAGAGCCAAACACTCAATTTCTAAGTCCGTCCCAGACTATGAAACAAAAGAGAGGTTGGCATCCATGGAAAGAGAGTTAGCATTGTTGAGGAAAAGTGAGAAGAAAGAAGTAGCGGGAGTAAAAACTCGGTTTGATGTTTGTGAAAATTGTGGAGATTTGGGGCATAAAGCGATGAATTGCTCAATGCAAGATGGTAGACAAGAAGAAGTGAACCAAGTTTATGGTGATAGGAAACCATATGATACAAACTCAAAATCCTATCACCCGAGCTCAAGGAATCATCCCAACTTCAAAAATGGGGATGCGTTAAACTAATTGAACCCAAATTTCCAATGTTCAAATCAAGGTACTTCGTCATACCAACCTCGTCGACAAAGCAATTATAATTCGGGTGGTTACCAAAGGAGCTCTTATAACAATAACCGGAACACAAATTACCCCCAAGGAATTACAATCAAGATCATCAACAACAAGGTGGATCATCGGGGGGTGATGATGCGGTTAATTCAAAGTTGGATGCACTGTTGGAGATGATGAAAGAATCCAAAAGGGAGAATGAAATGAGAGATAAGTCTCACGCGGCATTGGAGAGACAAGTTGGGCAATTGGCACAAGAAATAGCTCAATTCAAGCAAAATGAAGGTAAATACCAAGTGACACCACATTGAACCCAAAACATCATGTTAGTTGTAGGATCGGTAGATACAAGGTGGTTCTATTCTAGTTGATATTGGCGGAAACAATAACAACTAAACAAAGTAAACAAGTAAACAAGAAGAATACTGATAAATGCACTGTTGTATTAAGCTTCTGAGATTACAAGATTACAACGAAACCTCTATGAAGGCACACTTGTGTATGAAGTGTTTACAAGGTATATATAGTAACTTAGAATCAAGACAGACCCTTGATTCTAAGGATCAGATCTAACACAAGCCGTTGATCTTGTTTATGAAGCTAAATTACACGTAAAGACTAATCTAGTTAACTTTACTGAAACGTCTTCTTAGGCATCATTGTTTGCATGCTTGGAGAAGAAAGTTATTGTCCTTTATTGGTTGCACCAGTGAGGTTCCTTCTGCTTGGAGTGTGTCAGTTGCTTTTGCAGAAAGGTGTCAGTTGCTTTTGCAGAAAGGTGTCAGTGGCGCTTTGCATGGATAGTCAGCTGCAACGTTTGATCTTCAAGGAATAAAGCTATCAGCAGCAAAGTTGAGGATCCGCAGCAGGACTCAACAATCCAAAGCTGCTGAGGATTTGCCTATCAGCAGCAACAAGTGTTGGACGTTGCTGATAAGCCTATCCGCAGCAACTTTGGTCTTCAAGAGATAAGGCTGTCCGCAGCTACTTTGTTCATCGGTAGAGGAACAGGCATCAGCAGCAAACAAGCTTTTCCGCAGCAGTTGTTGGTCAGCAGCAAAACTGTGCGGTCCGAAGCATTCGTACTTAGAGAATTTTGTAGCTTTCAGTCTTTGATTCTACAAACTCCCCCTAGACTGATGCTACCAAAACTCTTCTAATCTCTTTGTTGCTGAAGCTTTTGCATGTGGCAGACTATCCTTGCAACCTCATAACCTCTTGGATCCCTGCTGGGATTGTTCAGTGGAAGCTCAGATAGAGTCTTGATGTCTTTACTTGGCATTTTGAAGATTGCTTTGATTGAACATCTCATCTTCTGATCCTTAACATCAGTTAAGGTGAACTCATCCGTATCAGCATTGTAGGACCAATTCACAAATGGAGAGTGGGACTGAAGGGGTTTGGCATCTATGATCACATATTTGCTAGGGTTGAAATGGTGTTTGATCACTAGCATAAGATGTTTCCCACCCTCATTTGCAGGCTCATGAGCTTCACCCAGCTCCAGAATTCTTCTTAGATCAGAATCTGGCAGTTGCATCACTTCATCAACAGTCGTGTAAATTGATCTTCTTGCTTCAGTCCTCCCCCTGAAGACTTCAAACCATTGATCCTGAGAGCTATAGAATGTAGAACCAAAGACTGTTTGCTACAAAATTGTTCTAAGCACAACTGCTGAGGATAGCACAAGAATGCTGCTGATCAAGTCTGCTGCGGACAAGCTGTTTTGCTACTGATACTTAGTCTCCTGCTGAAGACCAAAGTAGTTGCGGACAGCTTTATCAGCTGAAGACCAAAGTTGCTGCGGATAAGCTTATCAGCAGCATCCAACACTTGTTGCTGCTAATAGGCATATCCTCAGCAGCCTTGGACAGATCAGTCTTGCTGCTAATCCTCAACCCTTGCTGCTGACAGCCTTGTACCTTGAAGATCATTCGTTGCAGCTGCCTATCCAGGCCAAGCGTCACTGACAACTTTCTGCAAAAGCTATTGACACACTCAAAGCAGAAGGAACCTCAATGGTGCAACCAATGACGGACAACAATGCTCTTCCCCAAGCATGCAAGTCATGATGCATAAAGAAGACGCTTCAATAAAGTTAGCTAAAGATCAATGGTCTGTGTTAGATCTGATCCTTAGAATCAAGGGTCTGTCTTGATTCTAAGTTAGTATAAATACTGTGTAAACACTTCATAGTAAGTGTGCTTGAGTGTACTTTTCAATAGAGTTTTCATTTGTAATCGTTTATTCACAGAAGCTTAATACAACAGTGTTCTTAACTGTATTCTTCCCGTTTACTCGATTATACTTGTGTAGTTGCTATTGTTTCCGCCAATTTCAACTAAGAACAGAACCATCTTGTACTTTCACGATCCTACAAGTGGTATCAGAGCTTTGGCTCAAG
Source organism: Smallanthus sonchifolius (assembly GCA_023525975.1). Taxonomy (NCBI): domain Eukaryota; kingdom Viridiplantae; phylum Streptophyta; class Magnoliopsida; order Asterales; family Asteraceae; genus Smallanthus; species Smallanthus sonchifolius. Next base: position 85,651,257 of record CM042034.1, on the reverse strand, counting down.
ATTAAACAAACTAACACTTGTTTAATCACTTTCTGGTTCTATTCTAAACTTTATCTTTGATCTAGTCACCCAAAAACACAAAACAGAAATGGCACAAAGCAATGGATTTGAAGACATTGGCAGCATCAACCGACCACCAAGGTTGGTGTCTGGGGAGGACTATGACATGTGGAAGAACCGCATGGAGAGCTTCTTTTGCTACCAGGAGTATGGAATGTGGCGATCCATCAAGGATGGACCCTACATTCCCATGGTGGCCTCTGCTGACTCCGGAGGACTACTAGTCCCGAAGGAACCCTCCAAGTATTCTGACGAAGACATCAAGAAAATGGAGGTGGACTTTAAGGCACTGGGAGCTATCTAAATGTGCCTTCCAAACGAAGTTTTTCACAATTTCAGGGTCTACAAAACTGCTAAGGAGTTATGGGATGCTCTGGAAAAGATGTTTGCTGGATCTGAGGAGGTCAAAGAGAACATACGTGACATCCTCAAGCAGCAGTATGAGAACTTCGTTCGGAAGGAAGGTGAGTCACTAACAGTTTTATATAACAGGTACACGTACTTGGTTGGAGAACTGCAGTGCTCCAAGGTGAAGCTGGAGAATGAAGACATTCTCAAGAAGTTCATAAGATCTCTCCCAAGCTGTTGGACATTATACACAGTGTCTATCAGAAGAACGGAGAATCTGAAGACTCTCCAAATGACTGAGCTCTTTGGCATGCTCAAAACATATGAATTAGAAATGATTCAAGCCAAAGAAAGGAGCTCCAGTCATCAATCAGCTTCCACTTCCTCCACCACCACCTCAGCGCTTCACTCTGATCATTCTGGTCCTAGTGCAAGCAACTACTATTCACCCATAGTCACACATCCCCAAACACCAACTGCTTCACAATCCAACTCATCACCATTTCTTCTTGAAGCCCCTCCTCAACAGTCAACCTCTACTGCTTTTGTCTCTGACAACTCAAGCAGCATGTATTTCATAAAGGAGGATCTGGAATGCTTTCATCCAGATGATCTTGAAGAAATGGATATTCAGCACTCATATTCTATGCTCTCCCTCAGAGCAAAAAGGTTCTATTCTAGAACCGGGCGATCTGTTCCAAGCAACAACTCAAACACCAGAGTTGGATTGGATAAAAGCAAGATCCGGTGTTACAACTGCAACCAAATGAGTCACTTTGCTAGGGAGTGCAAGGCACCAAAAACCAATCCGGGTGCCAGCCATCAAAGACAAGCCTACCAAGGTCAGCCCAGGCAACAGCAGTAGCAGCAGCAAGGAAATCCTCCAGCACAAATGGCAGCCTGTGCAAACGTTGGAACTTCAGACTTTGACTGGAGTTTTTAATATGAAGATATTCCTGCCACCAACCAAGCTCTTATGGCAGACACTGCAGAGATACCACCTCAGGTATTTGAACATCTTTGCTCTCAAGCTTGCATTGACAAAGTTTTAGGTTATAGAAAGCATAACCAAAATCTGATAGATCAAAATGAAGAGTTTCATCAAATGAAGTCTGAATTCAAAAAGGTCGAAAATACTTACAAAGAAAAGATTAACTGCCTTAAGAAAGAGATTTCATCATTAAAACATGAACAAACCAATCTTGAAACTCAGATTGATGATCTATTAGTAAAACTTAAAGCTACCAGAGCTGAACTGGCTGAACAGAAAGTTCATGTTGAAAAATATGAATTTTCTTCTAAAAAGCTACAAAGATTGTTAGATATTCAAGTCCATGAAAAGGTAAAATCTGGACTTGGCTATCATGATAACCAGTACAAGACAGTTCCTCCTCCTGCTGACTACGTTGCCATTCACGAACCAAGCTTCAATACTGCAAATCTTGACACTGCAAACCGAAACCTTGATCCTTCAATGGATGAATGTTTTGTGGAAGACTGCTATACTTCATCAGAGTCTAAGTCAACCTGCTCAGACCACTGTGAAACTAGTACCGTCCTGTCTGCTCCTGTCTCTGAAGTGGTTCCGAATAAAGCTGAAGTATATGTAGCCATGCCAACTATCCCATCTCCTGTCCCCTTCAAACAGATCAAGATCAGCTATCCTCCAAATGGAAGAAAGCTAAACATTGAAGAAGGAGAGACATCCGGCTCCACCATCCCAAAGCCTCAACCTAAGCCTATCACAAAGAGGAAGGTGTTTGATATTTTTCATGCACCTGGGGTAAAGGTCCCATTTGTTCAAAAGACCCTAGAAGAAGCCACTTTTGAACATAACAAAACTCATCCATGGAACTTCAAAGATCTGTTCCAAAGAAAGGACTATGTGTACTTTCAAAGGGACAAAACAGCTCTATCTTGTTTTGTGTGTGGCAGATATAATCATACTGCTAGCACCTGTTTCTATTATCCTGAGCAGCAAAGAACCTTGGAGCAGCAGGCCTTTGAGAAGAGAAACAAGAACAAACAATCAAGAAGCTTTGAACCCAAAGCAACTCAGTTCAGAAACTCTCAATCTCCACCAAGACAGCAGCTGCCAAAACCTCAACAAACCTGTATTATTTGTGGTAAGTCAGACCACTTTGCTGCTAAATACAGGTTTAATCCTTTCAACCAGATAGCAAACTGCTCATCTGGATTTACACCATCAGCAGTAAACAAAACTGCTGCTGACCTTGAAAAGGCTGGAAAAACAAAAGTTAAGCCTTCAGCAGCAAAAATGTCTACTGCTTATAAAGGGAAATCAAAGGCAAAAGCCATCAGCAGCAAAAGTGTCTACTACTGATAAAGCAAAATCCAAGGCAAAGCCTTCAGCAGCCAAACATACTGCTGCTCCAGCAAAGCCATCAGCAGCAAAATCTACTGCTGATAAGCCAGAAACGTCAGCAGCAAAATCTGCTGCTGACAATGTGAAGAAAGCTGGAAAACCACCAAAACAGCAATGGAAAGCCAAACCATCCCCAAGCACAATCATTGGTTTTATTGACTGCAAGCATGCTGACAAGGACAAATTAGCAACAATTTTCTCCAAGTCTGCAAGCTCCAGTGTCCCTCCCACTAATTAATTATCTCTCATGTGCAGGGACAGCCAGGTCATAAGAACAATACTTGGGTGGTAGATAGAGGCTATTCCAGATACATGACAGGCAACAGGTCCATCCTCTCAAACTTCAGACACTTCAATGGAGGATACGTTGCCTTTGGGAGTGATTCAAAGGGTGGTTCAATCACTGGACAGGGGACCGTGTCCAATGAAAGGATGAGTATTGAAAGAGTCAACTATGTTAAAGAACTTGACTTCAATCTCATGAGTGTTTCCCAAGTATGTGATCAAAAGCATTTGATGCTCTTCACTGATAAAGAATGCTTTGTCTCCTGGCTTAAATAAACCTCCTCTAGAGAAGATTCTCCTAACTGCTCAAAGAAAGGACAACTTATATGTGCTTGACATGAATGAAGTCACTCCATCTGGTAGTGTTTCATGCTTTCTATCAAAGGCATCAGTTGATGAATCCGCTCTCTGGCACAGGAGGTTAAGCCATGTTAACATCAAAACAATCAATAAATTAGTGAAGAACAATCTTGTCAGAGGGCTTCCTGACAAAGAATTCCAGCTGGATGATCACTGTATTGCCTGCTTGAAGGGGAAACAACACAAGAGTTCTCACAAGCCCAAGACTTTGAACACAAATGACACTCCTCTCCAGCTGCTGCATATGGATCTCTTTGGTCCTACAAATGTCATGTCAATGGGCAAGAAGTCATACTGTCTAGTGATAACTGATGAATTCACCAGATTCTCATGGGTATACTTCTTGAGAACAAAAGATGAAACAACTAAGATTCTCAAAGCCTATATCCTTAGGGTAGAGAATCAAAGCAATCAGAAGGTAAAGATCATAAGGTGTGACCAAGGGACAGAGTTCAAGAATCACACCTTGAACAGTTTCTGTGAGAGCAAGGGCATTGAAAGGCAATACAGTGCTCCAAGAACTCCTCAACAAAATGGGGTTGCCGAAAGAAGAAATAGGTCTCTGATTGAATCAGCAAGATCTATGCTGGCTGACTCAAAGCTGCCCCTTACATTCTGGGCAGAAGCAGTCAGCACAGCTTGTTATGTGCAGAACAGAGTTCTCATTGTTAAGCCTCTCCAGAAAACACCTTATGAACTTTGGTTTAACCGGGTTCCCTACATTGGCTTCCTGAAGCCCTTTAGATATCCATGTACCATTCTTATCACACATGGGGTTCTTCCTAAGTTCGGTGCAAAGTCTGATGAAGGATACTTTGTGGGCTACTCCTCTCAATCAAAGGCCTATCGAGGGTTCAATTCTAGGACTCTGATTGTGGAAGAGTCTGCTAATGTGGAATGCAGGGAACACATTGTCTGTGAACAAGGCAAAGGTCCTGACTGGCTCTTTGATATAGACTCCTTCACCCAGATATTTGAGCCCCTCATGTTCTCAAATATGGAGTCTTCTTCTTTAAAGTCAAAGCTTCTTCCTCAACCTCTTCTCCTGACTACAGACTGGAGTTTCCCAGTCCCTACATCAGGATGAAAAGGCCATCCATTGATCCTCCATCAGTGGAAGAAGCTATTGAAGCCGGTACAGGTGAAGTCGGTCCTTCCAACACCTCCAGCAGCAATCTCTCTGACCAAGAAATCCTCAATGAAGCCTCCTCAATCCATGATGAAGAAGCCTCTGATATAGATGCTGCTGATGATGTGGAAAACAATGTTCAAAACCTTCAAGATCCTCTCCTCATATATGAAGACACTCCTGATCTGAACCAGAGTAATCTTGAAGAGGGGATAAGGCTGGATGTGATACCAGCACAGAGAATAAACAAAGAGCATCCTCTGGAAAATATCATTGGCCAAGTCCACAAAGGCATCCAGACAAGAAGTAAGTCTCATGAAGCAAATATTTGTTTGTTCTCTTGCTTTCTATCTCAGGTGGAACCCAAGAAAATTGATGAAACTCTCAAGCACAGCAGCTGGATTGAAGCAATGCAGGAAGAATTGCTGCAATTCAAAAGGCAAGATGTTTGGAAGCTTGTTGATCTTCCACCTAGTCACACAGCTATTGGAACAAGATGGGTCTTCAGGAACAAGCAAGATGAAAGGGGCATCGTGATCAAGAACAAAGCCAGACTTGTAGCTCAAGGTTACACTCAAGAAGAAGGTATTGACTACGATGAAGTCTTTGCTCCTGTTGCCCGTCTGGAAGCCATCAGAATCTTTCTGGCATATGCAGCATCCAAGAAATTTATGGTCTATCAAATGGATGTTAAAAGTGCCTTTCTGTATGGAAAGATTGGTGAAGAAGTCTACGTCAAACAACCTCCAGGCTTTGTGGATCCTGCACATCCTAATAAAGTTTTAAAACTAGACAAAGCTCTCTATGGCTTACATCAAGCCCCAAGAGCCTGGTATGAAACTTTATCTGGCTATCTGCTAAGCAACAACTTCAGAAGGGGGGAAATTGACCAGACGTTGTTCATCAAAGATGAAGGGGAGAAATCTTATTGGTACAAATATATGTTGATGACATAATCTTTGGATCAACAAGAAAGAAGCTCTGCAAAGACTTTGAAGTCCTGATGCATTCAAAGTTTGAAATGAGTTCAATGGGTGAACTAAATTTCTTTCTGGGTCTTCAAGTCAAACAGGTACCAAATGGAATCTTCATAAGTCAATCAAAGTATGTCAAGAGCATCTTGGAAAGGTTCAAAATGGCTGACTGCTCTGCTGCAAGAACACCTATGCAAGTGCACCATCAACTGTCCCCGGACAAAGATGGTATGGATACTGATCAACATCAGTACCGAGCAATGATAGGATCTCTCATGTATCTCACTGCCTCAAGGCCAGATATCATGTTTGCAGTTTGCCTATGTGCAAGATTTCAAGCAGCTCCAAAAGTCTCTCATCTACAAGCTGTCAAGAGGATCTTTAGATACCTAAAGGGAGCTCCAAAACTTGGGCTATGGTATCTAAAGAATGAAAGTTTCAATCTCTATGCCTACACTGACAGTGACTATAGGGGCTGTAACCTGGACAAAAAGTCCACATCTGGGGGGTGTCAATTTCTTGGGGGAAGGCTCATCTCTTGGCAATGCAAGAAACAAACATGTGTTTCTACTTCAACAGCTAAAGCAGAATACATTGCAGCTTCAAGTTGCTGTGCACAGGTCATCTGGATCCAAAATCAAATGCTTGACTATGGAATGACCTTCATGCAGACTCCAATTCACATTGACAACATGAGTGCCATCTCTATCACGAACAATCCAGTGCAACACTCCAAGACTAAGCACATTGACATCAGGTATCACTTTATCAGGGATCAAGCTGAGAAAAAGAGAATTACCTTATCCAAGGTTCACACAAATGAGCAATATGCTGATTTGTTCACTAAACCTTTTGATGAAGCGAGATTTCGATATCTAGTTGAATCAATTGGCATGATGAACTTTGAATAAGACATGTATCTAAATTTTTGTTTGTTCTTATAAATATGTCTGATACTTTGTTCTTAATAAAAGTTACATTCAGCAGCATCTTTTTCGCTGCTGACAGATTTAATCTTCAGCAACAAAGTTTTTGCTACTGACCGCTTTAAGTTATCAGCAGGAACAAGTTTCCTACGGATGGCTTTAAGCCAGTCAGCAGCAACATATTTGCTGCGGATGCTTTCATCCATCAGCAGCATCCAAGTCTGCTGCTGAAAGACTTAACTATCCGCAGCAACCAAGTCTGCAGCGGATAGCTCAACCATCTGCAGCAACCAAGTTTGCTGCTGATGGGTAAAAACAAGTCTACATTAACTTTTACCCGCTGTAAATATTACTGTCAGTCTTTACCATGACTGCCGCAGTGGACTACAGCTGTCACAGTAAAAAGTAAAAGGATTTGTACTGTACAAGTGAAGTTGCTTTTTCCTTCCTCTGCCGTTATATCATAAATCACCCTTTCACCACAACCTCTTCATATTATATTTTAACCTAACTACCATCGCTTTCTCTCAAGTCCCCACAACATTCAAAGCTTTTCATCCTTTAACTACCATTCAAAAACCTTCCATTTCCCTCCCTACACAACAAAAATGGCAGAGGCAGACATAAACAACCCAAATGACAAGTTCTCCCCATACCACAACCTCACTGCTTACCTAGTCAAGGGAAAGAAATCAGAAGGATTTGATGACATGATCTATTTTCTTTGTCGATCAAAGATTCACCATGCCTTAACCATCAACCCGACTATATATATTCCTCACATGGAGGATTTTTGGAGCACAGCCGTCTACTCTACCGAACAAGGCACTCCCCAAATCAAAGCCACGGTAGACGGCAAAGAAGTTATCATCACTGAAGCCAAACTCCGCAAACACCTCAAGCTTCAGGATGAAGGGGACGCCATCTCATACCCGAGAGATGTGTACATGAGGACCTTTGTATCCATAGGGTACACTGGAAATCAAACAGAGTATACCATAGAGAAGGCGCTCATGGGTCCCCAATGGAAGTACCTCTGCCACACTCTTCTCCAATGTATATCTCAAAAGAGGAGTGGCTGGAATCAGCTCAGCTCCAGTCTTGCATCTGCATTTCATGGTATGGTAACTGGGTCTGGTTTCAATTTTTCCCACCTCATTCTTTAGGGTTTGAGATATAACCTTCAAGAAGGGGTAAAATCACAATTTTTTATGTACCCTAGATTCTTACAGGAGGTGTTTAATAAAGAGCACCAAGATCTTTCAAAAAGTGCAAGAATCTATTTAATGCTGGGGCATAAAAATAATATTTTTCAAAGCATGAGAACTGTTTCCAAAAAGTTCTCAGGGGTCGATGTTCCATTGTTATCTACAATGATGAACATGCAAAGCACCCAGGGTGACAGTTTAGCAAACCCAGCTGGTACTGATCCCACACCCTCCACCTCATTGCCTGAAACACAAACATCTGCTTCCCTTGATCGAACCCCTGTGCACTCTACTGAGGATGCACATGCACATACATTACTCACACCTAGTTTGATTGCTCAACCGGAACACAGGGCCCCGGTTGCAGCTAAGTATACTAGGAAAAGAGGCAAGAGGACTCCTTCTTCTCTTGCCTCCAAGGCCCAAACCCAACCCAACAGCCCTCACTTAGAATCCTAACATTCTGGTGAGAATATCATAAGGGACAGCCACATTGTTAGGGAGACCCCTTCGGATGTCTCTCTATTAGGATCAGGATCACTTCCCGGATCCATAGCACAGCCCTCTGAGCCATTCCTATCACTTCTGAACTTAAGTGTTGAGGAACCTGATCAAGATGGTGTACCTTCTCCAACTGCCACTATCTCGGAGGTACTGATTGATCTTGTTTCCAACACACCCAACCCAAGTTCTTCACCCCTGAAGGTCCACTCTAGGAGTTATGACAGAGTGGATGTGGAAGAGGCTGTCACTACTGCTGGTCCATCAAATGACCAGGAGGACAGTGACAACATTGCTAAGACCTCGACCACGACAACTCATGGTGAGGATGTTTCCTTGGAAACTCCCCTCACTGAGAGGAATCCCAGGCGCCAAGAAACCATGGGTGATGGGGATGCTGAGGCTAGGCCTACAGCCCTATATGGGTCTAAGGATTCCACAACTACGGATGAGGACAGCATGAAACTTAAAAACCAGGAATTGACGGCCAGGGTAGCTATGCTTGAGGCTGAAGTGTCCAAACTACGACACCAAGTCTTGATGCATGAAGCCCATCAATGCCCCTCCATGGCTTCTCCCTCTCTTGTCACAGTGGGCACCCAAAATGATGCCTATTTGTCCACTGATGCAACCAAAAAGGGAGAGATAGTCCCTATGGAAGAAGATACAGAGAGTCTTGACAACTGGATTGAAGAGCAGGCCGCATTTCAGAATACACTTTTCAAGCCAGCCTTCGTACAAATCCATGACCTACCAGCTTCAGATGAAGAAGAAGAAGAAACTATCGAAGACTGGAAATTAGTTGTCAGGGCTATAGATGAAGTACTGATGGAAGAGGAAGACAAAGAACAATCAGATATATCCTTCAGCATCATTCCTTCAGCAGCAGCCATCATTCGTCAATCCACTGCCCCCCCAATTCTCACTGACTTCATCACAGCTAGAGTTTGACACTATACTAGTTTGGGGGTATGATGGAAAGACTGAGAGGTTCTGGATTGGATGGGAGTTTAGCGGAGTGGAAGAGCTAAACTGGGACTCCCTTAATGGCATCGAAGTCCTCCATATATACTATCTTGACTGCATCAACAACTCAACGGACCTCTCAGCAAAACTTGTTATTGGCAGGTTCTATGACTTGATGGAGGATAACCTACCCAATTTTGAAAGACTAATTGAAGAAGCAAAAAGGGTAGCTTTTCCTGAATCTTCAACAGCAGTAGAAAGAAGGCTGACTCCTAGAAGACTGGAACTAATAAGGAGCAGTCTTCTCACTGAAGAAGAAGTTATGTGCTTAAGAAGATTCCTGTACAAATCAATGGTCAAGGACTTAGATGTGCTTGGATGGGCAAGCAATAAGTGCCATGACCACACCTTCCTGCTAAGCAATGGCACTTCTCTCTTCATCAACACCAGGAACATCCTACTTTTGCCCTCAGACTTTCTGTTCAAGATCTTCCAGCTCAGAGCAAATATCTACAATGTCAACTCCTTTGAAAGCCAGGCAATGATAGCTACTGTCAAAGCCCATCTTGAAGAAGAAGGAAGGATTGCTGAGGAAGTTTCTGTGTCAAACTCTGATACTGATTCTGACTTAGCTTCCCACCAAGTAGACATCACATCTGCAGCATATGAATCAAGATTCACTGTCAAAGAAATGCTGACAGCAATAACAGGTCCTGAGTGCAAACCAAGTGAACATGATGATCTTCCTTTGTCAACTCCACAAATTGCCAAGGAAGCCGAGGCTGAGATCCCAACAACACCTCAAACATCCGCTGTTGTGATCAATGAAGCTGAAGTAGAGGCATCCTCCAGAAACAAAGGCAAGAGCATTATGACAGAATAGGATGAAGAGAGATTGCTCAGAGAAAAGAAAGAGAAAGAAGAGAAAAGAAGAAGGAGAGAAGAGGAGGAGATGGCTGACTTAAGAAAGATACAAGAAAGAAAAACAGCCTTACTCCTCAGAGAACAACAAATCCAGCTGTATGCCAAGCAGCTGGATGAAATGAAACGTAAAATTCCTGCAGTGTCTCAAGTTGATGAAGATGAAGAACTTGCTAGACAGCTGCAGGAACAGTTAGACAAGGAAGAAGAAGAGAAAGAAAAGAAGAAGAAGGAAGATGCTAAGTTCAGAATTACTGATTCTGAATTAGCAAAAGAAATGAGGGAGGAGTGGATTGAAGCTCTGATCTCTCAAGGTGAGGATGCCGACTACCTTGAAAAACTGTCAAATAAAGAGATCTATAGAGCCTTCATGGGTCAGCAGGGGCAATTGGCAAAGAAGAAGAGAGCTGAAGAGGAAGAAAAAGCTCACCAAAAATCAAAGAAGGCCATTGCATTCAACAGAAGGACCAATGAAGACAGGAAGATGATGACTGACTTCCTTAAGGCAAGGGGAGAAAGTGGAAAAAGGCTAGGTCCCATGACCTTCATGAACCTACAAGCCTTGTACAGACAAGTGAAAAAGGAAGAGGAAGAAAGACTGGGAAAGAAAACATTCAAGACAAGGGTCACTGAAAAGGAAGACAAAAGACCAGTCAAGAAACAAAGAACCTCTGCCCCAGAAACTATTCCACTTTCCAAACACCTTCCACAAATATCCCTAAACCTTCCTCTCCTCCACCCAAAAAGTCCAAACCATCTCTCCCAGCTCCTTCTCATCAACAGCCTCTCCTGAAGAAATCCAAACCCACACCTAAACCAGAAGACTCCAGAGAAATAGTTGACTGGTTCTACAGTGCACAAGATCAATGGTTTGAAGTCTTCAGGGGGAGAACTGGAAGAAGAAGATCTGTTTATAAGTCTGTTGATGAGGTTCTACAATTTCCAGATTCAGACCTTAGAAGAATTCTGGAGTTGGGTGAAGCACGCATACCCGCAAATGATGGTGGGAAGCATCTCGTGCTAGTGATCAAACATCACTTTAACCCTAGCAAAGATGCTGTCCTAGAAGTCAAACCTCTGCAGTCCCACTATCCAATTGCAAGATGGTCCTATAATGCTGAGAAGGACGAGTTCACCTTGACAGACGTTAAGGAGTATCAGATGAGATGTTCGAGCAAGATAATTTTCAAAATGACAAGTAAGGACATCAAGACTCTGTCTGAACTTCCTCTTCACAACCCCAACAAGGATCCAAGAGGGTATGAAGTGGCAAGGATAGTCCGCCACATGCAAAAGCTTCAGCAACAAAGGGACTAGAAGAATTTTAGTAGCATCAGTCTAGGGGGAGTTTGTAGAACCAAAGACTGTTTGCTACAAAATTTTTCTAAGTACAACTGCTGCGGATAGCACAAGAATGTTGCTGATCAAGTCTGCTGCGGACAAGCTGTTTTGCTACTGATACTTAGTCTCCTGCTGAAGACCAAAGTAGCTGCGGACAGCTTTATCAGCTGAAGACCAAAGTTGCTGCGGATAAGCTTATCAGCAGCATCCAACACTTGTTGCTGCTAATAGGCATATCCTCAGCAGCCTTGGACAGATCAGTCTTGCTGCTAATCCTCAACCCTTGCTGCTGACAGCCTTGTACCTTGAAGATCATTCGTTGCAGCTGCCTATCCAGGCCAAGCGTCACTGACAACTTTCTGCAAAAGCTATTGACACACTCAAAGCAGAAGGAACCTCAATGGTGCAACCAATGACAGACAACAATGCTCTTCCCCAAGCATGCAAGTCATGATGCATAAAGAAGACGCTTCAATAAAGTTAGCTAAAGATCAACGGTCTGTGTTAGATCTGATCCTTAGAATCAGGGGTCTGTCTTGATTCTAAGTTAGTATAAATACTGTGTAAACACTTCATAGTAAGTGTGCTTGAGTGTACTTTTCAATAGAGTTTTCATTTGTAATCTTTTATTCACAGAAGCTTAATACAACAGTGTTCTTAACTGTATTCTTCCCGTTTACTCAATTATACTTGTGTAGTTGCTATTGTTTCCGCCAATTTCAACTAAGAACAGAACCATCTTGTACTTTCACGATCCTACATAGAACCAGATTACTATTTCTTGCGAGTCTTCTGGTTTAGAGGTGGGTTTGGATTTCTTCATGGGAGGCTGTTGATGAGAGGGAGCTGGGTGGGATTGTTTGGACTTTTTGGGTGGAGGAGAGGAAGGATTAGGGTTGTGAGTGGAAGGTTGTTGGATAGATGAAGTGGTGACTGGGGCAGAAGTCTTGGGTTTCTTTACTGGTCTTTTGTCTTCTTGATCTGTGACCCTCTTCTTAGAAGCTTTCTTTCCCAGTCTCTCTTCTTCTTCCTTCTTGACTTTTGTATACAAGTCTTGTAGGTTCATGAATGTCATGGGACCTAGCCTCTTTCCACTCTCTCCCTTTGCCTTTAGGAAGTCAATCATGACCTTCCTTTCTTCATGGGTTCTTTTGTTGAAAGCAATGGCCTTTTTGGACTTCTGTCTAGCCTTTTCTTCTTCTTCAGCTCTTTTCTTTTTAGCCAGTTGCCCCTGCTGACCCATGAAGGCTCTGTATATTTTCTTTGTTGGATAGTTTCTCAAGGTAGTCAGCATCCTCACCTTGAGAAATTAAAGCTTCTATCCATTCCTCCCTTATTTCCTTGGCTAGTTCAGAATCAGTGATTCTAAACTTAGCCTCTTCTTTTCTTTTCTTTTCTCTCTCTTCTTCTTCTGTGTTTAATTGTTCCTGCAGCTGTCGAGCTAGAGCTTCATCTGTTTGAACTTGGGAAGCTGCAGGAATTCTGACTTTCATTTCATCCAGCTGCTTGGCATACAGCTGGATATTTTGTTCTCTGAGGAGAATGGCTGCTTTTCTTTCTTGTGCCTTTCTTAGATCAGCCATCTCCTCTTCTTCTCTCTTCCTTTTCTTTCTTTTCTTTGAGCAATCTTTCTTCCTCTTCTTCTATCATGATGCCCTTGCCTTTGCTTTTGATGGATGCCTCAGCTTCAGCTTCAGCTTCATAGATCACAACAGCAGATGTAAGAGGTGCTGTTGGGATCTCAGCCTCAGCTTCATTGGCATTTTGAGGAGTGGACAAAGGAAGGACATCTTCTTCATTCAGTGTCCATTCAGGTCCTGTTATTGCACTCATCATGTTTTCTCTTATTCTTGGTCTTGATTCATTTGCTGCAGATGTATTGATGTTGGATGTTAAGTTTAGAAATTCCATTTCTGAGTCTGAGTCAGAGTCAGAAATATCTTCTGCAATATGCCCTTCCTTTTCAAGTTGGGCTTTGATAATAGCTATCATCGCTTGGCTCTCTGAGGAGTTCACATTGCAGATGTGAGTTCTGAGCTGGAAGATCTTATGTAGAAAATCTGAGTGCAGAAGAAGGATGTCCCTGATGTTGATAGGAATAGAAGATCCATTGCTCAGTAGAAAGGTGAAGTCAAAGGACTTAGTGCTTACCCATCCTAGCACATCTAAGTCCCTGACAATGAGGTTGTACAGAAATCTTCTCCAGCAGAGAATTCCATCTTCAGTCAAAAGACTGCTCCTGATTATTTCAAGTCTTCTTGGAGCCAGTCTGTTCTCTGCTGCTGATGAAGATTCAGGATAAGCCACTCTTTTTGCTTCTTCTAGTAGTCTTTCAAACCAGGGCAGATTATCCTCCATTAAGTCATAGAACCTGCTGATTGCAAGTTCTGCTGAGAGATCGGATGAAGTGTTGATGCATCTTGTCAGGTACAGATTAAGAACCTCGAGGCCATCAAGAGTGTTCCAGTTTAGCTCTTCTACTCCACTAAACTCCCATCCAATCCAGAATCTCTCAGACATGCCATCATACCCCCATGCTAGTATGGTGTCGAAATCTAGCTTCTTTGAGGTCAGAGGGAATTGGGGGGCAGATGAATGACTTATAATGGCTGCGGCTTCTGGGATGATGCTGAAAGATGTAGATGATTCTTCTTTGTTGCTTTCATCCATCAGCACTTCATCAATAGCCCTAACGACTAACTTCCAGTCCTCAGAGATCTCTTCTTCTTCATCTTCTGAGGCTGGCAAGTCATGGACTTGCACAAAAGCAGGCTTGAATAAAGAGCTTTGAAAGGTTGCCTGTTCTTGAATCCAGTCATCAAGGCTATCTGAGTCTTCATCCATATTGAGTATCTCCCCCTTTTTGGTTGCATCAGTGGACAGATAGTGATCAGTTTGGGTGCCCATTGAGACAAGAGAGGGAGAAGCCATTGAAGGGCACCGATGGGCTTCATGCACAGAGACCTGGTGTCGTAGTTTTGACACTTCAGCCTCGAGCATAGCCACCCTGGCCGTCAATTCCAAATTTTGTAGTTTCAGACTGTCCTCATCCATAGTTATGGAATCCTTAGACCCAGATGGGGCCATAGGCCTAGCCTCTGCATCCCCATCACCCTGGTTTTCTTGGCACCTGGGATTCCTCTCAGTGAGGGGTGTTTCAAAAGAAACATCCTCACTGTGAGTTGCCGTGGTTGAGGTCTTAATGATGTTGTCACTGTCCTCCTGGTCAATTGATGGACCAGAAGTAGTGGCAGCCTCTTCCACATTCACTCTTTCATAACTCCTAGAGTGAACCTTCACGGGTGATGAACTTGGGTTGGGTGCATTGGCAGCCAAGTCAATTAATACCTCCGAAATAGTGGTAGTTGGAGAAGGTATATCATCTTGACAAGGTGCCTCTGCACTTAAGTTCAGAACAGAAAAGGATGGCTCAAATGGTTGCTCTATGGATCCGGGAAGTGATCCTGATCCTAATAGAGAAACTTCTAAAGAAGTCTCTCTAATTATGTGGCTATCCCTTTTGATATTCTCATCAGAATGTTGGGATTATGAATGAGGGCTTTTAGGTTGGGTTTGGGCCTTTGAGACAAGAATAGAAGGAGTCTTCTTGCTCCTTTTTCGGGTATATTTTGTTGCAACTGGGCCCTGTGTTCCAGTTGAACGACAACATCCAAGGTGGGTGTAATTAATGGCGGTACCTGTGCATCCTGAGTAGTATGCACAGGGGTTCGATCAAGGGAAGCAGATTGTTGTTCTGGATTTGAAGTGGAGGGTGTGGGATCAGTATCAGCTGGGATTGCTGAACTGTCACCCTGGGTACTTTGTATGTTCAGCATTGTAGGTAACAATGGAACATTGACCCCAAAGAACTTTTTGGAAACAGTTCTCATGCTTTGAAAAATGTTATTTTTATGCCCCGACATAAGATAGATTCTTGTAGGTTTTGAAAGATCTTGGTGCTCTTGATTAAAAACTTCCTGCAAGAATCTTGGGTAGATAAAAAATTATTGTTTTACCCCTTCTTGAAGGTTATATCTCAAACCCTCAAGAATAAGGTGTGAAAAGTTAAAGCCAGATCCAGTAACCATACCATGGAAGGCAGAGGCAAGACCAGAACTGACTTGATGCCATCCACTTCTCTTCTGAGATATGCATTGAAGAAGAGTGTGGCACAGATACTTCCATGGGGGACCCATTAGAGCCTTCTCAATGGTGTACTCGTTTTGATTTCCAGTGTACCCTATGGATACAAAGGTCCTCATGTACTCGTCTTTTGAGTATGAGATGACGTCCCCTTCATCCTGAAGCTTGAGATGTTTGCAGAGGTTGGCTTCATTGATGATGATTTCCTTGCCGTCTACCTTGGCTTTTATTTGGGGCGTCCCCTGTTCGGTAGAATAGACGGCAGAGCTCCAGAAATCCTCCATGTGAGGAATGTAGATAGTTGGATTTACCGTTAGAGCATAGTGAATCTTTGATCGACAAAGGAAGTCGATCATTTCATCAAATCCTTCGGATTTCTTTCCTTTGACTAAATACGCCGTCAGATTTTGGTATGGGGAAAACTTATCATCAGGGTTGTTGATGTCTTCCATTTGTGATTGGTTTGGAGGGAAAGGTTTGAAAGGTGGTTGAGATGGATTATGATGTTAATGGAGTTATGATGGTGATGATGATATGGAGAATAATGAGGGTTAGGGTGAAACTGAATGTGAAGGGGTGGTGTAGAAAATTTGATTTATGATATAACGGCAGAGGAGGGAAAAAGCAAACTTACTTGTACAGTACAACCTTTTTCACTTTTTACTGTTACAGCTGTAAAACACTCTGGCAGTCATGGTAAGGACTGAAAGTAATTTTTACAGTGGGTAAAAGTTAATTTAGACTTGATTTTACCCATCAGCAGCAAACTTGGTTGCTGCGGATGGTTAAGTCTATCCGCTGCAAACTTGGTTGCTGCGGATGGTTAAGTCTTTCAGCAGCAGACTTGTTTGCTACTGATGGATACAAAGACCCGTAGCAAAGATGTTGCTGTTGACTGCCTTAAAGCTATCCGCATGAAACTTGTTCCTGCTGATAACTTAAAGCAGTTAGTGACAAATTCTTTGCTGCTGAGATTTAAACCTGTCAGCAGCGAAATTGCTGCTGCTGACTTATAACTTTTATTTGAGAACAAAAACACAGACATATTTGCAAGGACAGATTTTAGAGAAATATTTTATTCAAAGTTCATCATACCAATTGATTCAACCATATATCGATATCTAGCTTCATCAAAAGGTTTAGTGAACAAATCATCATATTGCTCATTTGTATGAACTTTGGATAAGATAATTCTCTTTTTCTCAGCTTGATCCCTTATAAAGTGATACCTGATGTCAATGTGCTTTGTCTTTGAGTGCTGCACCGGATTGTTCGTGATTGAAATTGCACTCATGTTGTCAATGTGAATTGGAGTCTGCATGAAGGTCATTCCATAGTCAAGCATTTGATTTTGGATCTAGATGACCTGTGCACAGCAACTTGAAGCTGCAATGTATTCTGCTTCTGCTGTAGAAGTTGATACACACGTTTGCTTCTTGCATTGCCAAGATATGAGTCTTCCCCCTAGAAATTGACATCCCCCTGATGTGGACTTTTTGTCCAAGTTACAGCCTCCATAATCGCTGTCAGTGTAGGCATATAAGTTGAAGCTTTCATTTTTTGGATACCATAGCCCAAGTTTTGGAGCTCCCTTTAGGTATCTAAAAATCCACTTGACAGCTTGTAGATGTGAGACTTTTGGAGCTGCTTGGAATCTTGCACAAAGACATACTGCAAACATGATATCTGGCCTTGAGGCAATGAGATACATGAGAGATCTTATCATTGCTCGGTACTGATGTTGATCAGTGTCTTGGCCATCTTTATCAGGAGATAGTTGATGGTGCACTTGCATAGGAGTTCTTGCAGCAGAGCAGTCAGCCATCTTGAACCTTTCCAAAATGCTTTTGACATACTTGGATTGGCTTATGAAGATTCCATTTGGTACCTGTTTGACTTGAAGACCCAGAAAGAAATTTAGTTCACCCATTGAACTCATTTCAAACTTTGAATGCATCAGGACCTCAAAGTCTTTGCACAGCTTCTTTCTTGTTGATCCAAATATGATGTCATCAACATAGATTTGTACCAGTAGGATTTCTCCCCCTTCATCTTTGATGAACAAAGTTTGGTCAATGGCCCCCCTTCTAAAGTTGTTGCTTAGCAGATATCCGGATAAAGTTTCATACCAGGCTCTTGGGGCTTGATGTAAGCCATAGAGAGCTTTGTCTAGTTTTAAAACTTTATTAGGATGTGTAGGATCCACAAAGCCTGGAGGTTGTTTGACATAGACTTCTTCACCAATCTTCCCATACAGAAAGGCACTCTTGACATCCATTTGATAAACCATGAAGTTCTTGGATGCAGCATATGCCAGGAAGATTCTGATGGCCTCCA
Organism: Smallanthus sonchifolius; assembly: GCA_023525975.1. Lineage (NCBI taxonomy): Eukaryota > Viridiplantae > Streptophyta > Magnoliopsida > Asterales > Asteraceae > Smallanthus > Smallanthus sonchifolius. Next base: position 85,633,372 of record CM042034.1, on the reverse strand, counting down.
ATCTGGCAACAGGAGCAAAGACTTCATCATAGTCAATGCCTTCTTCTTGAGTGTAGCCTTGAGCTACAAGTCTGGCTTTGTTTTTGACCACGATGCCCCTCTCATCTTGCTTGTTCCTGAATACCCATCGTGTTCCAATGGCTGTGTGACCAGGTGGAAGGTCAACAAGCTTCCAGACATCTTGCCTTTTGAATTACAGCAACTCTTCCTGCATTGCTTCAATCCAACTGCTGTGCTTGAGAGCTTCATCTATCTTCTTTGGTTCCACCTGAGATAGAAAGCAAGAAAACAAACAAATATTTGCCTCATGAGATTTACTTCTTGTCTGGATACCTTTGTGGACTTGGCCAATGATGTTCTCCAGAGGAAGTTCTTTGATTATTCTCTGTGCTGGTATTACATCCAGCCGTATCCCCTCTTCAAGATTACTATGTTTCAAATCAGGAGAGTCTTCAGTTGTGTTGAGTGGATCTTGAGAGTTCTGGGCATTTTCAACCACATCGTCAGCAACATCTGTATCAGATGCCTCTTCATCATGGACTGAGGGGGCTTCATTGAGCATTTCTTGATCAGAGAGATTACTGCTGGTGGCATTTGAAGGTCTGGTTGGTGGTAGGAACATCTTCATATTGAAAGCTCCAGTAAAAGTCCGAAGTTCCAACACTTGCACATGCTGCAGTTTGAGCTGGAGGAGTGCCTTGTTGCTGTTGTTGCCTTGGCTGGGCTTGGTAGGCTTGTCTTTGTTGACCAGTAGCTGGGTTTTCCTTTGGTGCCTTGCATTCCCTAGCAAAATGACCCATTTGGTTACAGTTGTAATACCTTATTTTGCTTTTATCCAAGCCAACTCTGGTATTAGAGTTTTTGCTTGGAACAGATCTGCCTGTTCTTGAGTAGAACCTTTTTGCTCTTAGAGAGAGCATGGCATAGGAATGCTGTATATCCATTTCTTCTAGATCATTTGGATGAAAGCATTCCAGATCCTCCTTGATAAAGTACATGTTGCTTGAGTTATCAGAAACAAAAGCAGCAGAGGTTGATGGTTGAGGAGGAGCTTCAAGAAGAAATGGTGAGGAGTTGGATTGAGAAGCTGTTGGTGTTTGGGGATGAGTGACAATGGGAGGATAGTAATTTCTTACACTAGGACCAGAGTGATCAGAGTGAAGCGCCGAAGAGGTGGTGGAAGAGGTAGAGGCTGATTGATAACTTGAGCTCCTTTCCTTGGCTTGAATCATTTCTAATTCGTATGTTTTTAGCATGCCAAATAGCTCAGTCATCTGTAAAGTCTTCAGATTCTCTGTTCTTCTTATTGACACTGTATATAGTGTCCAGCAGCTAGGGAGGGATCTGATAAACTTTTTGAGAATGTCCTCATTCTCCAGCTTCACCTTTGAGCACCGCAGCTCTCCTACAAGGTACGTGTACCTGTTATACAAAACTGTTAGTGACTCACCTTCCTTCCAGACGAAGTTTTCATATTGCTGCTTGAGGATGTCCCTTATGTTTTCCTTGACCTCATCCGAGCCAGCAAACATCGTTTCCAGAGCTCCCCATAGCTCATTTGCAGTTTTGTGTTCCCTGAAGTTGTGGAAGACTTCATTTGGTAGGCACATATGGATAGCTCCTAGTGCCTTAAAGTCCACCTCCATTTTCTTAATGTCCTCATCTGAGTACTTGGAGGGTTCTTTGGGACTAGTGGTCCTCCGGAATCAGCAGAGGCCACCATGGGAATGTAAGGTCCATCTTTGATGGATCTCCACATTTCGTACTCCTGATAGCAGAAGAAACTCTCTATACGGTTCTTCCACATATCATAGTCTTCCCCAGACACCAATCTTGGTGGTCTGTTGATGCTTCCAATATCTTCAAATCCATTGTTTTGTGCCATTTTTGATTTGAAGATGGGTGACTTTTGCAAAGAGATAGTTTTGAATAGAACCAGAGATTGATTAAACAAGTGTTAGTTTGTTTAATCTGTGATCCAAAGCTCTGATACCACTTGTAGGATCGGTAGATACTAGGTGGTTCTATTCTAGTTGATATTGGCGGAAACAATAACAACCAAACAAAGTAAACAAGTAAACAAGAAGAATACTGACAAATGCACTGTTGTATTAAGCTTCTGAGCTTACAAGATTACAACGAAAACTCTATGAAGGCACACTTGTGTATGAAGTGTTTACATGGTATATATAGTAACTTAGAATCAAGACAGACCCTTGATTCTAAGGATCAGATCTAACACAAGCCGTTGATCTTGTTTATGAAGCTAAATTACACGTAAAGACTAATCTAGTTAACTTTACTGAAACGTCTTCTTAGGCATCATTGTTTGCATGCTTGGAGAAGAAAGTTATTGTCCTTTATTGGTTGCACCAGTGAGGTTCCTTCTGCTTGGAGTGTGTCAGTTGCTTTTGCAGAAAGGTGTTAGTGGCGCTTTGCATGGATAGTCAGCTGCAACGTTTGATCTTCAAGGAATAAAGTTATCAGCAGCAAAGTTGAGGATCCGCAGCAGGACTCAAGAATCCAAAGCTGCTGAGGATTTGCCTATCAGCAGCAACAAGTGTTGGACGCTGCTGATAAGCCTATCCGCAGCAACTTTGGTCTTCAACAAATAAGGCTGTCCGTAGCTACTTTGTTCATCGGCAGAGGAACAAGCATCAGCAGCAAACAAGCTTTTCCGCAGCAGTTGTTGGTCAGCAGCAAAACTGTGCGGTCCGCAGCATTTGTACTTAGAGAATTTTGTAGCTTTCAGTCTTTGATTCTACAAACTCCCCCTAGACTGATGCTACCAAAACTCTTCTAATCTCTTTGTTGCTGAAGCTTTTGCATGTGGCAGACTATCCTTGCAACCTCATAACCTCTTGGATCCCTGCTGGGATTGTTCAGTGGAAGCTCAGATAGAGTCTTGATGTCTTTACTTGGCATTTTGAAGATTGCTTTGCTTGAACATCTCATCTTCTGATCCTTAACATCAGTTAAGGTGAACTCATCCGTATCAGCATTGTAGGACCAATTCACAAATGGAGAGTGGGACTGAAGGGGTTTGGCATCTAGGTAACATCCCAAAAATAAAACGACAGTTATAATAACGGAATAAACGAACGAGGCGTGACGGGCCGGGCTAGATGGAGTCCTTTCCCTTTAAATAGCCAACACACTCCACCTTTTCTCTCATTTGTCACATCTAGAGAGAGAAACCGTAGAGAGAGAAAGTTGGCGGATCGACTCGAGATTGAAGAAGAGTGTTGCTCCAGAGCTCGTGAGAAGAACCTCCGGATCAGAAGCTCGATACAGGTAACGATCCGACCTAAATCTGAGTTTTTGTTCGTTTTGGGGTTTTTCGGGTTTTGGGTGAAATGGTAACGTTTTTACGGATGAAACTGGAAGAAAAACATAGATTTGAGTTCCGTAAGGAACATCAAACGTTTTGAATGGAAACAAGTTCGGGATCTTGACGTGATCAGACCCGAATGCGAAAGTTAGGGTTTTTGCGGAGAAGAGGATCCTGCGTACTTATCAAGTACGCTGGAAGAGGATCCTGCGTACTTATCAAGTACGCAAGAAGAAAGGTTCTGCGTACTTGTCATGTACGCAAGAAGAAGGTCATGTGCACTTACCAAATGCGCATGAAGCAAAGTCTGCGCACTTATTAAGTACGCAAGAACAAGGCCCTGCGCACTTGATAAGTGCGCAGGCATCAGGCTGGTTAAGTAAATTCAGTATGTTTAGAATGGTTAAACCGTTAGAGTCGGGCTTGGTCTGATTTGTATGTAACTACTCGATACAGATCGTACGTGAAGTCGTTGGACCTTTGTTTAGGACAACCGAGACTAGTTTATCAGGTGAGTTCTAGAAGCCCTCTTTAAATGTTTTAAATAAATGTTTTGGGCTGGTGTGCATACGTAATGACGTGACTATTTTATAAAACGATGTTTATGAATGATGTATGTTACGTTTTATAAAATGATGTTTATGAATGATGTTTTGGAAGGAAGGTTTATGAAAGAAGTGTTTATGAAATATTTTGCCAAAAGAAGTTTATGAAGTGTTTATGAATAAATGAATGATTTTAATAAAACGTACGAATGCTTTAACTGAAGTTTTGAAGTAAAAGAAGTGAATGTTTATGAAAGTCACAAACGAACGAATCTGCCAATATTCCTTAGGGAATGAAGGTTACGGGGATGGGAAGTAAGTTATGGGCCTTTACCTTTTAGGGGCCTTTGTGGCTGGCCAACTGTTGTACAACTGGGGCGATGATGGTCGCCAAGGGGATTATCGTGATCCTTGAAGTTTGGTACGATTTACCTTACGGGGTAGTCGTGCTTGAAGTTTGGTACGTGTCATCCTTGTGATGCCGTGCTTGAAGTTGGTGTTGAATAACCTAAGTATCGGGCCCTAGGAGTTCCTCACCCGAAGTACAGTAAGGTGTTGATGGGCCTAGTGGTGGTGATCTTCAGGTTATTCCACTAGTATGTGACGTTTGGAATTGACGGTTACGAGAAGGCGCAGATTCGATGTGTTTGTTGACTTATTGGTTACGATGTGTTATGTTTTTTTTATTGCATTATTTTACGTACGCTTTTATCAATGAAGTTAAATGATATGTTTTTGACAAATATTTGAAGTTAAGGTTTTTATGAAAAGCTAGAACTCACCAGCGTAGCTGACTTTTTAGTATGCACATTCAGGTTAAGGCAGGTATGGACGATGGACGGTGATGCTTGGCAAGCGAGAAGAGTTACCCGGTTGATCATGAAGACTGGCATCCCGTTACGAGTTGTTTATGTTATGTTTATGTATTTGACAATGTTACGCTTCCGCATTTTGAACAATGTAACGATTATATTTTAATGAAATTTTCCGCTGCGTTATTTGATATTCAAGTTAAGAACCGTTTGTGAATGAGTAAATCCAACAAGTGAGGCCTCCAGGGTTTGGGGCCTTACAAGTTGGTATCAGAGCAATAGTTTGAGGGATTCGGACACTCCCAGTGTCTGAACTTAAACTGTGAATGGGACCGAAAGCGGATGCCAGTACGGGTAACTCGAGCCACAGCATCAGGTGTGAAGGTAGTATATATTTACACATATAGTATGCCTTAGAAAGGGTTAGGTAAGGACTTGTGTTCTGATGGAATCACAAAGGTGGTCAAATAGAAATCGAAAGGTAGTGTAATGGTTAATTGCAGATGGCTAGTGTATATTAACATCTTACGGTGCTTGTTGAATTTTATTTGTTAACTAGCGTGATAACATTAGATTCCTTGTCTTATAGAACGAAATGGCGAGGAGAGGAAACGGAAGGCATGGTGGAGGCCGTACCGGTGGTCGTAACGGTGGGCGCGGCAGGATTCCTGCACGCCAAGAGTACAGTGAAGAAGGAAGTGTTCACACTGAGCCAGAAGTTAGTGTGCATGGAACTTAGCAGACACAGGTTGAAGAACAACCTTTCACTTTTGAACCAGAAGTGAGAGCAGCTATAGCTCGAGAGTTCACAGAATTGATGAAGACTTCTCTGCCGGGTTTGTTGGCAGAAGCGTTGAAGAAGGTTAATGGGGAAGGTGGGTCTAACACGGCGGTTGGTACCGCGAACACTGAGACAATCAACGCGCCGCTTAACCGTGGTTGCGACTATAAGTCCTTTAAGGCATGTGACCCGCCGGTCCTGACTGGGAAGAAGGACGCGGTGGCTACTTTTGACTGGGTGATACGTATGGAAGCCGCCATCCGTCTGAGCGAGTGTCGAGCAGATCAAGTTGTGAAATTTGCTGCTAACTCCCTGAGGGAGGAAGCATCCCATTGGTGGGAAGGTGTGCGTCAAGCTAAAGGGGATGAGGCTGTGGATGCAATGATGTGGATTGATTTGAAAACTTTGGTGATCAAAAATTTCTGCCCAAGGAATGAGATCGAAAAGGTAGAAAGGGAATTTCTGGGGATTAAGGCCGGGAGCATGACACACCGACAGTACACCACGCGGTTTAATGAATTGGCACGTCTAGTGCCACATCTCATCATGACTGAGGAAAGAAAGATTTCCTGTTACATTCAAGGGCTGCCGAACCAGGTCCGCACCTATGTTAAGGCAAACGCCCCTACTACCTATGATTCGGTGGTAGAACTGAGCGGCGTGGTATTTGACGATCTGGCGCTGAATGTCGTTGCCATTGAAGAGCCTAAAAAGAAGCTGACTTTTCCCGCTAAGCGATCGGGTGGGAAGTTGTTTGGGGCTCGGGACAAGCAGGCCAGGGTAAGCGAGACGACAGTCTGTGGAAAATGTGGGGTAAGACATGCGGTTGAATGTCGGCTAGGGTCAAATCTGTGCTTTAAATGCGGCAAGACCGGACATTACTCCCGTGAATGCCCGCATGGATACAAATGCTACAACTGTGGGGAGAGTGGCCATATGAGCCGGGAATGCACCAAGCCCAGGATGGGCGAATCCGGGAAAGGGAAAGGCCCGGAGAAGAAAGAAGAGAGGCCCCGAGCAAAGACTCGTGCGTACGCGCTGATGCAAGACCAAGCCAGGTCAGACCCCGACGTGGCGTCAGGTACGTTTATCCTTGACAACACTTTTTTTTCTGTGTTATTTGATTCGGGTGCCAGTAAAAGTTTTATATCTGTGACTTTTTGTAAACGGGTGAAGTACACTGCCAGTAAGCTAGAAAGGGCTTTTAGCGTAGAAACCGCTGAGGGTAGGACTGCGAGAGTAACCGATGTAGTTGACAATTCCACGATAAAAATAGAAGGCCATAGATTTCCCGTCAGGTTGTTTGTTATGGTTTTGGGTGGGTTCGATGTCGTGTTAGGTATGGATTGGCTAACTGCCAATGAAGCGCAAATTATATGCAAACGAAAGATAATCCGACTCAAGGCTCCGGATGGTAGCAAAGTCGAGGTTTTTGGAGATCGTGACGCCCCGATGCCAAACGTCATCTCGATGATTAAGGCAACAGATTACTTGAGGCGTAGATGCGAGGCTTATCTGGTGTACGTGATTGACAAGTGTAAGGAAGTGAAGGAACTAGACGATGTACCCATGGTACGCGAGTACCCGGAGGTGTTTCCAGAAGATTTTCCTGGGATACCACCCGATAGAGAGATTGAGTTCCGAATCAACTTAGTACCAGATGCCTAGCCCGTGGCTAAGGCTCCATATCGACTAGCACCAGTGGAGATGAAAGAGCTAATGGCACAACTAGACGAGTTACTTGAGAAAGGATTTATCCGACCGAGCATCTCACCTTGGGGTGCTCCGGTATTGTTTGTGAAGAAGAAAGACGGTTCGATGAGAATGTGTATTGATTATCGCGAGTTGAACAAACGTACGGTGAAGAACAAGTACCCTTTACCAAGGATCGACGACTTGTTCGATCAATTGCAAGGCGCCAGTTGGTTCTCAAAAATCGACCTTCGATCCGGGTACCATCAGTTGAAGGTGAGGGAAGAAGACATACCGAAAACTGCATTTCGCACGCGTTATGGACATTTCGAGTTCCGCTTAATGTCTTTTGGATTGACGAACGCCCCCGCAGCGTTCATGGATTTGATGAATAGAGTTTGTCGACCAATGCTGGATCGATCGGTAATCGTGTTCATCGATGACATCCTCATCTACTCCAAGAATGAGGGTGATCACGCATGTCACTTAAAGGAAGTGTTGGAGGCTCTGAAGAAGGAAAAGTTGTATGCTAAGTTCTCCAAATGCGCGTTCTGGCTTAGGAAAGTCCAATTCCTAGGTCACGTCATTAACCCGAACGGCATTATGGTTGACCCAGCAAAGATAATGACGGTAAGGGAATGGAATACTCCTAAGACGCCAACTGAAATCCGTAGTTTCTTGGGATTGGCAGGCTACTATCGGAGATTCATCCAGGATTTCTCAAAAATAGCTTCGCCGTTGACAAAGTTAACTCGGAAAGAGGTAAAGTACGAATGGGGTTCGACCCAGGATGAGGCGTTTAATAAATTGAAGGAGAAGCTAACCAAAGCTCCAGTCTTGGCCCTTCCCGAGGGCAGTGAAGACTTAGTGGTATACTCTGACGCTTCGGGTCAGGGATTAGGGTGCGTATTGATGCAACGCGGGAGAGTGATTGCATATGCGTCTCGGCAGTTGAAGATTCACGAAGCTAATTATCCGACTCACGATTTAGAACTTGCTGCTGTCGTATTCGCATTGAAAATCTGGAGGCACTACCTTTACGGGGTGAAGTTTACTATTTACTCCGACCACAAAAGTTTGAAGTACTTCTTCGAACAAAGGGAAATTAATATGAGGCAGAGACGATGGTTGGAACTATTGAAAGACTATGACTGTGAAATCATATACCACCCTGGAAAGGCAAACGTGGTGGCTGACGCTCTAAGCCGAAAGGATGTGCCTGCTCCTATTAGAGTGAAAGCTTGCCAGTTGGTGGTAACATCAGATGTGATGAGGGAAATCGAAAGAGCTCAAGATGAGGCACTTAAGGAAGAAAACATAAAGAAGGAAAGGATGGTTGGCCAACAGAACAAGGTGGAATATAACACCCTTGGTGTTAGGACACGTTTTGGACGGGTATGGATACCTATGAGTGGCGAGCTTAGAACCAAAATCTTGGATGAGGCTCATAAGTCTCGTTACTCTATCCATCCCAGTACCAACAAAATGTACCAAGATCCGAGGAGGGAATACTGGTGGCCTGGAATGAAGCATGAAGTGACAAAGTATGTAAGCAAGTGCTTGACTTGCTCACAAGTAAAGGCCGAACACCAGAAACCGTATGGAAAGATCCAACCATTTGATATACCGGAATGGAAGTGGGAACACATTACCATGGACTTCATAACCAAGCTACCTCGCACAGCTAAAGGTCATGACACCATCTGGGTAATTGTGGACCGTTTAACGAAGAGTGCTCATTTCCTACCTATTCGCGAGACGTTCTCGTCGGAAAGGTTAGCGGAAGTATTTATTAACGAAGTAGTAGCACGGCATGGGATGCCTTTGACGATCGTATCTGACCGGGACACACGATTCACATCGAGGTTCTCGAAAAGATTTCACGAGGCGATGGGCACGAGACTTAATATCAGCACGGCATACCACCCGCAAACGGATGGTCAGTCTGAAAGGACCATTCAAACGTTGGAGGATATGCTTCGTGCTTGTATTATCGATTTTAGCGGCAGTTGGGACAGTTATCTGCCGTTAGCCGAATTCTCCTATAACAATAGTTATCACACGACGATAAGCATGCCGCCTTACGAAATGTTGTATGGGAGAAGATGCAGGACCCCGGTTTGTTGGGGTGAGATTGGACAGAAGGATTTAGGAAGTCTTGAAGTCGTAAGAGATACGTCGGAAAGGTTTGATCAAATCAAAGCACGAATGAAGGCCGCGCAAGATCGTCAGAAATCCTATGCGGATAAACGACGAAGGCCTATAGAGTTTGAGGTTGGGGACAGAGTAATGTTGAAAGTGTCACCCTGGAAGGGAATCATACGATTCAGGAAGAGAGGAAAGTTAAGTCCGAGGTTTGTCGGAACATTCAGGATAATGGCACGGGTTGGTGAAGTCGCTTATCGGTTAGAGTTGCCTGATGAGTTAAGTGGGATTCATCCTACCTTCCATGTATCATACTTGCGAAAGTGTTTGGCGGATGAATCGGCTCACGTACCACTTACTAACATCGAGGTCGACAACAGCCTTAACTACATTGAAGAACCCGTGGCCATCTTAGACAGAAAGGAGAAGCGTTTGCGTAATAAAGTAATCCAATTGGTTAAAGTCCAATGGAAGCATCGAAAGGGATCGGAAGCCACTTGGGAAACGGAGACGGAAATGAGGGAGTCGTACCCTCAACTATTTGACTTATGATAGGTTTCGGGGACGAAACCTGTTGTAAGGGGGGTAGACTTGTAACATCCCAAAAATAAAACGACAGTTATAATAACGGAATAAACGAACGAGGGGTGACGGGCCGGGCTAGATGGAGTCATTTCCCTTTAAATAGCCAACACACTCCACCTTTTCTCTCATTTGTCACATCTAGAGAGAGAAACCGTAGAGAGAGAAAGTTGGCGGATCGACTCGAGATTGAAGAAGAGTGTTGCTCCAGAGCTCGTGAGAAGAACCTCCGGATCAGAAGCTCGACACAGGTAACGATCCGACCTAAATCTGAGTTTTTGTTCGTTTGTGGTTTTTCGGGTGAAATGGTAACGTTTTTACGGATGAAACTGGAAGAAAAACATAGATTTGAGTTCCTTAAGGAACAGCAAACGTTTTGAATGGAAACAAGTTCGGGATCTTGACGTGATCAGACCTGAATGCGAAAGTTAGGGTTTTTGCGGAGAAGAGGATCCTGCGTACTTATCAAGTACGCAGGAAGAGGATCCTGCGTACTTATCAAGTACACAGGAAGAGGATCCTACATACTTATCAAGTACGCAAGAAGAAAGGTTCTGCGTACTTGTCATGTACGCAAGAAGAAGGTCATGCGCACTTACCAAGTGCGCATGAAGCAAAGTCTGCGCACTTATTAAGTACGCAAGAACAAGGCCCTGCGCACTTGCTAAGTGCGCAGGCTTCAGGCTGGTTAAGTAAATTCAGTATGTTTAGAATGGTTAAACCGTTAGAGTCGGGATTGGTCTGATGTGTATGTAACTACTCGATACAGATCGTACGTGAAGTCGTTGGACCTTTGTTTAGGACAACCGAGACTAGCTTATCAGGTGAGTTCTAGAAGCCCTCTTTAAATGTTTTAAATAAATGTTTTGGGCTGGTGTGCATACGTAACGATGTGACTATTTTATAAAACGATGTTTATGAATGATGTATGTGACGTTTTATAAAATGATGTTTATGAACGATGTTTTGGAAGGAAGGTTTATGAAAGAAGTGTTTATGAAATATTTTGCCAAAAGAAGTTTATGAAGTGTTTATGAATAAATGAATGATTTTAATAAAACGTACGAATGCTTTAACTGAAGTTTTGAAGTAAAAGAAGTGAATGTTTACGAAAGTCACAAACGAACGAATCTGCCAATATTCCTTAGGGAATGAAGGTTACGGGGATGGGAAGTAAGTTATGGGCCTTTACCTTTTAGGGGCCTTTGTGGCTGGCCAACTGTTGTACAACTGGGGCGATGACGGTCGCCAAGGGGATTATCGTGATCCTTGAAGTTTGGTACGATTTACCTTACGGGGTAGTCGTGCTTGAAGTTTGGTACGTGTCATCCTTGTGATGCCGTGCTTGAAGTTGGTGTTGAATAACCTAAGTATCGGGCCCTAGGAGTTCCTCACCCGAAGTACAGTAAGGTGTTGATGGGCCTAGTGGTGGTGATCTTCAGGTTATTCCACTAGTATGTGACGTTTGGAATTGACGGTTACGAGAAGGCGCAGATTCGATGTGTTTGTTGACTTATTGGTTACGATGTGTTATGTTTTTGTTATTGCATTATTTTACGTACGCTTTTATCAATGAAGTTAAATGATATGTTTTTGGCAAATATTTGAAGTTAAGGTTTTTATGAAAAGCTAGAACTCACCAGCGTAGCTGACTTTTTAGTATGCACATTCAGGTTAAGGCAGGTATGGACGATGGACGGTGATGCTTGGCAAGCGAGAAGAGTTACCCGGTTGATCATGAAGATTGGCATCCCGTTACGAGTTGTTTATGTTATGTTTATGTATTTGACAATGTTACGCTTCCGCATTTTGAACAATGTAACGATTATGTTTTAATGAAATTTTCCGCTGCGTTATTTGATATTCAAGTTAAGAACCGTTTATGAATGAGTAAATCCAACAAGTGAGGCCTCCCGGGTTTGGGGCCTTACAATCTATGATCACATCTTTGCTAGGGTTGAAATGGTGTTTGATCACTAGCATAAGATATTTCCCACCCTCATTTGCAGGCTCATGAGCTTCACCCAGCTCCAGAATTCTTCTTAGATCAGAATCTGGCAGTTGCATCACTTCATCAACAGTCGTGTAAATTGATCTTCTTGCTTCAGTCCTTCCCCTGAAGACTTCAAACCATTGATCCTGAGAGCTATAGAACCAGATGACTATTTCTTACGAGTCTTCTGGTTTAGAGGTGGGTTTGGATTTCTTCATGGGAGGTTGTTGATGAGAGGGAGCTGGGTGGGATTGTTTGGACTTTTTGGGTGGAGGAGAGGAAGGATTAGGGTTGTGAGTGGAAGGTTTTTGGATAGATGAAGTGGTGACTGGGGGTCTTGGGTTTCTTTACTGGTCTTTTGTCTTCTTGATCTGTGACCCTCTTCTTAGAAGCTTTCTTTCCCAGTCTCTCTTCTTCAAAGTTGGATGCACTGTTGGAGATGATGAAAGAATCCAAAAGGGAGAATGAAGTGAGAGATAAGTCTCACGCGGCATTGGAGAGACAAGTTGGGCAATTGGCACAAGAAATAGCTCAATTCAAGCAAAATGAAGGTAAATTACCAAGTGACACCACATTGAACCCAAAACATCATGTTAGTTGTAGGATCGGTAGATACAAGGTGGTTCTATTATAGTTGATATTGGCGGAAACAATAACAACTAAACAAAGTAAACAAGTAAACAAGAAGAATACTGATAAATGCACTGTTGTATTAAGCTTCTGAGATTACAAGATTACAACGAAAACTCTATGAAGGCACACTTGTGTATGAAGTGTTTACATGGTATATATAGTAACTTAGAATCAAGACAGACCCTTGATTCTAATGATCAGATCTAACACAAGTCGTTGATCTTGTTTATGAAGCTAAATTACACGTAAAGACTAATCTAGTTAACTTACTGAAACGTCTTCTTAGGCATCATTGTTTGCATGCTTGGAGAAGAAAGTTATTGTCCTTTATTGGTTGCACCAGTGAGGTTCCTTCTGCTTGGAGTGTGTCAGTTGCTTTTGCAGAAAGGTGTCAGTGGTGCTTTGCATGGATAGTCAGCTGCAACGTTTGATCTTCAAGGAATAAAGCTATCAGCAGCAAAGTTGAGGATCCACAGCATGACTCAACAATCCAAAGCTGCTGAGGATTTGTCTATCAGCAGCAACAAGTGTTGGACGATGCTGATAAGCCTATCCGCAGCAACTTTGGTCTTCAACAGATAAGGCTGTCTGCAGCTACTTCGTTCATCAGCAGAGGAACAGGCATCAGCAGCAAACAAGCTTATCCGCAGCAGTTGTTGGTCAGCAGCAAAACTGTGCGGTCCGCAGCATTTGTACTTAGAGAATTTTGTAGCTTTCAGTCTTTGATTCTACATTAGTGCAATTGATGTGGCTCATGGTAATGAAGAAGGTGAAGAAAGAGAAGAGGAGGAAATTGAGTTTGGAGAACCCTTAGTTCCTATTCAAATTGGAGAATTTAAAACTAATTTGGCATTATTAGATTATGGAGCGGGGGTGCGCAGTTTACCGGGGAGCGTATATGACCAATACAATTTTGGTCCATTAGAAGAATACAACACCACGTTGGTGTTAGCAAATGCTACATGCACGCGTCCTCGGTGGAAATTAGTGGGAGTGGCTGTGAAGATTGGAGAGTTCTACTATCCGGGAGATTTCTTGGTGCTCGATTATGCACCACTTGCTAAGGAGGAGGAGCCACGAGTGATTTTGGGAAGACCGTTTTTGGCAACCGCAAATGCGCAAATCAATTGCCGAAACGGCACTGTTGACATGACCTTTGGGAATCGTAAGTTGAACATAAATATTTTTTCAAATTTATTTACATATTCGGTTGAAAATGAATGTTTAGAATCAGTTACTACTAACGTGTGTCATCCTCGTGCCAAGGCAAATGAGGGTGACACCAAAGAAAAAGGTATTATGTTTGACAGGTTTAATGTGAAAGACGAGCCAAAGGCAATCGAGAAGGAAACTGAGGGGTTGAAAGATGCAAAGAAGCCACCCGACCATGTCCAACATCCGAACGAGAAAGGAGATTTGTTTGATGTGGAGTTTACAAGAGAGGAGACTTGGAGTTGGAGTGATAACAACCAAGGTGGTGGGGGAGCTAGTGGAAGCAAGTTTGTGTTTCAACCTCCATAAGGAGGTAATGTCGGGCCGAGGACAATAAACTTAACGCTAACCGGGAGGCAACCCGGCTTGCGATTGTCTTTATTTTGTCTTTGTTTTGTTTTGTGTTGTGTTGTGTGTTGTAGTTTCGTCACCATAGCAACACTCAAGTGTGGGGAAGACACATGGAAGACTTACGAGTCCATTTTTGGTGGTGGTTCAGGCACTCTATGATCGCCTCTAATCAGGTCCATGTACTATTTCTCATATTTATGTTGTTTTGATTGAACTATTTTGTTTTTGTTTATTTTTGTGTGTTTTTTTTTTGAAACTTGGTTGATTGTGTTGGGTTGATGCTTATGGTTATGGGAATCTTTGAGTTGGATATTTAGAGATATTGGGTATTGGGTGTTTTGGCACCCACTAACCGCACTTTTATATTTCATAGCTATTTACATTGGGACAATGTAAGGTTCAAGTGTGGGGATGTGGGAAATCTTGGAAACCATACAAATTTTTTGACAATTGTTTTGCAAAGTGTTTGGTAGAGGTCTTTGGTCATGGTTAATTCATTAAGTTACTTGATTAAGTTTTTCCAACAAATGTTTAAAAAATATTAAAAATTGGAAATGTTGGATTTAGGAGTAACAAAATTGAAGGTGACGGTTTGCATGCACATGTCGGTAACCTATTTTCCACCATGTTGTGAGATTTTGAGCCAAATTGATATATATATTCTCTTATTGAGTGTTTAGCCACTTTGTTTTACATTTTAGAACTTGCATATTATTGATACATGTTGAGACCTTGAACAAATTAATTGCACAAAAATGATAAAGGCATTAGGAGAAACCTTTTTATTTTTAGCCATTTTTATACCCTTACCTGTTAATATCCACTAGATGTCCATTCTGAGACTATACATTTTCTTTTGACAAAACCCATAACATTAGCCTATTCACCTTTTTAGCCTATTCTTTTTTTTTTCAAAAAAACCCGTGAGTTGGAATTCAATTAACTTAGATTGTTGTAGTAGCAGTTGCAATTGAAAAAAAATGAATGAAAAAGAAATACAAAAATAGTATTGGGTCAACAATTGCCCAAAGGTTTTGAGTATTAGTTTGAGCTACAATAAAAAGATGTTATTGGGTCAATTTAGCCAAAATTTCGTTTGATAGTTTGAATAAATAAGAAGTTTAGTGTTGATGGGTCATTTATACCCATAGTAGAGATTTGAAAGTTTTAGAGTTGATTTGTAACTTCATTAGTTGATTTCCACTCACCTTTAGCCACGTTAAAAAAAAAATCCTTATCCATGCCCGTAACCCTAGCCTACATTACAATCCTTAAAAGACCTTTTGATTTGTGCGTTTTAGTTGTGTTAGTAGGAGGAGATGTGATCAATGTGCAAGCTTATGATA
This sequence comes from Smallanthus sonchifolius, assembly GCA_023525975.1. NCBI lineage: Eukaryota > Viridiplantae > Streptophyta > Magnoliopsida > Asterales > Asteraceae > Smallanthus > Smallanthus sonchifolius. Next base: position 85,617,949 of record CM042034.1, on the reverse strand, counting down.
ATGTGGTTCATTGTTTGGGTTTGAGTGAAAAATACTAGCACATCATCGCTAGTCCAGATATGATACCGAGGGGAGTGATTGAATGTGAGGGGTATGTTGCATGCAAACCATGACTGAAAATGAGTTAAGCCTTTTCAAATGTTTCCTTGTGTTCAAAAGGCATTGGTTGTTTGTTGGATTGTAAATCTATTGAGAGTGTAGTTCTTATGAATCTTGCATGACCTTGGACCTTAACTTATGTTTAGTTAAAACAATTGTTTGAGAATTTGTAATGTGGATTTGAAGCAAAATATTTTGCTTGAGGGCAAGCAAAACTCAAGTGTGGGGATGTGATAAATGACCAAAGTTTCATGCATTAAAGGGTGCAATATATTATATTTATGCAAATTAATATGGAGAATGCAAAGGTTTTGTGTAGCTATGCATGTGCAGGTGTTGGAAGCTTAATGTATGATTTTAGAAGATATTATACGAAAGATGCAAGAGTTGGAAGGGAGACGGAGAAAACGGAGCAAAAATGCAGGATCCAGCGTAAGCCTACGCCACCCAGAGTGAGCTTACGCCGCCCAGCATAGGCCTACGCCTAACCTTTTCCTTCACAACAGGTTTCAGGGGTGCGGCGTAAGCTTACGCCGGTTACGTTTCAGACGCGGATTTTTAGTGAAACAGCCGATTTTCAGTGTTTAATTGGGGGTTTCTTCCCCAAATTCAAAAGGATCTTTTCCACATAGTTTTTGGGCGATTTTGGGGCGATTGGAGGCTAGGAAACACTATTCCAAGATCGATTGTGAAGATTGATACCGAATAATTGAAGAATCGAAGATGAATTCCACAACCATGAGCGGCTAATCCACTGGTAATCATTCCCGGGTGGATTGTTTGTAAGTTTTTAGTGTTTTATCATGTGCTAGCTTTGAGAAACAATTCTTGTAATCGTTTGGTTTGAAATACTTGAATCTTTGTGTTTAGTATGGTTATGAACTCACGCGAGTAGATAAATTCTTGCACCATTGACCCCGTTAGATGATAACTGCTATGAACTTTGATTTGTGTTGAATCTATTGATTAATCTAATTCTATATTGCATACATTTGTCTCGATTTCATTCGTGAATATTGTCTTACACTATTTGCCGATGATGTATGAATGTTGATGTACTTGGTTAGATTTTGTTAATTTGATTTGGATAACCATTTGATTGCTTGAACTAATATGTTGGTGTGATAATCCCTAAGTACTTGTGAACTTGAAACCCGGGCGTGATTCCTTTTTAATTATTGTTACAATCTAAATCGTTTGTTTGGTACTTGATTACTATTGATCATAATTGTTACTTGATAATCCTTGTTTGTTGAGTTTGATAAGTTTCACCTAAATCATTGCTTGTGTTTGGTCAGAAAGACCCATTGCCACTTTATAAATCACTTTGTCAATTGAAGTTAAGCACCGACCACAAACTCTTCGTGGTTCGACACCCTTCTTACCCTAACTAGTTTAATGTGATTAGGACACTCTAATTCTTTATCTTTGACCCGTCCCTTCGACACCGATCAGTCACTATAAGTATAACTGGGTGTGATAACTTTGTAGGAGAGAACACGTAGGAATTTATACGTTGTATCTCCCTAGAGGTTGAAAAGGTTGTTCCTTTGCATAATCCTAGTTGGGCCAAAGTTCTGGATGACAAAAAAGGACATATATCGAATGGGCCGGTCCTGAGGATTTAAGTGCATCGGCCAAGCTGAAAAGAAAAGGTCTATATAAACAAAATATATAAACTAATTTTTTTAAACGACGATTAATGTTATAGCAATAAACATAGAAAAAATATAGTATGTTACATGACATACCGTATTAGCTAACCGATGATTCACGAAGCACTCCTAGAATAAACAAAGACATGTGGGCGGTGGCTGTGGACTCCAGGTGACTCGGCGGTGGCTATGGACTCCAGCCTCCAGGCAATCAGTGATCAAGGGGAATAAGCAAACAACGATCAGGGAATCAATTCCTCATCCTTCTTCTTTTTTAAAGCCTACGGTTTGATATTGTGTTTTAAGCAATGTTTTCAGAACCGGACCGGACGTCGAACCGGTCCACTGGTCGGACCGGATTTAATAACTGGACGACGTCACAAATAATATAAAAATATAACCATATATAAATCAATAAATAAAATATGAAAATTTTTATTTCTAGTGTAAATACGTAATTTTAATGAAATATGATATTTAAAGAAATAAATTATATTCTCTAAAATATTATACTAATATAACATAAGATTTTAAAAAGAAAAAAATAATGTTTCTTAATATATAAATAAATTTAAAAACAACCAATATTATTCCTTATTTAAAAGTTAATGGATATATAAAATCATTAACTACTATAAGATTAATAGTGAATATAGTAAATTAAGATATCATTGGCAAGTGGTAAAATATATTGACTTTTGATTTAAAAGAATTACACACTATTCAATTTATCTTCTCTACATCTGTGCAGCTCACAATAGAAAAGTCAGAAAACTAACCGTTGCCAATTCGAAAGCATTTGATCCAACATTTTCTTCTTCTTCTCTCAAGAAGCCGGTTTAGGTTAGGTTAGTCTAGAAGCACTCAGCGTCGCTGATAGTGCAGATCGAAGTTTTCGTTGATGTTGCTGAAGTTTCCGTTGATGTTGCAAGGAAGTGTTGTTGATAGTGCAGATCTGAGGTTTTCTATCTTCAGTTTGGTCCAACCGCCGGGTCTCTGTAGGACTGTTTCAGCATATAAAACTGGACCGCCCAGACAGTCCGACCGGTCCTGGTTTCAAAACACTGGTTTTAAGTTTAAAAAAGGGCCCAACCATTATAAAAAGGGCCCAATATGTATTTAAGTATTTATAAAAAGAACAGAATATATGAAACGGTATATAAAATTTTATAAAAAAACATATTTATATACAGGCCCCGTAAAAATTTTAGGCCCCTTAAAAAATGGGCCCTGGCCGGCGGCCCGACTCGGCCTACCCCAGGGTCGGCCCTATATATCGCACACTTTTAATAAGTATAGATCTTTTCTAACTACTAACAATTTCATAACTATTAAATGTTTTCTGATTACTTCCATTTGCAAGAATATTTTGATCTCGATAGTTAGAGAAACAGCGACATGTGGGAAGGCATAAGACTCGGAATCACCGCCGATTGTCAAAGTGTCACACCCCCAATTTCAACTAACGGAGTTTTACCGTTTGGGAAGTGACAAACCAGGATCTCAGTCATTAATTACATGGAACGACTCTATACGGGACTCAATTAAAAATATCATAACATCAGAGTAAATGCGGAAGCGAATAAGAAAGTAAATGCGCAAAACAAACGCGCCCAAAAAGTCCAGTCCAAACATAAATGAAAACAGTCCAAATGTAATATTAAATCATAAATCAAAAGTAGGACTCCATGCATGTCCTAGATGTGCACCAATGCCTTATCTTAGCGACCTGAGAAAACATGTAAGAAAAGATGTCAACACGAGGTTGGTGAGTTCACAGGTTTCAATATATAAATAAACGTTTACCAGATTATTGTACATTCAATATGTATCTATAGGTAGCTAACCTACGTTTCATGTTTAACTTAAGCACTCGCAACCGAAGCTGACTGTTTGTTTAATTGCCTCCTGCCAGGGCTATCAACTCTGGCGATGTGAGTAGGCTAACATTTCACCCGTTCGACCTCCAATCGTGTTAGCGCGACTAACGCGGGTGGGATTTGTCAAACCAGTAGTACTACTAAACATTACCTCGCAAAGATCCATATTAACGGTTCAATGTGTGTTGAGGACTTTCAGTGATAGCGTGTTACGCTTAGCTAACATTGATAACATATGAATACAATATTCAAAAATAGTTTGCGACATGTTTTCTCCCCCAATATAAAAACAGTAAAAGGGGCCGTGAAAACTCACCTGATTGCGTAGGAAGTAATCACACAAGTATGAGATTGAAATCTCAAGCGTTAGCCCGACACGGCTCACGAATGCCCTAGAATTACAACATACTTATTGGGGATAAAATGGGGTATAATGATATGTGACAACGACACAAAATGTTGAACGTCCTAAAAGAAACGCTCTAATGACCAAGGAGTTGACGAACGTGTCCACGGAAATTGAAGGATTTCTTAACTAAATATTTAGGATAAATACTTCACACGACAATTTGACAAAAGTAAAATAAAGTATATTCGAGCGTTGCACCATTCAACTAATGATCTAAGAAAATAATATAATATATATTATTTTTAGAAAAAAATATCACAATATACAATTGCGTGACAGAAATAATAAATCTATTATTTTATTCGAGGATATAAACGAGTGTAAATAATATAGATAGTTATATTATTTATTAGTTTAAAATGTTACACGAAGTTTATAAACGAAACAATAATAATATAAAAATATATATCGTTTTTAATTGAGATCAAGGATTGGAAATAATATATTATTTTATAAACGAGCTTTAAATAACGAATACGAGTTACAAGACTAAACCCGAGCCTACGGTGGTTTTCCGGTTTAAAACATATTAATATAATATAATAATTACTGTTTTGAAAACATAATAAATTAATCAAACATTCTGACAAAAACTTTACTTACACACGACCGCGCCTAAGGCAAGGCACGGCCGTGTTAGAGTCACAGGCGCGACCATGCCGGTCAGGGGCGCGACCGTGTTGATCAAACAGAAGACACAACAAAACCTGACCACTAGGCACGACCGTGTCTGAGTCTGGCACGACCGTGTCTAGGGTTCTGAGGCACGACCAGGTCTGGCCAGGAGGCATGACCAGGTCAGAGTACGAGGCACGACCGTGCCAATAACTCGAAATTCGTTTGGTTTCGATCGCGATTGGCCAAAAGGATATGGGGGTTCCGTTAATCAAGTAATTACGACTCTGATGGTGAGCTTTGATTTCAAAATCATCGCGACTAGATTGATAAAATTCCCGATTAAATAACGAAAACCCTAGGTATGAACACGAGATCAATTTGAACAATCTGGATAAGGTTACTTGTTAAAATCATAGGGCTTTCAATCTGGACACTAAAACGAAGATAAGGGTGTTTTTAATTACCCCAAACACTAACGAATTGATAGAGATCGACTAGGATGATTTGCGGCTACGAGGGGCTTGATCTCCGGTGACCCCAGCTGCTTCTCCGGCCAAATATGAATGTGCAAAAGCTTCTGGGAGGTTCGTGCAAGATGTGAGAGTAGATTGTTTGCGTAAAGCTGATCTCAATCGATCGAATTTGAGATATATGGTGATAGGATCGACGGTTATAGGATTAAAGGCCATAATGGACTTGAATTTGGCCATTACGAGTGTTAAAGCGTGAGATAATGGCTCAATGATGATCGCCATTAGAGCTTATACGTTACAAACCGGATATATGAACGGATTTGCGAGTTAAGGTTGCGTTTACGTTTCAACTGGGTAAGAGGCGCGACCGTGCCAATAAGAGGCGCGACCGTGCCAAGGCACTTGGCGCGACCGTGCCTCTTAGGGTTTCTGGTTATTTACAAGCCCTTGCAACTTCAGCTTTGTCAGAATTGATCCCTTGGTTTTAGAATTGAGTTAACTGAGTTAGGATTTAACTGAGTTAGGATTTAACTGAATTTGACTAACGAAGTTAACCTGAAATGTTCGGATTATCACACAAAGGGCCTACAAGGAACACATGAGAGATTTGAAATTACATTTCAAAAAGCATTGAAGGTATGATGATGTTGAGCAGGCCAAGAGTAATCCCCAGAAGAAACGGATCAAACATCATGGGAACATGTGATTAATGAGTTGTTCTTAACTGCCGCCTATATCAACCGTTTCGAGAAGAATACAGAACACATATCCAAACAATGCTATCCAGATTTTCATGGGAGAAAATCATATGCACAGAGACGACACATGGAGGTATGAAATACAATTGTTAGTATTCTACAAACATGTTTATTAATTGTTATTGAAATCACAGTAATAGTATTTTTGTTGTTGACAGGACCGGTCATATTGATGTTTTCTGAAACACCTATTATAAGGAAGGGACGGGATTGGCAAACGAGGCTACAACATCAGACTATATGTAAGTAAAATCCTTTCATTGTAGTTTAAACGGGTCAAAATGACATGAGACCACTTTAATAGACTTTGAACATCTAATTGTAACTTTAAACGGGTCAAAAGACCCGAGCCCACTTTAATAGACTTAGAACATCCAATTGTAACTTTAAACAGGTCTAAATGTCACAAACCCACTTTAATAGACTTAAAACATCCAATTGTAACTTTAAACGGGTCAAAATGACCCGAGTCCACGTTAATAGACTTAGAACATCCAATTGTAACTTTAAACGTATCAAAATGACCCAAACCCACTTTAATAGACTTAGAGCATCCCATTGTAACTTTAAACGGGTCAAAATGACCCGAGCCCTGTTTAATAGACTTAGAACACGCATTTGTAACTTTAAACGGGTCAAAATGACCCAACCCCACTTGAATAGACTTCCAACATTCAATTGTTGGGTAGTTTGCTAGTATTTATTAGTATTTGTTGTTATTAATGTTGGTTAATTGAAATTTGTGCATTGTTATCATCTACTACTTATAGTTGAACAGGTTGGTTATCCATTTTATAGCAATTATGCTTTAGAATTTTAGTAAAATATTCAATTTTATGTTTATTATATTGTTTAATGCAGGAGAGAATTCAAGGGGAGTTTACGAGATCCTCGAACAAGTCAGGTGGTGACTCATCAGCAATGGATGAGACTGGGTGTATGGCGCGTGCACTGGGTTAAAGTCGTGGCCACAACCACATCAACAACAAATGGATGAGTGAATTTCCTTACTCTAACAACAACCACAAGAAGAACAACAAAATCAATAACAACGAGAACAACGACATCAACAACAAGATTATTAGGCACAACAAATGCTAGAAATACAACACCAAATGGAAGAAATGCGTCGTCTATGGGATCGACGAACTAGTAGTGATGATAATTAGCCAAGAGTTGTTGTATTTGATGTTGCGAACAGTTTGAACAATTTGGATGTTTTGAACATTTTTAATATTTGTGAACAATTTGTAATATTTGGATTTGGATGTTTTTATTAGGATCTTAATTTGCAGGATAATTTTTAATATTTTTGGAAATTTTTGCAAAAATAAAAAAAATATTAAAAAAAAGGCTTGTACCAACAAGTCGTCGGTATATGTCGTTTTCCTTTTTTTTATGGCCAATATGGACGATATATCGTAGGTATAGGTCCACCATCACTACTAAAAAAATAAAAAAATTGCGACAACAGTTTCTTGGGAAATTTGTCGGAATTGGCCGTTAGCGACAAGTTTCCAACAAAAAGTGTTTGTTGGAAAAAAAACCCCGTAGGATATGTATTCTCCGACAAAGTCTCGACTAATTTTTCGACAAATTAGCGACAAAAGTATTTCGTAGGTATTTTTTGACAATATTCCAACGATTATATTAAATAAATAAGTTAACTTACTTAATAAATTTTTCAAAAAATTGTAGGAAATCTTGTGGTTACTTTTTTGTTTTTGTTTTGTCTGAAATTTGTCGCAAACTTGTGGGAAATTTCTTTTGTTGGTAACTTGTCGGATGAACGGGCAGGAAACACACGCCATTGCAGTTTCTAGTACCTTCCTGGCAGTGTTGATGTCAAAACGCCCCTCTAATCTGGAATCGATTATAGTTTCAGTATTTCCTTCTTCAACTGCTGGCTTAACCCAATCAACTATGTGTGCTCCCTCAGATGTTGCTTTTCGGCCTGTAATCAATTCCAGGAGTAATATCCCAAAGCTATACACATCATTTTTCTCCCTCAACCTGCGAGTTGAGGTATACCTGCATTTTACATTTCAATGAGAAGTTGTAAGCTCCGTGCTATTATTGTATGCTATTCATCAACTATTCAAATCAACTTTTCTTTGAGTTAAGTTAAAAAGTGAAAAACATTGATGTAAAAAACTCACTCAGGGTCAATGTACCCAGGAGTGCCGTCAATACTTGATGTTGTTACATGAGTGACATCTTCAGTAGGAAAAGCTCTGGACAGCCCAAAATCGCCCAGCTTTGCCTGGAAACCTTTATCCAACAATATGTTTGAATACTTCACATCTCTGTGTACTATTGGTGGCCTGCAACCATGATGCATGTACGCTAGCCCTATAATGCATGCTAAACTTGTTAAAGCAGCTTATGCTTACAAAATTAAGCCAATAAGTACATGCCATTATTCAGTAACCCAATTACTAACCTTCTGCTGCATCACATCCAATTTGTAACCTTATTTCCCAGCTCAAAACATCTGGACTTCCATCTGATCAATCAAATAAAATGCAAAGCAATCAGCTCAAGACATAGGAAACTTGAATCCTGACAAGCGGACAAATGATGCTTTTAAACGGATAAATATGTATTTGATAAAGAACACACATCAACTACAACCAATTACCAAATAGATGCTTTTTTAAGTTCCCATTATCCATGAATTCATAGATGATTGCCTTGGTGTTGCTGTCATCGCAGTACCCGACGAGTGAAGTTATGTTTTTATGGTGTAGTTTCAAGAGAAGCTTGACCTGTAGATGAAAATTATTTAGTCTTCCATCTTATACTTATTTTAGTAATAGTTTTATATTTGAACTAGTCCTTTTGTTGCAAAAAGATTTGCTTCCACGTTCATTTCGCAGGTTATTGTATAAGCATCCTCGCTAATTTAACTATGTACTATTAGTAATTTAAATTTAGATTGTAATAAGTAAAAGTAATTTCTATCCTAAAAGATGGTTTTATCTTTTTAATTACCTCTGCTTGAAATTCCTTGTAACCTTGAGATGATGATTTAGAGAGCATCTTCACAGCAACTTGTTTATTCCCAAATGATCCTTTGTACACTTTTCCAAATCCTCCACTTCCAATTTCGTTATGGAAGTTGTTAGTAATAGCCACCACTTCAGAATATGTAAACTGTTGTTTTCTCGGTGTAAAATCCTCCTCCTTTTTTATCAAAGCTGCATTCATTTATCCAAATGTAATAAGTACTTAATTCAAAAATCTATTAGGTGATATGATTAAGAGGTTAAGAATACCACACACCTTTATTTTTAAGTTTTTTAACTATGAATACGATGACGATAATGGACAATATCATGATGCCTCCAATAATTGGTGCTAAAACTTATATTGAGTCTTTAAGGTCATCTAGTCTTTAGGATTTATTCGTGAAATAATGCTATATAGTTTTTTTTGTTTACAACTATTCATTTGTTTTCTAACTGACCAGCTATATATAGTTGTGATTGTATGAACCAAGTCTCACTAGATTTTGGCAATATTGAGTGTATGTGATTTGATATTTGATACTCCAACAATATCTTGGAACTTGGCTAACTTCACTATATTAAAGGGCGACATCGTACATATGCCTCTAACTTGAAAAAACAATCAAATTTCCGCACACCATAACGTACATATGTTTTACACAAGCATTTGACACGACTTAACTGTTTTGAGACTTCACTATCTTGGGTTCGGATCACTCACTCTTTCCAAGTTCAAGGACTGTGTCTGCTTGTAGACATTGCTTGAGAATCATCACCACTTCATTCATGGGCGGCCTTTTGATGAACGGGCAGGAAACACACGCCATTGCAGTTTCTAGTACCTTCCTGGCAGTGTTGATGTCAAAACGCCCCTCTAATCTGGAATCGATTATAGTTTCAGTATTTCCTTCTTCAACTGCTGGCTTAACCCATTCAACTATGTGTGCTCCCTCAGATGTTGCTTTTCGGCCTGTAATCAATTCCAGGAGTAATATCCCAAAGCTATACACATCATTTTTCTCCCTCAACCTGCGAGTTGAGGTATACCTGCATTTTACATTTCAATGAGAAGTTGTAAGCTCCGTGCTATTATTGTATGCTATTCATCAACTATTCAAATCAACTTTTTTTTGAGTTAAGTTAAAAAGTGAAAAACATTGATGTAAAAAACTCACTCAGGGTAAATGTACCCAGGAGTGCCGTCAATACTTGATGATGTTACATGAGTGACATCTTCAGTAGGAAAAGCTCTGGACAGCCCAAAATCGCCCAGCTTTGCCTGGAAACCTTTATTCAACAATATGTTTGAATACTTCACATCTCTGTGTACTATTGGTGGCCTGCAACCATGATGCATGTACGCTAGCCCTATAATGCATGCTAAACTTGTTAAAGCAGCTTATGCTTACAAAATTAAGCCAATAAGTACATGCCATTATTCAGTAACCCAATTACTAACCTTCTGCTGCATCACATCCAATTTGTAACCTTCTTTCCCAGCTCAAGACATTTGGACTTCCATCTGATCAATCAAATAAAATGCAAAGCAATCAGCTCAAGACATAGGAAACTTGAATCCTGACAAGCGGACAAATGATGCTTTTAAACGGATAAATATGTATTTGATAAAGAACACACATCAACTACAACCAATTACCAAATAGATGCTTTTTTAAGTTCCCATTATCCATGAATTCATAGATGATTGCCTTGTTGTTGCTGTCATCGCAGTACCCGACGAGTGAAGTTATGTTTTTATGGTGTAGTTTCAAGAGAAGCTTGACCTGTAGATGAAAATTTCTTAGTCTTCCATCTTATACTTATTTTAGTAATAGTTTTATATTTGAACTAGTCCTTTTGTTGCAAAAAGATTTGCTTCCACGTTCATTTCGCAGGTTATTGTATAAGCATCCTCGCTAATTTAACTATGTACTATTAGTAATTTAAATTTAGATTGTAATAAGTAAAAGTAATTTCTATCCTAAAAGATGGTTTTATCTTTTTAATTACCTCTGCTTGAAATTCCTTGTAACCTTGAGATGATGATTTAGAGAGCATCTTCACAGCAACTTGTTTATTCCCAAATGATCCTTGGTACACTTTTCCAAATCCTCCACTTCCAATTTCGTTATGGAAGTTGTTAGTAATAGCCACCACTTCAGAATATGTAAACTGTTGTTTTCTCGGTGTAAAATCCTCCTCCTTTTTTATCAAAGCTGCATTCATTTATCCAAATGTAATAAGTACTTAATTCAAAAATCTATTAGGTGATATGATTAAGAGGTTAAGAATACCACACACCTTTATTTTTAAGTTTTTTAACTATGAATACGATGACGATAATGGACAATATCATGATGCCTCCAATAATTGGTGCTAAAATAGCAACTATTTTATGGTTCTTGTTTCGGCATGAACCCTCAAGGCAAGAACCACCACTGCTTTCTTCAATACTGATTATGTAAAAAACGTGTTAGAACAGGTGAGGTGAATGTTGATTTGCTTTCGCTTTCTGTTCTAAAGTAAGTATCAAACCTCAGCCATAACGACCCTTTCTTTGATTTTGCTAGAAGTTCTGCTGGAAGTGGTCTTGTGAATTTGTTTCCGGTTAAGTTGCTATAAGTAAGACCATGCAAGATTATTATGCATCATGTAAAAACTTAAGTTTGATCCTATATATATACTACCAACCAGGTGACTTACAGAATCCTCAAATTGTCTAGTCGAGCAAGAAAATCGGGCACATTTCCTGTCAATTTATTGTAGGACAAGTCCCTGAAAATGAAACAAAAATAAATAAGCAGATTGTATACACAAGTGAGTTTAATATGTTAAAAGAATAAAAAATACATATGAAAGAAGTTACAATGATTCTATCATAGTGAGATTAGCCAAGGCAGTAGCTATCTCTCCGCTCAATCCCCTTGACGACAGGTTCCTGCATCAGATAAATGTCAGTGGTAATTAAAAATTTAAAATGGAACAATATATTATTAAGTGGTGGTTGTGAAATGGAACATATACAAGGATATGATTTTAACTGCCCCATGAGCATTATAGTTGCAGTTAAGACCAACCCAAGCCTGTGGAACACATGGATCTCCTTGCCAGTTTAGTTTTATTAACCCATAAGTTGACTTGGTACTCCAGATTGCAGCAGCTAATTATAAAAATGAAGGTCAGAAAACGGAAAGACCGCAATAATAAAAGAAAATACTAGAATAAAAGAAAATATATGCCACTGGTAGAGTATATATCTACCATCTTGGTCATCTGTTTGGTTTTGCTGGAGCTGCTTCACAACATAAATCTCTAATGCATTTTAGATAGGAGGGAGAGTTGAGCTTGAGGTTCTATATACTCTAAGATTATTGCTTGATGAGCCGGCAGGTATTACCCTTCTGATTGTGGTTATGATAGTTGACGGAGAAAGTGTTGCAATCAAGTTGTCATTGATACTAATGTTGAATTCTCTCATCTGATTGCTTTCTAGTATTTCAACTTCAGCAAAATGAATGTAGATGATAAAGTCATAGTTGGTAACGCTAGTATTCCACGAAATGATTATGAATTCTGTAGAGATTATTGGTGTAATGGCAGTTCTCATGATCTTTAATGGTACTTGTTCTTTACCAAAGGGTTTTAAAGAAACTGTATCAGAAGCCTGTAGTGCTCTACAACCACCCGTTTTAATGGGATACCATGTTCTATCATACTTGTCATCTTCGTACCTGTTTTCAGAAAAAAAAAAAAAAGTGAATAGTAAAGAAGGGATGTTGTATACTAATAACTAGATAAACTTGGTATTGTATTGATTGTATGTTGTGATTACAATGGGAGATTACAATGAGATTAAATAGGGAAAATAGTTGCACTCTAAACCTTCTAATAAAGATAAATACAAATATTGATTAATATTCCCCCTCAAGCTAAGGCCGGGAAGCGACCCGTAGCTTGGACCGTAAGAAGAGGACCCATTGTGAAGGTAGAGGTTTCGTGAACACGTCAGCAATCTGATCGTTGGTTGAGATGAATTGTACTGAGAGTTCTTTGCACACGACTTTTTCTCTAACGAAGTGGAAATCAACTTCTACATGTTTCATGGAAGACCGGTTTCGATGATAGATATGTGGCACCTAGGTTGTCACACCATAATGTGGGATTGGTTTTAGTAGGGACTCAAAGTTCTCTTAGCAGTGTTTGGAGCCAAGTGAGTTCAGCAACAGTGTCAGCAAGGGCCTTATACTCAGAATCAGTGGACGACCGAGAGACATTCATTTGTTTTTTAGCAGATCAGGAAACTAAGTTGGAGCCCAGATATATGGCATATCCGCCGGTGGATTGGCAATCTTCCGGGCACCCAGCCCCAATCCATCGTGTAAGCATGTAACAAGGTGTCAGAGTCATGCTGGAGCAATAGGCCGTAATGGGAATTTCTAACAATAACGTGGCATAGACATATTGATTTACTAATGGATTATTAAGTGTTTTACCGGTTATGGGTCAAAAAAACATGGGCAGAAGATATTGTAGATCTAAAAGTGGTGTTGGTATGGCTGAACATGAAGTTGACCAATGATTTTCAGTAGGGAACTGCATGAACTGGCAGACTTTGTTGACAACAAAGGTGACATCAGGTCTTGATAGAGTAACATATTGAAGGGCGCCAACCATCTGGCGATACCTGACCGGGTCGGCAAAGGGAGTGTTGTCTCCTTTGGCAAGATTGGAGGAAGTGGTAACCGGAGAGGAAACCGGTTTTACCTTGGAGAGATTAGCTCGAGCAAGAAGTTCAGTGATGTACTTTCGTTGTGAGAGAATAACATTAGTACCCTTGGAACAAATTTCAATCCCCAAGAAGTAAGACAAGGGGCCCATGTCCTTGACTGCAAATGATTCCTTAAGGTTGTGGATAACACCATCAATAGCTTTTGAGTCATTCCCTGTCAAAATAATGTCATCGACATATACTAACTTATATAAAAGGATGCCCTTATATGATTACACAAAAAGGGAGGGATCAGTTTTTGATCCAATATACCTAAGAGCCTGGAGAGCTGTGGATAGGCGCTAAAACCATGCGCGGGGAGCCTGCTTGAGACCGTATAAAGCCTTGTGTAGGAGACTCTCATGATCCGGCTTGTGTGGATCAATAAAGTCGGGCGGCTGTTGCAAGTATACAGTTTCTTGTAGATCACCATGAAGAAAAGCGTTTTAGAGATCGAGCTGTCGGAGAGGCCATCGGCGGGGGACTGCGAGAGACAGAACAACCCATATGGTAATAGCTTTAACCACGAGACTAAAAGTTTCTTGGTAGCCGATACCCGGTTGCTGATTGTAATCCTTAGTAACGAGTCGTGCTTTGTAGCGTTCAATGGCTCCTTTTCTGGTCTGTCTTAACTTTATATACCCACCTGCAGTTAACAATATTAGAATTGGGAACACGTGGACCAGGGACCATGTCCTGTTTCTGAAAAGTGTTTACAATTCTTCAGTCATAGCATTGCACCAATGAGGGTCCTCATTAGCAATGGCAAAGGTGGGTGATTCGGGTATGGAAGAAGCGTGTGATAGGACGAAGGAGCATATGGTGTGGTTTGTTTTGAGTTCCTTTGGAGATTGGAAGGGCGGGTGTGAGGTTGGGTAGTGGCTGGGTTGGGAGCTGTAGTATCAGGGGATGGTTCGGCAGGAGCTGGTGGTGGTGGATTGGGGACAAGCTGATGGTATGGATCATAGTCACAGGAAATATTGGACAAGCCACGTACCGTGATCCAGATGGCCTGTACCGGAGTCGGGTACAAAGTCGTACCGATCGCCTATGGTACGTGATCTGGATCGGTAAAATCAAGCGATCTCGATTGAACAACAATTCGAACCTTTATCAGCAGATTCACGATCCCTATCCCTTTGGTACGCGTACCGGAATTTCAACAGCCATTCAACCTTTTTTTTAACAAAATTAATTTCTGGGTATCTGAATAGTTTAATATGAATGGCTCTTTTTGAAATCACTGCATTTTTACTCTATAAATACATGAAAATATTACCTTTTAGCATACACATTACATTGAAATTTATGAATTTTCTGTTATGATTAAGAAATGTGTCATTTTAAATTGAAATTTTATGAAAAAATCTATTTTAAAATGTTTTGTATATGATACACCGTACCGGACTATATGGTACACCGTACCACGTACCGAATTGGCGTTCCAAATGAACCTACCCCCCTCGTACCGAATTTTAGAAATGCACGTATCGCGTACCAGTTTTCGTTCCGCGTACCATGTGACTATGGTATGGATTGGGTGTGGGCTATTCTGCGCCGCTGGTAGGTTTGAAAAATAGGTTTACTGTTCCAACTCAACCCCTACATTTCCTCTTACCCCACCCCATATGTCCCCACTGATACTGCCCACATACCATTTGAAGAATTCAAAGACATCAGATTTTAGTTTGAGAGGGAAGATCCATATAAATTTGGAGAAGTGGTAAACACATAATAGAAAATAAATGTGCCCATCAAACGAGGTTACCGGGGCAGGACCCCAAACATCACAAAACACAAGATCCAATATATTTGAACTTTTATAGTTTGACGGTGGTAAATGGAGTTTGGAAGATTTCTCAACAGCACAAGAGTCACATAAATGAGTAGCATTTTTATTTAATAATGGTAGATCATACTTAGATAACACTGAATTCAAAAGTTGGGGATGTGGATGACTGAGCCTTTGATGCCAAATAGTGGAGGAAACACGAGCAGTGGAGAAGGCTATTTTAGGAACTTGTTGAAGTCGAGGAGGGCAAAACAAAGAAAGTAGCATGAAATTCAAAGAGTACGTTGTTATCATGGCAAAAATTTTGAACCGAAATAAAGTTTTGTTTAATTTTTGGAGCATGAAGGATAGAATTTGGTGGAACCAATGTGCATAATGGGTAAACCTGTACCATTTCCAACATGAAGGTTGTCCTCGCCGGAGTAGGCTTCAGAATTGTCAAAACTTGAGAGATCAGGTGTAACATGATGGCTCAACCAGTGTCCGGAATCCATGAGTGTGCTGTTTGGGAGCGGTAATCCAAAAAATTCGCAAATGGTGGCTGTCTCATCCGAATGGTGGAGGGTCCCGGTTTGGGCAGAGAGACGGAATATGTCCAATACCACACCTGTTACATGTGCCAAAAATAGTGTTTTGATTAAAAGCCCAAGAAAACTGGTTTTGATTACCTCATCTATGGTTACGGTTAGTGTTGTAGGTGGTGCGCCCGCATCGATGATGTTGACCACGGCCACGAGACTGTTGAGATCGGTTGGTGTAGAGGGCTTGAGGTATCTAAGAATTGGCCGGTTGGAGCTGTAGACCAAGTTGGGAAATCAACTGTTGGAGGGCGTGGATGGTATCGAGGTTGCTGGAATCGGTACCTATGGTGGGGCTGTTAGAGATGGCCGTAAACGCCTACCTAGGTGATCGATTTTCTGATCATGTAATCATGGTCCGACAAAATCCCATGAAATTCTGAGAAGGCTGTGGGATTTTGGCGGGCGAGAAGGGTGGAGTTTAACCCATTGTATTCTTCCCGGAGACCAGAAAGCACGAGCTTCACAAGATCTTTTTCTTTAAATGAATCGTTGATGTTCGCGAGGGCACTGGCATACTCCTACACACCAGTAAGATAGCAGCAACGGTCTCATCACCTGCCATTCATATTTGTAACATTTGGTTTTTTTTCAGGATGTATTCCTTAGAAGTTGTTTGAGGGGCATATGCCTTTTTAAGAGACATCCAAAGGTCACGAGAAGTGCTACCTTGGAAATGCTGAAAGGAGCCTTCAGAGACAGTATATAGAACACGCATCCGGACATGGCATCATTGGACACCCAAGTTGAGAAAATGGGATTAGGGCGTGGTGGAGGAACGGCCACAGGATCAACATCTTTCCCGGATGAAGTGGCAGCAGGTTGGATAGTAGTCGGAGGGGTATGGTGCCGTCGATATAGCCCATGATATTGTTGGTAAAGGGTGTGATCATTCTCTTCTAGTAACCATAATTGGTTGATGAAAGGGGGAAGCCAAATTTGTGGGAATTGTGGGCTATTTTCTCTGTCTAAGAGAAGGCGGCAAGGAAGGCCATGATGTCGGATTGTATGATGATCGGAAGGGATAGTAGGGTTGTATGTGTCCAGCCGACAACTGAAGGGATGTCAGGGAGGGAGGAGGTCACCGGAAAACGAGAGGGGGGTGGACAATGAAGAGACTAGCTCTGATACCAAGATAAACTTGGTATTGTATTGATTGTATGTTGTGATTACAAGTAGATTAAATAGAGAAAATAGTTACACTCTAAACATTATAATAAAGATAAATACAAATATTGATTATTATAACTTCAAAAGAAATTACAATGCTGACCTGACGACTTCATCTGTACCAAAATTATAGCGATTGAAGAGGTATAATGATGGCTGCTCTTCATACATGGTGATGTTCAAAAGCCTTAGTTCTAATGCTGTAATGAAAGGATTTCCACTACCTGTGTTAACCAGGCAAACATATATGTAATCTGATAAGGTGAGGTGTATCATCTCATAGGTCAGTAATTTGACTGGGTCGACACGAATTGTATCCCAATAATCCGCTCCCATATAAAGATCAAACTGCGGGGGGTGACCTCTAGAGTCATAGTTTCCGTAAAAAAAGATGGCCTTTATCAAATACCTATTATTCTTCTTCCCTTCTTGGGGTCTCAGAGTGTAGCAGTTTCGTTCGTTTTGTGGAAAGCTTCTAAGAGTATTGTACACACGAAAGCTTGAGTCTACATAAACGGATGTTGTCTTATGACTCTCACCTCCTTCTATGAAGCCATAATCGTCTGAAATATAATTTATGCCCAGTTGTGTGTAGTTTGACCCTTGCAGACTTCCACAATCTATGCTAATGAAGCCTGCTAACAGAAAGGTTGAGAATGTACACATATTATTTAGAAGAAAAAAAACAATGATTCTAATGTACCTGATTGATCATCTTGAGCATAAATCATAGAAGCTACATGATGAAGAACAAGAATAGAAAATAAAACTCTCATCACTATCATTTCTACAGCTAGTGCCATTTGTGTGCTTATTCTTCTCCCTCACACTCCTTCCCTTCCTCTCACCGCTAAATGTAGCAACCTTTGACCTTGCCTGCTATTAGTCAAATATTCACATTATTTTGAAAACCACATCTGGTGGTTAATGGTCATATGGCCACAATAATTAGTAACCCTTTACTAAAAGTAAAAGGCCGGGATGTAAAGTGCTTTCATCAATTTTTATTTAATATTTTATACTTATAGCTTTTTATTCGTTCATAATATTATGGGTCCGCCACTGGTTCACATTGCCATTCCGCCACTGGTTCACATTGCCATTGCAATCAAGTGTTCACACCAGGGGCGTATCTAGCATATAGGGATGGGGGGCAGCCGCCCTCCATAGTTTTTTTTAGTGTTATATACACTACAAGAAAATGACCCTATGCCGACGGACCCTATACCGACGACACTTGTCGTCGGTATAGGTCAGCCTGTGCCGACGACATGTCGTCGGTATAGGCTAATCTCAAAAAAAAAAAAAAAAAAAAAAACCCTATACCGACGACATGTCGTCGGCACAGGGTTGAGCCGGATGGAGGGAAAACATGGCGCTCAATGAAAAATTGGGGAAAACCTGTGCCGACGACATGTCGTCGGTATAGGTTAATTTCCATTTTCTTTTTGTTTTTCTTTTATTTGATAAATATTCGTCGGTCAAAATTTTTTTTTTTTAATTAAAAACGATTATGGGAAAATCCTATACCGACGACATGTCGTCGGTATAGACTTTTTAACTTTATTAACTGTCAAAACCTGTACCGACGACATGTCGTCGGCACAGAGAGCATATTGCGCCGACTTTCGAGACTATACCGACGACATGTCGTCGGTATAGGTCTCAGCGAGAATAAACCCAGAAACAGCTTCCTGCTTCCCATTTCCACGAAAAAAACCCCCAAAACTCTCTCATCTTCTCTCTTTGGCGATTTCCCGTTTTTGGTGTGTTTTGTGGAGCAATCTTCACCAATCTCTCGGGTTTTGAGGTTAGTTAACATCTATGTTTCAATTTTGACCAAAAAATCAACATTTTTGGGTTTTTACTTAATTTCTTTGATTTTTGTTTGGTGTTTGAAGCTTTGACCATTTTTTGAGGATTTCAAGCTATTCGAAGCTAATTTGCAAACTTGGTTAGTAATTTTTCTATAAATTAGGTTTAGATGTATGTTTGTATGTATATTGTTGTGTTTATTTGTATGTATGTATATATGGTTTAGATGAATGATTTTATAAATATTTATGAAATTTTATGATGAAATTAGGTTTAGATGTGAAATTAGGTTTAGATGAAATTTGGGAATTTGGGCATTTATATATGTATGTTTGTATATAATATGTATGTATATATGTGTATGTGTGTTTGTATGTATTTGTATTATGTTTATGTATGGAATTGTGTTTGTGTATGTAATTTGGGAATTTAGGCATTTATATATGTATGTTTGTATATAATATGTAGGTATATATTTGTGTATGTGTGTTTGTATGAATTTTGATTATGTTTATGTATGGAATTGTGTTTGTGTATGTAATTTGGGAATTTGGGCATTTATGTATGTTTGTATATAATATGTATGTATATATGTGTATGTGTGTTTGTATGTATTTTTATGTATGGAATTGTGTTTATGTATGTAATTTGAGAATTTGGGCATTTATTTATGTATGTATATAATATGTATGTATATATGTGTATGTGTGTTTATATGTATTTTTATGTATGGAATTGTGTTTATGTATGTAATTTGAGAATTTGGGCATTTATTTATGTATGTTTGTATATAATATATATGTATATGTGTATGTATGTTTGTATGTATGTTTATGTAATTGTATGATTTGTGGATGTATGTATATATGTTTGTATGTATATGTAACTTTATTTAATTTTGTTGCAAGTTCGGAATTCATTGCGGTTGACGAGGTGTGAATAACATCATATTTGTGTTTCATTGAATTTATTTAAGGTATGTATCCCGACTTTTATGCCTTTGTGTAGTTAATTTTTAATTTCATTTAGGGTGTAAACGGCTCGTTTATCATAATTTTATAAATACTATTACTTATATATTAAAAAAAATATATTTTATAATTTTATAAAATAAATAAGAAAAAGGCTTACACCCCTAATGTCATTTATGTACGTCTTTGTTTATGTATGTCATGTCTCATATTGTGTACACTAGTATGTTTATTTAGGATAACCCTTTAAAATATACCCGTCCAAAATTTATCTAATAGGGATAAATTTTGGATTGTCCCCTTTGGGACTGCTTTTTGAATATTCTATCTCATTTAGGATATGTATACATTTTAACGGGTTGACATTTAAGATAAAATTGGTAGCTATTTCTCCTTACTCCTTCGAGTTTGCGGTTTATTTGCATACTTGGGGAGTTAAGGGGAAATGCTGCTAATTTTTCTTAAATAGTCAACTCGATAAAATGTATACATATGAGATAGAATATTCAAAAAGTGGGTCAGGATCCACCGCCTTAGAGTACCGATCAAATCATATACATTCATTTATATCATTTATTACATGCACGTATATGTGTATGCTTATGACACTAGATATGGCAATTGATAAAAGCTGGGTTACACTGGGAAATCGGAATTCTCCGGCATTCTTAAGCGGTCTTCGCAACTTTATAGAGACGGCCAAGAACCATGTCGACGGTCGAGGTAGAGCGTTTTGCCCGTGTAGACGTTGTTGTAATGCGTGTCGACAGGATTTGAACACGATATATGGCCACATACATGACCGTGGGTTTCTACAATCATATCAGAATTGGATTTATCATGGTGAACATCATCCTCGTGCGGCAGAGATAGCATCACTTTTTGCCCCAAGAACAACACCAACTCCTCCAATAATTACAACAACAAATAATGAGATGTTTGATGCCATAGATGATGTGATGGCAGAGCAAAATACAAACGGGGATAATATAGATGAAGATGGAACTGGTTTAGACAGTGAGTTTGATGCGCTGTTTGAGGAGCTAAATAAGGAGTTATACCCCGGTTGTAGTCAAATGTCTTCCCTAACCTTCATAGCCAAATTGATGCATATCAAAGTTATCAACAAATGGACGAATACTTCGTTTGACCAACTGTTAGAGCTTCTACAAACTGCATTTCCGAAGGAAAATCACGTTCCAGCGTCACATTATGAAGCTAAGAAGAAACTGAGTAAGATTGGGTTAGGATATCAGTCTATCCATGCTTGCATTAATGATTGTGCACTGTTTTGGAAGGAGAATGAATCAATGCAAAACTGTCCGGTTTGTAATGAGAGCAGATGGGTTGACAAAAACACAAAGGGGAAGAAAGTACCACAGAAAGTGTTGCGCTACTTTCCTTTAACTTCACGGCCTCGACGAAGGTATAGTTCAAGATTAACGGCAAAAGATATGATCTGGCATAATACTGGACGCTCAACGGATGGTATGATGCGACATCCGGTTGATGGGAAGGAATGGCAAGAATTTGATGAGAGATATCCGGATTTTGCTAAAGAACCAAGGAATGTCCGCTTAGGTTTGGCTGCCGATGGTTTTAATCCGTTCGGTAACATGAGTCAGACTTATAGTATGTGGCCGGTAGTGTTAACAACATATAATACACCACCGTGGTTATGTATGAAAGAGTCTTCTTTCATGTTAACCTTGCTAATTCCCGGGCCTAAATCACCTAGTAAAGACATTGATGTTTTCTTAAGGCCTTTGGTTGATGAGTTGAAAATGTTGTGGGCTGAAGGAGTCCAGGTGAGAGATGCATCAACCAAAACTGTATTTAGGATGCATGCCGCACTGTTATGGACTATCAATGATTATCCTGCTCGTAGTAGCTTGTCTGGATGGAGTGGTCAAGGTTATAAAGCATGCCCTACGTGTAACATTGACACACCTTCGTGCGCTATAACGAATAAGATAGCTTTTATTGGACATAGAAGATTCTTGCCTAAAAAGCATAAGTGGAGGAACGATCTGTCGTTTGATGGCAAGAAAGAGACAAGACATCCTCCCCGACGATTGAGTAATGCTCAAATATTAGAACAACTAAAAAGTCTCCCAGATCGTGTCCCGGGGAAACATCCAATGCATGGAGGGATAAAACGAAAGCGCCTTGCATCAGAGTTGAATTGGACTAAACGAAGTATCTTCTTTGAGCTGGATTATTGGTCTTCTCTTCTTTTAAAACACAATCTTGATGTTATGCACGTGGAGAAAAATGTGTGTGAGAGTTTATTGGGTACTTTGTTGATGAACGATAAATCAAAAGACACACACAAAGCCCGCAAAGACTTGGAAAATATGGGTATTCGGCATAACCTATGGCTAACACAAAAAAACAACAAGTTTTACCAACCACAAGCTCCTTACTCTTTCACACCCAGTGATCGAGAACGCTTTTGTCAGTTTATTCGAGGAGTAAGACTGCCCGATGGATTTGGATCGAATTTCAAAAATAAGGTACTTCCCAATGATTCAAATATAATTGGGTTAAAGTCCCATGATTATCACATCCTAATGCAACGATTGCTGCCAATAGGGGTACGAGCGGGTCTGCACAAAAATGTTTCAACAACAATCACTGACGTTTGCACATTCTTTCAAAAAATTTGTGCACGATCAGTAGATGTGAAAGACATGTATGAAGCAAATGAGGAAGTGGTTAAGATATTATGCAATTTGGAAATGATATATCCTCCAGCATTTTTTGACATAATGGTTCATTTCATTCTTCATTTACCTGAAGAAGCTATTCTTGGTGGCCCTGTGTATATGAGATGGATGTATCCTTTTGAAAGATACATGAAAAAGCTTAAAGCATATGTTAGAAACAAAGCCAAACCTGAAGGCTCAATTGCTGAGGGTTATGTTGCAGATGAAGCCTTGACATTCTGCTCTATGTATCTGGACGGTATGCAGACCAAATTTAACCGACCAGATAGAAATGCAGATGCTGGCATTCCCAAAAGGCAATTTCAAGTGTTTTCTTCACAGTGTCGACCAATATCGAAAAAGAAAATCAAGGCGCTCTCTGAACATGCCAACAAATCATTACAATGGTTTGTGTTGAACAACTGCGATGAAATCAAAGACTACAAATCGTAAGTTTTTTTGTCCATCACCAGTGATAAACTATTATTATATTTTAATTTAATTCCACTAATTTGATTTTTATTTTATCCATCTACCAGTGAATTTGAATCTAAATTTCCTGAACGCAATATGCAAACCGATTTTTCTTCATGGTTAAAATATGAAGCAAATGTATTTTCATCTTCATCTTCTACACCCGATAATAAAGAATTAAGGATATTGGCACATGGTCCCTTGAACGCATATTCTTACACTGCTTGCATAATAAATGGTGTTAGATTTGTGGTACAAAATCGTGATTCCCGGCGCACTACTCAGAACAGTGGTGTGGTTACAATAGGAGAAGACGATACTCCATTTTATGGTCAACTAGAGGAGATCATAGAGTTGAACTACATTGATGGTTACTCGGTTGTACTATTCCGTTGTAAATGGTTCGACACGAGAGGTAAAATATTAATTAAGCAAAACAATACTATCATAATTGACATCGGCCGTGAATGGTATGTTGGCAAAGAATGGTATGATGATGTCCAATATATATTAGCCACACAGGCTAAACAAGTGTTCTATCTTCGAGATCCTTCTCGAACCACTGGCCAATGGAGGGTTGTTGAGGACGTTCACCATCGGAAGCTTTGGGATCATCCTAGTGTTGTTAATGAGATAGATATATTGCACGACACTCAATCAAATGATTATACTTTGGTTGTCGACACAGGATGCGAAGGTGGTGAATCAAGTCATGGTGGCCCGATTCCCCATGCAGATAGTCAATCTATTACACGGGAAACTCAATCATTTTTTGGTAACTTGGTTGTCGACTTAGGCTACTTGCCCATGCGTACAACTTTAAATGAGGGTGGTGACCCAAGTCATGTTGCCCCGATTGATCTCGATGAAAGTTTTATTAACGATGATGTAGAAGATGAAGAAGATGCATACAATTCAGATGAGGAAGATGAAATAAATGACGATGAAGAAGAAGATGATGATGATGTTGACACACGTTATTGTAGTGATGATTCTGATTGAATGTATGTTAAAAATGTAGTATTAGTGTTTAATAGATGTCTTTATATTTGTCTTTGTTAATTATTAATTATTTGTGCTTACTAATTATTTTTGTTGTAGAAATAATGGCAACGACGGCGCAATCACACGGTGGTGATGGTGGAGACGATGGATATGGGGTCCGTATAACTTAGAATCGGGTTGTGCGAGTGGTAAGTTACTTGTTAGTGTTTAATAGATGTCTTTATAATTGCCTAACTTTCATGTGTCAATGTAGGTGGAGCCTCACAAAAAAGGCGTTCTAAAGGAAAAAACCTCAAATTATATAAGAAATTTGAGGAAAATGGGAGGAAGCCTCTTGACATTGATGTTGAACTTCATGGCGGTGGCTACAAGTTCGTGGGTCCTAACGCAACTGATTTTATACGTGCTATCTCTTTGGAGGTTGAAAAGGTTGTTCCGCCATATTATCCTAACTGGGCCCAGGTTCCAAATGAGAAGAAACAGGCAGTATATCCCACTCTATTAGTAAGTATAGATGTTTTATAATTACTTACAATTTCATAACTATTAGATTTTTTCTAATTACTTTTCACTTTTAGGATTATTTTAATCTGGACGCCTGGAGAAACACTAACAAGTGGCGAGGCGTTCAACTCGGAATCACCGCCGAGTGTCAAAGGGCTTATAAAGACCGCAAGGGAGAGTTGAAAGTTCATTTCGACTACAATGGGGGATACGATGATGTGGAGGCGGTGAGAAGTAATCCACCAAAAGATGTTGATCAAGAAACTTGGGATATTTTGATTAATCAGCTGTTTTTAAGTGCGGGCTATAAAAACCGCTCGGAGAAGAACAAACAAAACCGAGCAAAACAACGCTACCCAAGTTTCCATGGCAGCAAATCATACGCCCAACGCCGACACATGGAGGTATGAAATATAGTTATATTATTATACAAACATGCTTATTAATTCTAGTGATATTATTTTTGTTTTTCACAGGGGACCGGCCCTATTGACGTGTTCAGATCGACCCATTATAAAGAAGGGACGGGATGGGCCAACGATTGTGCATCAACAGATTATGTAAGTTAAATGATTTTGTTGTTAAAATATCCAAGTTTGACTTTAACGGGTCAAAATGACCCAAACACACTTTAATATACTTGGAACATCTAACTGTAACTTTAAACGGGTCAAAATGACCCAAACACATTTTAATAGACTTAGAACATCCAACTCGAGGCCAATTGTTGAATATGTTTGCTAGTATTAATAGTATTTGTTGTTATTAGTGTTGGTTGATTGTAATTTGTGAATTTGGGTCGTCTATGACCTATAGTTTAAAAGGTTGATTATCCATTTTACAGCAGTTATACTGTCGAATTTTAGTAAAATAGTCAAGTGATTGCTTATTACAATGTTTAATGCAGGACCGAATCCAAGAGGAGTATACAAGATCCTCTGCTGAATCTGGTGGTGACTCATCCGCTGTCGATGAGTTTGCATGCATGGAGCGTGCATTGGGTCATCGGCGTGGCCATATTCGGGGTGTTGGTCGTGTGGTGAGTAATCCCACACCGGATATGTTCGGTACTCCCCCTCCACAACCACATTGGCAAGACGTTGATCAGTGTGTGGCTAGTCTTCAACAACAATTTCAAGAACAACAACAACGCGAAGCCCAACGAGAGGAAGAACAGCGACTGCAAAATCAACAACTAGAGGAAGAACGTCGTGTGCATAATCAACAAATGCTTGAAATGCAACGACAAATGGATGAAATGCGTCGAATGTGGGAGCGCCGAACTAGTAGCGATGATAACTAGCTTGGAGTCGTTGAGCCTTTGTAGTTGTTGTTGGGTTGTCTTGAACAATTTGCATATTTGTTTGTTTTGAATGTTTAGTTTATCGAACAAGTTGTGGGGTCGAACAATTTATATGTTTGTTTTATGTTTCGGATATTTGAATGTTTGTATGGTTTATATATAATTATTAGCAGGTTTCTGTTTTTAGAAATTTAATATTTCTGGAAAAATATTAAAAATTAAAAAAAAAACAGAATGACCTATACCGACGACATGTCGTCGGGATAGGCCTTTTTCAAAAATTATTAAAAAAATTGAAAAAACCCTATACCGACGACATGTCGTCCGGATAGGCCTTTTTCAAAAATTATTAAAAAAATTGAAAAAATTCTATACCGACGACATGTCGTCGGTATAGGTTGACCTATGCCGACGACAAGTCGCCCGTACAGGTCTTGCTCTATACCGACGACATATCGTCGGTATAGGGTTTCTTTTTGAATTATTTAAATAGACCCTATACCGACCACATGTCATCGGTATAGGTTGACCTATGCCGACGACACCTATCCCGACGACAATCTTGGCTATTGGTACGACTCAATACCGACGACATCTATCCCGACGACATGTCGTCGGTATACGCTATCCCGACGACATGTCGTCGCTATAGGGTCAAAAAAAGTCGTCGGGATAGAGTGATATTGTTTTAGTGATACGCGATAAAATCCTGATCTCCCCCCGTAAAATTTTGCAAACGTCTCCCATGAACTTGCGAAACTGACCCTATGAATTTTAGAACCGACCCCTAAGTAAAACGAAATTAGAAATTTATAAGTTTTCAAATATAAATAATTAATCTCAAGTAAACACAAATATAATAGTTTATATAAAATAACAACTACCTAATTAAATTACATGTTTATGGTTTTAGTGTTAAGTCCAAACCTAATCTTAAATTTCAAATTCAAGTTTTAAATCTTAAGCACATTAGCCCACACTCAATCCCAACCCAATTACAAAATTCAAGTCTTAAACCCACCCTAATTCTAATACTAAAATATTGTTTAGTCATTAAAAGAAAAAAAACAGCAATCAATTGAAACCCGTAGAGAACAACTTTAGATATGTTGTATTTCATTCTGCATTTTGTAATGACGTTTGACGTACTTTTTTGTTGATTATATGAAATTTAGTTTCATTATCTTTTTTTATATGACCTGACCCGATTTGATCCAAATGGACCGAATTTTTTTTTATATAGTGCCTAGTCAATCGACCTAAAAAATTTCCGACCCCCATGAAAAAGTTTCTGGGTCCGCCACTGGTTCACACATATTTTTAAATTTTTTTTTTTATTTTCAACCCTTATACTATATATAATATACGCTTTTATACCTTTTCATATTCTTTTAATTTAATTTCTTTAATAACTTTTGTTTTTTAATTTTTTTTATAAAATATGGAGTGCGCATCTGGTTTTAGTTTTTTTTGTCAACGTTCCGATATAAGTTTTTTTTTTAAACGGAGTGGTATTCAAAATTGAGTTTTTTTATATTATTTTTAGTCCTTTTATATATTAAGCTAAAAATTAAAAGCTAATATTAAGTCTCCTTATATATTTCGTCCTTTTAGATAAAGTTCTTTTAGATAAAGTCCTTTTAGATAAAGCTAATATCAAAGCTAATATTAATTAAGTCCTTTTAGATAAAGTCCTTTTATATATTAAGCTAAAAATTAAAAGCTAATATTAAGTCCTTTAAGATAAAGTCCTTTTTATATATTTCGTGTCTCGTTACGAACCGATTAAATAATAATTATGTTAATTAATAATAATAAAACTATTGAGAATTAATGAAGGCATAGTTATCAGTTTAAAAGAAAACATAATGAGTATATATGAGTACTCTTAAGGTGCAAGGGGCGTAACATGGGTATCACCATCGGGTACCACGGTACACCGTAATAAGCTATGCGGGTAACCGTGACGGGTAGCATTCTCGGGTATATGTACCCGTTTCCGCAAGCTATGGATGTTTGGAAAGATAGCTGTTGGTGAATTTTAGATTGGATTTAGGTACTTAGAGTTGTGCCCCATCACTTAGGGTACTTTGGGTTTGATTTGGATAAAAATAAGGTGACACTCCCTTATTAGTTAAAGTCATTAGGGTAGTTGGGGTACTTAGGTTTATGCCTCTTTTAGCGCATGAAGCGATAAGTCAAAATGGAATTAGGAAAGGAAAAAAACTATTTTGTCAAATTGACTTGGTAAATCATGGTCAATTAGTGGTTGCTTTTTTTAATTGAAAGTTTGTGGCTTAACCGGACTTTAGGAATACTTGGGCACGTTCTCATTCCTATTTGTATAGAGGGGGTGTTTGGGATTACTTTTCAAACCTACTTATTGACTTATTACCTTTTGTAATAAGTCAATAAATTATAAGTTTGTTTAGGTAATTCAAAATGAGATGTAAAATACGAGATCTTTACTTTTGAAAATTACTTCTCCAAAAGTCATAAGTAGTTTCAATAAGTAATCCCAAACACACCGAGAGCCTATGTTACGATTCTTTCAAAATGCTCAGGAGCCACTACGGTCATTCCATGGTCGATGCCCGGAGTCCAACTAACAACATTTGTCTTTTTCGTAGTTTTAACAACTTTTTAAGTTTTCAAGCAGTTTATTTAACCATATAACTTTGTATTGACATTAAAAAGCATCAAGACGTCGTTTGAATACCAAAGGCAAGTGTTGGAGTAAGCCGTTTGTTGTTCGTTTGTTCATAAAAGAACTTTGGTTTAGTTTATAAAAGATTTATTATGACTTTACAAAAATGTAGTCATTTTAATTTAATTCATCTTAAAGCTCAAATTAATAAGACATTATTTGTCACTTAGATTGATGTGTCATGTGTACCGAATGATGTGTAGGCTTGTTGGCGACTTGAGTCACTTAGATTGATGTGTCATGTGTAATGAATGATCCGTCCCTCCGTCCGTCCGTCCATCCATCTATCTATCTCAGACCGTCTGTCTTTATGAAGTCTTTTGCTCTATTCATTGCACTAAAATTTATTTTCATATGCATTTTCAGATATAAACCTTAGAAAACATATTTTACTTTAAAAGGGTCGTACTTTGTGCACTTGTTCTTGTACCATCTTACATATCGAGTGAAATCAGCGGCGGAACAAGAACATCTTATCCGGAGGGTTATTAAAAGATTTTCTTTTATATCGACTACAACCAAGGGATCAAGCTCATATTTTTCATAACAAAAACTCAAATCTATACTCTATAATAAATAAAGGTTTTTGTGAGAAAAAATTTTCTGACTCTCTCTCCTATTAATTACATAAATTTTATTTAATTGTATCTTGATAATTTTTTTGTTTTTTTGTCTCTCTCTCCTATTAAATAATAATGATTGCTATAATTGTTTTTATAAAACGTTTTTATTTAACAAAAATATAGGTTTATTCATAAAAAAATTTTAAAATTGAACATTTTTTCATTATTTTTATAAAACATTTTAAAATAAGTATATGACATTTCTAAAATTTGTATTAAAATACTATGTAATATGTCATAAATATGTAATATATAATATTTATTATTATTTATTCAACCCGTATAATACACGGGGTTCTAACATAGTTTTATATATAAAAATTAGATAAACTATGATTACTGGAAGATCAATGGACCCTTTTGACCTACCTTTGATTCCACCGTGAATGAAATAAAACATGTAGAAGTAAATATGTCTCTTCGTTAAAGGAAACACTGAATGGGCCGGTCACAAAGAGGAAAGTGTCGTGTCAATCTTTATTATTATAATTAGCTTTAACCCCGTGTGTTACACGGGGTGAAACGTTAAAATTATATTGATAAATATTTTAACAACTCTTTGATATAAATTTGATATTGTATTTGTAACTTCTTTTCATTTTGTTACATGTTAAGATTATATGGATGATAGTAATCAAAACATAAAAAAATACATGAAAATACATTTAATAAGTTGTGTATTTAATTTTTGCAATATATTAAATTACATGTCAAATGAAACCTTACAATGATTATTTACAAATTTGAAAATATTTCATTGCGTTAAACATTTGACATGGTATTGGTAATTTTTTCATGTTTACCAAAGAATAATAGCTTGAGTTCATCTCTCCTTTTAACTCTTGATAATGCAACATACAATTGATCATGAATAAACATTGAATCTTTCAATACAAACCAACATTTGAAAGTGATTGACCTAAACTTTTATTCATGGTCATTGCAAAACATACAACAATTATATATTTTCTTTTTTGAAATTTTAATAAAAAAAATTTGTCTGAATATGTTAACCCAATTATAGGGATAAACCTGTGATGACCAATGTTGCTTCCAAATATAATATTGGCTTCTATAACGCGATTACCTAGTGATTTGAGCTGAAATCTTGTAAATTACATAAACTATTTTTTCTTCAATATTTTTAATAGCATAACTGAAACACAGACACTTAAAACTAATTTATGGTTTTACAAACCTGATAATGTAAGTACATTTAGAAAATCAGGAGATTATAAACTTTCATCAAAATCATCATCAATATGCTCTCATTGACGGATACTATTTGTACTTGTATATGAAAAATCTCGCTAAACTTTTAATACTAAATCTCTCATTAAAAAATAATAAAAATATACAAATAAAACATAAATTTCAACAATATATCATCTTTTAAATTCAAATTTTAAAACTCCAAATTTTAAAAATTTCACTACTTTATATTTCGACACAATTAAGTTTTAAATTCCAAAATTAAGTATCAAAAAAATTAAAACTAATAAATTAGAGTTGAAATTTGTAAACATATTTTTTGAAAAAAAAATCTAAATTAAAGTTTAAATATCAAAACAAAAATTTTATTTATAAATATCAAATTTAAAAAAAAAAACTACTAATTAAATATCAGTAAACTTTATTATAACACATATTTATTTAAAATACAAACGTAGTATTTTTAAATTTTATATGTAAAATTAAAAAAATCTTGTTTTTTGATAATAAATTTTTAAAAAATTGTTTTTAATAATAAAATTTTAAAAACTCGCTTTTTTAAATATCATATTTTTTAATTCTTTATTTTTTTTTAACTTTTGATGATAATTTAAAAAAAAATATGAGCCAATAGTAATAATGATAAATTGATTTGGTAAAATGTTTATTTATGTAATATTTCAAATAAAGGCTAAATATGAGAATATTAAAAGTAGGTTATAAATGTGGTTTTAGAGGGGAAAATTCGTGAGATTTAATGTGGTGATGCCAAGTAACAAAAACATTTAGTTCTGCTTTATCCAATCGTCATGTTTTCATCTTTTGCTGACCAAAACACAGAGAGAGATATTCTTGAGAAATTCACCAAAATGGCCATTTGACCAAGATCAAAATAAAAAATGGCCTTTGACTTTTTTTTTTAACAAAATGGCAAGAAAAGCGAAATTTTCCCATATTTTTTCGCCTCAAATTTTCGCCGGAATTAAATATTATTATTATTTTTTTAATTTTTTTTTTGTTTTTTTAAATTTTGTGGGGCCGAATGGCGATTGGCTCTGGCGAAAATTTTGAAAAATGGCGAAAATTTGGAAATTGGCGAAAATTTTTATAAATAGCGAAATTTTGGGAAATGACGAAATTTAAAAAAAAGTGACGAAAAATTCAAAAAAATGGCGAAATTTAAGGGAATCTTGAAAAAATGGCGAAAATTTCAATAAAGTAGCGAAAATTCAGTGTTTGACCCATTTTAGCGAAAATTTGAAAAAAAGTAGCGAAAATTTGACCAAAAGTGGCGAAAATTAAAAAAAGTGACATAAAGTGATGGCGAAAATTCAGGGAATCTGGCGAAAATTTAAAGCGAAAATTCAGGGAATCTAGCGTTAGGATTTGACATATTTTCGCCATTTTTACTATAAATACTCATAATTTCGCCATTCACTCCAAATTTTCTCCATTAGCTCCTCATTTTTGCCATTCACTCTCATTTTCGAATCTCCTCTCCGCTTACGTTATAAAAATGAATGATAATGTAAGTTTTTATTATTATCAGTTAGTTTTTCGTTATATTTAATCTTTGATAAAATCTCATTTAACTAGTTAAAACTAATTATATATATTTGTTTATTTATACAGGAACACTAATATGCCGCTCAGGTGCTATTAGATGTAATAAGAAAATTGTTAAAGAAATTCGTGAAAAGTTAAGAACATATCCAAGTGTACTTATTCTTTTTAGTAACACATGTTTTGGATATTGGTTAAGATGGATGTTGTTTGTAAGGCCCCATTCCCGGGTAACCTCACTTGTTGGATTTACTCATAAACATAGTCATAAATACTGAACTTAAATTAAAAACATTCATTGATTCAATTACAAATCATTCGTCGTTCAATTACATAACATAACAGCGGAAGTCTTAACACATATATTAAAGTGGGATGTCAGTCTTGTGTCGGGTAACCTTCACGCCTTCGCACGACCCTTTCCTTTGTTACCTGAAATGTATACTAAAAGTCAGCTAACGCTGGTGAGTTCTAGTTTAATGCAATTTACTGTAAACATTCTTTTCTTTATAGGTATAAGTATGCATTACTGTATAATCATTCATATAAATACGTATTCATAACTTTTGCCTTTCTTTCATCTTTCTTTTCTGTATTTCCTTTTCTGTATTTTCTTTTTCTGTATTTTTGTGATTTCATACATATATATATATATGTATATGCATTCACCCTTTTTCTTTCTTTCTTTACATTCATGGGTCATACTCTATAAGGGTGATCAACCCGCCATTTGCTTACGAATGTCACAAAGACAATCGCCGCGGTCCATCGTCATGGCCCGCCTATACTTACAACCGTCCGGCAACTAGTGCCGTCCGTCATTTTATTCTTACAACCGTCCGGCAACCTTTGTCCGTCCGTCATGACTTACAACCGTCCTACCGTCGTAGGCCGTAATTCGCCCGTCTACCCGAAGGTATCCGTTTCCCATGCGACTATTATTCATACAACCGTTCTACTATAATGTGCCAATTGCTTCGACCGTCCTTTAATGGCATTCGTACGTCCTAGCTGATGAAGGAACGCACTTGTCCCGGTTGTAAAATAGTCACATGGTCGTCCGTCTACCGAAGTAGCCGTTATCATCGAAGCGTCCATAACATTTTCTGTACTTTGCAAGCAATATATACATGGATATAAAGCAAGATTTCATTCTTACATGTTATGCCATTTATTCATTTCATTCTTTGCAAGCAATATATACATGGATATAAAGCAGGATTTCATTCTTTCATATTGTGTTATACTTTCATTCATTCTTTATAATCATGCTTTTCATTCTTTATTCATAATTTCTCTTTCGTGTATAGGTATGTATATATACTTGTATAACACACATGATCACATTGACATTCATGACTTTCATTCATTTAGTGTATACACTTCAGCCCCAAAACATTTGAAAACATTTGCACATAACATAGAAGGGGGCACATAGAACTCACCTGATGAGTAGTTTCTGAAATACACTAAGCTGGCTACTGAGCGTCACTAATGTTGCTCACGATCTGTATAATAAAGTCATACATATAAGGTAGGGCTCCTAAATGACACTAGACATTACTGTTCTTGAACTCAGTAGTTTCGGGAGGTGGGTCGCATCGAAACTATGGTAGTTTCGAGCTATGGTCTTACACTCGAAACTAGGTAGTTTCGAGCTATGGTCTTACACTCGAAACTAGGTAGTTTCGAGTCATAATCATTCTATCGAAACTAGGTAGTTTCGAGTCATAATCCTTCTATCGAAACTAGGTAGTTTCGAGTCATGAGATCCTATCGAAACTATGGTAGTTTCGAGTCATTAACTTATGAAAAATCTTAGTTTAGGTTCAAGGTGACACTCGAAACTAGGTAGTTTCGAGTCATGAGTTCCTATCGAAACTATGGTAGTTTCGAGTCATTGGCTGCAATCGAAACTATGGTAGTTTCGAGTCATTGGCTGCTATCGAAACTAGATAGTTTCGAGTCAAACATGACTATCGAAACTAGAGTAGTTTCGATGGGTCTGTATGTATCGAAACTATAGTTTCGAGTCATGGGTCTGCACTTATCGCCATCTCCAAAAATCAGAAGTTTTGCATGCAGGTCTGATTCGAGTCGATATCTCAGTTTTTCAAGATCAAAACGTTGGGTTTTCATTCTAGATGCTATATCTAAGCTCATTTTCATGTTTCATCCTCAAAATCGCTATCTTTTTAGCCAAAACCCGAAAACTCCCAAAACGAGCAAAAACTCATAATGTGATCGAATTGTTACCTGGATTGGATTTCTGATTCAGAGGATATGATCACGAGCACAGCAGCAACGTTTTCCTGGATTCCCGAGTTGATCCGTCACTTTCTCTCTCTAGACCCGAGCTCTCCTTTCTCTCTCTAAAAGCTGCGTGAGTGGGGAAATGAGCAGGGAAGAGGGGCTGCCTTGCCTCTTATGCGACTGGGCTTCCCTCGGCCCATTGAGGCCGAGCCCAAGCCCGTTCCCTTTGTTTAAATACTCTGGCTAAAACACCGGTCTCGCTATATTTTTTTTTATTCGTTTTATTATTTTTGGGATGTTACAAGTCTACCCTCCTTAAAGAGGTTTCGTCCTCGAAACTGCTTATACGTTAAATAATTGAGGGTATAGTCCCCTCATCTCGTCTTCTTTTTCCCACGTGGCTTCTGATCCTTTTCTGTGCTTCCATTGTATTTTGACTAGCTGAATCGACTTATTGCGTAGTCGTTTTTCAGCCCGATCAAGAATTGCTATTGGTTCCTCTACATAATTCAAACTGTTGTCCACCTCGATCTCGTCGTAAGGTATGTGAGCCGTGTCGTCAGCCAGGCACTTGCGTAAGTGCGACACGTGAAACGTAGGGTGTATTCCACTAAGCTCAACGGGTAAGTCGAGTTTGTAAGCTACTTGACCCACTCTTGCTAAAATCTTGAAAGGTCCGACAAACCTTGGACTTAGTTTGCCACGCTTTCTGAATCGGATGATTCCTTTCCATGGTGATACCTTTAACAGTACCATGTCCCCCACTTGAAACTCTAAATCCCTTCTTCTCTTATCCGCGTATGATTTCTGTCTATCTTTTGCGGCTTTCATTCGAGCTTTGATTTGATCAAATTTCTCGGAAGTAGCTTTGACCACTTCGAGACTTGCAAAATCCTTCTGCCCAATTTCCCCCCAACAAACCGGGGTTCTGCATTTCCTCCCATACAACATTTCAAATGGTGGCATGCCAATAGTTGTGTGATAGCTGTTGTTATATGAAAATTCTGCCAATGGTAGATGGCTGTCCCAACTTCCACCGAAGTCAATGATACAGGCCCGGAGCATGTCCTCCAAGGTCTGAATGGTCCTTTCAGATTGACCATCGGTTTGAGGGTGGTAAGCGGTGCTGATGTTCAATCTAGTGCCCATCGCTTCATTAAATTTCTTCCAAAACCTTGACGTGAATCTAGTATCCCTGTCGGACACAATCGACAGCGGCATACCATGTCTGCTCACAATTTCTTTGATAAATACTTCTGCTAGCTTTTCGGACGAAGAAGTCTCACGTATTGGCAAGAAGTGAGCACTCTTTGTCAAGCGGTCGACGATCACCCAAATGGTATCATTGCCTTTAGCTGTTCGCGGTAGCTTGGTAATGAAGTCCATCGTGATCTCCTCCCATTTCCACTCCGGTATTGGTAGAGGTTGCATTTTTCCACATGGCTTTTGGTGCTCGGCTTTAACTAGGGAACAAGTTAGGCACTTGTTCACGTACTCAGTCACATCATTCTTCATGCCAGGCCACCAGTATTCTTTCTTCAAGTCTTGATACATTTTGTTTGTCCCGGGGTGGATAGAATAGCGAGACTTATGGGCCTCATCAAGTATTTTGGCTCTAAGCTCGCCAATCTTAGGTATCCACATTCGGCCAAACCTAGTTCGTACACCGTATGCATTTGCATCTAAGTTCCCTTGTTGTCCTACTATTCTTTCCCGTTTCACATTTCTTTCTAACAGTGCTTCATCTTGTGCCTTTGATATTTCACCCATCA
This sequence comes from Smallanthus sonchifolius, assembly GCA_023525975.1. NCBI lineage: Eukaryota > Viridiplantae > Streptophyta > Magnoliopsida > Asterales > Asteraceae > Smallanthus > Smallanthus sonchifolius. Next base: position 85,581,828 of record CM042034.1, on the reverse strand, counting down.
AGTCTGGTGTTATAATCAGCTGACACGCTTTGATCCGGATAGGTGTCGATTCTTCCTTTCTACTTAAAGCGTCAGCCACTACGTTTGCCTTGCCTGGATGGTACAATATTTCACAGTCATAGTCTTTCAGTAGTTCTAACCACCTTCTTTGCCTCATGTTTAGTTCCTTTTGTTCGAAAAAATATTTCAAGCTTTTGTGATCGGAGTAGATGGTGCATTTAACTCCATACAAGTAGTGCCTCCATATTTTCAACGCGAAAACCACTGCTGCTAACTCTAGGTCATGCGTTGGGTAGTTAACCTCGTGAATCTTTAGTTGTCGTGAGGCATAAGCAATTACCTTTCCTCGTTGCATAAGTACACAACCCAAACCCTGCCCCGAAGCGTCAGAGTAAACTACTAAGTCTTCATTTCCCTCAGGTAGAGTTAAGACTGGAGCCTGGGTTAATCGTGCCTTAAGTTCCTCAAACGCGTTGTTTTGGGTTTGACCCCATTCATATTTCACTTCCTTCCGTGTCAGTTTAGTCAGTGGCGAGGCTATTCTTGAGAAATCTTGAATGAACCTTCGATAGTAGCCTGCCAATCCTAGAAAACTTCGTATCTCTGTTGGTGTCTTTGGGATGTTCCATTCTTTTACTGTCTCGATCTTCGCAGGATCCACCATGATGCCGTTTGGGTTTATCACATGACCTAGGAATTGGACTTCCCTAAGCCAAAACGCGCATTTGGAGAATTTCGCGTACAACTTCTCCTGCTTTAACACCTCCAGAACTTCTCTTAGGTGACAGTGGTGATCACCCTCGCTTTTCGAATATACTAGTATGTCGTCTATAAAAACTATCACCGATCGATCCAACATTGGTCGACATACTCTATTCATCAAATCCATGAACGCTGCTGGTGCGTTAGTCAATCCGAAGGACATCACGAGAAACTCATAATGCCCATAACGCGTGCGAAACGCGGTCTTTGGTACGTCTTCCTCTCTTACTTTCAACTGATGGTAACCCGACCTAAGATCGATCTTTGAGAACCAACTCGCACCTTGCAGTTGATCAAAAAGGTCGTCTATTCTAGGTAGTGGGTATTTGTTCTTTACTGTCCTCTTGTTTAGTTCACGGTAGTCAATGCACATGCGCATGCTGCCGTCTTTCTTCTTTACGAATAGTACCGGAGCGCCCCATGGTGAGATGCTCGGTCTAATAAATCCCTTTTCTGTTAATTCCTGTAGTTGAGACATCAATTCTTTCATTTCTGACGGAGCCAATCGGTAGGGGGCTTTGGCAACGGGCTCAGCTCCTGGCAATAAATCAATCTGAAATTCTATTTCCCGATCGGGTGGTAACCCAGGTAGATCCTCAGGGAATACTTCCGGAAAGTTGCACACCACGGGTACATTCTTGAGTTCTTTCATTTTCATTCTATCATCAATAACATATGCCAGATAAGTTTCGCAACCACGCCTCATGTAACTTTCGGCCTTGATCATCGAGATGACGTTCGGCATCGTGCAATTCCAATCCCCATAAACCGTAATTGGACTGCCGCTTGGAGCCTTGAGGTGTATCCTCTTACGTTTACATATGATTTGAGCTTCGTTAGCAGCTAGCCAATCCATACCCAATACTATATCGAATCCTCCTAAGGTGAGAAGGAATAGTCTAGAAGGAAACTTATGTCCCTCTATTTCTATGATGCAATCCTCTGTTACTTGGAATACTGCCGAATTTTTACCAACGGCAGTTTGTACGCTAAAGGCCTTTACTATGGTGTTGATAGAGCAATCCAGTTTACGACTAAATGCATTTGATATGAAGCTTTTACTAGCACCAGAATCAAATAAGATAGCAGCACGTTCATCATTAACTAGAAACGTACCTGACACGACATCAGGATTTCCCCTTGCTTCTTCCTCAGTTAAGGCATAGGCCCGAGTCCTTGCCTTTTGTTGTTCCTGTTCCCTCTCCTTTCCCGAACCAGATTGTCTGGTTTTTCTGCAATCCCTAGTCAGGTGACCAAACAGTCCACATCCTTGGCACTTAGTGTCTCTTAAGCAGTCGCGGGAATAGTGTCCCGCCTTCCCACACCTGTAACATGTGGTGGTGCCGACCCGGCACTCGCCAAAATGTTGCCTTCCACATTTCTTGCAGGCTTCATATTTATCCGACCTTGGTTTCTTATTTGCAGTAGTTACGTTCCCTCTTTCGGTACCTCTAGACGGGTTCTCCCACTTTCTCTTTTGTGTCTCAGGCGCCGGGTCCTCATTGGCGTAGTCGTCGTAGACGATTCCGCTCAGATTCACTACCGACTCGAAGGTCGAGGGTAGGTTAGCTTTTATATGAACACGGACCCGTTGTGGCAACCCCTTAACATAGTACTTGATCAAACGGTCTTCAGTTTCTACCAGGTGGGGTACTAGTTGAGCTAGCTCATTGAATCTCGAAGTATACTGGCGGTGCGTCTTGTTTCCAGCCTTGAGGTTTAGGAATTCATTTTCCACTCGATCAATTTCGTTCTGTGGACAGAACTTTTGGATGATCAGCTTCTTCAAGTCGTCCCATGTCATTCTGTTTATAGCATTTGGTGACTTAGTTCTCTGAATATTCCTCCACCAACTTAGTGCTTCGTTGGTGAAAGAATGAGCAACGTATTTAACAGCCTGGTCTGGTCGACACTCGCTGATGTTGATTACAGCATTCATCCTCTCAATCCATTCAAGCGTTACCACTGAATCCTTGCTCCCATCGAACTTGGGTGGGTCTCCGTCCTTGAAACCTTTGTAAGTACACCCACGATTGCTCGATCCGATCTTTATTTCATCCCCATCACTATCATATACTTTCTCTTCATTGTCTCCTTCATCCTCCTCTTTACTTTTCTTTATTGCCTCGGATAGTAGATCAGGCAATACCTTCTTCAAAGTGAGCACAACTTCCCGGGCAATAGCATCCCTGACCTCTGGTTCTAACTGTATAGGCCCTGGACTATCGTTCCCAATTGGTGTCACATCTGTCTCGTGCACACTCTCAGTGTGTTCTGCGTGCACACTCTCTTCCTCTTCATGTCTTTTCCTCAATGGAGGTCTACCCACTCGGCCAGTGCGACCGCCTCGGCGTCGAGTTCTCCCTCCTCCAGCCATAATGCTTAATTTCCTGATGGTTATAAAAGGTATACATCAATGTCATTCTCTCAGATCATAGTTTAGAACAGTACGAACAAGGTAAATTTTTAATTACAGTGACCGGTTTGTGATTAGAAATTTACATTGCCTTTCGGGTTCCAAACTCTTCAAATTGGTCGTGGCATTGACATCTATTGGTTCTAAGTTAAGGCATATATTCCTATCTATAGGCATTAACTTTAGTACTTACTTACTGTGCTGGCGTCGGCGTTGGTTACCCATACTGACATCCGTGCGTTGGTCCCATAATCAGTTTGAGTCCAGACATGTAGGGATGTCTGAATCTCTCAAACTATTGCTCTGATACCAACTTGTAAGGCCCCATTCCCGGGTAACCTCACTTGTTGGATTTACTCATAAACATAGTCATAAATACTGAACTTAAATTAAAAACATTCATTGATTCAATTACAAATCATTCGTCGTTCAATTACATAACATAACAGCGGAAGTCTTAACACATATATTAAAGTGGGATGTCAGTCTTGTGTCGGGTAACCTTCACGCCTTCGCACGACCCTTTCCTTTGTTACCTGAAATGTATACTAAAAGTCAGCTAACGCTGGTGAGTTCTAGTTTAATGCAATTTACTGTAAACATTCTTTTCTTTATAGGTATAAGTATGCATTACTGTATAATCATTCATATAAATACGTATTCATAACTTTTGCCTTTCTTTCATCTTTCTTTTCTGTATTTCCTTTTCTGTATTTTCTTTTTCTGTATTTTTGTGATTTCATACATATATATATATATGTATATGCATTCACCCTTTTTCTTTCTTTCTTTACATTCATGGGTCATACTCTATAAGGGTGATCAACCCGCCATTTGCTTACGAATGTCACAAAGACAATCGCCGCGGTCCATCGTCATGGCCCGCCTATACTTACAACCGTCCGGCAACTAGTGCCGTCCGTCATTTTATTCTTACAACCGTCCGGCAACCTTTGTCCGTCCGTCATGACTTACAACCGTCCTACCGTCGTAGGCCGTAATTCGCCCGTCTACCCGAAGGTATCCGTTTCCCATGCGACTATTATTCATACAACCGTTCTACTATAATGTGCCAATTGCTTCGACCGTCCTTTAATGGCATTCGTACGTCCTAGCTGATGAAGGAACGCACTTGTCCCGGTTGTAAAATAGTCACATGGTCGTCCGTCTACCGAAGTAGCCGTTATCATCGAAGCGTCCATAACATTTTCTGTACTTTGCAAGCAATATATACATGGATATAAAGCAAGATTTCATTCTTACATGTTATGCCATTTATTCATTTCATTCTTTGCAAGCAATATATACATGGATATAAAGCAGGATTTCATTCTTTCATATTGTGTTATACTTTCATTCATTCTTTATAATCATGCTTTTCATTCTTTATTCATAATTTCTCTTTCGTGTATAGGTATGTATATATACTTGTATAACACACATGATCACATTGACATTCATGACTTTCATTCATTTAGTGTATACACTTCAGCCCCAAAACATTTGAAAACATTTGCACATAACATAGAAGGGGGCACATAGAACTCACCTGATGAGTAGTTTCTGAAATACACTAAGCTGGCTACTGAGCGTCACTAATGTTGCTCACGATCTGTATAATAAAGTCATACATATAAGGTAGGGCTCCTAAATGACACTAGACATTACTGTTCTTGAACTCAGTAGTTTCGGGAGGTGGGTCGCATCGAAACTATGGTAGTTTCGAGCTATGGTCTTACACTCGAAACTAGGTAGTTTCGAGCTATGGTCTTACACTCGAAACTAGGTAGTTTCGAGTCATAATCATTCTATCGAAACTAGGTAGTTTCGAGTCATAATCCTTCTATCGAAACTAGGTAGTTTCGAGTCATGAGATCCTATCGAAACTATGGTAGTTTCGAGTCATTAACTTATGAAAAATCTTAGTTTAGGTTCAAGGTGACACTCGAAACTAGGTAGTTTCGAGTCATGAGTTCCTATCGAAACTATGGTAGTTTCGAGTCATTGGCTGCAATCGAAACTATGGTAGTTTCGAGTCATTGGCTGCTATCGAAACTAGATAGTTTCGAGTCAAACATGACTATCGAAACTAGAGTAGTTTCGATGGGTCTGTATGTATCGAAACTATAGTTTCGAGTCATGGGTCTGCACTTATCGCCATCTCCAAAAATCTGAAGTTTTGCATGCAGGTCTGATTCGAGTCGATATCTCAGTTTTCCAAGATCAAAACGTTGGGTTTTCATTCTAGATGCTATATCTAAGCTCATTTTCATGTTTCATCCTCAAAATCGCTATCTTTTTAGCCAAAACCCGAAAACTCCCAAAACGAGCAAAAACTCATAATGTGATCGAATTGTTACCTGGATTGGATTTCTGATTCAGAGGATATGATCACGAGCACAGCAGCAACGTTTTCCTGGATTCCCGAGTTGATCCGTCACTTTCTCTCTCTAGACCCGAGCTCTCCTTTCTCTCTCTAAAAGCTGCGTGAGTGGGGAAATGAGCAGGGAAGAGGGGCTGCCTTGCCTCTTATGCGACTGGGCTTCCCTCGGCCCATTGAGGCCGAGCCCAAGCCCGTTCCCTTTGTTTAAATACTCTGGCTAAAACACCGGTCTCGCTATATTTTTTTTTATTCGTTTTATTATTTTTGGGATGTTACATTGTTCGTGTTTGTTTGTTATTATTGGTTGAGGTCGGATTCAAGGGGTTAGAACCTAAAAAATTGTTGGATCCATTTCTTTTTAAATTGGTTAATGATCTAGGGGCATGAAATGATTACCCATGGGGTTCTTATATTTGGAAATATACGTACCCACATATTCATAATGCCCTTTTTTAAAAATAATAGAGACGATCGAAAAATAAAGCTAACATATAGCATCAAGGGATTTATTTGGGCATTTAAGGTTAGTATTTGTTTATTTTTATATAATACATTATTTACTTTCGTTTTATATTATATTAAGTTAATTAGTTTTTTTTTATGTGGATATTTGAGATATTTTCGGAGATTGCGATCTTAATTGATAGGGACGGTAGTTTACCCCGTTGCCTTGGATGGAAAAAATGTAGCAGACACACGTGGGAACAAGCAATTGCAATATTAGATCGTTCTCATTTTGTTAGTTATCATTTACTTTAAATTATATTTTATGTAATGTTGTATTCTTAACATTTATATTTTTGTTGTTAAATTTATTAGCCAGATTACGAGCACATAGTAATTTCTCCTACACAATTAGAAGAAGAACAACAATACTGGAAAGAGAGTTGTAGCATTTGGGGTGAGGGTGTAGATGATGATACATCAAAATATTTTAATGAAAGTCCAACAAAACACACACAGACTGATTCTAAAGAAAATAAATCATTATCGAATGACGTTATCAGGAACATTTTGGACCGTTTACAGGTATATTTTTTTTCCAGTTTTTTTAAAGTTAATTTTTTCCTTATATAAATTGTTTTTAATTAAATTTTATTTTGTCTTATAGAAGGTAGAGACGCTCGTAGGGAAAAATTATAGTAAAAATGATCATGGTAAATCAACGTCAAATAGAAATGATGACGTCTACACAACACCACCTTATGTAAGCGTATATTTTTTATTTAAAATATTTATAACTATAAAAGGTCTGATATTTAAAAATACTAACTTTGCTATAATTTTTTATTTAAGGATAACATATAAATATTCATGAAGAAAAGGTAAGATATTTATGTTTTTAATAATTTAGGTTTATTGTATTTTTACATAAAGTTATAATTAATTATTTTTACAGCATGTGGGTCTAAACTGGGAAAAAAAGATATGCAAGCCATCTGCTGTTTTGCTTTCACCTTTCGGGATCATGTCATCGACTCCTAACTTAGAAGTCTACCTCCCAAAATGGTGTAAAACAGTTTAATTTTCCATTAGCATAAAAAATGGCGTTTTTGTTAGGTGATTCTAGCAGAAAATTATAAAACTGCGGTGGTAATATTGTCCACCGCATTTCGGAGGATACCGCACTGGTGAGTCCCCTATTTCTCCATTTCATCAATCTTCCAGCCCAGCCTTCTAAGTGTTGTAAAAAAATAATCATATTAGAAAAATAATATTTTCCAAAATAAATAAGTTATAATAAAATTTAAATTGTTTTTTACTTCTTGTAAGAGATAACCGTTGTTACGAAACCCTAAAAGACTACCCCAAAAACGTTTGTCAAGCGTTGTCTTTCTAAAGAAAACAATGGAATAACAAAACGGTTTGTCCTTGTGATTGTAGAAATCAAGAATAGTTTCTGACCAATTATGAGACTCATCGTCTGAAATTGCCCATCTATTTCGTGGAAGCTGAAAGTTATCTGGTTGGTTTCCAACTGGGTTCTGTTACTCGGATGATGAAGATCCCTCGGTGTTCTTTGGACGCCTCCATTTATCAAGTATCCAGCTTGACGGTTTACGAATTGGTTGAGAATTATATTGATCATCACCCATTATGTGGTGAATGATACTTAGATGTTAAATGAGAGTTATTGGTGAATGAGAGTTATTGGTGAATGATAGTTGGTATTTATAGATGAAATTTGATATTATTTTTTAGTAAAATAACATAAGGAATAATAATATAATAACATAAATAGAAATATTTATTTCTTATTGCAATATTCTCATAGCATATAATTCATCAGCCATATATCGTCTATATCTCATACAAGCATCTTGTATATTCATTTCTTGTCACAACAATGACCTATTTATTACCAATCTATGCAATAACATACAAATTACCACCCCAGGATCTGGACCAATATAACCACCATTAGGAGGCCATACACTTTGCCCTGACATTGGTAATTCAAGGGGTTCGTTTTCAAGAAATTGTTGTTGCCCAGATTGTTCAAAATATGATATACGATGTAGAAACCATACATGATATAAAGCTATCCACAAATTGCACATAAATTTGGTGGACATGACGATGAATGCACCATGAATCACTGCAGGTGTTTGGACGACATTCATATGGAAAATATACATGAATCTCTAGTCTCTCCATACTAATCTAAAAAAGATACCAGTTTTTATCGTCATCTGTCATCGGTAAGTATACATGTTAAATAATAAAAAAACAATTACCTTGTTGTTGTTGAATAGTGTAAATTAAATAAATAAATATTAATTTTACCGTATCAACCTCCCATAACGGGGGATATAGTATGTTCGTCCCATCTCCATATTGGAGGGCATCAACCGACCCATCATAAACTCGGTGATAAAATTCTGACGGTAAGATAGTCCAACGATCGGGTGATGGGGGTAAGGCATCTATTCTTTGTATTTCATCTAACCTCCAAAACATAAGTATGTTTGTCCAAGCACGAACATGCTGTAATTTAAAAATATCCATTATTTAAATTACAAAAAACGTATTTACGACAAATATATGTATTAAAAAGTTACAATTGACCATATATAACCGTTTCTGGAATACCCTAAGAGGGTACCCCAAAAATCTCTATTAAGCCCAGTAACACCCCTACAACGAACCCTGCACCATTATGAATCTCCGTTGTAGAAGAATTGGAAAACATTTCATGACCGGTTCAAACGTGTCTGGAAATAATGGTTCTCAACCGGTGACGGAATGTTGTCGGCTATGACCGGATCATTTGAAGATGACCCATTCAAACGCCTTGTGTTTCTTCTACTTCTACTGTTATTGTTGTCTCTTACGTTATAAGACATGTTATATTCTCAATAGTGTTATGCAAGAAATAGTCATATTGTGTTGTTGTATTTATAGGGATGCACGTCAAATAATTGAATTATCACGTGATGAGGTTTGTTGAAAATGTGTTTTGTAAAGTAGAATTATCTTGAGTTTTAATGTCAAACAACCAACTTTAAGCGCTGATAACTCCCCTGTATAATCTCTGTTTGGAACACGGGTAGGTTCGTTGAGTAGATCTCACGTGATATTACGGGGACAAGAAAACATAAAATATTATTTTAAAATGTAAAATATAATTTTATGACTCCAAAGTTAGAGAAAATGTGTTTAACAACAAAAAAACAAAAAACATTAAACAAAAAATAATCTTAATAATATAATTTAACAAAAAACAAAAAAACATTAAACAAAAAACAACCATCTTAATAATACAATTTAACAACATTTTCAACATACTACGTAGACTAACTTAATAATAATAATAATACAACATAACATTGTTTTTGTCACTATGGATAATTCAGATCAAAGTCAAATTTTTGTGATCCCTGGCCTGTTGTATCGAGGATATAATGACGAAAATTTTGAGGATCGACATAAACATTTGGTTGGATTTGAGGGTTGCTTCCTCCAACTCTCCCGCTAGATGATAGTTGTGATGGAATGGGCTGATTACAACTGACACGAGTATGCCCTTCATTACGACATCGGGTGCAAAATGGCGGTGTTACAACCTCTCCAACTGATGGTATACGTCTATTTTCACGTGGTCGACCGGCTGTCTTTTATTCATGAGTGGTGGTTGAATTGGAACATAGTCATCTGGTATCTCCCATTTTGTTTGATCAGTAAGAGGATTTACTATCTCTTGATATGTCCCCCGATAAAACTCTGCTGAAAACCAATTCAAAGCCAAATGACTATAATCTGTTTGATTTAGATATCTCGAAACACAAATTACGTGACCACAAGGTAAACCAGAGAGTTGGCACTGTTTACATGTACAAGTTCGATTAACCAAATCGACTAAACCTTTTTTCCCTCCGTCATCAACCTCAAACTTGTCTTGATCAATACCAATAACTCTCCATGTCCCACTTTTTGAAATTCTTTTACTAATTTTACCCTGACCGTACTGGGTAAGTGGATGTTGATTGTTAGCTATTAAAAAAATAAAAAAACATAAATTAGTAACTAACAAATACGTAAAAATATATTGGTAGTTTTCACAAATGATTTAAATAAGTTATTACCTCCAAACTGTCGACGATTATAGTACCATTTCTGTAAGCTTTCACAAAAAAATTCAATAAGTTTAATTATTGGTAGTTTTCGGGCATTAACCGACAAGGCGTTAATGGACTCTGCACTGTTAGATGTCATAACATTATAGCGTTGTCCAGAGCTGTGTGCTCTAGCCCATTTTTCAAAACCAATATTAACAAGAGTATTGTAAATATTTGGACTGGCAGCACATAGTAGCCGCATACCCTCATTAAACTCGGAAACTCTGCAAGCTTTATAATTCTTCCACCATAAACATTCAAATTTTTTTTTTGACCTTGCCTTTATGTGTAAGTTCAACATAAGATGCCGACAGCAGAGCCCGTGATAAGCATGTGGAAAGACGTCCCTAATTGCCTGAGCTATTGATGCAGCCCTATCTGATATGATCGCCAAATTTGGATTTTCGCCAATACAATCCTTAAGTCTTGACAAAAACCACGACCATGATTCACCATTTTCAGTTTTACCAACACCGTATGCGATTGGCAAGATCTGATTGTTTCCATCCATGCCGACCGCCAGAAACATAGTGCCCAGAAACTTTCCATTTAAATGTGCTCCATCAATAATTATCAACGGTCGTAAATAACCGACGAAACTTCGAATCTGTATATAAAAATATTTTTATTAGAATTTTTAAAACAATAAAAAATAATTTAAATAAAACAGTGTAATTTAAAAAATACACTTACCGCCACACCAAGGGCAATACAAACATTTCAAATCTTCCGCCTGCGTCCGTTAATGTGTGGGTAACTGTACCCGGGTTCGTCTTTTTCAAATTATGACAGTAAACTGAAAGTTTGGCAAACGAATCCTCAGGGAACCCGTCAATAGTTCAAGCGCAAAAGATTTTGCTCTCCAACCTTGAGAATAAGATATATCAATTTTGTATTTCTCTTTAATATCTGTAACGATATCATTCGGCCGGTATATCCTCCCGCTATCTTTGAATTGATCTTTTATCAAATGACCCAAGACCTTTTTATTGGCTTGACGTATATGAAGATACGTCTGAGTCCTTGAACATATGTGTTGATCTTTAAAGTATCTCACTTGGAAAACGTCGGTGTTTTCAATCACATACTCCCTTATACGCCACTCGCAACCATCATTTAGACATGAAGCCTCAAATCTGGTTTTCGAAGATCTCTCAACTTTATATTCGAAACATTCAGTAATGCAAATTTTACCCGGTTCGAGTTTTAATTCTTTTTTTTTTTTTAAATATGACCCTCAGAAAAATGTGAAGAGTGTGAGTTAAGAAGTTTTACTTCATTTATTGTACGATCAAGCAATGACTGGGGCATAGACCAAAAAAATTTAGGTGGAACATTAGACTCCGAAGAAGACACTAGAACTTTATAATCAAATTGAGTTTCATTAGACGGAACAGCTGAACTACTACCCACAACAGATTCTTCAGTAACGTACAAAGACGACAATTCATTTGGTTGATTTAAAACAACATTTAAAAAAAATAAAACATCACTATCATCCAATAGATCAATTGAATGTGTGTAAATAGACATTTTATACGAAAAACGAATTCCATTGCTAAACCTACATTTTTCACAAATAAGATTTTTCAAACCCATGTAACTAATATTAATAGGTACACAAAAACACGTCGAAAACATTTTTTTTACAGGAACGTACTCCTCAACACCGTTAACAAAGTCCCATTTTCCACCGGTACATAAAATAATATTACAAGACATTACTTAAAAATAAGTGGTAAGTGGATGGATAAAAGGATGAAGTTTTATAAAGTGGATAAGTGGATAAATCTTAAAGTGGATGGAATTTGAAAGAAGGTTAAGATAACTTGTAATTTAGTGAGGTTTATGAGAGAAGTTTGATAGTAAAGTGTATGAATAACTTGATAAAGTTTGTTGGATAAGTATTTGTTTGAAAATAATATTTTATTAAAATTCGTTTTTTTTATAAATTATTTTTACAAAAATTATTAAATTATAATAATTTAAAAATATTATTTTTTTATTAAAATTTAAAAATAATATGATCACTTCATATTTAAAAAATTTATAAAATTTTTAAATTATATAATATGAAATGGCGAAAAATCCATAATTTAAAAAAATAATAATATTTTAATAAAATTCGGAATATTAAAAATTAATATATAATTTAAAAAACAAAATGGCGAAAAAATGCCATATTTTTTCGCCGGAGAAAAAAATGGCGAAATTTCGTTATTTTATTTTATTTTTTTTAGCGAAAATTCAGATAAAATTTGGTGATTTTTTTGATTTTTGGCGAAAATTTGCCCCAAATTTTCGCCATGTGATTGGTTGAACATGTTGGTAAAAAAAAAGTCAAAGGCTATTTTGGATTTTGATCTTGGTCAGGCCATTTTGATGAATTTTCCATATTTCAATGTTTTGTCAGTATCTTAAGAACCATCATTGTAGGTTGACTGAAACTGTTGCATAAGTAACAAATCTTCCTAACACACACATGTCAGTAACAATAATAACTATGAAAAATTAAATACTTATATCAAAATGTCAGTAGGCTTAAAACATAGTCCAAACAAATTACACAATTGATGTTAACTCAAAGATCAAATCAAAAGTTAAGGTAATTCTTTCATACGGGTTAAATAAAAGATACAATGTCAAGTAAAAAAAGATTTCATAATATGATATAAGTAATATGCCAATCAAAATACATTAAAGTTTTTTTACAATCAAAATACAGTATTAGTTAATAATTAATATTCATAATATATTATACCTGAAAATCTCAACTTGGAATTGGTTATGCGAAAATGCAGAACCAAATTAATGTCATCATATTTGTGCATTGAATGATGTGGGACGATGGCAAGATAAAAATATATCATATGCGTAATAACAAACTCAAGCTAAACACCTTTCTCATCTCCCTTCACAAGTAGCAACAAATTATATATCAAAACTTAGATCTTTGCTACATAACTTTAATCTACAACGGAGTGCATACAATAGTTACCTCGTTAAACCATATCTAAAATCTGGCAGCGTTATCAGTTTGCTCACCATCTCCATATCTACAAATGCAGAGTGCAGACAATATTTACCTGGCTAAACCATATCTAACAAAGTTGCCAGCTTTTTGTTATGCTACGGTTAAAAGGTCCTCTTTAGACCATGCCAGTAATAACAAAGAATATAAAATATACAAGAAAGTGACAAATATATAAAAGCATTAGATTAATAAATCCATCTCCTAAACCCGTACAATCTAAGCTTGAGCTTCCCATATTTGCTCATCTTCATATATGATTTGTTTCTTGAGCAACTTTATGCTAAAAGGATAAAAAGAATCACAACGCACAAAGAGAGGAAAACCAATAATCAATTAGATTAAAAAGCTTCGAAATGATGTGCTAAATAATGAACTTTGACACACTAGCTATTTAGGAAACATGTCAAACTTAAAGCAAATATTACCTGATTATGATATGTTACCCAACCCGTCCATTTTGTCACATCTAGTACAAATCAATAAGCACCAATCAGGATAAGGCCGGGAAGTTACTAATTTACCTGGGGAAGGTAGTAAATATATTGTAAAATAAGAGATTTTCTAAGATTAATTCCATGAGCAATATTATGAGTTGTAAGAATTGAGGCAGCTAGATGGTCAATGTATCCTGCCTGTATTAGTAAAATGCTAACTCACAAGTTAAGCTGATAACATGAGATAAACAAAAGTGAAGAACTTAGTGTAATATCCAAGATTTTTTCGACCTAACTTGTCCTAAACTCTTACACGTGTTAGCAATCCAAAGCCTGAATCTTTATTAAAAATATATGTTCTTAAATAATAAGTATTAATTTATTTTGATTATACCTGATATATATATATATAGGGAATTGATCATTTAAGAACTCTTAAATATTTTGAGAACTCGCAAGAACTCGTCAAAAATCCAATCAAAACCATTTTTTTTGTTTTTACTATTTTTATTGTTAGAATACAACATAAAAAAATGAATTTATATATGTAAATTTTTATTGTAAGTGTTTATCATTTACACATGTATATAAATTTTTTTAAGGATAATTTAGATAGAAAGGATGAATTAATTGAAGAGATAAATCATTTTTTATGTTATATTTTAATAATAAAGATAGTGAAAACAAAAAAAAATGGTTTTAATTGGTTTTTTGACGAGTTCTCGCGAGTTCTCAAGTATTTATGAGTTCTCATTTGAACCTAACCATATATATATATATATATATACATAGGGGAGGGTTCTAGAGAAAACCACTAAAAAAACCAATTTTACCCAATCATATAATAATATTTATTTTTTATTTTATTTTATTTTTATTTATTTATAAGAGTATGAATGTAATATTAAACATTTTTACCAAAAAACATTTTTACACATAGTGTTACGTATACGTAAACAGAAAACAAAAAAATTGCGGTTACGTATACGTAAATCAAAAAAATTGTTTTTGGATACGTATACGTAAATAAAAAAATTGCCTGAAATGATGTGGTTTTCTCGGTTTTCGCCTAACTTTGTGGTTTTCTGTTGATCCCTCCCCTATATACATATATATATATATACATATATATATATATATATATAACTCATTTAAAAATATATATATACATGTATTTTATAAATGAAATGTATTAAATTCTTAAAACTTTATAAGTTTATAATTATATAAAGAGAATAATTTATAAACTTACTTGTAAATACATAAACTTGTAAACTAATAAATCTATAAATTATTTTATAAAATTTTAAAATAATAAAAGATATAAAACTTGTAAGACTTATCTAGTTTATAAAGATAAAACATAGTTATTGTTATAAAAGTCCAGAGACCAAAACTGTTCATTTTTGAAACTTATTTTGAATTATAATCAAAAGCTTGAAACTTCAGGGACTTGTTGTGTCATTTGGCCGAACTCTCAGAAACTGGAATCACTCCGAGGTTCGACTCCTTCCCAAGCCGGTTTCACCTTCGAATTTCCAGAAAACGCGTAATCGGCCCGATTCAACGAACCTCGGGCTTCCATTCACGTATGCGACCGTAACCCAAGGAAATTTAATGTGCAATTTCGGGTTTAACACCGCGTGGGTTCGAGTTTAAGGTCGTTGTTTACACCCGTAATCTCCCCAACTAATTTGACAATTAATGACGAAATTAGTTATATACTAGTTGTTATACCACAACGACATCACACTCAAACTATCTAAACCCTCAATTCCTTCTATTTGTACCTGCAATCGCCAATCAAACTCGTGGACTGCCGACCCAGAACTCGGAACCCGTTCTCCCTCTTTTCGACATCGTTTCAGGTAATTCGAAAGGCCATTATCTTCGTTTTCATTCCATAATCGAAAGCCCTCTGTCAATTTCTAATGACAGAGGGATTTTCAAGTCGTATTTCGATCTAGGGTTCATACGAAATTAGGGAAAAACTGGGAATGTGTTTATCAAATTTTTTTTCTGTGTTTAATCTTAGCGAGGCCCGTAGCCGGGTGGTTAGTTCGTGTGTGTGTTAACTTGGGTGGCCCGGGTTCGAACCCGTACAACCCAAGTTTTGCGTTTTATTTTTTTTACACTTATTTAATAGTTTTAATTCTTTTAAATTATGTTAATAAACACTGTAAAACTTTTATAAACTTAAAAACAATTTTTATTTGCACTTTTATATTCTGGAACCATTTTATTTAATTAAACTTAATTAAAAACTTATAACAAGTTAATCTTTAATCCTTGTTTTAAATTCCTAGAAAACTATAAAAATACTTTAAAAACTTTATAAAACTTAAACATTTAACAGGAACTATTTTATATTATTCCTTTTTCTGAAATAATAAACTTGTTTTATTTAAGACTTTAAATAAATTTATAAAGTTTAATTTAAAACAGTTTTAAAACTTATAATGATTTTTATAAACTCTGTAATACTTTTATAAACTTAAAAATCAATTTTATTTACAATTTTATATCCTGGAAACATTTTATCTAATTAAACTTAATTAATACTTATAAAGATTTAATTCATTAAAATAGTTTTAAATGCTTAGAAACTATAAGACTTTATAAAACTATATTCTAAACATAGATTATTTTGCTAAATCAGAAATTATAATTTATTTTATATTTTCTGGAATAAACATATTATTTAGTCTTTAAACATTAAATTAATTTATAAACTTTAATTTAATACAAACTTATATAAATCTTATAAGAGTAGAAAAAGATTTATGAAATTTATATATCGATTTACTTTTACAATTATAAACTTATAATTTAAAAAATTTATAGAGTTATTTACATAATTATAAACTTAATGGAACTATATAAACTTGTAGTTTTATCTAAACTTAAAACCTATAATTAAAAAGTAAACTTTATAAGAAATTTATTTAATATTTTATATAAACTTATATATACTTGTTGTTGTACTTATAACCCTATTTTTAAAACAACATTTATTTACAAGTTAATTTGTAAATACTTAATACTTAAAACTTTAGTAAATCCTAAATGATTTTATTTGATTAAATAAAGTTATTATTCTTATAGATAATTATTTAACCTTAATAATTATGTATCCCTTAAATAATTATTACTTTTAATCACTATTTGTTTAAATTATTATTAATCTTTTATTATTAACTATTCTATAAGAAATCGTTATTAACCTTTAATAATAACTATTTATTCTTTAAATATTAAATAGTTATTGATCATATTTAATAATTATTTAGACTTTCACTTAAAAATTCTTACAATTACACTCACAAATACTTAGAAAACTAATTTAGAATTTCATTACATAACTTGTGTAAATAATAACTATAAAGCCTTCCTAAATAATTATTTTAAGTAATAATTATTCTAAACTATAAACTTATTAAACTTGATATCCAAGTCTTGTATTTAAAACTTGATTTAAACTTTATAAACCTAATAACTCTCGTCTATCTTTTGGAACCCTAGTTAATCTTAGCATCCTAGATCCTTTTTGCCATAGACATATAGGATCAAACTTGAAAATTTAGACTTATGTTTTTAGGCTTATTGTGAGGATATTCTCCCTCAAAGTCTTGCTACACTTAATCCTTGTTGGACACTCTTCATCATCCACGTGAGTATACTTAGCCCCTTTTCGTTTTACTTTATTTATAAACTTGGGGTGGAACATGTATCAAACTTCCAAACTTATACAATTCTTGTACAACTATGCCTACATGCTTATTCTTGTGTTATTATACTTGAGACTTGCATGCTTAAATTAAACTTAATACTAGCATATCCATTAACTTTGATCAAGCCTATAGTAACAATGTTAGATCTATTGTATTTGACCAATCTGTCACACCCCAACCGACGGCGGATTATACGTCGGGGCGGACGCGGTTGTTCAAAAGCACAAGGTTGACTATTTAAGTTTAAATAATTTCATTAATACTTTCAAGTTTTCAATACAAGTGATAAACAAAGCATAACACGATACAAAGTTAAATTTGAAAAGTTCTAAGTCCAAAGCATCCTATGTGATCATAAACAAGTCTCATGCTAGTGTACCTGAAACATGTAAGTAAACTGTCAACTAAAAATAGTTGGTGAGATACGAAGGTTTTATCATAGTTTAACAAAGTTTTGAAAAGTATTACAATTCACCATGTCATGCATTCTATAGTATAAGTGTGAGAACAAAACATGTTAAACATTGTGCATATCAATCCTCCAACCAAGTTTAGGCATAACCTGAAGGTTACCCTTAAAAGTTTAAAGTTTAAATTCAGTAACAATCACCATGAGCTCCCCCCGAAGGGTCAATCAAACTAGGTGGATTGGTCATATACAATAGATCTATCATTGTTACTATAGGCTTGATCAAAGTTAATGAATATGTTAGTTTTAAGTTTAATTTAAGCATGTAAGTCTTCAGCATAATAACACAAGAATAAGCATGTAAGCATAGTTGTACAAGAATTGTATAAGTTTGGAAGTTTTGATACATGTTCCACCCCAAGTTTATAAACAAAGTAAAACGAAAAAGGGGCTAAGTATACTCACTTGGATGATGAAGAGTGTCCAACAAAGATTAAGAGTAACAAAGTTTTGAGGGAGAATATCCTCACAACAACCTAAGAATACAAGCATAGAGTTTCAAGTTTTGATTCTATAAGTCTAAGATAAGTACCTAGGATTCTAAGATTGACTATGGTTCCAAATGGGAGCCGGGAATGATTGGGTTTGTAAAGTTTAGATTGAAGTTTCAAATACAAGACTTGGATATCAAGTTTAATAAGTTTATAATAATTATTACCAACAATAATTATTTAGAAGGCTTTATAATTATCTATTACTCAAGTTAGTTAATAATAATGAAAATAATTTTCTAAGTATTTAGAAGTAGAGTAGTAATAATAGTTAAGTGAAAGACTAAATAGTTGTTAAAGTTTAACAATAATTATTTAAAGAATAAGTAGTAAAAAGAATTAATAATGATTTCTTAACGAATAAATAATATTTAAAGGTTAATTATTTAAAGAATAATTAATGGTTACGGATTAATAATAATTATTTCAAGATTAAATAATTCTTAAGAAATAGTGAATAATTGTTAAGGGTAGTTAATTACTTACAAAGGATGATTACTTTAACCAATTAAAATAATCAATATAAAGTATTTGAGATTTATTAAAGTAGTTAAGTACTGAGTATTTATTTTTTTACAAATTAACTTGTAAATAAATAAGGTTTAAAATGTTTTCGTAAGTTTAAATAAATGACATTTTAAGTTTAAACAACTATGTTTAAATAGAATTTCTTATAAAGTTTATATTTTAAATATAAGTTTATAAAGTTCATTTCTTAACTAAACAATATATATTTATTTTCTTGTTTTATTTAAATAAATAAGTAAGCTTCAAGTTAAGTAAATATAAATTTCATAAAAATGTATAAGTCTAATAGCTTATGTCTTTCAAATTAATAGATAAGTTTTATAAACTTTTCTGAGTTTATAAAATTTTTATAAGTTTTCTATTTAAATAAAAGTTTATGAATTAATTTAAAGTTTAAAGTAAATTTATTTATTAGTAAATTAAAGTTTTCGAGTTTATAAAATACTTTCTATTGTATGCATAAGTTTTATAAGGTTAAAAAGTATTTTTTTTTATAGTTGAAGTGTTAAAACTATTTTTAAAGATTTAATTATTATAAGCTTTAACTAAGTTTTAATTAATTAAAATGCCTTAGAATGTAAAAAGTGTAAATAAAAATCATATTTAAGTTTATAAAAGTTTAACAGATTTTATAAAATTTATTTGAAGTTTTAAAACTGAATAAAAATGCATAAAAAAAACCGCAAAACCTGGACTGGCCGGATCGAACTCGGGCGGCCCGGGTCACACACACACACACACGTGTAAGGCCCCTTTCCCCGGTAACCTCACTTGTTGGATTTACTCATAAACAAAGTCATCAATACTGAACTTTAAATTAAAACATTCAAACACAGCGGAAACATTCAACATTTGAGTACTTATCAGCGGAAGTCTTAACATTTAAAACATTAACCATTGTCTAGACATAAAATAAATTGGGATGTCAGTCTCATGCCGGGCAGCCTTAACGCCTTCGCACGACCCTTCCTTTCTTTACCTGAAACGTATACTAAAAGTCAGCTAACGCTGGTGAGTTCTAGTTTAAAGCGATTAGGTATGAACATTATTTCTTTAAAAGTATGTATAAATATATAAATATATAAATATACATTAACATTTCATTAACCTTCATTTGTCGTTCATGCGCGAGTACATAAATACGTATTCGTAACTTTTGCTTTCCTTTCATCATTCTTATGTGATTACATAGATATGCATTCACCAAACTTTCCTTAAACATTCATAGGTCATACACATAAGGGTGATCAACCCATCTTTTACTGTGCATGTCACAAAGACATACGCCCTTAAGCTACCGCCGTAGCCCTTTTACTCGTCCGGTCCTAGAAACCGTCCGCCTTAAAACCGTCCGGGCAACCTTCGGCCGTCCGTCTTAACCGTCCTACCGTCGTAGTTCGTCATATTCGCCCGTCTGCCCTAAGGCATCCGTTTCCCGCTTGAACTAATTATACAGCCGTGCATCGATTTAGGGACTTACTCCACCGTAGTGGCCTTTATTTAGTCTACCTTTCTAGACTTTCCTTTCTGGCTGCATGATAGTGAAGTGGTCGTCCGTCTACCATAGTAGCCGTTAGCTTCGTTTCCGTCCATAACGTATACATACATTCATAACATGCAATATATATATATTTATAAAGCAAGATTTCATTCATTTACGTTATACCATTCTTTCATTCATTCTTTGTAAACATACGTTTCATTCTTTGTTCATAATTCATTTTCATATACATATGTATATATCACGTATGATCACATTGACATTCATAACTTATTCATTTAGTGTATACACTTCAGCCCCAAAACATTTAAAATAATTTGCACATAACATAGAAGGGGGCACATAGAACTCACCTGATAAGCTAGTCCCGTTCTGTCCTAACAACGGTCCAATAGAGCGCCACACACGATCTGAATTGGTTAATTACACATATATCAGACTTGATCTAAATTCACACTTTTACTTCGGCTGAACTAGGCGAACTTAAGGCTAAGTTCGCTGCCCAGAGTCTAGGCGAACTTATAGGCGAACTTGTCCTAAGTTCGCTTATCATGCCTAGGCGAACTTAACCAGGCGAACATAATCAGGCGAACTTAATAAGTTAGGCGAACATAATCAGGCGAACTTAATAAGTTAGGCGAACTTAAAAAGTTAGGCGAACATAATCAGTTAGGCGAACATAATCAGTTAGGCGAACATAATCAGGCGAACTTAACCAAGTTCGCCTCTAGATGCCATAAGCGAACTTGCCAGGCGAACTTGATAAGTTCGCCCCAACCTTGACAGGCGAACTTGATAAGTTCGCCTGTCGGGCAGTCATCTTCCCCAAGAAGTCCGAAATTCTTGCATGCTAATCTGATCGTGCCAATCTTACAATTATCTTTGTTCAAAACATGCGGTTTTCATTCTAGATGCTATACCTAAGCTCATTTTCAAGTTTCATCCATAAAAACGTTACCTATTTAGCTAAAACCCGAAAATCCCAAAGTAGCAAAAAAACTCAGTTTAAGGTCGAATCGTTACCTGGATTGGGGTTCTGATTCGGAGGTTTTGCTCACGAGCTCTGCAGTAACACGCTCCTGAAATCCCGGGTCGATCCGTCAACTTTTTCTCTCTAGGATGTGGAATGAGTTGGGAGGATGGAATGTGAATGAGGAGGTGGGCTGCCTTGCCCCTTATATACCTAGGCTTCCCACGGCCCGTTGGAGCCGAGCCCAAGCCCGCTCCCTTTCTCTTTTGTTTTTGGCTTTTGCGTTTAAATTTTCCGACTAAATCTCCGGCCTCACTATATTTATATATTTATTCGTTTTATTATTTTTGGGATGTTACAAGTCTACCCTCCTTAAAGAGGTTTCGTCCTCGAAACCAATTATACGTTAAATAGTTGAGGGTATAGTCCCCTCATCTCGTCTTCTTTCTCCCATGTAGCTTCTGATCCTTTTCTGTGCTTCCATTGTACTTTGACTAAAGGGATTGACTTATTGCGAAGTTGCTTTTCGGCTCGGTAAAGTATAGCTATTGGTTCTTCTACATAGTTTAGACTGTTATCCACCTCGATCTCGTCGTAAGGTATGTGGGCTGTGACGTCAGCTAGGCACTTGCGTAAGTGCGACACGTGGAACGTAGGGTGTATTCCACTAAGCTCAACGGGTAGGTCGAGTCTGTAGGCAACTTGACCCACTCTTGCTAAAATCTTGAAAGGTCCGACAAACCTTGGACTCAGTTTGCCACGTTTTCTGAATCGGATGATTCCTTTCCATGGTGATACCTTTAACAGTACCATGTCCCCTGTTTGGAACTCTAAATCCCTTCTCTTATCCACGTATGATTTCTGTTTGTCTTTTGCGGCTTTCATTCGAGCTTTGATTAGATCAAATTTTTCGGAAATAGCTTTGACCACTTGAAGACTTGCAAAATCCTTCTGCCCAATTTCCCCCCAACAAACCGGGGTCCTACATCTCCTTCCATACAAAATTTCAAATGGCGGCATGCCAATAGTTGAGTGATAGCTGTTGTTATATGAAAATTCTGCCAATGGTAGATGGCTGTCCCAGCTCCCACCAAAGTCGATGATACAGGCCCGGAGCATGTCCTCCAAGGTCTGAATGGTCCTTTTCAGATTGACCATCGGTTTGAGGGTGGTAAGCAGTGATGATGTTCAATCTAGCGCCCATTGCTTCATTGAATTTCTTCCAAAACCTTGATGTGAATCTAGTATCCCTGTCGGACACAATCGACAGCGGCATACCATGTCTACTCACAATCTCCTTGATAAATATTTCTGCTAGTTTTTCAGACGAAGAAGTCTCACGTATTGGTAAGAAGTGAGCACTTTTCGTCAAGCGGTCGACGATCACCCAGATGGTATCATTGCCTTTAGCTGTTCGCGGTAGCTTGGTAATGAAGTCCATCGTGATCTCCTCCCACTTCTATTCCGGTATTGGTAAAGGTTGCATTTTACCGCATGGTTTCTGGTGCTCGGCCTTAACTAGTGAACACGTTAGGCACTTGTTCACGTACTCAGTCACATCATTCTTCATGCCAGGCCACCAGTACTCTTTCTTCAAGTCTTGATACATTTTGTTTGTCCCAGGGTGGATAGAATAGTGAGACTTATGGGCCTCATCGAGGATTTTGGCTCTAAGCTCGCCAATCTTAGGTATCCACATCCGGCCAAACCTAGTTCGTACACCGTATGCATTTACATCCAATTTCCCTTATTGTCCTACTATTGTTTCTTGTTTTATATTTCTTTCCAATAGTGCTTCATCTTGTGCCTTTGATATTTCACTCATCAAATCTGGCGTTATAATCAGCTGACATGCTTTGATCCGTATAGGTTCCGATTCTTCCTTCCTGCTTACAGCGGCAGCCACTACGTTTGCCTTGCCTGGATGGTACAATATCTCATAGTCATAGTCTTTCAGTAGCTCTAACCACCTCCTTTGCCTCATGTTTAACTCCTTTTGTTCGAAAAAGTACTTCAGGCTTTTGTGATCGGAGTAAATGGTGCATTTAACTCCATACAGGTAGTGCGTCCATATTTTTAATGCGAAAACTACTGCCGCTAACTCCGGATCATGAGTTGGGTAGTTAACCTCGTGAATCTTTAGTTGTCGTGAAGCGTAAGCAATTACCTTCCCTCGTTGCATAAGTACACATCCTAAACCCTGACCCAAAGCGTCAGAGTAGACTACCAAGTCTTCATTTCCCTCAGGTAGTGTCAAGACTGGAGCTTGGGTTAATCGTGTCTTAAGTTCCTCAAACGCGTTGTTTTGGGTTGGACCCCATTCATATTTTACTTCCTTCCATGTCAGTTTAGTTAGTGGCGAGGCTATTCTCGAGAAATCTTGAATGAACCTCCGGTAGTAGCCTGCCAATCCCAGAAAACTTCGTATCTCTGTTGGTGTCTTTGGGACGTTCCATTCCTTTACTGTCTCTATCTTTGCAGGATCTACCATGATGCCATTGGGGTTAATCACATGACCTAGGAATTGGACTTCCCTAAGCCAGAACGCGCATTTGGTGAATTTTGCGTACAACTTTTCCTGCTTTAGCACTTCCAAAACCTCTCTTAGGTGACAGTGGTGATCACCCTCGTTTTTCGAATAAATCAGAATGTCGTCTATAAAAACTATCACTGATCGGTCCAACATTGGTCGACATACTCTATTCATCAAATCCATGAACGCTGCTGGTGCGTTGGTTAATCCGAAGGACATCACGAGAAACTCATAATGCCCATAACGCGTGCGAAACGCGGTCTTTGGTACATCCCCTTCTCTTACTTTCAACTAGTGGTAACCCGACCTAAGATCGATCTTTGAGAACCAACTCGAACCTTGCAGTTGATCAAAAAGGTCGTCTATTCTAGGCAGTGGGTATTTGTTCTTTACTGTCCTCTTGTTCAGTTCGTAGTAGTCAATGCACATGCGCATGCTGCCGTCCTTCTTCTTTACAAATAGTACCAGAGCGCTCCATGGTGAAATGCTCGGTCTAATAAATCCTTTTTCTGTTAATTCCTCTAATTGAGACATCAATTCTTTCATTTCTGACGCCAATCGGTAAGGGGCTTTGGCAACGGGCTTAGCTCCTGGCAGTAAGTCGATCTGAAATACTATTTCCCAATCGGGTGGCAACCCAGGTAGATCCTCAGGGAACACTTCCGGAAAGTTGCACACCACGAGTACATTCTTGAGTTCCTTCTTTTTCATTCTATCGTCAATAACATACGCCAGATAAGCTTCGCAACCGCGCCTCATGTAACTTTCGGCCTTGATCATCGAGATGACGTTCGGCATCGTGCAATTCCAATCCCTGTAAACCGTAATTGGACTGCCGCTAGGAGATTTGAGGTGTATCCTCTTACGTTTACATATGATTTGAGCTTCGTTGGCAGCTAGCCAATCCATACCCAATACTATATCGAATCCTCCTAAGGTGAGAAGGAATAATCTAGAAGGAAACTTATGGCCCTCTGTTTCTATGATGCAATCCTCTATTATTTGGAATACTGCCGAATTTTTACCAACGGCAGTTTGTACGCTAAAGGCCTTTACTATGGTGTTGATAGTGCAATCTAGTTTACCACTAAATGCATTTGATATAAAGCTTTTACTAGCACCAGAGTCAAATAAAATAGCAGCATGTTCATCATTTACTAGAAACGTACCTGACACGACATCAGGGTTTCCTCTTGCTTCTTCCTCAGTTAAGGCATAGGCCCGAGTCCTTGCCTTTGGCTGTTCCTGTTCCTTCTCTTTTCCCGAACCAGATTGGCCGGCTTTCCTGCTGTTCTTTGTCAGATGTCTAAACAATCCACATACTTGACACTTGACGTTTTTTACACATTCTCGGGAGTAGTGCCCAGGCTTCCCGCACTTATAGCCTGTGGTGGTGCCGATTCGGCACTCGCCAAGATGTTGCCTTCCACATTTCTTGCAAGTTTCATATTCATCTGACCTTGGTTTCTTAATTTCAGTTGCTACATTCCCTTTTCCGGTGCCTCTAGATGGGTTCTCCCATTTTCTATTTTGTGTCACAGGTGCCGGGTCCTCATTGGCATAATCGTCGTAGACGATTCCGCTCAGATTCACTACCGACTCGAAGGTCGAGGGTAGGTTAGCTTTCACATGGACACGGACCCTTTGCGGCAGACCCTTGACATAGTATTTGATCAGACGGTCTTCCGTTTCCACCAAGTGTGGTACCAGTTGGGCCAGCTCGTTGAACTTTGAAGTATACTAGCGATGAATCTTGTTGCCAGCCCTGAAGTTTAGGAATTCGTTCTCCACACAATCAATCTCGTTCTGTGGGCAGAACTTTTGGATTATGAGCTTCTTCAGGTCTTCCC
This sequence comes from Smallanthus sonchifolius, assembly GCA_023525975.1. Classification (NCBI taxonomy): domain Eukaryota; kingdom Viridiplantae; phylum Streptophyta; class Magnoliopsida; order Asterales; family Asteraceae; genus Smallanthus; species Smallanthus sonchifolius. The sequence goes on along the minus strand of CM042034.1, from coordinate 85,556,107 downwards.
ATGTCATTCTGGCAAGAGCATTTGGCGACTTTGTTCTCTGAATGTTCCTCCACCAACCTAGTGCTTCGTTGGTGAAAGAATGAGCAACATACTTAACAGCTTGGTCAGGTCTACACTCGCTGATGTTGATTACGACGTTCATCCTCTCAATCCATTCGAATGTAGCCACTGAATCTTTGTTCCCATCAAACTTAGGTGGGTCTCCATCCTTGAAACCTTTGTAAGTACACCCTCGATTGCTTGATCCCACTCTTACTTCATCCCCATCATTGTCATACACATTCTCTTCATTGTTTCCTTCTTCATCCTCTTTGATTTTCTTGAGTGCCTCGGATAGTAGGTCAGGCAATACGTTCTTCAGAGTAAGCACAACCTCACGGGCAATATCATCCCTAACCTCGGGTTCCAACTGTAGAGGCCCTTGATTGTCGTCCCCAGTTGGGACATTAGTTTGGTGCACACTCTCAGTGTTTTCTGCGTGCACATTCTCTTCATCTTCATATCTTTGATTCAATGGAGGTCTACCGACTCGGCCAGTGCGACCGCCTCGGCGTCCAGTTCTTCCTCCTCTAGCCATAGTTCTTAATTTCCTGATAGTTATAAAGGGAATACATCAATGTCATTCCTTCAGATCATAGTTTTAGAACAGTACGAACAAGGTAAATTCTTAATTACAGTGACCGGTATGTGATTACTAATTTACATTGCTTTTCGGGTTCAAAACTCTTCAAATCGGTTGTGCCATTGACATCTATTTGTTCTAAGTTAAGGTATCTATTCTTATCTAAGTGCTTTAACTTTAGTACTTACTTACCGTGCTGGCGTTGGCGTTGGCTACCCAGACTGACATCTGTGCGTTGGTCCCATTATCAGTTTGAGTCCAGACATTTAGGGATGTCTGAATCTCTCAAACTATTGCTCTGATACCAACTTGTAAGGCCCCTTTCCCGGGTAACCTCACTTGTTGGATTTACTCATAAACAAAGTCATCAATACTGAACTTTAAATTAAAACATTCAAACACAGCGGAAACATTCAACATTTGAGTACTTATCAGCGGAAGTCTTAACATTTAAAACATTAACCATTGTCAGCTAACGCTGGTGAGTTCTAGTTTAAAGCGATTAGGTATGAACATTATTTCTTTAAAAGTATGTATAAATATATAAATATATAAATACACATTAACATTTCATTAACCTTCATTTGTCGTTCATGCGCGAGTACATAAATACGTATTCGTAACTTTTGCTTTCCATTCATCATTCTTATGTGATTACATAGATATGCATTCACCTTTACTTTCCTTAAACATTCATAGGTCATACACATAAGGGTGATCAACCCATCTTTTACTGCGCATGTCACAAAGACATACGCCCTTAAGCTACCGTCGTAGCCCTTTTACTCGTCCGGTCCTAGAAACCGTCCGCCTTAAAACCGTCCGGCCAACCTTCGGCCGTCCGTCTTAACCGTCCTACCGTCGTAGTCCGTCATATTCGCCGTCTACCCTAAGGCATCCGTTTCCCACTTGAACTAATTATACAACCGTGCATCGATTTAGGGACTTACTCCACCGTAGTGGCCTTTATTTAGTCTACCTTTCTAGACTTTCCTTTCTGGCTGCATGATAGTCAAGTGGTCGTCCGTCTACCGTAGTAGCCGTTAGCTTCGTTTCCATCCATAACGTATACATACATTCATAACATGCAATATATATATATATATATAATTATAAAGCAAGATTTCATTCATTTACGTTATACCATTCTTTCATTCATTCTTTGTAAACATACGTTTCATTCTTTGTTCATAATTCATTTTCATATATATATGTATATATCACGTATGATCACCTTGACATTCATAACTTATTCATTTAGTGTATACACTTCAGCCCCAAAACATTTAAAATAATTTGCACATAACATAGAAGGGGGCACATAGAACTCTCCTGATAAGCTAGTCCCGTTCTGTCCTAACAACGGTCCAATCGAGCGCCACACACGATCTGAATTGGTTAATTACACATATATCAGACTTGATCTAAATTCACACTTTTACTTCTGCTGAACTAGGCGAACTTAAGGCTAAGTTCTCTGCCCAGAGTCTAGGCGAACTTGTCCTAAGTTCGCTTATCATTCCTAGGCGAACTTAACCAGGCGAACATAATCGGGCGAACTTAATTAGTTAGGCGAACATAATCAGGCGAACTTAACAAGTTAGGCGAACTTAATAAGTTAGGCGAACATAATCAGGCGGACTTAACCAAGTTCGCCTCCTGATACCATAAGCTGTCACACCCCGGCCGGTGGCGGATTATACGCCGGGGCTGACGCGGTTGTTCATAAGCACATGATCATCTATTAACAAGTGATAATATTATTTTATCATAACTAAAGCATCCGTTACAAATAGAAATGAAAAACAAAGAGTTCGAACATGACATAAGTTGATTTTAATCTTTAATAAAGCTATGTCAATATGTTCAAAGCCCGTCTAGAGCATAAATGTGAAAACATGCTGTAACATCCCAAAAATAAAATGACGAGATAAACGAACGAGGCATGTCGGGTCGGGTCGGGTCGGGTCGGGTCGGATGGGCCGACGGGCTGGAAGGGGACTCTCCCTATAAATGGCCTAAGTCACCTCCTCATTCTCTCATTTGCACAGTCTAGAGAGAGAAACCGTAGAGAGAGAAAGTTGGCGGATCGACCCGAGATTGAAGAAGTGTGTTACTCCATAGCTCGTGAGAAGAACCTCCGAATTAGAAGCTCTATTCAGGTAACGATCCGACCTAAATATGAGTTTTAGTTCGTTTTTGGGTTTTTCGGGTTTTGGGTAAAAAGGTAAGGTTTGAACGGATGAAACTGAAAGATAATCATGGATTTGAGTTCCTTAATGGAAAACAAACGTTTTGAATGCAACAGGTCCGAGATCTTGACATGATCAGACCCGAATGCGAAAGTTAGGGTTTTTCGCGAAGAACAGGTCGTGCGCACTTGCTAAGTGCGCACGGAGCAGGTCCTGCGCACTTGCTAAGTGCGCAGGAGAAGGGACCTGCGCACTTGCTAAGTGCGCAGGAGGAGGGACCTGCGCACTTGTTAAGTGCGCAGGCAGCAGGGTCTGCGCACTTGCTAAGTGCGCAGACATCAGAACTGATTAAGTGAAGTCAGTATGTTAGCATGGTTAAACCGTTAGAGTCGGGATTGGTCTGATGTGTATTTAACTAATCAATTCAGATCGGAAGTGACGTTGTTGGACCTTCGTTAGGACAACCCATATTAGCTTATAAGGTGAGTTCTAGAAGCCCTCTTTTAAATGTTTTAATAATGTTTTTGGGCTGGTGTGCATACGTAACGATGTGACGATTTTATAAAGCGATGTTTATGAAGGTTGTATGTAACGTTTTATAAAATGATGTTTATGAGTGATGTTTTAGAAGGAAAGGTTATGAAGGAAGTGTTTATGAAATATTTTGCCAAAAGAAATTTATGAAGTCTGTTAATGAATGAACGAATGTTTTAAATAAAAACGTACGAATGCTTTAACTGAAGTTTTTGAAGTAAAAGAAGCGAAGGTTTATGAATGTCACAAACGAACGAATCTGCCAATATTCCTTAGGGAATGAAGGTTAAGGGATGGGAAGTATGTTATGGGCCTTTACCTTTTAGGGGCCTTTGTGGCTGGCCAACTGTTGTACAACTGGGGCGATGACGGTCGTCAAGGGGATTATCGTGATCCTTGAAGTTTGGTACGATCTACCTTACGGGGTAGTCGTGCTTGAAGTTTGGTACTTGCGCCCTACGGGGTGCAGTACTTGAAGTTTGGTACGCGCTATCCTTTGGGACGCCGTGCTTGAAGGGTTGGATGACCTAAGTATCGGGCCCTAGGAGTTCCTCACCCGAAGGACAGTACGGTGATGATGGGCCTAGTGGTGGTGATCCTTAGTTCATTCAACCAGTATGTAACGTATGGATTTGACGGTTACGAGAAGGCGCAGATTAGATATGTTCGTTGACTTATGTTTATGATGTTATGTTTTGTTATTGCATTATTTTACGTACGCTTTTTATTAAATGAAGTATGAAGTTATGTTTTTGGCAAATTATTTGAAGTTAAGGTTTTATGTTAAAACTAGAACTCACCAGCGTAGCTGACAGTTTTTAGTATGCACATTCAGGTTAAGGCAGGTATGGACGATGGACGGTGATGCTTGGCAAGCGAGAAGAGTTACCCGGCTGATCATGAAGACTGGCATCCCGTTATGATTAGTTTATGTTTTGTTCATGTAATATACTAAGTTACGCTTCCGCATGTTGAACAATGTCATGGTTATGTTTTAATGAAATTTTCCGCTGCGTTATTTTTGATCTTCAAGTTTAAGAATTGTTTGTGAATGAGTAAATCCAACAAGTGAGGCCTCCCGGGTTTGGGGCCTTACAAGTTGGTATCAGAGCAATAGTTTGAGAGATTCGGACACTCCCAGTGTCCGAACTTGAACTGTGAATGGGACCGAAAGCGGATTCCAGTACGGGTAACTCGAGCCAAAGCATCAGGTATGAAAGTAGTATATATTTACACGTGTAGTATGCCTTAGAAAGGGTTAGGTAAGTACTTGTGTTCTGATGGAATCACAAAGGTGGTCAAATAGAAATCGAAAGGTAGTGTAATGGTTAATTGCAGATGGCCAGTGTATATTAACATCTTACAGTGCTTATTGAATTTTATTTGTTAACTAGCGTGATAACATTTGGATTCCTTGTCTTATAGAACGAAATGGCGAGGAGGGGAAACGGAACGCGTGGTGGAGGCCGTACCGGTGGTCGTACCGGCGGTCGTAACGGTGGGCGTGGCAGGACCCCTGCACTCCAAGAGTACAGTGAAGAAGGAAGTGTTCACACTGAGCCAGAAGTTAGTGTGCATGAAACCGAGCAGACACCGGTTGGAGAACAACCTTTCACTTTTGAACCAGAAGTGAGAGCGGCCATAGCTCGAGAGTTCACAGAGTTGATGAAGACTTCTCTGCCAGGTCTATTGGCAGAAGCGTTGAAGAAGGTTAATGGGGACGGTGGGTCCAACACGACAAATGATGCCCCGATCGTTGAGGCAGTTAACGCACCGCCTGCTCGCGGATGCGACTATAAGTCCTTTAAGGCATGTGACCCGCCGGTCCTGACTGGGAAGAAGGACGCGGTGGCTACTTTTGATTGGGTAATTCGTATGGAAGCTGCCATTCGTCTGAGCGAGTGTCGAGCAAACCAAGTAGTGAAGTTTACTGCTAACTCCTTGAGGGAGGAAGCATCCCACTGGTGGGAAGGTGTACGTCAGGCTAAGGGGGATGAGGTGGTTGACTCGATGATGTGGGCTGACTTGAAAACTTTGGTGATCAAGAATTTCTGCCCAAGGAACGAGATTGAGAAGGTAGAGAGGGAATTTCTGGGTTTGAAGGCCGGGAACATGATGCACCGGCAATACACAACCCGATTCAATGAACTGGCACGTATGGTGCCACATCTTGTTACGACTGAGGAAAGAAAGATTTCCTGTTACATTCAAGGGTTGCCGGACCAGGTTCGCACCTATGTTAAGGCAAATGCCCCTACTACCTATGATTCGGTAGTAGAACTGAGCGGCGTGGTATTTGATGATCTGGCGCTGAATGTTGTCGCCATTGAAGAGCCTAAGAAGAAGTTGAGTTTTCCCGCTAAACAATTGGGTGGGAAGTTGTTTGGGGCTCGAGACAAGCATGCCAGGGTAGGCGAGATGACAGTCTATGGGAAATGTGGGGTAAGACACGCGGGTGAATGTCGGTTAGGATCGAATCTGTGCTTTAAATGCGGCAAGACCGGACAATACTCACGTGAATGCCCGCAAGGCTACAAATGCTACAATTGTGGGGAGAATGGTCATATGAGTCGGGAATGCACCAAACCGAGAATGGGCGAAGCCGGGAAAGGGAAAGGCCCAGAAAGGAAAGAAGAGAGGCCCCGAGCAAAGACTCGTGCGTACGCGCTGACGCAAGACCAAGCAAGGGCAGATCCCGATGTGGCGTCAGGTACGTTCGTCCTTGACAACACTTTAGTTTCTGTGTTATTTGATTCGGGTGCCAGTAAGAGTTTTATATCTGCGACTTTTTGTAAAAGAGTAAAGCACACTGTGAGCAAGCTAGAAAGGGCATTTAGCGTAGAAACCGCTGAGGGTAGAACCGCGAGAGTGACCGATGTAGTTGACAACTCCACGATAAAAATAGAAGGTCATAGGTTCCCTGTCAGATTGTTTGTTATGGTTTTGGGAGGGTTTTGATGTCGTGTTAGGTATGGATTGGCTAACTGCCAATGAAGCGCAAATTATATGCAAACGAAAGATAATCCGACTCAAGGCTCCGGATGGTAGCAAAGTCGAAGTTTTTGGAGATCGTGACGTCCCAATGCCAAACGTCATCTCGATGATTAAGGCAACGGATTACTTGAGGCGCGGATGCGAGGCTTATCTGGTGTACGTGATTGACCAGTGTAAGGAAGTGAAGGAACTAGACGATGTACCTGTGGTACGCGAGTACCCGGAGGTGTTTCCAGAGGATTTGCCTGGGAAACCACCCGACAGAGAGATCGAATTCCGAATCGACTTAGTACCAGATGCCCAGCCCGTGGCTAAGGCTCCATATCGACTAGCACCAGTAGAGATGAAGGAACTAATGACCCAACTAGACGAACTACTTGAGAAAGGATTTGTACAACCAAGCATCTCGCCTTGGGGTGCTCCGGTGTTGTTTGTGAAGAAGAAGGATGGTTCGATGAGAATGTGTATTGATTATCGTGAGCTGAACAAACGTACGGTGAAGAACAAGTACCCTTTACCAAGGATCGATGACCTGTTCGATCAATTGCAAGGCGCAAGTTGGTTCTCAAAAATCGACCTTCGGTCTGGATACCATCAGTTGAAGGTGAGGGAAGAAGACATACCGAAAACTGCATTTTGCACGCGTTATGGACATTTCGAGTTCCACGTAATGTCTTTTGGGTTGACGAACGCCCCCGCAGCGTTCATGGACTTGATGAATAGGGTGTGTCGGCCGATGCTGGACCGATCAGTAATCGTGTTCATCGATGATATCCTCATCTACTCCAATAATGAGGGTGATCACGCGTGTCACTTAAAGGAGGTATTGGAAGCTCTGAAGAAAGAAAAGTTGTATGCTAAGTTCTCCAAATGCGCGTTCTGGCTTAGGGAAGTCCAATTCCTAGGTCACGTCATTAACCCGAACAGCATTATGGTTGACCCAGCAAAGATAACGACGGTAAAGGAATGGAATATTCCTAAGACGCCAACTGAAATCCGCAGTTTCTTGGGATTGGCAGGCTACTATCGGAGATTCATCCAGGATTTCTCGAAAATAGCTTCGCCGTTGACAAAGTTTACTCGGAAGGAGGTAAAGTACGAATGGGGTTTAACCCAGGATGAGGCGTTTAAGGAATTGAAGGAGAAGCTATCCCAAGCTCCAGTCTTGGCCCTTCCTGAGGGCAATGAAGACTTGGTGGTATACTCTGACGCTTCGGGTCAGGGATTAGGATGCGTGTTGATGCAACGTGGGAGAGTGAATGCATATGCGTCGCGGCAGTTGAAAGTCCACGAAGTCAACTATCCGACTCATGATTTGGAACTTGCTGCTGTCGTATTTGCATTGAAAATCTGGAGGCACTACCTCTACGGGGTGAAGTTTACTATTTATTCCGACCACAAAAGTTTGAAGTACTTCTTCGAACAAAGGGAACTTAATATGAGGCAGAGGCGATGGTTGGAACTATTGAAAGACTATGACTGTGAGATCATATACCATCCTGGAAAGGCAAACGTGGTGGCTGACGCTCTAAGCCGAAAGGATGTGCCTACTCCTATTAGAGTGAAAGCTTGCCAGTTGGTGGTAACATCAGATGTAATGAGGGAAATCGAAAGAGCTCAAGATGAGGCACTTAAGGGGGAAAACGTAAAGAAGGAAAGGATGGTTGGCCAACAGGACAAGTTGGAATATAACACCCTTGGTGTTAGGACACGTTTTGGACGGGTATGGATACCTATGGGTGGCGGGCTTAGAACCAAAATCTTGGATGAGGCTCATAAGTCTCGGTACTCTATCCATCCCGGTACCAATAAAATGTACCAAGATCTGAGAAAGGAATACTGGTGGCCTGGAATGAAACATGAGGTGACAAAGTATGTAAGCAAGTGCTTGACTTGCTCACAAGTAAAGGCCGAACACCAGAAGCCGTATGGAAAGATTCAACCACTTGATATACCGGAATGGAAGTGGGAACACATTACCATGGACTTCATAACCAAGCTACCTCGCACAGCTAAAGGTCATGACACCATCTGGGTAATTGTGGACCGATTAACAAAGAGTGCTCATTTCCTACCTATTCGCGAGACGTTCTCGTCGGAAAGGTTAGCGGAAGTATTTATTAACGAAGTAGTAGCACGGCATGGGATGCCTTTGACGATTGTATCTGACCGGGACACACGATTCACTTCGAGGTTCTGGAAAAGATTTCACGAAGCGATGGGCACGAGACTTAACATCAGCACGGCATACCACCCACAAACGGATGGTCAGTCCGAAAGGACCATTCAGACGTTGGAGGATATGCTTCGTGCTTGTATTATCGACTTCGGTGGCAGTTGGGACAGTCATCTGCCGTTAGCCGAATTCTCCTACAACAATAGTTATCACACGACGATAGGCATGCCGCCTTACGAAATGTTGTATGGGAGAAGATGTAGGACCCCGGTTTGTTGGGGTGAGATTGGACAGAAGGAGTTAGGAAGTCTTGAGGTCGTAAAAGAAACGTCGGAAAGGTTTGATCAAATCAAAGCACGAATGAAGGCCGCGCAAGATCGTCAGAAATCCTATGCGGATAAACGACGAAGGCCTATTGAGTTTGATGTGGGGGACAGAGTAATGTTGAAAGTGTCACCCTGGAAGGGAATTATACGGTTCAGGAAGAGAGGAAAGTTAAGTCCGAGGTTCGTCGGACCATTCAGGATAATGGCATGGGTTGGTGAAGTCGCGTATCGGTTAGAGTTCTCTGATGAGTTAAGTGGGATTCATCCTACCTTCCATGTATCACACTTGCGAAAGTGTTTGGCGGATGAATCGGCTCACGTACCACTTACTGACATCGAGGTAGACAATAGCCTTAACTACATCGAAGAACCCGTGGCCATCCTAGATCGAAAGGAGAAACGTTTACGTAATAAGGTTGTCCAATTGGTTAAAGTCCAATGGAAACATCGAAAGGGATCGGAAGCCACTTGGGAAACGGAGACAGAAATGAAGGAGTCGTACCCTCATCTATTTGACTTATGATAGGTTTCGGGGACGAAACCTATTGTAAGGGGGGTAGACTTGTAACATCCCAAAAATAAAATGACGAGATAAACGAACGAGGCATGTCGGGTCGGGTCGGGTCGGATGGGCCGACGGGCTGGAAGGGGACTCTCCCTATAAATGGCCTAAGTCACCTCCTCATTCTCTCATTTGCACAGTCTAGAGAGAGAAACCGTAGAGAGAGAAAGTTGGCGGATCGACCCGAGATTGAAGAAGTGTGTTACTCCATAGCTCGTGAGAAGAACCTCCGAATTAGAAGCTCTATTCAGGTAACGATCCGACCTAAATATGAGTTTTAGTTCGTTTTTGGGTTTTTCGGGTTTTGGGTAAAAAGGTAAGGTTTGAACGGATGAAACTGAAAGATAATCATGGATTTGAGTTCCTTAATGGAAAACGAACGTTTTGAATGCAACAGGTCCGAGATCTTGACATGATCAGACCCGAATGCGAAAGTTAGGGTTTTTCGCGAAGAACAGGTCGTGCGCACTTGCTAAGTGCGCACGGAGCAGGTCCTGCGCACTTGCTAAGTGCGCAGGAGAAGGGACCTGCGCACTTGCTAAGTGTGTAGGAGGAGGGACCTGCGCACTTGCTAAGTGCGCAGGCAGCAGGGTCTGCGCACTTGCTAAGTTCGCAGACATCAGAACTGATTAAGTGAAGTCAGTATGTTAGCATGGTTAAACCGTTAGAGTCGGGATTGGTCTGATGTGTATTTAACTAATCAATTCAGATCGGAAGTGACGTTGTTGGACCTTCGTTAGGACAACCCATATTAGCTTATAAGGTGAGTTCTAGAAGCCCTCTTTTAAATGTTTTAATAATGTTTTTGGGCTGGTGTGCATACGTAACGATGTGACGATTTTATAAAGCGATGTTTATGAAGGTTGTATGTAACGTTTTATAAAATGATGTTTATGAGTGATGTTTTAGAAGGAAAGGTTATGAAGGAAGTGTTTATGAAATATTTTGCCAAAAGAAATTTATGAAGTCTGTTAATGAATGAACGAATGTTTTAAATAAAAACGTACGAATGCTTTAACTGAAGTTTTTGAAGTAAAAGAAGCGAAGGTTTATGAAAGTCACAAACGAACGAATCTGCCAATATTCCTTAGGGAATGAAGGTTAAGGGATGGGAAGTATGTTATGGGCCTTTACCTTTTAGGGGCCTTTGTGGCTGGCCAACTGTTGTACAACTGGGGCGATGACGGTCGTCAAGGGGATTATCGTGATCCTTGAAGTTTGGTACGATCTACCTTACGGGGTAGTCGTGCTTGAAGTTTGGTACTTGCGCCCTACGGGGTGCAGTACTTGAAGTTTGGTACGCGCTATCCTTTGGGACGCCGTGCTTGAAGGGTTGGATGACCTAAGTATCGGGCCCTAGGAGTTCCTCACCCGAAGGATAGTACGGTGATGATGGGCCTAGTGGTGGTGATCCTTAGTTCATTCAACCAGTATGTAACGTATGGATTTGACGGTTACGAGAAGGCGCAGATTCGATATGTTCGTTGACTTATGTTTATGATGTTATGTTTTGTTATTGCATTATTTTACGTACGCTTTTTATTAAATGAAGTATGAAGTTATGTTTTTGGCAAATTATTTGAAGTTAAGGTTTTATGTTAAAACTAGAACTCACCAGCGTAGCTGACAGTTTTTAGTATGCACATTCAGGTTAAGGCAGGTATGGACGATGGACGGTGATGCTTGGCAAGCGAGAAGAGTTACCCGGCTGATCATGAAGACTGGCATCTCGTTATGATTAGTTTATGTTTTGTTCATGTAATAGACTAAGTTACGCTTCCGCATGTTGAACAATGTCATGGTTATGTTTTAATGAAATTTTCCGCTGCGTTATTTTTGATCTTCAAGTTTAAGAATTGTTTGTGAATGAGTAAATCCAACAAGTGAGGCCTCCCGGGTTTGGGGCCTTACACATGCAGGGTTCCAAGCGTACAATCAAGCCATGTTATATGTATGCACAATCCCCCGGATTGCGTGGAGTTCTAAATTTAAACACTAACCCGCCAAGGTTCGTGTTAAGTAAAGTATCAGATTCCTGTATAAATGATCATAAAAGGTACTACCTTAGGCTTGCCACGCAAGTTAATGATTGTACTAACATGAACACACGTTTTGGTCGCCAAGCAGTTTAAGACATAAAAGCATAAAGACCAAGGCATAAGAACACAGGGTATTGAATTGAGTAAATAATGTAATTGTAGACATGTTTCACCCCAAAAATATAAAAAATGAAAAATGGGCTATGTAAACTCACCTTGCAATGAGTAGGTTGGATGTCACACAAGTATATTGTTTGTTGCACAAATGTTCTAGCTAACCACAAGGTTAACCTATGTTTGATCGAATATATGAATCAATGATTTGTACAACTGAAATACGGTATCCTAATGTGTGAGGAGATTGTTGTGGGTGTCCTCATTTTAATAATAAAATAATTATTTAAGTTGCAAATAATATTTTATGTAAATCTTTGATAAGTATTTGTATTGTAATAAGTGAAAGATTGAATGAAGATTTTGTTTGTTTGTAATAATTATATAAACGTATGAATAAATAATTAGGTTTCTTTTGTTTGTAAATAAATACACAAATAAATAAATGAGTAATATTTATTTGAGTAATTAAATAATTTACTACATAAATAAATGGATAAAACCTTTCATTTGATTTACGGAAAATAAGTGTTAAAAATAATGATTTAATTAGATGGTAATTAAACCAAAATTTAAAGTATAATAATTTTCTAATTAACTAATAATTAAACCATAATTTAATTATTAATTAAAAGTATAGAATTGTGTTTTAAATGTTCTCAAATAAAAATAAGTTATATAAAAGTTTGTATAAATATTTGTAAGGAAATTAGTTTATAATTATAATCATAATTAGTTGAAAGTGGTTGTTATACACTAGAATGGTTATCATTCCAGAGTAGTACCTCCAACAGAAAAGTTCCCAGTCAGAATCCCGTCTTTCCTAGCCAGAACTTTAATGTTTGCTAGATAACTACATACTGGTTTGAAATTTACTCTATTTGCATACTTAACCAAGTTTAGGTTGTGTTTGGAAAGTATATGGGCTAAAGTGAAAATATAAGTTTAGTAAAGATAGAAATTGAATATTAAGTAATTTAATTTGAAAATAAGGATTTTTAGTAAAAACATGATTTTTGAAATTGAAAAGAGTAAGAAAGATCAAACCAAGCTTTTAAATAAAAGTTTGAACAAGTTTAATTAAAATAGGGGTTTTGATCTTGGATAGGTCTATGATTATAACATAAACATGTTAGGGATGATAGATCTAGCTAGTTATGAGGGATTTTTGAAAGGAAAAGTATGAACAAGCAAGAACATAAGAAGAACTTACTTAGAATGGAAGGATTTAAGCTAGAATCTTCCAAAAGATGAGAAGAACGACCTTTAGTAGCTAGAGAACCCTAGAGGATCGTTGAGGTGCGAATAATACATGAGGAATAAGGGCTCTATTTATAGGGTAGTATCAGGGGCTTATTCATAAAATTTAATTTGTTATAGGGACTAAGATTGTAAAAATATGAAAAATAGTTTTTAATTTCATAACATATTTTAACTTAAGTGCTCATTAATTTTATGTTTATGACTTCATTTCATCACAATTCATATTTAAAATGTTTATAAATGTAATTATATACTTATTTGTTTTATTTACCTTTAGTAATTTAAAAATACTAGCAATGTTAAATAACAATGTTATATTTTCATAATAAATTGTTTAAATGGTTTATTTATCATGTGTGTATAGTCACATATATATTTATAAGTACACACATAAAGGATATCAATTTATAATCAAAGCTTGCAAGTTTAGATTTGATTATTATAACAAAGTGTATATATTTATTTCATAACAATCATATAAATATGAATGCACACTCATGAATTATAATGAATAAATATCATACCTTCATAAATGCGAATAATAAAATAAGGAAATTACAATTTTCCGGAATAGTTAAAATAAAGGTCGGAATTTCCTGGGGATTACATAAGCGAACTTGCCATCGCCCCAACCTTGCCAGGCGAACTTGATAAGTTCGCATGTCGGGCAGTCATCTTCCCCAAGAAGTCCGAAATTCTTGCATGCTAATCTGATCGTGCCAATCTTACAATTTTCTTTGTTCAAAGCGTGCGGTTTTCATTCTAGATGCTATACTGTAGGTCCCCAGGTGTCTCGGATCGTTACGTGTGGGTGTGTGACTAGTCGGACCAGGTGCGGAATGCCCGTGACTAGGTGGAGAAACAAGCAACACAAAGTAAACCGACAATGAAATCACTTTCAAATTCCGTCTATTATAAACTTTGAAGGTTACAGAGATGAATGCTTAAAATGTCTGCGTACATAATTTCTGTCAACCATTCCTATTTATACTAGACCTGTTGTCTGCGCACTTAGCAAGTGCGCAGGCACATTTGCTCATGCGTACTTAGCAAGTACGCAGAGACTTCTTGCGTACTTGCTAAGTACGCAGGAGATACTTCATGCGCACTTACTAAGTGCGCAAAACACTTAGAGAAAATAGACATCAAGTACATACATCAGTAATTACAACTCGATTACTAATACATACAGACACTACAATACAAAGACAAATACATAAAAGATAAGTACAAAAGCTAAGACTATATCCAGAGTGTTTGTCACACAAAAGTGCTTCAACAAACTCCCCCTTGACAACAGCTCTGGATTGTCTTCGGTCTTCACAGCTCCCCATCTTTAGCTTCCATCTTCGTTTTGTAGTCAAGGAAAAACTTGACCACCTTGTCATATTTAGAAGCAAGGAACTTTGTCCAATCGTCCGTGTACACGCAGTACTTGTCAGCCAGTTCCTCCAGATCTTTCACAGAGAAGTTTATGAAGGAGACTTCATCAAACACTCTGATCAGTTCCCTTGGCACTAAGCTTCCACTTTCGGACCTCACCTTTCCAATAACCACAGCCTCGCCCGTTTTTGGATCTACGTACCAGTACCATGTGTTACCGAGGATATCCTGAGATAACTTGCTCAGGGGAATCTTGGTTTCACACAGCACTGGCTTGTATACCAGTTTCTTTACGCTTTTGCCAGTCACGGGATGTCTGACATTCTTGTCCCTGACTCGCTTGGGCACTTGAGGCTTGAACATATCGAATTTCCCATATCTTACCTCACGCTGTAGAACCTGCCACAAACCCATCGCTACTGCGTGGTTTGAATGATCCAGCAGCTCTCGGTTTTCTAGGTTCACGAGGTCGTATTTTGGCAAAGAGCTGAAAGCTTCACTGGTTGGTTTCAAGTATTGAACCCCCCCAGCTCGCTTTATAGCAAACATCTTTTTGTCATCCTCGAACCTTACAGCTAAGATCATACCTGTAGCTCCACGTTTGTCTATGATAGACATTTTCTGCCAAACATGAGCTCGATCCTTTGATGAACTTTCAGGCGTGTGTTTGCTTTTCTACGCCTCTGGATCCACAGGTGTAGGGTCGGTAGGAGAGGCTTCAGTCGACGCCTCACCAGTACTTGCAAGCTCGACTGAACCTGTATCAGGATTAGTTTCAAAGAATGGAGCTTCAAAAATCTCTCCATCCTCAAACTCGTATTCTCCTTCCCCGTCGCCCTTGGGAACTTCTATCACCACATCCTCATCCTCTTCATCCCATTCATCACCAGAGTCGATCTCTTCCTCTTCCAGATTGCAGAGAGCATCGATCTGTGCTTCTTTGGAATAGTCCGGCTCTAATAGTAGGACCACATCTTCCGACACGTCGTCAGATAGGTCTTTCAGAACGTCAGCCACAGACTTTCCTTTGTCACCACCCGCAGCATCACCTCCACCTTGGCTCCGAGTAGACTCCCCCTTAGCCATAGGCACGGCAGAAATGGAACAATCGCTAAAGCCCACGATTGCTGCTCACTTCCACTCGGTCCGGCTTCCGGATCCTTGTCTTGATCATTATCCTTAGTTAGGTCAACTAAGTGACAAGCCTCTTCACTGCTAGGCTTAGGTTGTTGCTTCTCCAACAGCTCCTTCAACTTCTCCCCCTGAGCAGCAAGCGTCTTGGCCATGTCGCCGACCAATTTGACCATCATATCATGCTCTTGACGCTGCTTCTCATCAGCCGCCCGCTGTTTCTTCAATGCAGCTACTTCATCAATCAAGGAGTTTATCTGACCCTGTTGTTTGTCAGATTCGTCCCATAATTTCCGTACTGTTTCAAGTAAACCAGCCACTTGAGTCTCTAGAGTTGTGATTCGGGCATCTCTAGGATCAGGGCCTCTGGACGATGAAGCTTCAGCTCGATGAGTAGGGAAGGTGAAGATTTCATCAAAATCAAAACCTTGAGTGAAATCTAAGTCATGAAACGGATCATTGATGTGTTGGAGAGTGGTTGTGGGGATTGAGGTAGGGATGGTGGTAGTTTGGATAGTGGTTGTGACAATCCGACTTTTCAAGTTAATCCCGTTAGTAATTCCGTTAAATATTCTGTTAAATCCTAACCAAGTTAACCCAATTCTAAAACCAAGGGATCAATTCTGTCAAAGCTGAAGTTGCAAGGACTGGTTTTGTAAATAAGCAGAAACCCTAGTAGGCATGGTCGCGCCTTGTTTTGGCACGGTCGCGCCAAGCGCCTTGGCACGGTCGCGCCTCTTATTGGCACGGTCGCGCCTCTTGTCAGTTGAAACGTAAATGTAGTCTTTAATCGCGAACTCATTCGATTTTGTAACGGTTTTTAACACGTCGTAAGCCTTTACGTCCATTATTAGGACTTTAAACTACCGAATTAATCGAGTTAAACATCAATAATGAAGAACCCATCTATAACCGTCGACCTCTACCTTTATAAACTATCGAATTCGACGATTTCGATTATCAGTCTATCAATTACTCATACAAGCATCGCAAACGAGTCATTATCAAGCTTCTGTTCACATCAATTCGGTCGGAGTAACAGCATTAGTCGCCGGAAGTCGATCCCGTAACCGTCGAAGGTCGTTTTAGCCGTTCACCACCAATTCGTATCGTATTCTGGTAATAACTTACATATTCAGTGTTGTTTCTTTGCCTAGTTCATTAACCCTATGTTAATTGAGTCAATAGTTATCGAATTTATCAGGAATCATAAGTTAGGGTTTGTTCTTATTCAATTTGGGGATGTTGATCTTAATCGTGTTGTTAATCAAATTAATCTATTGGGTATTGTTAGAAATGTTCTATTTTGTAAAAACCCCATGTTTATTTGATCAATTGTCATCTAAATCAAGCAAGTTGGAATTTATTGGGTTATTCTGTTAAAAAGGGTCTGTGAATCAGGGAGACACGGTCATGCCAGGTTCTTGCACGGTCGTGCCTCACCCTCTGACCCGGTCGTGCCTCGTGGCTAGACCAGACACGGTCGTGCCTTGCTCAGACACGGTCGTGCCTGGCTCAGACACGGTCGTGCCCGGCTCAGACACGGTTGTGCCTAGTAATCAGCTTTGTTGTCTTCTGTTTGATCAGCGCGGTCGCGCCCATGACTCAGACACGGTCGTGCCTTGTCTTAGGCGCGGTCGTGTGTGAGAAAACCCTTATGTCAGAATGTTTTGATTCATTTTTATACTTTCAAAACAATACTTTTATATTAATATATAAAAGGGTTTTAGTCCGGAAAATGACCCGTAGGCTCGGGTTTAATTTATGAATCCATTTTATTATTTTTCCCACTTTTATAAATAATATATATTTATATTATTATCAAATAAAAAGAATATATTTATATTATTTTCAGACCGTAACTTCGTATAAAACAATATGTTTATATTATTTTCAACCCGTGACTAATCTTATTAAATAATATATATGTTATATTATTTTGTATCGTTTTATACCTCGTGTGACGTTTCAAACTAATTAATAATATAATTGTTATATTATTTACCCACGTTTATATACTCGATTAAAGATAATATATTTATTATTTTCCACACAAATGACTATTTAGTTAATCCTTCGAACCTAAAAATAATATATTAAATTATATTATTTTCCTAACTTTTGTAAACGACTTTAACGTACGAATGTATTTATTTATTTATTATTCGTTATTAACGTACGACACGTAACGCTTTTCCTTAATGATTATATTAAGAAATTTATATAATTCCGTAGACACGTTCGTCTACTCTTAAATCCTTAGAAAGCGTTAAGATGTTCTAACTTCCGTGTCGTCGTCACAAATCCCATATGTCCCTAACTTATGTGTTATAATTATAGGACATACGTAAGCCGTGCAGGCTAACACTTGAGATTCTAAATCTCATAATTGTGTGATACTATCTACTACGCAACGCAGGTGAGTTTTCACGGCCCCTTTTACTGTTTTTATTTGGGGGAGAAAACATGTCACAACCTTTTTGGTTTATTATAATTCATTTGATATCACTGTTGAGGCTAAGCGTAACACACTATCATGAAAAGTCCTCACACACTTCGGACCGTTAATATGTTATGAACGAGGTAATTTTGGTAGTACTACTGGGTTTGACAAACCCCACCCGTGTTAGTCGCGCTAACTCGATTGGAGGTCGAACGGGTGTTATATTGACCTTAACACATTAGTCAAAGTTGATAGACCTGGCTGGAGGCAAACAAACAAACACACTGTCAGTTTCGGTTACGAGCGCTTTAGCAAAACATGAATATAGGCATGCAACCTATTGATATGCATATTGAATGTACATAATCCGTAAACGCTTTATTTGAAATGATTGAAACCTGTGAACTCACCAACCTAGTGTTGACACTTTTTCTTACATGTTTTCTCAGGTTGGCACTCAGGATCACGTTAAGTCATGCATGTGTCTTTGACTTCAATTGGAATAATTATCTATTGAATAATATCTATGTTTTGTTTGTAATTGGACTTGGGCGCGTTGTTTTGCGCATTTACTTTCGTTTAACGCTTCCGCATGTACACTCTGAACCTTGATCTTTTATGTTATTACATTTCAAGTCCCATTTAGTGTCGTTTGAAGTAACTGATGTCTGAGATCCTGGTTCGTCACTCCCCAAACGGTAAAACTCCGTTAGTTGAAATTTGGGGGTGTGACAGTGGTTGGGGTGACGGTAACAGACTCAGTCAGAATTGAAGTCGATACCGCCACTTGGACAGATGATATAGGGAGGGATACTATCACAGGAACCTCCTCTGTGATAGCAGTGGTAGTAGCCAATTCAAGTGTTACACTTGGCCTCCTCCTCTGTCTTCTATAAAGCTGGTGTGAAGGTGAAGTAGACGGTGGTTCAGTGCTCGCGGCTGTCACTGCTACTTGCCTCGGAGCACTGACTTCTACTTCATGAATAATAGGCTGAGATTGCCTATCTCCCCGACGCTTATTTATACTTTCCCTTCTTCGTCTCTCTATAGCAGCATCTGAATCAGATTCGGGTTCATATTCACTGCTCGACTGCTGTCTTTTTCTCTTAGAAGATGACTCGGGAAGGGTCACATTCGTCAACCTTCTTGGGTGTGCCTGAGATGGTGCGTCATCAAAATCAGATGAATCAGACTCTGTAGCTTCAGAATCAGATTCTTCAGCACCACCAATATCTGCTTCTTCGTCTCCTTCTCTATCAGACGATTCATCCTCACTTTCAACTGCCTCCCCTTCTTGTTGTTCATCAGAGTGTTCACTCAGATCAGGCTCAGACTCTGGACTAAACCATCTCCAATCAGCTGGAGCTATATAAGCCTCATTAATCAGATGGCCAAAGAGTGGTGTATGCTCAGGGGTAGGTTCTACACTGCCTGGCGTTAGGAATTGTGAGAAGACTATCTTTGCCACCCTCTTAACTGGCAATCTCTCCCCAACAGCAGGTAGATTTGGCAACGCATCATTAATCAGTAGTTGCACAAATCTAGGGTATAACAAGAATCGGTTCCTCTCCGCTGCATTTATCTGATCTGTTAGGGCCTTGAATATGTAACGGGAGAAGTTATAACCCCTGTTGAGAGATAAGCTAACCATGGCTGCAGCAAGATCGTGTCCCATAGTATCCTTCCCCGCCTTTCTGGAAGAGATGCACACGATCATCACATGTGCAAAATATCTCCACTGATCGAGCACCCACATTTTCTTGTATGAAGAATAATCTCGTGCACCAACATAACCCATTCGCTGTCTCCAACACCCATCAACATAGTAATCCGGATAGGCAGTTGGATCGGTGGCAAGGTCACGGAATTATAAGACCCTTCGGATAGTTTCCTCTAAAAAGGCGATATCATGACCCGCAATAGTAGCCCGAATGACATTAGGGGCTACAGTGCAGCCATGCTCTGCTGTATCCTAAAACTGCTCCAGATAAGGTCGTGACACGATAGGATCTGCCGATATAGCATAGCTGATTTTTGAACGGTTCAAAAAATCAACTATCTCTCTGTACTGTAGTGCAGCACCCTTCCACTCCGGTTCTGTTAGCTCAAGGAGATTGAACTCACTAGTGAATGCACGAGCCATCACTACAAAAACGCACAATAAACATAATAAGAACAAGAAGGATCATTGGAATTGAAAGCACATGACCAAGTATAGTACATTCACACTGAAGCACATTCCAGACTTAGAAAATTTTTAGAAGTTGCATCCCTCCGTACTTGGCATGTACGCAGAATTTATGTCTTGCGTACTTAGCAAGTACGCATGACTAATGTCTTGCGTACTTGTTAAGTACGCATGATTTAACACATGCACTTTTTCTGAAAAACATTCCAAAGTCAAGGGCTTGTGAAATTTTATGTTGAAAATGGTTTCCATTAGGTCGAAAACAATGTTTGTTACCAATGTGACTCAAACCAAACTCAATAAAGTACTAATACTCAGGCATATCGACCGAAAGGGAACCTTCGGTACCCTAGGTTCCAAAATCATGATCAACACCAAAATAAACCATGTTCGGGACAATTTCGTGACTAAAGGGGGTCGATTAAAGCTTTTAACTAAGATTTAGGTTACAATTCAGTTTAAAACACAACTAAAATCGGTCAAAAACTCAAAAGCGAAACCCTAGTTGTGGGGGTAAAGAAATCGGTCCAAAATGTTGATTTAATGGATGGAAATGCTCGAGATTCTCACCAAATGATTGTTATATGAAGATGGAACAATGATCGGGATGAAAAAAAGGTTTGGAATCACACGAAAATTTTGAGGAAAAATGGGTAGAGGGTAAGTAACAGTCGTTGGTTTGAATGAAGTGAACTGATAAAAAAAAATTTCAACTCCTGCTTATATACCCAACACACACAGTCTTGCGCACTTGGTAAGTGCGCAGGAAGTAACTCCTGCGTACTTAACAAGTATGCATGACTTATGTCGTGCGCACTTGTTAAGTACGCAAGGTTTAACCCTTGCGCACTTACTAAGTACGCAGAAACCAGTGTTTGCCTAAAATTTCAACTCAAATTATGAAGAAGTCAAAGTCAAATAACGAACATGATAAGTCTATTCAATCAAGAGGATTCAAAAATCAATCTAGGAAGGTTAAACACAAATATTTTTGGCTTTTCTGATTAATATTGAACTATACACGAACTTAAAATCTTTTTGATATTTTCTGAATAACCATATACACATATTCACAAACAAGCTATTTTTGTTCAAAGACACGAGCAGAGGATCATATCAGGCTAAATTATAGCAAAAATGATACAAGATAAGCATCAAAGAATATGGGATCATGTCATGGATTACAATTTATTCATACGTAATAAGCAGATAAACAAGTAATTCAAGTTGGCAGTATTATAAGATTTGAAACCATAAGCATCTTAGTATCATGTTCTTGTGTGTTAAGGTAATAGTTATTTAATATACAACGTGTGCCCCACAGTTATGCTATTAATTTATTTTGCACTAATCTCAAGGCATCTAAGATTTTCCCAATGATTTTCTAAATTTCCAGAATGAAGCTACATCAATTAGCACAAGAAAAATCAAACAGTATCCATAAGGATTATCAGGAATCATAAGATTCAGAATCGAGTGATTCATTTGTCTTGGTTTCATGAGATTTCTTCATTGAAAATTGATGTGATGATTCAGGATAATGAATATGGTGTTTGAGGATTTAGGTAAGGGGATCCAACTTTTATCTGGATTTGAATTCAATGAATCAGGAATGATTCAAGGGTGAATACATGCTCAACGGTTGATGTAAAGACATGTCTTGATTCAATCTCTCATTGCATACTTGTGAGTATGGGCAGTGAAATGAACCGCATTAATTGTGCTAACGACCAAACCCGAAACTGGTCTCAGTAGAAAATAATTGCCAAAATCTAACATCCTATATCTGATAGTGATCTTTTGCATTCTTTTACGCACACACACTAGCAAACATGGGTTCAAATCACAGTTGTAGTATTGTTTTAATTTGCACACTACTAATGATTCAAATACGCTTATAGCCTACTGACAATTCAAATTACTTGAATATAAGCATATTAAAAAACACAATAATTTAAACAATCAGGTAAGCATGACGCAATCATTTCCCATATATGCAGTCTAAGACATTTAGATCATTTCTGATGTACTATCATTTCCTCGTTTCTCAAGAAAACTTTGAAATTTTTCTGGTTTTCTATTTTGTTTGGATTTTTGTAAGATATTTGAAAATTAAACGAACTATACAGAAAACAGTTAAAAGAAATAAAAATTTAACTTTCATGAATTGAATTGATTTGCGAAAAACAAGTTTTCACTCCGGATTGAACATTCCTATCATGTTGACAAGATGTTCAAAACGAGTTCGATCAAACGCCTTAGTGAAAAGGTCAGCAAAGTTGTCATCCGTGTGAACCTTTACAAGTTCAATGAGATGCTTTTCAGCACAATCACGGATAAAATGATGGCGAATTTCAATATGTTTAGTTTTGGAATGTTTCACCGGGTTGTTTGTGATGGACATGGTGGCATTGTTGTCAATGAACAGTGGAGTTCCAGTGAAGTTTAAGCCGTAGTCTCTCAATTGCTGCTGAATCCATAATATCTGAGAACAACCGCTAGCTGCAGCAATGTACTCTGCTTCACATGTTGAGACTGAAACTGTTGACTGCTTCTTGCACTGCCAGGAAACCAGCCTGTCTCCCAAGAATTGACATCCACCGGAAGTTGATTTTCTATGAAGGTTACAACCGCCATAGTCTGAATCAGTATAGGCTTTGAGATCAAATGACTGTTGTTTTGAGTACCAAAGACCCAATTGGGGTTTCCCTTTCAAGTATCTGAATATCCTTTTGACAGCTATCATATGAGACTCCTTCGGTTGTGACTGAAACCTTGAGCACAGACATACAGCAAACATTATGTCGGGCCTTGAAGCTGTGAGATACATGGGAGAACCGATCATCCCACGATACAATTTACAATCCACATCCTTTCCAGCTTTGTCTGGATGTAGACCGTGATTGACAGGGATAGGTGTGCCATAAGTACTGCTATCATTCATCTTATATTTCAACAAGATGTCCTGCACATACTTAGTTTGATGTAGATAGATGTCATCCTTTCTTTGACTGACTTGCAGACCTAGGAAGAATGACAATTCACCCATATTGCTCATTTCAAACTTGGACTTCATCACCTGTTCGAATTCTTTACACATCTCTTCATTTGTAGACCCAAAGATAATGTCGTCGACATACACCTATACGAGTAGAACATCACCTCCTGCTTTCCGAATGAAGAGGGTCGAGTCAATCTGTCCACGATCGAAACCATTGGACAGTAGATGTTTTGATAACGTCTCATACCATGCCCGAGGTGCTTGAGGAAGACCATAAAGTGCTTTGTCGAGCTTATACACTTTATTGATATTATGTGGATCTTCAAAGCCGGGAGGTTGAGTGACATAGACCTCTTCATGAACTTTTCCATACAGGAAAGCACTATTCACATCAAGTTGATAGACATTGAAGCCAACATATGAGGCCTAAGCCAGAAACAGTCGAATGGCCTCAAGTCTAGCAACTGGGGCATATACTTCAGTGTAATCCAAGCCCTCTTGTTGAAAAAACCCTTGAACAACCAACCTTGCTTTATTTTTCACTACGACATGACGATCATCTGTTTTGCATTTGAACACCCATCTGGCTCCGATTGGTTGTACGCCTCTTGGCAAGTCAACTAAATCCCACACATGCAACTTTTGGAATTGAGACAGTTCATCTTGCATTGCCTCAATCCAGCAGTTGTCAGTGAGAGCCTCTTTCACATTCTTCGGCTCCACCTAGGACACGAATGCAGCATGCAAACATGTTTCCATGATACCAGTGTCAAGTATCTCAGCGTACAAACTAGTGTTCTCAGTAATGGTTCTATGACGAGTTTGAACACCGGCATGAGGATCACCAATAATGTTGTCAATTGGATGATTCTTTGCACTCTCGTCTCTGGTATATCCGGTTCCTGGAGATTTGAATCTAGATTCGTGCTCAACTCCCCCATATCCTGTGATCTAGAAGAAGATGATTCAATGTTTATTGGATCAGCTGGAGCTTCATTTCCTACACGAGTGTTAGGATTAGCTGGAGCGTCATCTCCCTCAACATGGACCACTTCCACATCATCATTGTCATGAGTTCCAGATGCAGATGAAGCATTGGAATCGGGGGTTACAATGGGCACAGTGGCACGAGTGGAGAAATTGAATCATCACCGCCACTAAAGAAATCGTACACATTTGCGGCATCATCAGCAGACAAATCAGGAAGATTGAAAGACTTGAATAGCGCATCATAATCAAAACCCCAAGCTGGACCAGTTGGTTCTGGTGGAATACTATGTTTACTGCAATCCACTTCGAACCATTCCTCGACAGTACGAGTTCCTATATTGTACACTCTCTTGCATGGTGAATTGGCAACATATCCTAAGAAGATGCCTTCCATTGCTTTTGCATGAAATTTAGATTTTCGATCTTTGTATTGTAGCAATAAGGAACAAGGACTACCAAAAGGAACTAGGTAGTCAAGATTGGGAGGTCGATTGTTGATCAACTCATAGCACGTCTTGTTGTGCTTCTTTACAACCAGAGCTCTGTTCAAGACGTGACAAGCTGTATTTACTGCTTCTGCTTAGAAAGTTACAGGAAGCTTTGCATCTGACAGCATTGTCCTTGCAGTCTCGATCAAGGTTCCGTTCTTCCTTTCTGCAACTCCATTCTGCTGAGGTGTGTACGGGGCGCTAAATTCGTGACGGATACCCTTCTTGAGACAGAAAAGTTCCATCAAGTTATTCTTGAATTCAGTTCCGTTGTCACTCCTTATTCTTCTAACCTTCAACTTGCAAAGAGATTCCAAGCTCAGGATCAGGTATTGAAGAATGTCAGCAGTCTCGTCCTTTGTACCTAAAAAATGCACCCAAGAAAAACGTGAGAAGTCATCAGTTACAACTAGACAGTATGACTTACCTCCAATACTCCTGATACTTATGGGGCCAAACAGATCCATATGTAATAGCTCCAAAGGGGTATCAATGGAGTTTTGGAGCTTGGGCTTGTGAGACTTCTGTTGCTGTTTTCCCTTTTGACAAGGCATACAGTCATCTGCAACGGTAAATCTCAGCTTAGGAACACCGGTTACCAAACCGTTTCGGACAAGATGATTCATTTTTCGATAAGAAATGTGTCCGAGTTTCCTATGCCACAAGATTGAGTCAAGCTCTGTCGCTTTGGTAATCAAACAAGTAGCAACTAATGAGGTGGTTGTTGCCACGCTCATATCGATCTGATAAGTGTCGTTTGTCCTTGGTGCCCGCATCAGAATCCAGTCTTCAGGAACTTCAAAACCAGGTTTGAGAATCATGCATTTTGACTTGTCAAACATCACTGAGTACTCCTTGTCGCACATTTGGGAGACACTCAACAGGTTATGCTTCAGCTGCTCGCAGTAGTTGACGTTGTTGAAGCTAACACATCCATTCGACACCACGCCTTGACATGTTATACTGCCTCCTTTCTCTCCTGTAAAGGCCACATACCCGCCTCTAAATGGTTTTACATCTTGAAGCAGTGCCATGTTGCTTGTCATGTGCCGAGAACATCCACTATCTACATACCAACGGTTAGAGATAGTCCCCTTCGGATGTCCCTGCACGAGTCACGAAACAAATTAGTTAGATTTGGAGACCCAAGCCATAGTGGTCTTGGGTCGTCCGTCTTTCTTAAAATAAACAACCTCAATTAATTCACAATCGTGACTATCAAGGATGGATGAATCTTTTGAAGCTTTCGGATCAGAAGATTGAGAAACTTTTGATTTCTTGTTCCAGGATCTTTTCTTTTTCTTAAATGGAACATTTGGCTAACATTCAACTACAGCAGGTGAACTCGTGGAAGCTTCACCTGATTGAACACCAGCCAGCTGTTCCAGTTTTCTCAATCTTTTGTTCCTTCTTCTCCTCTGTGGTTTGGAGAGCTTTACCACAGATTTTTTACCAGTTGGTGCACTACCAGAGGTAGAAGCACAAGGTTTAGCAGGTTGCTTGTCCCTTTTTGAAACAGATGGTTTAACCTCAGAAGTGATCTTTGGCTTTACCATCGGTTTTACTGGTGGTTTCATCACATTTGCCTTAGAACTTTTGGGCTGTTTCACTAGTGGTGACCTCGGGACAACAACTGGTATTGAAATAATTGGCCGTTTCCCTTGATTCTTATCAGGACAGTTCACAAGGATGTGACCGACCATACCACAGTGAAAACAAGTTCTCTTTTCTATGTAAGTTCTCCTGTAAGGCTCATTTGATTTGACATTTGAAGACTCAGCATGATGAACAGGAGAGGTTGTTTGGTGAACATTTGGTTGACCCGATGGTAATTGGCTTTTGGGAATATAGTACTTTTGCAAATTTTCTTTATAGCCAAGCCCGTAATGAGCTGAAAAGGCTTCTTTCTTAACTTGTTTAAGATTTTTATATCCCCCATAAAGCATCACTTTTAATTTGTCATTAGTTTCAACAATATCGGGTTCAGTCAAAATACAGTTATCACTATCAGTGACAATGTTTTTCTTAACCTTTTGTTCACCTATCAACTCCTCAGAAACTACTCCTTCAGGGCAGGTGTTCTCAGACCGATCATCAGAAGCAGTAAAGAACTCTTCATCAGATGCAGAGTTAGCCTTATTAGAGGACTCATCAAGGCAAGACAGATCAATGTCTATTAAGCCGTTGACAAATTTCCCGTTTACTGGTGGAGGAATGGCATTAGTACCCAGCCCTAATCCATTCACTTGCCTCACCACAGACTCGTAGTGTTCCACCACAAAACGAGAGTTTTTCAACTTCTCAATATTGCCTTTCAGTTGCAAAACCTCATTTTGCAGCTTAGTGATCTCATTATTCCTTTTCTCCAACCCCTTGTATGCAACATCCAAATGAAACTGTTGATCACTGATTTTAAGTGAATAATCACGTTTATCCTTTTTCAAAGTTTCAATTGACTCTTTATAACGTTTTTCATTTTGTTTGTAGCTTAGAGCTGCAATACGAAGGGGTTTGACTTTGTCTTGAAGCTTAGAATTTTCATCCTGCAAGCTAAGACATTTAGAACAAGAAATAGCAGCAAAAGAGTTAGAATCTACCTCATTTGACGAACATGATGCCTCTCCAATAGCCATGAGGGCAACAGCAGTTGTAGACTCTTCCTGGTCAGCTACAGAAGCTTCCCTTTCTTCTGCTTCCAGCATCTCTGTGATCTCAGCCATGAGACCAACCTGTGTTTGTGCGATTATGGCATCCTCCAGATGAACACCCCAATCAAAGCTGTCGTTCTGTTGAGCTACCAAAGCATTTGAAGTACCACCTTGGCTTTGATTGTGGTTGTTTGAGTTGTTGTATCCTTGGCTGTTTCCTTGGATAGGTCTGGTGAAACCAGAGGCCGGTGCTCTGTCCTTTTGACATTCACGAGCAAAGTGTCCAAAATTCTGACACTTATAGCACTTGGCCTTGGATTTGTCAAAACCAACCTTGGCATTTGAATGCCCGCCAATGAACTTTCTTCCTATTCTGTTCAGGAAACGCTTGGCTCTCCTCAGTATCATGGCCATATTCCATTGAATGTCCATGTCCTCCATATCATCCGGATCCACCTGATTGAAATCTTCTTCTATGGTTTCAGGATCCATTAGCTTACCACCAATGAAGTTCTCATAGGCAAGCATGCATGATGAAAATAGCGCCACATGATCTTCAGCTATCTTGGCTATTGCTGTTTGATTGGCTGAACATGTGGGAGAAGGATTTCTTGAGGAGTTCTGATGATGAGATCCAGAACCTGATGATGCATAGCACGCATGACCACCACAACCCTTTGATGCTTCTTCTTCATGAGAGTTTCCTGTGAAAAGGGCAATTCCAGAGCCCGATGACTTTGTTGTCGAAGACATCCCATAATACATAGACGGGTCTTGTATTTGAGGTCTCCTTGAGCTCTCTTTTCGTCTTAGGTTCATGTCATGAGCCTGAACCTTTCCTATTGCCTCATCAATCGTCATCTCATAGAATTTGGAATTCTCTCTCATCAGAGTTGTGTACATTTCAAATTTTGGTGGCAACGCATCCAGAAATTTTTCTACTAACTCTTCATTTGGATAAATGAGGTCATAAGCTTTCAACTCAGTCTGCAGATGATAGAATCTGGAGATGAGTTCATCAATGGATTCGTTCTCCAGAAATCTGAAGCATTCATACTTCTTCCTGAGAAGATCCCGTTTACTTTTCTTGATATCACTGTTGCCTTCGAATCTCTTCTGCAATGCCTTCCATAGATCCTTGGACTTATCATAACCTCTGAAACTATGAAATAACTCCCTTGTCAAGGCCATTGTAATAGATCCATGAGCCTTATTTTCTCTATCATAAACTTTCTTCTCTTCCTCGTCAAGCTTAGAGATAGGCTTAGGAACTTCCTCATCAAGATAAGTGTAAGTGGGATGCTTATATCCCTCTAAAATGGGTATCCATAGTGAAGAATCAGTATAAGAGATATAATGTTCAAAGCGTGCTTTCCAATTAGAGTAATCATTTACGTTTAGCAGCTTTGGTGGTCGTTGCAGTGTTCCAATCTCATTATCATAATTCAAGAGATTACCAAGGTTCTGAAGATTTGATATGGTGAACACTTAGTCAAATTTCAGAAAAGTCAAAGAAACTTGCGCACTTGAAACTGGCCTTGCGCACTTAAAAGATTGGTCTTGCGCGCTTAGGATTTGCTCTTGCGTACTTAACAAGTACGCAGGAGTAAAGGTTAAGTACGCAGGAAAGAAAATTAAGTACGCACAAAGTTGGTCTTGCGTACTTGGTAAGTACGCAGCAAGACTGTACTTGTTTCCAAATATGGTAAGTACGCAGTTCACTTTATCACCAACTCTCACCAAACTTTTCTGGTCACCTGAAACTCACCGGAGTTGGAAAAAATTGACGATATCAACAAACAAAATGAGCCAAAGGGTCAGAATCACGTTTCTAACCAACCTTTTATGCTCAAAGCACTCAAATACACAACAAAAGGTCGGTTTTTTTAAGGAGTTTTGCTTCTAAAATAGTGCTCAAGAGCTACCCCTATTTTATCACAAAAATCAACAAAAAACACACACTTTTGCTTGCAAAAACTTTGTAAATTGTGTAGAAGATGCTCCTAACACACTCACAACACTCGAAATCAAGAGCTATGCTCTGATACCACTTATAGGTCCCCGGGTGTCTCGGATCGTTATGTGTGGGTGTGTGACTAGTCGGAGCGGGTGCGGAATGCCCGTGACTAGGTGGAGAAACAAGCAACACAAAGTAAACCGACAATGAAATCACTTTCAAATTCCGTCTATTATAAACTTTGAAGGTTACACAGATGAATGCTTAAAATTTCTGCGTACATAATTTCTGTCAACCATTCCTATTTATACTAGACATGTTGTCTGCGCACTTAGCAAGTGCGCAGGCACATTTGCTCATGCGTACTTAGCAAGTACGCAGAGACTTCTTGCGTACTTGCTAAGTACGCAGGAGATACTTCCTGCGCACTTACTAAGTGTGCAAAACACTTAGAGAAAATAGACATCAAGTACATACATCAGTAATTACAACTCGATTGCTAATACATACAGACACTACAATACAAAGACAAATACATAAAAGATAAGTACAAAAGCTAAGACTATATCCAGAGTGTTTGTCACACAAAAGTGCTTCAACAAACTCCCCCTTGACAACAGCTCTTTTAAGTGCTTACGAGCTCTGCAGTAACACGCTCCTGAAATCCCGGGTCGATCCGTCAACTTTCTCTCTCTACGGTTTCTCTCTATAGGATGTGGAATGAGTTGGGAGGATGGAATGTGAATGAGGAGGTGGGCTGCCTTGCCCCTTATATACCTGGGCTTCCCTCGGCCCGTTGGAGCCGAGCCCAAGCCCGCTCCCTTTCTCTTTTGTTTTTGTCTTTTGCGTTTAAATTTTCCGACTAAATCTCCGGCCTCACTATATTTATATATTTATTCGTTTTATTTTTTTTGGGATGTTACAACACACGACTAAACACCCGGCTACGGGCCTCGCTGGTGTTTATACCCGGAAAAGAAAAAGTTAAACAACACTTCACATCGTCCCTGTTCCTCGTATGAACCCTAGAACCAAGTTTCAC
This sequence comes from Smallanthus sonchifolius, assembly GCA_023525975.1. Classification (NCBI taxonomy): domain Eukaryota; kingdom Viridiplantae; phylum Streptophyta; class Magnoliopsida; order Asterales; family Asteraceae; genus Smallanthus; species Smallanthus sonchifolius. The sequence goes on along the minus strand of CM042034.1, from coordinate 85,526,014 downwards.
TAAAAACATATCGGTTAACCCTCTGTTTATGCAAATTAACAGAGGGCTATTGATCTATGAGCAATAGCGAAGAGTTTGAGCATTCAAATTACCTGTTTTGATATCGAAGTGAATGAGAACGAGTCTAGCTTCCGCGCGACTGACCAAGGAGTCAAATTCGACAATGCAAATGATGAACGATGAAATTGAAGGATTAGAGAGTGTGAGTGAGGTGTCGTAAGGTGTTTGGAACTGGTATTTGTAGCCTATTTCCGTGATTAATGCTCGTATGGTTGGGGAGATGACGGGTGAACAAAACGTATTTAAATTTGATTTACGTGGTCGCTAAACTCGAAATTAAGCCTTGAATGGCATCGGGTTATGGTCGCACGCTCGAATAGAAGTTCGAGGTTCATTGAATTTGGCCAGATTACACGTTTTCGAAGAAACAGGTTCAAAACCGGTCCCTGAGAGACTCGAACTCGGGACTGGTTTTTCAGAATTGAAAGTTTAGCTTTATTGCACTTTCAGTCCCTGAAGTTTCAAGGTTTTAACATTTTATGTACAAAATACGATTTTTTAGCTTAAACCAAGTTTCAAAAATGACAGTTTAGTCCCTGGACTTTTTATACTAAATAATATGTTTTATTTATAAAAATCCGCATAAGTTTTACGAGTTTTATTATTTTATAATTCTATAAAATAATTTATGAGATTTATTAGTTTATAAGTTTTAGTATTTAGAATAAGTTTATAAATGTAATTATAAACTTATAAAGTTTTAAGGTTTTAATACATTTTATAAAACCTATATTTTTAAATAAGTCATATATATATATATATGTATGTATGTATATATATTTCTAGTATAATCGTTTTTATCAAATAAATTTATATTTATTATTTAAGAAAATAGGTTTTAAATAAGTTTTCAAGATTTAAATTTATAATACGCGTAAGGATTTAGGATAAAGATAGGTCGGAAAAATCCTGGATATTACAGTCTCCCCTACTTTAAGAAATTTCGTCCCGAAATTAAGGTAGAAGGTTCTTGTTTTCAAGATTTAAGCTCATGATACGTACTAGGATAAAGAGGAGGATAACTTTCATTTGCTTTATGTTCCCAAGTGAACCCAAAGTTGCGCTTAGGTTTCCGAATGGATTGTGACGATAAGAGTACAATTGCACTTGAGTTCTAGAATTCATGGTCCATGATTGTCAAGAGTTTCACTAAAAAGTATATAGTTTCATCGAGGAATATGTGGATTTAGTTTTTGGAAATGAACTTAAGGAGAAGAACTGTTGAATTATCATTCGGATTCTAAGGTGAGATGCATTACTTGGAATAGATTCGATGATAATTTGATGATCTGAGTTTGCTCGAAATGTAGTTTAATATGTCCAAAGATTGTCATGTTACCTAAGTTCCGTTTCTATCCATCATGATAGGTCTTAGGTTATAGCACACGACAGAAGTTTACTATGTCTTTCCATGCGCTGATTTTCATACTTACGTGTGCACCCATAATTATTCGAATCATTGCATAGTCCGTATAGATCCTTCCATTTGCGTGTGGGTCAAGAGAGAGTACAAGAATTTGCTTAGCTCATAACTATTGTTTTCACGTAAGAGTAGTTATCAATTAACGGAGTCCCTAGAGGGAAACGTCAATCAGTAACTAAAGAGTAATGATGTGGTGTGCCTTAGAGTTTCAAAGCTTCCTCGTGTTTGAACAAGAATACGTCAAACTTCGAGTAGTTTAAAGTCTTTCATCTTCCTCGTGTTTGAACAAGAATACGTCAAACCCCGAGTAGTTTAAAGTTTCACATCTTTCTCGTGTTTGAACAAGAATACGTCAAACACCGAGTAGCTTTAAAGTCTTCTAGTTTTCCAACCTTAGTGAATAGGGTGTGCGATCACGCTTGAGTATATGGTGATCACTTAAATACTCTGGTGCTCATGAGAGGTGTGGGAAAGTTTTCGTAATAGGATCAATTGTTATACGTTCCTTATTCCTATATAGGGATTCTGGTCGTTTAAGGAGACGAGGTGGATGTCGATGTTTGGTTTTGATTCGGGGGCAAGGGAGGTACTTTACAACAGAGAGCAATGTCCTTCTTCATGCTAGTTTTTAGTATCAGGAATGAAGTTTCTTGTGCATTCGGAATGAAACGAGTAACAAGTCTTATAAGTTTTATTTAAGATGAACGTACAAAAGTTTTCAAGGTCAGGAAATCCAGATATGATTTAGGAAGCAAAGTAAGTCATTTGTTTTTAAGTTTTAAATTGAGGTTAAGCTTTACATGACCTTTCGCTGTACATACTTCCTTTGGTGATAAGGATACGGGTTCGAATGTCGTATTAATTTTTATATAACGTAACAAGGTGGGTCCCTCTAGACTTAAAGTTTTGATTTTATAGTAAAGTGTATTTTGTGTATACGTAAGTTTATTGTTTTCACCCGTAAGGTGTGCTTGGGTTTTGACCCTAATTGTGGCTTATGGTGAATCTTTTATGTAGCAGGATTCACTATTTTAACGAGGAACACCTTCTAGTGTGGGATAACGGGAAAGTTTTAATAGTATTTATAGGAGTGTGTTTCATGAATAACTGATCTTGTGATAGCAATTTGTAGCTCATCCTTATTTGTATATAGATGAGATGTTCAAAGAATACTGAGTTAGGCAAAGGATGAGTAGTTATAGGTAGGATCTCTCAGGTATGATTGACAAGTAGTTTGGTTTGGCCAAGTTTTGGAAATGATAGGCCTTTAAGAAGTAAGGGTCATAGTTGACCAAGATAATGGTTCATAAGTCGTGTTGTTTTTTTTTAAATAGGATGTTTGTTCAAAGTCTATTCTTCGGTCATACCCACCATTTTAGGGTTTTGATAACTTAGTATGTCGTTGTTATCTAAATCATTTATTAAGGTGAATTGTTTTCGATGAATGTGTTGGATAAAAGTGTTAAGTTGTAAATAGGAAAAGGGAAGGTTTTGGTACGATTTACGTCAAGTCGATAAGTTATTACAATTGAATTTCAAAATGAACCTTCATTAAATGCTCCAAAACTGGGACTTCTAGTCCTTACATAATAATACATTTGTTCTTAAACGGAAAATTAAAAACAAGGAAAATAGAGGCTTCATTTACGCCTTAGATAACTCTCCACTAAGAAGCAGATGAGTACTATGACAAGAACCGCTAGGGTCACCCGAATGGCAAACCTAGCCTCATCCCTAGTGGTTTCGGTACGACATTCAAGGATCTCCCTGTCTTCCTCCAAGGGCGTGATCTTCTCCTCTTGGATCCATATTTGATTGGCCATGTCTTCGATCCTTTGATTGAGTAGGTCATGTCGTACTCTATGCTCCATTTCCCGCCTCACAAATTCCGCGGTTCCCACAAACTGGGGATAATTAGGTAGCGGGATTCCCATCGCCAGAACAGGTGTCCCGGTATGCCTAGCCCTTGGGGTAGGGTCAGGTGCTAAATACGGGTCCCTTGGTGGGGATAAGAACCGGCGGTGACGATGGGGTGCTTGGAAACAATTCCTCGGAGGGGATGGTCCAGGTGCTCCGTATCCCGGGCCAGAGTTTCTGGTCCAATTAGCGTTTAGATCAATTCTTACCCTAGCAGTAGGATAGGAGGTTGGCTGATACACCGGTGACTCACTGCTCTCTTCACGATCGGACTCTCCTCCAGGGCGGTATACGGGTGAGGGATGTGAGTGTGAGTCCATTGCCTAGTAAGAGAAAGAACAGGAAAAAGTTTGTAAGTAAGTTTATTAAATATGTTCAAAGTTTATTATTCATAATACTGAGTCATCACAGTAATAGTTTAAGAATGGTTCTTGACTTGAAATTGATGTGCTCAGAAAGGAGATTCCCGGAAAAGGGGGTGGGTCACAATGACTCACTTAAGTACCCTATTTCCCCTAGCCAGCACTCTTTATGGGCCTACAAATTCTTTTAGTCATTATTTACCACTGTTTGGGTTTATGGTATCATGATAGGGTTCAGTGTGGGCTGGGCTTTGAGTCCTTAAATGTGGGGCTTATCCATTCTTGGCAGGCTCCTTTCTTATGGGGGAAAACAAGTAGGTTCCTAAATTCTTTGTTAATGTTCTTTAGGCCAAAGAGATGTTAAGTTTTGTTTACAAGGGACGGTGATGTGTGTAAGTTCTTAAGACGTATGAAGAATTTAGGGATGTATATAAGTGTAGTAAAAACTTAAGATAGTTATCCAATGAAGTTTAGGTAGGTAATATGAAGGTAAGGGTAAACACAGGAGTTCTTTAAGCGTCATAGAATTATGAGTTTTGTAGAGTAGTGTGTATATATATATATATATAGTTTAAGTATTGTATCATAAGGGTTTGAAGTCTAGTTTTAGTTATAACGAGCAGGCGTGTCGTTAGGTCATGAATCATGAAGAGAAGGGACATAAGGTTCATAGAGTAAGGTGTAAGGCCCCTTTTTTCGGGTAATCTCACTTGTTGGATTTACTCATAAACATAGCCATAAATACTGAACTTTAAATTAAAACAATCAAACATAGTGGAAACATTCAACATTTGAGTACATTACAGCGGAAGTCTTAACATTCAAAACATTAACCATTGACTAATCAAAACATAAGGTGGGATGTCAGTCTCATGCCGGGCAGCATTCACGCCTTCGCACGACCCTTTCCTTTGTTACCTGAAATGTATACTAAAAGTCAGCTAACGCTGGTGAGTTCTAGTTTAATGCAATTAGATATAAACATTATTTCTTTAAAAATATGTATAAATATAAATATATATATATATATATATATATATATATTTACACATTAACATATCATTGACCTTCTTTTGTCGTTCATATGCGAGTACATAAATACGTATTCATAACCTTTACTTTACTTTCATCTTTCTTATGTGATTACATTAATATGCATTCACCTTTACTTTCTCTGACATTCATTGGTCATACACATAAGGGTGATCAACCCGTCTTTTACTGCGTATGTCACAACGACATACGCCCTTAAGCTACCGTCGTATCCCTTTGATTCGTCCGGTCCAAGAACCGTCCGCCTTAAAAACCGTCCGGCCAACCTTCGGCCGTCCGTCTTAACCGTCCTACCGTCGTAGTCCGGCATGTTCGCCCGTCTGCCCTAAGGCATCCATTTCCCACGCGAACTATTATTTATGCAACCGTTATACTATAATAAGGCATTTGCTTCGACCGTCCATTTATGCCTTTCATACGTCCTAGCTGATGAAGGAACGTATTTTTCCCGGTTGCAAAATAGTCACGTGGTCGTCCGTCTACAGAAGTAGCCGTTGTCATCGAAGCATCCATAACGTTTACATACATTCATAACATGCAATATATATAATATAAAGCAAGATTTTTTATTCATTTACTTCATGTCCTTCTTTCATTCATTCTTTATAGTCATACGTTTCATTCATTGTTGATCATTCATTTTAATATATATATGTATATATCACGTATGATCACATTGGCATTCATAGCACTTATTCATTTAGTGTATACACTTCAGCCCCAAAACATTTAAAAATATTTGCACATAACATAAAGGGGGCACATAGAACTCACCTGATAAGCTAGTCCCGTCCTGTCCTAACTGCGGTCCAATGAGCACCACACACGATCTGGATTGGATTTCTAATTTGGAGGTGATGATCACGAGCTCAGTCGTAACGTGCTCCTGAATTCCCGAGTCGATCCGTCAACTTTCTCTCTCTAGAACCGAGCTCCCTTCTCTCTCTCTAGAACTTGTAATTTGGAAAATGAAGGTTGTGGCAGCCCTTGTCACTTATATACCTGGGCTCCCTTCGGCCCGTTGGAGCTGAGCCCAAGCCCATCCATTTTTTTTGTTTGACGATAATAATCCCGATCGTGTTATTATTTATTTATTTTCCCTTTTTGGGATGTTACAAGTCTACCCCCCCCTTAAAAAGGTTTCGTCCTCGAAACCAATTATACGTTAAACAGCTGAGGGTATAGTTCCCGCATCTCGTCTTCTTTCTCCCATGTAGCTTCCGATCCCTTTCTGTGCTTCCATTGAACTTTGACCAATGGGATTGACTTATTGCGTAGTCTCTTCTCAGATCGGTCAAGAATGGCTATTGGTTCCTCCACATAATTTAGACTGTTATCCACCTCGATCTCGTCGTAAGGTATGTGAGCCGTGTCGTCAGCTAGGCACTTATGTAAGTACGATACGTGGAACGTAGGGTGTATCTCACTAAGCGCATTAGGTAGGTCGAGTCTGTAAGCAACTTGACCCACTCTTGCTAATATCTTGAAAGGTCCGACAAACCTTGGACTTAGTTTGCCACGTTTTCCGAATCGGATGATTCCTTTCCATGGTGATACCTTTAACAGTACCATGTCCCCTACTTGAAACTCTAAATCCCTCCTTCTCTTATCCGCGTATGATTTCTGTCTGTCTTTTGCGGCTTTCATTCGTGCCTTGATTTGATCTAACTTCTCGGAAGTAGCTTTGACCACTTCAAGACTTGCAAAGTCCTTCTGTCCAATTTCCCCCCAACAAACTGGGGTCCTACATCTCCTTCCATACAACATTTCGAATGGCGGCATGCCAATAGTTGAGTGATAGCTGTTATTATATGAAAATTCTGCCAATGGTAGATAGCTGTCCCAGCTTCCACCGAAATCAATGATACAGGCCCGGAGCATGTCCTCTAAGGTCTGAATGGTCCTTTCAGACTGACCATCGGTTTGAGGGTGGTAAGCGGTGCTGATGTTCAATCTAGTGCCCATTGCTTCATTGAATTTCTTCCAAAACCTTGATGTGAATCTAGTATCCCTGTCAGACACAATCGATAGCGGCATACCATGTCTGCTCACAATTTCCTTGATAAATATTTCTGCTAGTTTTTCAGATGAAGCAGTCTCACGTATTGGCAAGAAGTGAGCACTTTTCGTCAAGCGGTCGACGATCACCCAAATGGTATCATTGCCTTTAGTTGTTCGGGGTAGCTTGGTAATGAAGTCCATCGTGATCTCCTCCCACTTCCATTCCGGTATTGGTAAAGGTTGCATTTTACCGCATGGTTTCTGGTGCTCGGCCTTGACTAGTGAACACGTTAGGCACTGGTTCACGTACTCAGTCACATCGTTCTTCATGCCAGGCCACCAGTACTCTTTCTTCAAGTCTTGATACATTTTGTTTGTCGGAGTAAATGGTGCATTTAACTCCATACAAATAGCGCCTCCATATTTTTAACGCGAAAACTACTGCCGCTAACTCTAGATCATGAGTTGGGTAGTTAACCTCGTGAATCTTTAGTTTTCGTGATGCGTAAGCAATTACCTTTCCTCGTTGAATAAGTACGCAGCCTAGACCTTGACCCGAAGCGTCAGAGTAGACTACCAAGTCTTCATTTCCCTCAGTTAGTGCCAAGATTGGAGCTTGAGTCAATCGTGTCTTAAGTTCCTCAAACGCGTTGCTTTGGGTTGGACCCCATTCATACTTTACTTCCTTCCGTGTCATTTTGGTTAGTGTCGAGGCTATTCTTGAGAAATCTTGAATGAACCTCCGATAGTAGCCTGCCAATCCCAGAAAACTTCGTATCTCTGTTGGTGTCTTCGGGACGTTCCATTCCTTTACTGTCTCCATCTTTGCAGGATCTACCATGATGCCCTTTGTGTTTATCACATGACCTAGGAATTGGACTTCCCTAAGCCAGAACGCGCATTTGGAGAATTTTGCGTACAAATTTTCCTGCTTTAATACCTCCAAAACCTCTCTTAGGTGACAATTATGATCACCCTCATTTTTCAAATAAATTAGTATGTCGTCTATAAAAACTATCACTGATCGATCCAACAACGGTCGACATACTCTGTTCATTATGTCCATGAACGCTGCTGGTGCGTTGGTCAATCCGAAGGACATCACGAGAAACTCATAATGCCCATAACGCATGCGAAACACGGTCTTTGGTACGTCTTCTTCTCTCACTTTCAACTGATGGTAACCCGACCTAGGATCGATCTTTGAGAACCAACTCGCACCTTGCAGCTGATCAAAAAGGTCGTCTATTCTAGGTAGTGGGTATTTGTTCTTTACTGTCCTCTTGTTTAGTTCACGGTAGTCAATGCACATGCGCATGCTGCCGTCCTTCTTCTTTACAAATAGTACCGGAGCGTCCCATGGAGAAATGCTCGGCCTAATAAATCGTTTTTCTGTCAATTCCTTTAATTGAGACATCAATTCTTTCATTTCTGACGGAGCCAATCGGTAAGGGGCTTTGGCAACGGGCTCAGCTCCTGGCAGTAAGTCAATCTGAAATTCTATTTCCTGATCGGGTGGCAACCCAGGTAGATCCTCAGGGAACACTTCCGGAAAGTTGCACACCATGGGTACATTCTTGAGTTCCTTCGTTTTCATTCTATCGTCAATAACATACGCCAGATAAGCTTCGCAACCGCGCCTCATGTAACTTTCGGCCTTGATCATCGAGATGACGTTCGACATCGTGCGATTCCAATCCCCATAAACCGTAATTGGAGTGCCGCTAGGAGCCTTGAGGTGTATCTTCTTACGTTTACATATGATTTGAGCTTCGTTGGTAGCTAGCCAATCCATACCCAATACTATATCGAATCCTCCTAAGGTGAGAAGGAATAATATAGAAGGGAACTTATGACCCTCTATTTCTATAATGCAATCCTCTGTTACTTGGAATACTGCTGAATTTTTACCAACGGCAGTTTGTACGCTAAAGGCTTTTACTATGGTGTTGACAGTGCAATCTAGTTTACGGCTAAATACATTTGATATAAAGCTTTTACTAGCACCAGAGTCAAATAAAATAGCAGCATGTTCATCATTAACTAGAAACGTACCTGACACGACATCAGGGTTTCCCCTTGATTCCTCCTCGGTCAGGGCGTAGGCTCTAGTCCTAGCCTTTGGTTGTTCCTTTTCGGTTTCCCTCTCTTTCCCCGAACTGGGCTGTCCGGTTTTTCTGCAATCCCTAGTCAAGTGTCCATATTTTCCACAACTTTGGCACTTGACGTCCTTTAAACACTCTCTTGAGAAGTGCCCCGGCTTCCGGCACTTATAACACATGGTGGTGCCGATTCGGCACTCGCCAAAATGTCGCCTTCCACATTTCTTGCAAGTTTCATATTCATCTGACCTTGGTCTCTTATTTTCAGTTGCTACATTCCCTTTCCCGTTGCCCCTAGACGGGTTCTCCCATTTTCTCTTTTGTGTCTCAGGTGCCGGGTCCTCATTGGCGTAGTCATCGTAGACGATCCTGCTCAGATTCACTACCGACTCGAAGGTCGAGGGTAGGTTAGCCTTCACATGAACACGGACCCGCTGTGGCAGCCCCTTAACATAGTATTTGATCAGACGATCTTCAGTTTCTACCAGGTGGGGTACTAGTTGAGCCAGTTCATTGAATCTTGAAGTATACTGGCGATGAGTCTTGTTGCCAGCCTAGAAGTTCAGGAATTCGTTCTCCACACGATCGATCTCATTCTGTGGGCAACTTTTGGATTATAAGCTTTTTCAAGCCGTCCCATGTCATCCTGTTGATAGCATTGGGTGACTTAGTTCTTTGAATATTCCTCCACCAACTCAGTGCCTCGTTGGTGAAAGAATGAGCAACATACTTGACAGCTTGGTCCGGTCGACACTCGCTGATATTAATTACGGCATTCATCCTCTCAATCCATTCGAGTGTAGCCACTGAGTCCTTGTTCCCATCAAACTTGGGCGGGTCTCCGTCCTTGAAACCTTTATAAGTGCACCCCCTATTGCTTGATCCCACCTTTATTTCATCCCCGTCACTGTCATACACTTTTTCTTCATTGTTTCCTTCATCATCCTCTTTGATTTTCTTTAATGCCTTGGATAGTAGGTCAGGCAATACATTTTTCAAAGTGAGCACAACCTCCCGGGCAATAGCATCTCTGACTTCGGGTTCCAACTGTAGGGACCCTTGATTGCCGCCCCCAATTGGGGTCTCATTGGTTTCGTGCACACTCTCAGTGTGTTCTGTGTGCACACTCTCCTCCTCTACTCGTCTTGGATTTAATGGAGGTCTACCGACTCGGCCAGTGCGACCGCCTCTGCGTCCGGTTCTTCCTCCTACAGCCATAGTTCTTAATTTCCTGATAGTTATAAAGGGAATACATCAATGTCATTCCTTCAGATCATAGTTTTAGAACATTACGAACAAGGTAAATTCTTAATTACAGTGACCGGTATGTGATTACTAATTTACATTGCTTTTCGGGTTTAAAACTCTTCAAATCGGTTGTGACATTGACATCTATTTGTTCTAAGTTAAGGTATCTATTCTTATCTAAGTGCATTAACTTTAGTACTTACTTACCGTGCTGGCGTTGGCTACCCAGACTGACATCCGTGCGTTGGTCCCATAATCAGCTTGAGTCCAGACATTTAGGGATGTCTGAATCTCTCAAACTATTGCTCTGATACCAACTTGTAACGCCCCTTTTTCCGGGTAACCTCACTTGTTGGATTTACTCATAAACATAGTGTCACACCCCAACCGACGGCGGAATACGTCGGGGCGGGACATGTAGACTGTTCATGAGCACAGGGTTGGCTAGATTGCAATATTTTAATCATCAAATTTCATTTCAAACAAATCAAACACAACCAAATTCAAACAAGTACGTAATGAAATACATAATAATCTTTATTTAAATTTAACTAAGTCCAAAGCCTATGTGTATCATGTCTTGATCAAACTCACACGTTAGCACCTGAAACATGAATAAAATAAGGTCAACTAAAAAGTTGGTGAGCATACACAAATTTGTACGTAGATAGTATATAGATGTGTATAAACAAATCCTTACATAACATGATAAAATAAGGCATTTATGGGGAGCAACAATTGTGTAACCAAAGTACAATCAAACCTTTGTAACTAGCATGCAAATTGTGTTATCGGTAACAATCACCCCAATCTGGGTGGGTATGTCAGACTCAATAGATCTATCATTGTTAACCGTCGGCTTGAATAGTTAATGATTGCACATAAATTGCACACAAACAGTTAACACACCTAGCACTCAAACATAAATTAAGTTTAAACAGAATATATTAAGATGATTTTAAAAAAGAAAACTGACCAAAGGTAGGGCACGACCGTGCCAAAGGTATGGCATGACCGCGCTTAGGCATGGGACGCGACCGTGCTTAGGCACGAGGCACAACCATGCCTGGACAAGAGGCACGACCGTGCTAATCGATTAGCACGACGGTGTCTAGATTTTTCCAGAAAACAAATTGACTAAATCTTGTATTATTAATGGTTGGATTCATGGGGCTTTTACTGAGTTGAAGATTTCGAATCTACCCATATAGATTAATTGCATTGGGGTTGGGTCTAGGTTAGTGTTCGATTAAATCCGCAATGGGATGAACCCTAGATTTGGTTCATGTTCAAATCGATGTTGTAAGCCCGAATTAGTTTGGGGCTTTTGTTCTAGACATGAATACGAATCTACAGAAGTGATTGATTACCAGAATGGAGTTCGAATTGTTGGAGATTAGCTAGAACACAGTCCCGAATCCGATGCGTTGGTCCCTGGCGTCTCCTGCTGCGGCTCCGGCAAAATTGATACGAGGAAGGTGATCAGAGGAGTTTGAATATCATGCGCAGATGTTTGATTTCGAGAATGATACGTGAATTGGACAAGTTTGATAGTAGAAAGTGAAGGTATCGACGGTTTCGGTTTCCTAATCACTAATGTGGTTAACTCGCAATGATTAACAGTGATGAACGGTTTGAAACGGCATAATAAATGCGTTACAAATACGGATTCGAACAGGTTTGCGATTAAAGACTGTATTTGCGTTTCAACTGGGTAAGAGGCGCGACCGTGCCAAGGCATGGCGCGACCGTGTCTACTGGGCGCGGCCGTGCTTGGGCATGGCGCGACCGTGTCTACTGGGCGCGACCGTGTCAGGTCATGGCGTGACCGTGCCAAGTCATTTTGATAAATTTCAAAACTAACCTTTGTAGTTTGTGAGATAGCGGAGGTTTGTTTAGTTGTTATTGTAACAAGGTAAAATGTGTGTATGTACTTATAACATTATGATAATACTCCATATTTGCACATGAAAATAATAAATGATGTGACACCACGCTTTGAATGTGAACATGAATTTGAAATTGTCATTCGTTGCACAACACGAAATATCAGGAAAAACATGGATGTTACAGTATCCCCTAGTTGAGGGAATTTCGTCCCGAAATTTAGCTAGTTGAGGCGACTGAATCAGCAAAGAGGTGAGGGTACTTGAGCTTCATCTGGTCCTCACGTTCCCAAGTGAACTCAGGACCACGTTTAGATTCCCAACGAACTTTGACAATAGGGATACGGCTTCGCTTGAGTTGCTTGATCTCACGATCCATAATTTCGACGGGTCTCTCCACGAAGTGCATCGTTTCATCAATGCGCACGTCGTCCTGGGGTATATGGAGATTCTCGTCAGCAAGACATTTCTTTAGATTGGACACATGAAATGTAGAATGAACATTGCCAAGTGATGGAGGTAACTCGAGTTTGTAAGCCACTTTCCCAATCCTTTCAAGGATCTTGAATGGACCCACATAGCGAGGTGCTAGCTTGCCTTTCTTTCCAAAACGGATCACACCCTTCCATGGAGACACCTTTAGAAGAACAAGATCACCGACTTGGAATTCCAAGGGTTTTCGTCGTTTGTCGGCATAGCTCTTTTGCCGACTCCTCGCTACTCGGATGTTGTCACGGATTTGAATGATCTTGTCGGATGTTTCTTGGATTAACTCGGGACCGGTGATTTGTGCTTCACCAATCTCGTTCCAACAGATAGGAGAACGACACTTACGACCATAGAGAGCTTCAAATGGGGCCATGTTGATACTTGTGTGGTAACTATTGTTGTAAGAGAACTCAATTAGGGATAGATGTGAATCCCAATTGCCACCAAAATCAATTACACAAGCTCTAAGCATGTCCTCAAGAGTTTGGATTGTTCGCTCGGTCTGACCATCAGTTTGGGGATGGTAAGCCGTGCTCAAATCCAGTCATGTGCCAAGAGCAGTCTGGAGTGATTGATAGAAACGGGAGGTGAAACGAGTATCTCTATCGAAGATTATGTTTAGTGGAACACCGTGACGACTCACAATTTCGTCAATGTAAATTCGGGCTAATTTTTCAACCCGATAGTCTTCACGGATAGGCAAGAAATGAGCAGATTTGGTGAGGCGGTCAATGATCACCCAAATGCTATCATAACCACTTGAGGTGCGAGGGAGTTTGGTAATGAAGTCCATAGCTAAATTCTCCCATTTCCACACGGGAATTTCCGGTTGTTCAAGCAAACCGGAAGGACGTTGGTGCTTGGCCTTGACTTTGGGGCAAGTTAGACATTTGGCAACATAAAGAGCAATGTCGTTCTTCATACCGGGCCACCAATATTGCTGGCGAAGATCTTGGTACATTTTATCCGCACCCGGATGAATAGAATAACGAGTCTTGTGAGCCTCGTTCATGAGAAATGCACGGAGATCATCGCGATCGGGAACCCAAATACGGTTCAAATAATAAAGCACGCCATTGGGTTTAGATTCAAGCTGAAGTTCAACACCACACAACATTTCCTCGTACATGTTACCCTCGGTGACCGAGACGTGTTGAGCTTCTAGGATACGATTCTGAATGTCGGTTTGAATTCGGAAACAATGAAGCATTACATGGTCCTTACGACTCAAAGAGTCGGCTACAACATTCGCTTTGCCGGGATGGTAACGAATCTCGCAGTCATAATCGTTAAGGAGTTCAACCCAACGTCGTTGCCTCATATTGAGTTCTTTTTGGTTGAAGATATGTTGGAGGCTTTTGTGATCGGTGAACACCACACATTTTGTGCCATAAAGGTAATGTCTCCAAATCTTCAATGCGAATACGACCGCACCCAATTCGAGATCGTGCGTCGTATATTTCTTCTCATGAATATTAAGCTTCCTTGATGCATAAGCGATCACCTTGCCTTTCGTTGCATGAGAACACAACCGAGGCCTTGGTTGGAGGCATCACAGTAGACAACTAGATCGTCATTCCCATCAGGGAGAGTCAAAATAGGAGCATTGCACAACTTTTGTTTGAGAGTTTGGAAAGCTTCTTCTTCCTTTGGTCCCCACTCATAAGGTTTACCCTTGTGTGTCAAAGCGGTGAGGGGGACAGCAATCTTAGAGAAATTTGAAATGAAACGACGATAATATCCCGCAAGACCAAGAAATGAATGAACTTCGGTGGGGGTCTTAGGGGCATTCCAATTCTTAACAGCTTTGATCTTGGCAGGGTCAACATGGATTCCCTTTTCATTGAAGATATGACCCAGGAATTGAACTTCCTTTAGCCAAAATTCACATTTGGAGAACTTGGCATATAGTTGCTCTTTCCTCAAGAGGTCCAAAACCAACCTAAGGTGTTGTTCATGATCGGCTTTAGTCTTGGAGTAGATTAAGATATCGTCAATGAAGATGATCACGAATTTGTCAAGATACGGTTTGCACACACGGTTCATGAGGTCCATGAAAACCGCGGGTGCATTGGTTAACCCAAAAGGCATAACCATGAACTCGTAGTGGCCATACCTTGTTCGGAAGGCAGTCTTTGGAATATCTTCCTCTTGCACACGGAGTTGGTGATAACCAGATCGAAGATCAATCTTTGAGAAACAAGTGGAACCTTGAAGTTTATCAAAGAGATCATCAATTCTAGGCAATGGGTAACGGTTCTTGATGGTAAGCTTGTTGAGTTCGCGGTAGTCAATACACATGCGGAATGATCCATCCTTCTTCTTGACGAAAAAGACGGGTGCACCCCACGGTGAATGACTTGGGCGGATGAAGCCCTTGTCGGAGAGCTCTTGGAGTTGGCTTGCAAGTTCTTGCATTTCAGAAGGTGCAAGACGATATGAAGATCTAGCCACGGGGTTAGCTCCGGGCACAAGATCAATGCGAAATTCTACTTGTCGAACGGGTGGAAGACCAGATAGATCTTCGGGGAATACTTCGGGAAAATCCCGGATGATGGGGATGTCTTGAATACTCTTCTCTTTGACATCCTGTTGAACAACATGGGCTAAGAAAGCCACGTACTTATTTCGTAAGTACTTTTGAGCAGTATTGCATGACATTAACTTAAGTCCTTTGCAAGGCTTTTCACCAAAGACTCTTAACGTTTCTCCCGACGGTAAAGGTATTCGGATGCACTTCTCAAAACAGATGACTTCGGCATGGTGATTCGACAGCCAATCCATGCCTATGATGATGTCAAAACTTCCCAGTGGCATTGGTACGAGGTTGATTGGAAACGTATGATCATTAAGTTCTAGGGAGCAGTCATGGATAATGGAGTCAATTGTAAGAGAGTCACCATTTGCTACTTCTACGGTGAAGGTTTTCTCTAATTTGGATCGTGTTTTTGCAAGTAAGGGTTCAAAGTTAAGTGACACAAAACTCTTATCTGCACCGGTATCAAATAAAATGGAGGCATATTGACTATTAACAAGGAACGTACCGTTGACCACATCATTGTTGGCCTGAGCTTCATTGGCGTTTATGTTGAACGCACGCCCACGAGCTTCACCTTGTTTAGCATTGATGATCCTCGGGCACTGGTCACGGAAATGATTCGGGTTGCCACATTCATAACAAGCACGCCCATTTGCAATAGCAGGAACACCTTGATTAGCCACTTGCTGGTTGGTTCGGGTTGGTGGGTTGACTTGACCTGTAAGTGCCTTGGCCCTACAAACATTGACCGTATGGCCATATTTTCCACAATGGGTGCAAAGGCAGCAGGGAATGTTTTGGAAGTGGTGATAATTGCACGTGGCACAGAGTGGGTAGACCCCAACATATGGCTTCTTGACTGGTGCTTGAGCCATGGGGGTAACTTGGTTAACAGGGATAGCAGGAGTGACCACAGCATAATTCTTAGCCTTTCTCTTCTTATTATTGTGGTATGGTTCAATTTTGGCTTCTTTGATGTGAGAAGGAGGGGTTGCGGTGTCGGGAACTTTCTTGGTGCCTTTTCTAATCAGAGTCCCTGCTTTCACATGGTTGTCGGTCAAAGTAGCAGATAATCGGATAGCATCTTCGAGTGTTGCGGGATTTCTCCCTAAGACAGTATCCTGAATCTGCCTAGGCAATCCACCAATGTACTTCTCAATGCAGCGGGATAAAGGTGTGACCATATGGGGCACAAGGAGACTCAACTCATGGAACCGAGTTGTATAAGCCAGACTCTCACCACTGTCTTGGGCAAGATCCCAAAACTCAGCTTCCAGTTTCTTCACCTCATTCCGAGGACAGAACTCTTCGGTCATTAGTCTCTTAACATCATCCCATGGTAAGGCCATTGCTATCTCCATGCCTCTAGTTCTTCTTTCCCCATTCCACCACGTGAGTGCCCATTTTTGAAAGACACTTGTGGCATGACGAACACGAAGGTTATCGGGGCAGTCACTATTGAGGAAGGTGCCCTAAATACTTTCGAACCATTGAAGGAGTCCTGTGGCTCCCTCAGTACCATAGAACTTAAGAGGATTACATGAGTTGAAGTGCTTGAAGGTGCATTGTGGTGGGTTGTCACCACCACCCCCATTAGCTCCATGGTTGCCATTGGCGGCTCCATTAGCTTGAGTGAGTTGAGTTACAAGTTGTGCAAGGACAGCAGCAATATCGGTGTTGTTGTTGGTCACGGTAGCACGACGGGGAGGCATTCTACAGATTTGCATATGACAAGGAAAGATGTAAGAACTTATGAAATTTGATTGAATTTAAAGAGGGTAAGATAATAAATAAAATAGTTAATCATAGTTTGGATTGTACTCAAATAGTGACATAATCTCATGAATACTATGACACATTAAGGTTAATTAAACTTATATAACTTTCAAGGAGACATGCTTTAGCCTATAAGTAAACACTCATCCCGGGAATTCCCATGCTTTAGCCTATAAGTAAACACTCATCCCCGGAATTCCCAGGAAAGCATACGGGTCCCTCGGTTGATTGGGATTTATACGAAATGCTTTCCTAGACAGAAAACCCAGAATACAGGTGTCACCCTTCCAGATTGCACGTGTCCTCTAATAATTAACAAATTTTAAAACCTTAACGAGGAAATAAAGTAATTTTATAGATTTAGATCCAAGAAGTTTCCACATGCTATGATGATGATAACAGAGAAGCAGGTTATGAGGCTTAGGGTATAGGTAGAGATATTGTTTATTTAATTTATTATTTAAGTATAGTCTAATAAGTCATGAATTTTAATAAGTAAGGCATCAAAATGAAATAATAACTAGCATAGCAAACATGTAACACATAGCATGTAGCACCTAACACATAATCATGAAGCATGGCATAAGTGGGTGTCCTATAGTTATAGTCTAGGTCAAAAGGTGTCTAATAACCTAGTTCCCTATAACCAAGGCTCTGATACCAATCTGTCACACCCCAACCGACGGCGGAATACGTCGGGGCGGGACATGTAGACTGTTCATGAGCACAGAGTTGGCTAGATTGCAATATTTTAATCATCAAATTTCATTTCAAACAAATCAAACACAACCAAAGTAATGAAATACATAATAATCTTTATTTAAATTTAACTAAGTCCAAAGCCTATGTGTAGCATGTCTTGATCAAACTCACACGTTAGCACCTCAAACATGAATAAAATAAGGTCAACTAAAAAGTTGGTGAGCATACACAAATTTGTACGTAGATAGTATATAGATGTGTATAAACAAATCCTTACATAACATGATAAAATAAGGCATTTATGGGGAGCAACTATTGTGTAACCAAAGTACAATCAAACCTTTGTAACTAGCATGCAAATTGTGTTGTCGGTAACAATCACCCCAATCTGGGTGGGTTTGTCAGACTCAATAGATCTATCATTGTTAACCGTCGGCTTGAATAGTTAATGATTGCACATAAATTGCACACAAATAGTTAACACACCTAGCACTCAAACATAAAGCTCAAATTTTGTATACATGAATGTAAAGAGGATTTGTGTTTGTGTAGTTTGTGTAAATGTAAGCAATTGTGTGTATAGAGTTCATGTTTCACCCCAAAAGTGTAAAAGAGTAAAAGGGGCTATGTAATACTCACTTGTATCAAATTGTAGTAGTTAACACGAGCTTTGGATAACCCAGGTGATTTGCTAATCACTAGGTTTAACCTAGAGTGAAATAGTATAACTTTGGATTAATAATATGCACAATGTCTAAGGTAATTTCTAAGGCTTCAACAAGAGTGGGTGTAGGGACTTGTATAAAGGGTTGGTGTATACGTTTGTGTTTGCATTTGAATGAAAGGTGTAAGTTCAAATTTAATAATGAAAGACTTATGGTTTAATTTGAATAAATAATTAAAACAATAATTAAATTATTTTTATTTATTTAACTAAAAGAAGTAGTGTGGAATTATATTTATTCAAACATAATTTAAATAAACAAATTTATTTTATTTGTTTGTTCATGAAAATGTGTCAAGAAATATTATAAATATATATTAGTATATAAATAGTTTGTGTAGGTTTTGAATAAAACAATTATATATAAACTTTTTATTTAAAATCTATTACTTTTTAATCCACTAGAAAAGGTTAAATAATTGGTTTAAAATTTCCAAGTTGATAATTTTGGTTTATGAAACAAATTCCCGGGCCTTGAGGTTTTATAAAATAGTTTTTATAAAGAAATTGAGTTTAAACAGAATATATTAAGATAATTTTAAAAAAGAAAACTGACCAAAGGTAGGCCACGATCGTGCCAAAGGTATGGCACGACCGCGCTTAGGCATGGGACGCGACCGTGCTTAGGCACGAGGCACAACCATGCCTGGAAAAGAGGCACGACCGTGCTAATCGATTAGCACGACCGTGTCTGGATTTTTCTAGAAAACAAATTGACTAAATCTTGTATTATTAATTGTTGGATTCATGGGGCTTTTACTGAGTTGAAGATTTTGAATCTACCCATATAGATTAATTGCATTGGGGTTGGGTCTAGGTTAGTGTTCGATTAAATCCGCAATGGGATGAACCCTAGATTTGGTTCATGTTCAAATCGATGTTGTAAGCCCGAATTAGTTTGGGGCTTTTGTTCTAGACATGAATACGAATCTACAGAAGTGATTGATTACCAGAATGGAGTTCGAATTGTTGGAGATTAGCTAGAACACAGTCCCGAATCCAATGCGTTGGTCCCTGGCGTCTCCTGCTGCGGCTCCGGCAAAATTGATATGAGGAAGGTGATCAGAGGAGTTTGAATATCATGCGCAGATGCTTGATTTCGAGAATGATACGTGAATTGGACAAGTTTGATAGTAGAAAGTGAAGGTATCGATGGTTTCGGTTTCCTAATCACTAATGTGGTTAACTCGCAATGATTAACAGTGATGAACGGTTTGAAACGGCACAATAAATGCGTTACAACTATGGATTCGAACAGGTTTGCGATTAAAGACTGTATTTGCGTTTCAACTGGGTAAGAGGCGCGACCGTGCCAAGGCATGGCGCGACCGTGTCTACTGGGCGCGGCCGTGCTAGGGCATGGCGCGACCGTGTCTACTGGGCGCGACCGTGTCAGGTCATGGCGTGACCGTGCCAAGTCATTTTGATAAATTTCAAAACTAACCTTTGTAGTTTGTGAGATAGCGGAGGTTTGTTTAGTTGTTATTGTAACAAGGTAAAATGTGTGTATGTACTTATAACATTATGATAATACTCCATATTTGCACATGAAAATAATAAATGATGTGACACCACGCTTTGAATGTGAACATGAATTTGAAATTGTCATTCATTGCACAACACGAAATATCAGGAAAAACATGGATGTTACACATAGCCATAAATACTGAACTTTAAATTAAAACAATCAAACACAGTGGAAACATTCAACATTTGAGTACATTACAGCGGAAGTCTTAACATTCAAAACATTAACCACTGACTAATCAAAACATAAGGTGGGATGTCAGTCTCATGTCGGGCAGCCTTCACGCCTTCGCACGACCCTTTCCTTTGTTACCTGAAATGTATACTAAAAGTCAGCTAACGCTGGTGAGTTCTAGTTTAATGCAATTAGATATAAACATTATTTCTTTAAAAATATGTATAAATATAAATATATATATATATTTACACATTAACATATCATTGACCTTCTTTTGTCGTTCATATGCGAGTACATAAATTCGTATTCATAACCTTTACTTTACTTTCATCTTTCTTATGTGATTACATTGATATGCATTCACCTTTACTTTCTCTGACATTCATTGGTCATACACATAAGGGTGATCAACCCGTCTTTTACTGCGTATGTCACAAAGACATACACCCTTAAGCTACCGTCGTAGCCCTTTGACTCGTCCGGTCCAAGAACCGTCCGCCTTAAAAACCGTCCGGCCAACCTTCGGCCGTCCGTCTTAACCGTCCGGCCAACCTTCGGCCGTCCGTCTTAACCGTCCTACCGTCGTAGTCCGGCATGTTCGCCCGTCTGCCTAAGGCATCCGTTTCCCACGCGAACTATTATTTATGCAACCGTTATACTATAATAAGGCATTTGCTTCGACCGTCCATTTATGCCTTTCATACGTCCTAGCTGATGAAGGAACGTATTTTTCCCGGTTGCAAAATAGTCACGTGGTCGTCCGTCTACAGAAGTAGCCGTTGTCATCGAAGCGTCCATAACGTTTACATACATTCATAACATGCAATATATATAATATAAAGAAAGATTTTGTATTCATTTACTTCATGTCCTACTTTCATTCATTCTTTATAGTCATACGTTTCATTCTTTGTTCATCATTCATTTTAATATATATATGTATATATCACGTATGATCACATTGGCATTCATAGCACTTATTAATTTAGTGTATACACTTCAGCCCCAAAACATTTAAAAAGATTTGCACATAACATAAAGGGGGCACATAGAACTCACCTGATAAGCTAGTCCCGTCCTGTCCTAACTGCGGTCCAATGAGCGCCACACACGATCTGGATTGGATTTCTGATTTGGAGGTGATGATCACGAGCTCAGCCGTAACGTGCTCCTGAATTCCCGAGTCGATCCGTCAACTTTCTCTCTCTAGAACCGAGCTCCTTTCTCTCTCTCTAGAACTTGTAATTTGGAAAATGAAGGTTGTGGCAGCCCTTGTCACTTATATACCTGGGCTCCCTTCGGCCCGTTGGAGCCGAGCCCAAGCCCATCCATTTTTTTTGTTTGACGATAATAATCCCGGTCGTGTTATTATTTATTTATTTTCCCTTTTTGGGATGTTACATAAGGATTGCCGATGTGGATTTGAAGTCGCGAAGTATAAGCACATAGATGGTACCCATTTAGTGGATATTACTAAATAGGCACTTTGACACATCAAGAGTAATTCAAATTCACTAACGTTTTGAAAAGTTATGCATTCCTATAAGTGAACACTCATCCCAAGAAATCCCAGGAAAGCATACGGGTCCATCGGTTGATTTGGATTTGTACGAAATGCTTTCCTCGACAGATTTTCTCAGGATACAGGCATTCACTCTTCCGGTCCGTACAAGTTCTCTACGTTGTTTAGAACTTGAATATTCTTGACGAGAGTTAGTTTGTTTAAATAGACTTGAAGTCTAAGGTTATGATCTCGACGTAGTAGATTCTTGTAACACGTAAGTAGGTTGAAGTATAGAAGTATAGGAGTTCAAGTATAAGTATTCACGTATGAGGTTTAAGGTTTAAGAATAAACTAAAGAGAAGAGTGTTCCTAGTATAGGACATGAGATAACTCATATTTGTGTCTCCTAAGTTATAGGCTAGGTCATGTGTCTAATAACCTAAATCCCTATAACCTGGCTCTGATATCAATCTGTCACACCCCAACCGACGGCGGATTATACGTCGGGGCGGACGCGGTTGTTCAAAAGCACAAGGTTGACTATTTAAGTTTAAATAATTTCATTAATACTTTCAAGTTTTCAATACAAGTGATAAACAAAGCATAACAAGATACAAAGTTAAATTTGACAAGTTCTAAGTCCAAAGCATCCTATGTGATCATAAACAAGTCTCATGCTAGTGTACCTGAAATATGTAAGTAACTGTCAACTAAAAATAGTTGGTGAGATACGAAGGTTTTATCATAGTTTAACAAAGTTTTGAAAAGTATTACAATTCACTATGTCATGCATTCTATAGTATAAGTGTGAGAACAAAACATGTTAAACATTGTGCATATCAATCCTCCAACCAAGTTTAGGCATAACCCGAAGGTTACCCTTAAAAGTTTAAATTTTAAATTCAGTAACAATCACCATGGGCTCCCCCCGAATGGTCAATCAAACTAGGTGGATTGGTCAAATACAATAGATCTATCATTGTTACTATAGGCTTGATCAAAGTTAATGAATATGCTAGTTTTAAGTTTAATTTAAGCATGTAAGCATAGTTGTACAAGAATTGTATAAGTTTGGAAGTTTTGATACATGTTCCACCCCAAGTTTATAAACAAAGTAAAACGAAAAAGGGGCGGTATACTCACTTGGATGATGAAGAGTGTCCAACAAAGATTAAGAGTAGCAAAGTTTTGAAGGAAAATATCCTCACAACAACCTAAGAATACAAGCCTAGAGTTTCAAGTTTTGATTCTATAAGTCTAAGATAAGTACCTAGGATTCTAAGATTGACTATGGTTCCAAATGGGAGACGAGAGTGATTGGGTTTGTAAAGTTTAGATTGAAGTTTCAAATACAAGACTTGGATATCAAGTTTAATAAGTTTATAATAATTATTACCAACAATAATTATTTAGAAGGCTTTATAATTATCTATTACACAAGTTAGGTAATAATAATGAAAATAGTTTTCTAAGTATTTAGAAGTAGAGTAGTAATAATAATTAAGTGAAAGACTAAATAATTGTTAAAGTTTAACAATAATTATTTAAAGAATAAATAGTAAAAAGAATATAATGATTTCTTAAAGAATAAATAATATTTAAAGGTTAATTATTTAAAGAATAATTAATGGTTACGGATTAATAATAATTATTTCAAGATTAAATAATTCTTAAGAAATAGTGAATAATTGTTAAGGGTAGTTAATTACTTACAAAGGAGGATTACTTTAACCAATTAAAATAATCAATATAAAGTATTTGAGATTTATTAAAGTAGTTAAGTATTGTGCATTTATTTTTTTACAACTTAACTTGTAAATAAATAAGGTTTAAAATGTTTTCGTAAGTTTAAATAAATGACATTTTAAGTTTAAACAACTATGTTTAAATAGAATTTCTTATAAGGTTTATATTTTAAATATAAGTTTATAAAGTTCAATTCTTAACTAAACAATATATATTTATTTTCTTGTTTTATTTAAATAAATAAGTAAGCTTCAAGTTAAGTAAATATAAATTTCATAAAAATGTATAAGTCTAATAGCTTATATCTTTCAAATTAATAGATAAGTTTTATAGACTTTTCTGAATTTATAAAATTTTTATAAGTTTTCTGTTTAAATAAAAGTTTATGAATTAATTTAAAGTTTAAAGTAAATTTATTTATTAGTAAATTAAAGTTTCTGAGTTTATAAAATACTTTCTATTGTATGCATAAGTTTTATAAGGTTAAAAAGTATTTTTTTTATAGTTGAAGTGTTAAAACTATTTTTAAAGATTTAATTATTATAAGCTTTAACTAAGTTTTAATTAATTAAAATGCCTTAGAATGTACAAAGTGTAAATAAAAATCATATTTAAGTTTATAAAAGTTTAACATATTTTATAAAATTTATTTGAAGTTTTAAAACTGAATAAAAATGCATAAAAAAAACCGCAAAACCTGGACTGGCCGGATCGAACCCGGGCCGCCCGGGTCACACACACACGCGACTAACCACCCGGCTACGGGCCTCGCTGGTGTTTATACCCGGAAAAGAAAAAGTTAAACAACACTTCACATCGTCCCTGTTCCCCGTATGAACCCTAGAACCAAGTTTCACTAAAAACATATCGGTTAACCCTCTGTTTATGCAAATTAACAGCAGGCTATTGATCTATGAGCAATAGCGAAGAGTTTGGGCATTCGAATTACCTGTTTTTGATATCGAAGTGAATGAGAACGAGTCTAGCTTCCGCGCGACTGACCAAGGAATCAAATTCGACAATGCAAATGATGAACGATGAAATTGAAGGATTAGAGAGTGTGAGTGAGGTGTCGTAAGGTGTTTGCAACTGGTATTTGTAGCCGATTTCAGTGCTTAATGCTCATATGGTTGGGGAGATGACGGGTGAACAAAACGGATTTAAATTTGAATTACGCGGTCGTTAAACTCGAAATTAAGCATTGAATGGCATCGGGTTATGGTCGCACGCTTGAATAGAAGTTCGAGGTTCATTGAATTTGGCCAGATTACGCGTTTTCGAAGAAACGGGTTCAAAACCGGTCCCTGAGAGACTCGAACTCGGGACTGGTTTTCAGAATTGAAAGTTTAGCTTTATTGCACTTTCAGTCCCTGAAGTTTCAAAGTTTTAACATTTTCTGTACAAAATACGATTTTTTAGCTTAAACCAAGTTTCAAAAATGACAGTTTAGTCCCTGGACTTTTTATACTAAATAATATGTTTTATTTATAAAAATCCGCATAAGTGTTACGAGTTTTATTAATTTATAATTCTATAAAATAATTTATGAGATTTATTAGTTTATAAGTTTTAGTATTTAGAATAAGTTTATAAATGTAATTATAAACTTATAAAGTTTAAAGGTTTTAATACATTTTATGAAACCTATATTTTTAAATAAGTCATATATATATATATATATATATATATGCATGTATATATATTTCTAGTATAATCGTTTTTATTAAATAAATTTATATTTATTATTTAAGAAAATAGGTTTTAAATAAGTTTTCAAGATTTTAATTTATAATACGCGTAAGGATTTAGGATAAAGTTAGGTCGGAAAAATCCTGGATATTACACAATCCACCTAGATTGATTGACCTTTCGGGGTGAGCCTATGGTGATTGTTACTGAATTTAAACTTTAAACTTTTAATGGTAACCTTCGGGTTATGCCTAAACTTGGTTAGAGGATTGATATGCACAATGTTTAACATGTTTGTTCTCACACTTATACTATAGAATGCATGACATAGTGAATTGTAATACTTTTCAAAAACTTTGCTAAAACTATGTTAAAACCTTTGTATCTCACAAACTATTTTTAGTTGACAGTTTTACTTACATGTTTCAGGTACACTAGCATGATACTTGTTTATGATCACGTAGGATGCTTTGGACTTATATTACTTATTAAATCAAACTTGTATTCTTGTTTCATTCCTTGTATTGTAAACTTGAAAGTATTAATGAAATTATTTAAACTTTAATAGTCAACCTTGTGCTTTTGAACAACCGTGTCCGCCTCGACGTATAATCCGTCGTCGGTTGGGGTGTGACACTTAGTATTCTGCAATACCTCCCCACAATGAGGACCAAATCTAATGGTTGTCATGCCCTTTGGTTCACGAAGCTCGGAAGCTGGTTAATAACACATCCACATGAGCAGAACCAATTTGCAGTGGGATTGAAGTTAAGGTTATAGAACCATCTGAATCCCAAGGAAAATAGGGTCTTGATGACAACTAAATATATTGTAGACTTTGGAGAAGGTGGTCTATGTAGATGTCCTGCTTTCTTAGTTGCTGAGTAATCATAGAATCTAATATCAGCAAACTCGAGTTACATCAAAGAATCAAGCATATATAAAGATTTAATTAAAATAACACTATAGTGTGTCTACCTATAATTAGGCAGATTAATGTTTTTTTTTCTGAAGATGATAAGAAAAAATATCATGCATTCAACGATAAATATGATAAAAACACAAATAGGCCAATAAATGATCCTATTTAGTGAATTGCTGCAGAGTTGTTCTTAATCCCAACAACATTATATGAAATGCATTAAAAACAATTATTTTCTTTGTTTGTTATACCTTTGTGAAGTCGTAACTCGCCTGCACTCTGCTTCTTAACCGGAGGCTTCCCATTAGAATTTTATACAAGTTCCCGTTGTTTCTCCTTGACTTTGAACAATTTAATCATTGTAAAATAAGAGACCAAAAATGAATTCACACTCATAACACACTTGATGCAATATGAACATAAAAAATCTAAACAATAATAAAACATCTACAGATGAGTCAAACTTTAACTTTTGGTGTAGTTTCGCTTTCTATAAATCACTGTTTGTAATTCAAAGACAAGACCAAATGTTATGTCATGTAAGATTGATAGTTTGACATTCGGCTCAGACGAACAATGAAAATGGATTATATGGGTTTAAGGTTTTTGGTTATATTTTGTGCATCTATTAAAGAAAACAATCACGTGTGTAAGGTCTAAATGCAGATAAAAGAAAATGACATTTTAATCAACATTCATAAACAGAAAATCCAAAGAAGATGTAAAACAGTTTTAGATCGCAACAAACAATTCTTCATATGCTCAGTTTCAAATGAATTAAGATTTTATCAGAATTCTATCTTCCATCATCGAAACTTAATCAATCAAAATACAACAAATTAACTCAAACTGGGAACTAATAAAAACTAATCAGAAAAGGTAAAAAGCGTAAAAAAGTCACTTACTTCCTCCAATGAATAAATTAGGATTTCTAGTTAAACACATTTCATTGGAGATCTACGAACATTCGAGATCTTTCCAGAGTTGGAAGACGGAAGCAAGATCTCGATAAAATGAAGAAGATACAGATGAATTGAATTACCTGAGCGAAAGAGTACATGAGGCTGGTGCTTAAAGATCTCAGAGCAGACCATGAATGAATCACCTTCGTTGTTTGTTGTTGAACTAAACAAATAAAAAGCATTATCTCAATTCGAGCTAAAATAATTTAAGGTAATCTACAAGGAATTCTCATTATTTCAATCACAAAAATTTCGTCACTTCTTTGAGCCCTAATTTAACACGTTAGTTATTTTCACTGCATCTAATCGAATATATGCGGAAACTCATGATTGAAACCAAACATTCTTCCAATTTAAACTTTTAATCAATCAACAAACCTGATTCTTCATGGAGAAAATTGACGCAGAGGAAGATAGTAAAGAAAATTGTTTGAGGAGTGTGAAAATTATTTGAGGAGTGTGACGAAGAATGAGCCGACAATTAGGGTTTAGGGGATTCGGGTCATAAAAAGCATGTCAATAAGGTCCGCGTGTCTTCTTAATCGGGTAAAGTGGGAATGGGTGGGAAAATATATCTCAGGTTAACCACAAGGTGACACCTGTCCAAAATTATTTTGTTTTATTAGATAGTATAGATATAGATATAGATGAGGTAGTATCAAATAAGAAGGGAGTTTTCCCTAAGTAGGCTAGGAAGAAAGGAGATGGTGACATGTGGCAAAATTAAAAAATAGGGTTCAAGGGTATTTAGGTCTAAAAATTCTTAAACACGTCCAGATCATAACTCATTTTGAAAATTCCGCACATCACGTCCAGATCCTAACTCATTAAAAAATAGGGTTCAAGGATTTTTTTTTTTTTTTTTTTTTTTAAGTGTACTCAGGAGAAGAACTACTGAATTATCATTCAGAATCCAAAGTGAGATGCATCGCTCAGAATGGATTTGATGAAAATTTAATGATTTGAGTTTGAAATCTAATATGTCTAAAGATTGTCACGGTACCTAAGTTTCGTGGCTACCTTTTACGATCGGTCTTAGATCATAGCACACGACAAAGTTTACTATGACTTTCCATGCGCTGATTTTCATAATTACGTGTGCACCCATAAGTATTCGAATCGTCGCATAGTCCGCATAGATCCTTCTGTTTGTGTGTGGATCAAGAGAGAATACCAGAATTTGCTTAGCTCATAACTATTGTTTTCACGTACGAGTAGTTATCAATTAACGGAGTCCCTATAGGGAGACGTAAATCAGTAACTAAAGAGTAATGATGTGACATGATTTAGAGTTTCAAAGTTTCTTCTTGTTTGGGCAAGAATACGTCAAACCCCGAGTAGTTTAGAGTTTCACGTCTTTCTCGTGTTTGATCAAGAATACGTCAAACACCGAGTAGCTTTAAAGTCTTCCAGTTTTCCAACCTTAGTGAATAGAGTGTGTGATCACGCTTTGAGTATAAAGTGATCACTCCAATACTCTGGTGTTCATGAGAGAAATGAAAAAGTTTTTGAAATGGGATCAATTGTTATACGCTCCTTATTCCTATACAGGAGATTCGGGTCGTTTAGGGAGACCAAGTGGATGTCGATGTTTGGTTTTGATTCGAAGGCAAGGGAGGTACTTTGCTACAAGAAGCAATGTCCTTCCTCATGCTAGTTTCTAGTGTCAGGAATGAATTTTCTTGTGCATTCGAAATGAAACAAGTAACAAGTCTTATAAGTTTTATTTAGGATGAACGTACAAAAGTTTTCAAGGTCAGGAATCAGGATATGAGTTTAGGAAGCAAAGTAATTCTTAAGTTTTAAATTGAAGTTAAGTTTTACATGACCTTTTGCTATACATGTTTCCTTTGGTGATTTGGGAGGTGTTGAGTTCTAAGGATACGGGTTTTGAATGTCGTATAAACTTTTGTATGACGTAACAAGGTGGGTCTCTCTAGACTTAAAGTTTTTGACTTTATAGATGTGTATACGTAAGTTTAATGTTTTAGCAACGTGCATTTGGGTCTTTAATTCCCGTTGTGGTTTATGGCTAATCTTTTATGTAGCAAGATCTTGACGAGGAAAGTCTTCTAGCGTAAGGTAACGGGAAAAGTTCTGATAATGTTTATAACAGTATGTTTACGAATGATTGATCTTGTTTATATGAGAAATTTATAGTTCTCTTTTGTTTGTGTGTAGATGGGGTGTTCAAAGAATAATGAGTTAGGAAAGGATGAGTAGTATAGGTAGGATTTCTCAAAAGACAGGTATGATTGACAAGTAGTTCAGTTTGGCCAAGTTTTGGAAATGATAGGTCTATAAGAAGTAAGGGTCATAGTTGATTCGTACGTCGTGTTGTTTTTTAAGAGTTCTTTCAAAATAGAATGCTTGTTCAAAGTTTATTCTTCAATTATATGCGTCCCTTAGGGTTTTATAACTTAATGCATCGTTGTTAATTAACTTAGATATTACGGCGAACTGCTTTTGACGAAAGTGTTGGGTAGAAGTGTTAAGTTGTAATGGCGAAAGGAAAGTTTTTGTACGATTTACGTCAAGTTAGTAAGTGATAACAAGATGAAATTTCAAAATAACTTTCATTAACTGCTTCAAAATTGGGACTTCTAGTCCTTACATAAGACATTTGTCCTTAAACGGAAAGTTAAAAATAAGTAAAATAGAGGCTTCATTTACGCCTTAGATAACTCTCTACTAGAAAACAGATGAGTACTACGGCAAGGACCCCTAGGGTTACCCGAATGGCAAACCTAGCCTCAGCTCTAGTGGTTTCGGTATGACACTCAAGGATCTCCCTGTCTTCCTCCAAGGTTGTAATCTTCTCTTCCTGGATCCATATTTGATTCGCCAGTTCGTCGATCCTTTCATTTAACAGGTCCTGTCGTATCCTATGCTCCATCTCCCGCCTCATAAATTCCGCGGTTCCCACAAACTGGGGAATGTTGTGTACCGGGATTCCCATTGCCACCGCAGGTGTCCCGGCTTTCCTAGCCCTTGGGGTAGGGTCAGGTGCCGAATATGGGTCCCTTGGTGGGGATTAGAAACGGCGGTGAAGGTGAGGTGCTTGATAATGGTCTCTTGGTGGGGATGATCCAGCTGCTCCGAACCCTGGACCAGGGTTCCTGGCCCAATTGGTGTTTAGGTCAATCCTTGGCCTAGCAGCAGGATAGGAGGTTGGCCGATACACCGGTGACTCGCTGCTTTCTTCATGGTCGGACTCTCCCCTAGGGCGGTACACGGGTGAGGGATGTGAGTGTGAGTCCATTGCCTAGTAAGAGAAAGATTAGGAAGAAGTTTGTAAGTAAGTTTATTAAATATGTTCAAGGGTCTTTATTCATAATACTGAGTCATCATAGTAATATTTTTAAGAATGGTTTTTGACTTGAAGTTGATGGGCTAACGAAGAGGATTCCCGGAAGAAGGGGTGGGTCACAAGGACTCACTTAAGTACCCTATTTCCCTAGCCAGAATTCCTCATGAGCCTACAACTTCTTTCAGTCGTTATTACCATTGTTTGGGTTTATGGTATCATGTCAGGGTTCATTGTGAGCTTAGAGTCCTTAAATGTGGAGCTTATCCATCCTTAGAAGGCTTCTTTTCTTATGGAGGAAACTAATGGATTTCTAAATCCTTTGTTAATGTACTTCGGATTGAAAGGCGTTAAGTTTTGTTTACAAGGGACGGTGATGTGTGTGAGTTTTAAGGACGTATGAAGGTTTTGGGATGTATAAAAGCGTAGAAAAAGCTTGAGATAGTTATCCAATGGAGTTTAGTTAGGTAATATGAGGGTGAGGTAAGACACAAGAGTTTCTCCATAGGTATCATATTTATAAAACAATGAAGTTTGTAGGGAAGTTTGTAGGGTAATACATTGTTTTTAAATGTTGTATCACAAAATTTATGAAGTTTGTTGGGTAATATCTATATAAATATATGTTTATGTGTATATAGTTTTTAAGTGCGGTGTTATAAGAATTTTTCTTTGAAGTCAAATCTTTTGGTTATGACGAGTAAGCATGTTGTTATGTGGTAATTCTTGAAGAGAAAGAACATAAGAATTATAGAGTAAAGGTCGCAGAGGAAAATTTAGAATCATGAAATTATGAAGTATAAAGTATTTAGATGGTACTCATTTAGTGCACATCACTAAATAAGCACCTTGACATATCAAGAGTAATTCAAGTTCCTTAATATTTTAGTGAAGTCATGCATCCCTATAAGTGGGTACTCATCCCAAGAATTCCTAGGAAAGCATACAGGTCCAACGGTTGATTTGGATTTGTATGAAACGTTTTCCTTGACAGAATTTCCCAGAATACAGGTATCCATCCTTCCGGTCCGCACAAGTTCTCATACATTGTCTAGAACTTAAATACTCTTGACGAGAGTTAGTTGGTGGATTAGACTTGAAGCCTAAGAATACATCCTCGATGTAGTAGATTCTTGTAACACGTAGGTAGATAGAAGTATAGGGTTTCCAAGTATAAGTATACACGTATAAGGTTTAAGGATAGAATGAGGAGGAGAATTCCTAGTAAGGGACATGAGATAACTCATGTTTAGGTCTCCTAAGTTATAGTCTAGGTCATGTGTCTTATAACCTAATTCCCTATAACCAAGGCTCTGATACCAATCTGTCACACCCCAACCGACGGCAGATTATACGTCGGGGCGGACGCGGTTGTTCAATAGCACAAGGTTGACTATTAAAGTTTAAATAGTTTTATTAATAACTTTCAAGGTTTCAATACAAGGAAAAGATCAATACATAACAAGAATACAAGTTTAATTTAATAAGCATACTAGGTCCAAAGCATCCTATGTGATCACAATAAAGTCTCATGTTGATGTACCTGAAACATGTGAAGAAATCTGTCAACTAAAAATAGTTGGTGAGATACGAAGGTTTTGACACAGTTTAACAAAGTCTTTAAAAAGTTTTACAATTCACTATGCCATGCATTCTATAGTATAAGTGTGAGAACAAAACATGTTAAACATTGTGCATATCAATCCTCCAACCAAGTTTAGGCATAACCCGCAGGTTACCCTAAAAGTTTAAAGTTTAAATTTAGTAACAATAACCAAGGGCTCCCTCGAAGGGTCAATCAATCAAGGTGGATTGGTAAAATACAATAGATCTATCATTGTTACTATAGGCTTGATCAAAGTTAATGAATATGTTATTTATAAGTTTAATTTAAGCATGTAAGTCTCAAGCATAATAACACAAGAATAAGCATGTAAGCATAGTTGTACAAGAATTGTATAAGTTTGGAAGTTTGAACATGTTTCACCCTAAGTTTGTAAACAAAGTAAAATGAAAAGGGGCTAAGTATACTCACTTGAATGGATGGAAGGGTGTCCAACAAGATTTAGTGTAGCAAGACTTTGAGGGAGAAAATCCTCACAATAAGCCTAAGAATACAAGTCTAAAGTTTCAAGTTTTGATTCTATAAGTTTAGGACAAGAATTTTAAGATTCTAAGAGTGACTAGGATTCCAAATTATGGACGGGAATGATTGTGTTTATAGAGTTTCAATATTTTCTAAATAGAGTTTCACAAGGGTAGAATATCAAAGTTTAAATAAGTTTATAGTTTAAAATAATTATTAATTAAAATAATTATTTAAAAGTTTTACAATTATTAGTTACTCAAGTTAAGTAATAATTTAAAATAGTTTCCTAAGTATTCTATAAATAAGGTTGTGAAAGATTAACAATATTTATTACCGAATAAATAGTTATCAAGATTGATAATTAAATAATTAGTTATTAAGGATAAATAATAAATATTTAAAGGATAAATAGTTATTTTAAGAATACATAATTTTTATGAATAAATAATTATTTATAAGTATAATTACTTATTAATCAATAAAAACCGTTTAAGATTTATTTAAGTTATTTTAAGTATTAAGTATTTATTTTACAATCTAACTTGCAATTAGATAACGGTTTTAATATGTGACTATGAGTTTAGATAGATAATGGGGAATTATAAATTTAAACAATATGTTAAATAGATCTTTTTATAAAGTTTATATTCTATATTATGAGTTTATAAGTTCATAAATGTCTTAAATAAAGTTTCTTAAAGTATTTTAACGAGGTATATAAATGTTTAAAGTTTCCATCAAATTTTATAAAGTTTAAATATAACTTTATAAATGTTTTTAAAGTTTACATTTTATAAATTCTACAAATTTATAAGCATTTGGGAAAATAAATACATATTTCTCTTGTTTTAAATTTATATAGATAAATGGGTGAAATATAAAATGTATAAGTTTATAAGTTATTAAATTAAAGTTTATGTTTTTATATAAATTTTATAAACTTTTTTGAGTTTACCAAAGTTATATAAGTTTTTAAAAGTTTATTTGTTTAAATTAAAGATTTAGACAAAAGAATTTTTTTTAATTTAAAATCAAATAATAAATTAAGTTTACTGTTTTTAATAAGTAGTTTCTGTGTAGCTACAAGTTTTTATAAAAGTTTTACAATATTTTTATAGTTTTTAAGAATTTAAAACTAAGATTAAAGAAATCTTTTTTTATAGGTTTAACTAAGTTTTTATTTAATTAAAAAAGTTCCAGAATGTAAAAATGTAACTAAAAATAGAATTCGAGTTTATAAATCTTTAACAGAATTTATAAAAATATTTCCAGTATTTAAAATTGTTTAAAAAGGATAAAACAAAAATAAAAGGTTAAAACTCGGGTTGGCCGGATCGAACCCGGGCCCACCGAGTACACATACACACGCCTGACCACCCGACTACGGGTCTCGTTGGTTATAAACATGGAAAATCAAATAGTTAAACATCATCCCGAATCGCCCCCAAATTTCTCAAGAACCCTAGAATTGAAATCCGTCAAATACGGATCGATTAACCCCTTGATCATACAAATTGATAGGGCGCTAATGATCTAAGAGTGAAAACGAGTAGATTGGCAATTCGAATTACCTGATTTGATGAAGGAACGAGGGAGAACGGTTCTGGGTTGGGAGTCGGCGGTCCACAATCTTAATCGACAATTACAGGTATGATACAACGAAATTAAGAGTTTAACGAGCTTGAGTGATGTGTCGTTAACGAGTTCCGGTAGGTTTTTATAGTCGATTTCATTTTTAAATGCTCGGTTAGGTGGGGAGTTTACGGGTAGGTTTAAACGAGTTCAAAATCGCATCACGCGGTGTTTAGCATTGAATTGGTGCATTGAATACATTGGGTTTGGGTCGCACGCTCGAGTCGAGGCTCGAGGTACACTGAAACTGGCCGGAATCGCGATTTCGAGCAAAGGAGGATGAAAACCGGTTGCTGTGGGGTTCTAACTTGGGATCGGGTTCTGTTTCGGGAGTTTGGCCTTATTGCAAAACAGGTCCCTGATGTTTCACGGGTTTAGCATTTCATGTTTAAACTTAGTTTTTAATTTAATTAAGTTTCAAAAATGGACAGTTTTGGTCCCTAGACTTTATAAATCAAATATATATGTTTTATTTTATAAAAATCCTTTTAAAGTTTTATAAGTTTTATTATTTTAAATTCTATAAAATAATTTCTATCGTTTATGAGTTTCGAGACTTTAACATTAACTAGTTTATTAATTATTTTATTTACATAATTATAAACCCACAAAGTTATTAAGAATTTAGTATATTTTATTTATAAGATATATATATATATATATCTTTAAATAAGTCTCATTTATATATATACATATATATATATATATATATATATATCTCAAGCATTATTGTTTTTCCTTAAATATATATCACTTAAATCAGTATTTATTATTCAAGAAAATAGTTTTAATTTTTTCAAGTGTTGAATAATAATACGTGCAAGTGTTTAGGAAAGTTGAGGTCGGAAAACCCTATATATTACAGTCTCTCCTACTTTAGTAAATTTCGTCCCGAATTTAAAGGGTCTAGTTTAGGAATCAAATTTAGAGTACGTACGAGGATAATGAGAAAAATACTTCACGTTCTCAAGTAATCTCTGGTTACGTATAGAATTCTAAATGGAATGTAAGGATAGGAATAAGATTACGCTCGAGTTTCTAAGTCTCACAGTCCATGATTGCCAGAGGTTTTTCTAAGTAACATATAGCTTCATCGAAGTATATGAGGATTTTTTTTTTTTTTTGAAGTGTACTCACGCGAAGAACTACTGAATTATCATTCAGAATCCAAAGTGAGATGCATCGCTCAGAATGGATTTGATGAAAATTTAATGATTTGAGTTTGAAATCTAATATGTCTAAAAATTGTCACGGTACCTAAGTTTCGTGGCTACCTTTTATGATCGGTCTTAGATCATAGCACACGACAGAGTTTACTATGTCTTTCCATGCGCTGATTTTCATAATTACGTGTGCACGTGTAAGTATTCGAATCGTCGCATAGTCCGCATATTCCGTTTGTGTGTGGATCAAGAGAGAATAACAGAATTTGCTTAGCTCATAACTATTGTTTTCACGTACGAGTAGTTATCAATTAACGGAGTCCCTATAGGGAGACGTAAATCAGTAACTAAAGAGTAATGATGTGACATGATTTAGAGTTTCAAAGTTTCTTCGTGTTTAGACAAGAATACGTCAAACCCCGAGTAGTTTAGAGTTTCACGTCTTTCTCGTGTTTGATCAAGAATACGTTAAACACTGAGTAGCTTTAAAGTCTTCCAGTTTTCCAACCTTAGTGAATAGAGTGTGTGATCACGCTTTGAGTATAAAGTGATCACTCCAATACTCTGGGGTTCATGAGAGAAATGAAAAAGTTATCGAAATGGGATCAATTGTTATACGCTCCTTATTCCTATACAGGAGATTCGGGTCGTTTAGGGAGACCAGGTGGATGTCGATGTTTGGTTTTGATTCGAAGGCAAGGGAGGTACTTTGCTACAAGAAGCAATGTCCTTCCTCATGCTAGTTTCTAGTGTCAGGAATGAAGTTTCTTATGCATTCGAAATGAAACGAGTAACAAGTCTTATAAGTTTTATTTAGGATGAACGTACAAAAGTTTTCAAGGTCGAGAATCAGGATATGAGTTTAGGAAGCAAAGTAATTCTTAAATTCTATAAAATAATTTCTATCGTTTATGAGTTTCGAGACTTTAACATTAACTAGTTTATTAATTATTTTATTTACATAATTATAAACCCACAAAGTTTCTAAGAATTTAGTATATTTTATTTATAAGATATATATATATATCTTTAAATAAGTCTCATTTATATATACATATATATATATATATATATATATCTCAAGCATTATTGTTTTTCCTTAAATATATATCACTTAAATCAGTATTTATTATTCAAGAAAATAGTTTTAATTATTTCAAGTGTTGAATAATAATACGTGCAAGGGTTTAGGAAAGTATAGGTCGGAAAACCCTGGATATTACACTTCTCCCCCACGACCATCGGCGTCGCACCACCTTCCGGATCTACTCCCCTCTCTCGCAAATCATCGCACACAGTCCTTAATCCCATCGACGTCGGTTAGGAATATGCCGTCGATGTCAAAAAACCGCTGTTTTTTTTCGATTGCGAGGATTTCCGATCTAATCTCGACTGTAAAATGGCGGTGGTCGGGCTTTTGTATGTTAGGTTTTTAGTACATGTGATCTTTAGGGGACTGAACTCATGGCTGCTTCCACTCAACTTCACTCAATTCCATGGATCCAAATAACCCGTTTTTGTTCTCTCAACTACTAAACGATAGCAACAACAAAGAAAGCCCAAACCGACAACCTACACCCTCGCCATTTCAACAATTTCAACAACCAGCTGGTGGGTTCACACAGTTCCAAAATTAGCACAAAAGAAGCAGCACCTGCTGATGAACAAGAAAAGAGTATTCGTATTAAGTGGCCCCCAAGTGACGAAGTCTTGTTAACAAAGGGTTACATATTCATTTTAGAAGACCCAATAATTGGAAACAACTAGAACAACGCTGAATATTGGAGAAGGATTGCAGACTACTACAATAACGAGGGACCTAAAGTTCCAAGAATTGCTCACAATCTAAGAAGTCACTGGCATCACATTAAAACGAAGGTAAGCAGGTTTAATGAGTTATATTTGCAAGCAAAGTCTCGTTACAAAAGCGGTTGGTCAGATGACCAATATATTAATGAGGCCAAACTTGATTACACCAATGATCCCTCTAATAAGAGTTCTAATCCCTTCGCATATGAACATGTGTGGAGGGTTATGAAAGATCGTCCAAAGTACGATAGTTCTAGAAAAGTGCATGGCCATCAAGCCCCCAAAAGACAAAAATCAAATAGCATAGGGGAGTATACAGGCAGCACGAATACTCCTGAATTTGGAGTATCACTTGATGATGACGACGATGATATTCAAGCAGAATAGGAACCCCTAAGTCGTCCAATGGGGAGGGACAAGGCCAAAGCAAAGGGTAAGGCCATGTCTTCATCTCATTACGAGGCAAAGAAGTTAAGCCTCGTTGAAGAACTATCCGAGACAAACCGTGTGAAGAAATATAACATGAAACTTTGTGTAACGAGATCAGAGAGAAATATAACATGGCTCGACGCAATTAGTAGTTTCAATTTTTAGGTTTAGTTTATTTGTTTTTTAAAATTATGTATTATCGTATTTTTTATTTTTAGTTTATTAACTCTGTATTGTCGTTTGATTTTATTGTTTTAGGTTGTTGTTATTTTTATTTAATTTAATGTAATTTTAATTTTTGTTTTATTATTTAGTTATTTAATTATTTTCTAATTAATTTAAGTTATTTAATAGTAATTTAAATAAATAAATGAAAATAAAAAAAAGATGATGTGGAAATAATGAGCTTGTTTGTGGGAAGGATGAGTATGGTAGTGTTGGGGGTAAAGTGAGTTTGTGGGAAGGATGGGAGAAAAACTGATGTGGCATGCTGACTAGGACTGTTTATGGGACGGATAACTGTTAGCGTTACGGGCAGTCTAAGGCTGCCTCTAACGCTCCATTCTTGAGTCACCCATCCAGCCAGGTGGCTTCCCTCGCCCAAGGATAACCATTGAGGGCTCATCGCCCGTGAGCAGCCATCCGCCCCCATGGGCTGCTTGTGTTTGAAGATATGTGGGCCCCACTATATTATTTATCTTTTTTTCTTTGTTTCTCTTTTTCCAAATGGTTAGATTGTTTAATTTAAATTATGATTTAAAAACTAATTAAACCTTATTTAAAACTTAGTTTAAACCTAAATAAAACTTAATTTATTAATTTAATTTAAAACCTAATTAAACAATAATTAAAACTTAATTTAAACTTAACGGCTGGTTTTTTTGTATTTTTTCTAACGGCTAGTTTTTTTTGTATTTTTCCTAACGGCTTGTTTTTTTGTATTTTTCCTAATGGCTAGTTTTTTTGTATTTTTTCTAACGGCTAGTTTTTTTCCACTATAAATACATCAAAACACCTAAACCATTTTCACACCCAGCCATCTCAAACAATTCTCCCAACTATTAAACGTTTTCGTTCACTCAATTCCATGGATCCAAATAACTCGTTTTCGTTCTCTCAACTACTAAACGATAGCAACAATGAAGAAAGCCCAAACCGACAACCTACACCTTCGCCATTTCAACAATTTCAACAAGCAGCTGGTGGGTTCACACAATTCCAACAAACGGCTGGTGGGTTCACACACTTCCAACAACCATCTGGTGGGTTCACATACTTCCAACAACCATCACAACCGCAACTTCATCAATATCAACAGTTTTTACAGTGGCAATACCAAATGCAAATGCAACAAGCACTATTACAACCACAATCGATGCAACCACAACCACAATCGACACCTGTTGATGAATCTAAATCATCACCAATCAAAGTTTCCCGAAAGAAGAAAAGGAAACCAAAATTAGCACAAAAGAAGCAGCACCCGCTGATGAACAAGAAAAGAGTATTCGTATCAACTGGCCCCCAAGTGACGAAGTCTTGTTAACAAAGGGTTACATCTTCATTTATGTATCCTTATCCTTATAATTACACTAAAACCTTATATCTTTATATTTCGTATCCTTATCCTTATAATTACACTAAAAACACTATTTTTTCTACAATTTATCTCTACTTTTCTCTCTCCTTATCCTTATCCTTATAATTATACTACAAACCATTACTTTTATCCTTATATTTACAAAAACCTTATGTCTTTTCTCTCTTCTCCACTCACAACCACTTTAAATCACTCCTTAAAATATACAAAACTCACTCATATAATTATACCAAACGGGTTATGAATGCTCTTAAACAAGGGTGTGCATAAAGTAGAAACCACAAAAAAATGGTATATCATCATCCGAAACAGATACCTAACCGTTAAAAATTTTGGTATCCATATTTGCTTAAAAAACTCAAATTTGATCCAATTAAATCGAAAATCACAAATTTGAAAATTCTATTAGAATTAAGATATCGATATATGAATTTGTAGTTTTTCGATTCGAATTTTGAAATTCGAAATTCGAATTCATATTATAAATATAATGTTTTATTTTTATAATATATCTATACGTACTAATAAATAAAGGTTTTGAGAGGGACACTTATCACTTACTCATGTCTTATCACATTAGTTTTCCCGCCTCTCTCTCCTAATAAATAATAATGATATTATAAATATAATATTAAAGAAAAATACTAATTATATTAAATAAGAATATATATAGGAAATCAAAATATAACTAATTAAAGAAAAATATTAATTTGTTATACACACACATTTCCACTTGATATATTTCGAGACGATCATAATAGTCTAACAAGTTAGACGATCATAAATAGTCTGACAAGTTAGGAAATATTTACAAATTTATAAGTTATAACGTTTTCAATATACAACTCGTGTAATACACGGGCTTCTAATCTAGTTCTATATAATAAACAAATGTTTTTTCATGACACGTGTCGCCTTTATATTCATTCTCATCACTGTCTTTCCCCGCATCTCTTTTTTATTAAATACACCTCTAATTTGTAATAATAATATATTTTTAAGAAAAATACTAATTAAACTAATAAAACACATTTACTTTAAATTATCCCTTAATATACAAAATTTTGAAATCTAATTATTTAACTTTTATTTTCAATCAAATAGTAATTAAAGTCAAATTACACTAAATAGTAATTAACATATTTTTGAAACCCAAGTATATTGTAAGGACCAAAAATACAATAGGCTGACGCATCAAAGAATCACCGAGTTGTTCAGAAGTTCGGTAGAAGATCGGAAGAAGCAAGAAAGTATGTGGTAGCATACTTCATCCGACAACATACTTCATGGCCAGCATCATACTTCATCTGACAACATACTTCATGGCCAGCAACATACTTCATCTAGCAGCATGAAGTTCATCTAGCAGCATACTTCATGGCCAACAGCATACTTCATCTCGCAGCATACTTGAAGTATGCGGTCCAAGCAGCATACTTGAAGTATGCGGTCCAGGCCCAGGTCCAAGCAACATACATGAGACAAGTTGGACGACTGAGACAGTCAGAGAGTGGGACGAGTTAGACGAGTTGTTGAGTGACATTTGTATTGTTTTTCAGTGGTTTGTAAATATACGAATCGTTTAACATTTGAATGTGTCTCGTCCTTACTGTTTCTACCTATAAGTCACGTGTCGAGTCTGTTTCCGCCAGGTTCAACACGTTGTTGAATCCGTTGATTGAAAATCTTCAGAAATCCAGACCTAACAAATGGTATTAGAGCCTTAGTGCTCATTCGGTCAAGCTTACAACGGATTTATTTGATTAGTGAGTTATCAAAGTTACTGTTTTCGTTTCAATAAACTAACTTGTTTGTTTTGGAAGAGTTTCTTGACAAATTCACAGGTTTTGGATCTCGTTTCTGTCGTTTTCGTTGAATTGGTTTGCGGTTTCTGGAACTTTGAAAGTTTACGGTCATTAGGGATGGCAAAATAACCCTAGCCCGATGGGTATACCAGAAACCCGAAATATTCGGGGCGGGTGTACCCGAAATATTCAAGGCGGGATTAATTTTAAAAAATTTCGTGGGTATGGGATTAGGTGATACCCGACCCGATTACCCGAAATCACATACCCGTTTACCCGAATCATATACCCGAAAATTTGTAATTTATAATTTTATTTTCTCTTAACCCATGCCTATTAATGCTTCATTTTAGTAGGTTTATTATGTCAAAATTTAATTTTTCTTATGAAATATGTATTTATAAATATAAAAAATAGAGTCAAAGAAAAGTACACGACACATACCCGACGGTTATTGGCCGATAACCGCGAGTATTTCCGATACCCGATACTAACGGTATGCCAGTCACCCGCGAGTATACCCGATACCCGACGGGTAATTGATCGCGTTGTCAAGGTCAATCAAAAACAAATATTATAATCCCTAGCTACGTTAAACTATAGTATAGTGGAGTAGGGTATCGTATCCACAGGGAATTGGTGGAAAGTGTTTATTTTATGAAAACTGTTCGGATTTTAATTAAAAAGCAAATACTTTAACTTTGTAAAAACTATTAAGAGAAAACGGATCGCTCTCAGGTTCAGATTGCAAGTTCGGTGATTACTGGTTTGTACTTATTGGAAGTTACATAGACATAACTCATTAATCAGATTGATAAATAATTAACATTCAAATAACGACTGCACTGAGCAACGATTGTAAAACCGAATGCTTGACACAAGTTATATACCCAATAGTTAATTACAAATTCAGAATACTAATCATAGATACACAATGGTTCACGATAGATAACCGAAAAACTGATGCATATGATAAATCAATAAACTAAACGTGTTCAATCAATCCAATCAATCCTAGAACTCAAACAATCAAACGATTACAAGAATACTAGACCAAATCAAGTATGAACCTAGATATATCACTTACAAGCAGATCCTACACCCGGAAACGACACGAAAAGATTAGCCGCTCATCGACATCTTCATCGATTATTCAATAATTGTTCGAACTTGATCTAGCATCAAAAACTGGTAAAGATTGAAACTTTATCTCTGGAAATCACCTTAGGGAAGCTCTGGATCGTAGAATGACAAGTTTTTTCGACTATGGATCCCTAATGGCTTATAATTGGATTTCTCTCAAAAAGAGCCGTAATCATGTTCTTAGCGTGTCGCGAACTTAGGATGTCTGTTCTTCGCGTGGCGCGAAGAACAAATTAGTCGGGTGGGCTTTTACCGGCCCTCGCGTGTCGCGAAAAACTCTTCCCAGATCTTCGCGTAGCGCGAAGATCCTAATTTCCACAATTCTGACTTTTCTTGACTTTGACTTCTCCGGGGCCCGTGTATGCTACTATCCTCATGATTTTAAGCTCGTGTTTTCCCACTCACTTAGCACATTAAACATGTAGTAGAGACAAATACCAAATGCACATGAAACAAACTCGGTATACAAAGCTAAACGCTTAAAACTACAAACTTAGACTCTTAAATGCGGGATATTTAACCTCACATCACATCCACACACTTGACCTTTTTCATCCCGAAAACGAATTATTCAATGGAATCATAATCGGAAAATTTGCAACTTATTTTCTTCTTTTATCTCTTTTGATTTTCTCAACATGTTAATCGTAACAATCGGTATTTCGATCCGATTAAACCCAACCATCGACTCTCGAGCCCCCAATTCTGTGATCTATATATTTAAATTACCAAGCCGACAGTGTATCTATGGGCCTCACACTTAGAAAGCTACAGCTCAACCTAATCCCGTCCTCAAGGTCATGTTTAGGCCCGGGTTAAACCTTATAGATTTTTCCACCATTATAAACATGAATTTATATGTTTTTGAAAATTAGATGAATTATGGATCGATGGTTGAATGTTTTAGCTTTTATTAATGTTTTATGAATAAACCTAACCCAGTGGTGTTTCAATCACGATGGAACACGATATATGACACGTAGGCTGCAGTTTTTAAACAATGAAATACCTAAGCTTCGGAATAGGGGTGTATCCTTCAAGTCACCATCCCGAAGGGTAACACATAAACCTAACTTAGTCATCCAATATTGATCACTTAAGCCCCGCCCATGGGTGTATCAACCAAGTCACTATCCCATATGGTAACATGTAGGCGAAACCTAAGCTCTCAATTTTATTTAATTAAGCACATTCAATTGATGGATTATGGATTGCGAGTGCCACCAACTTTCAAATTTATTTTTATAAAAAGAAAGAGGTGTGCCAAAATTTTAAAAACTTATAAAATTTTGTTTATAGTGGTACCTATCACCCTATGTTGACAGTTTCGACCTTACCGACACCCCTAATATGAGAACCCATAAGACATCCTCAATTAATTATTCAAT
Organism: Smallanthus sonchifolius; assembly: GCA_023525975.1. Lineage (NCBI taxonomy): Eukaryota > Viridiplantae > Streptophyta > Magnoliopsida > Asterales > Asteraceae > Smallanthus > Smallanthus sonchifolius. The sequence continues at coordinate 85,482,839 of CM042034.1, read as the reverse complement.
TTTTTTCTAGAAACACTATCATGATGTTTAAGCTCTTAAATCGGTTGGGCCTACCAAAACATTACATATTAGACATGTTTACTCATCTTTATTATTCCGTTCAATTCCTCATGCAAATTCCCGATTGTACTATCATTTTCCATTTACTTGCAAAAATTTTAATCCAGGGACATTTTTGAAATTTTTAAATTTTTATGATTTTTATGATTTATGACTCAAAAGAAAAGACTCGGACACAGACCTGGACAAGGTCTCCCCTCCCCACACTTAAACACGACATTGTCCTCAATGTAGGAAGAGCGACCCAAAAATGTAAATAAAATACAAAGATAAGAAACACTTAGCTGGATAGACGACCATATAGCATTTCATTCGCGATCGTGCACCTGAATACTAGCGGTTTGCATTGTACAAGAACGTCCAAGATCGGATTATCATCTCTCGAATGGAGATTTCTTACGAGAAATTAAATCCAAACCTGCAAAATAAGCTCCAAACAAACCCACAAGCATCATACCGACTCAATAATATGACTCAATAAAAAAATAAATAAATAAATAAATAAAAAACCCGACGGACTCGAACCACTAATTTTTTTTTCAAAACCCTAATTTTTAGGTCTTCGCGTGTCGCGAAGATCTGGGTTCAATCCCTCGCGTGTCGCGAGGGACAAAAAATTGTCGGCCCGTCTCGTTTGTTCTTCGCGTGTCACGAAGATCTGGGTTCAATCCCTCGCATGTCGCGAGGGACAAAAAATTGCCTGCCCGTCTCGTTTGATCTTCGCGTGTCGCGAAGATCTTCCTTCAGAAGTTTGCGTGGCACGAAGACACCTCCATCACAGAAAGATTAGAAATTTTTTTAATTTTTGCCTTGGAAAATTTTTTGGGTTTTTCAAGTCAAAATTTTCAACTTTTTCAAAATTCATTTCAACTTTCCGATTAAGTCCGTATATAACTGGAACGAGATTTGTGATGGTTTTTAATGCTCGTGTGACCCCAAATCTCCAAGAAAAGTTTAAAAACACTCGAAAACATATCGAAAACACTAAAAATGAAGACTCAAGACTCTACAAACTCTACACATGGTATCCTACCCCCTAGAGAATGATGCATGGCCCCCATTGCATTAGTATCAGCCTCAGCGTTCCCAGAACGTCCCCACACTTGGGCTTTTCCCAGATTTAAAGCACAAAAACGAAATAAAACCTAACTCACTTTCGTAGGAATCACGAATGCATTTAGCACATGCATTAAGCCATTTAAACCCCTCGGTAGCCCGAGTGGACGAGTTTAGTCTCGAGAGGGTTTCTAGAGAACACACCCACAACATTCATTTAATCTAGACAATAAAAGTAAAGCTTAGGTTGCCTCCTAAGAGCACTAAGTTTAACGTTTTCAGCCAGACGCGGTGTACCTTACTCGGGTTATGGTGGTCGGAAAGCAAATTCCCTTTCAAGTGTTGCACCTACCCGGTGATAATCGTGCCCGTTCAATTCCATGCCTCGCATGTGTTGCACATCACTATATTCTTCTTCATCTTTCATCACCCCAGATTCATCAGTCTCATATGATTGCCTCATAAACTCTGGAGGTTTCCTTGATATTGCTGATGACCTTGATGATCCTGTATTCGTGTTGTGATGATCACTTGCACTCTTTGCCTTATGGTACTCAGGTGGCTTTCCCCTTTGTAGCCTATCGTCCCCAAACTTGTGGGTTACTTCATCTGCCACTTCCTTCACCTCTCTATGCACTTCAGACTGTCAACAATCACAGCATTCTCATTTGTGCCTCCCTCATCCAAATTGGACCAAGATGGGCACTTGTTAGTTGTACCTGCTTTTGAGTATTTAATCTTAGACAAATAAGTAAACGAGTTTGTAATCATATCTAAGTTAAACTTGTAATATCCAGGATTTTCCGACCTATCTTTTCCTAAACCTTTGCACGTGTTATTAATTTAAAGCTTGAATTTTTTATTCTTAAATAATAAATATTAATTTAATTGATATATTTAAGAAAAAACAAGTATACTTGATATATATATATATATATATATATATAGGGTGAAGTTCATAAGAAAACTAACATTTAGGGAGAGAACTACAGAACTCATCTTTAAAGGTAAAAAAAATAATAAAAAAATCATAACTCAAAATATAAATCAAAAACTAAAAAAGTGGTTCGGAGACCTTGTTTCCCACATCGTTCTCGTAAAAAAAAACTCGAAAAAATAGTCGGTTTAGCTTTAAGGTTTAGCTTTTGGGTTTAGTTTAGCTTTTAAGTTAGGTTTTTGGAAGGGGGTGGGTGGGGGGGGGGGGGTTTAGGTTTTTTGGGGTGGGTGGGGGGTTTAGGTTTTTGGGGGTTGGGTGGGGTTAGGTTTTTTGGTGGAGGTGAGGTGTGGGGTTTAGGTTTTTGGGGTGGTACTACACATATGCAGTATTACGTTTAGGGTTAGGTTTTTTAGGGTAAGGGGTGGGTGCGGTGGGTTTAGGTTTTTGGGTGGGGTGGTGGGTTTAGGTTTTTGGGTGGGGTGGGTGGGGTTAGGTTTTTGGGCGGGGGTGGGTGGGGGTTTTAGGTTTTTGGGCGGGGGTGTGTGGGGGGTTTAGGTTTTTGGTGGTAGGTGTGGTGGGTTTAGGTTTTTGGAGGTGGGTGTGGGGGGTTTAGGTTTTTCGGTGGGGTGGGGGTTTAGGTTTCTCGGTGGGGGTGGGGGTTTAGGTTTTTGGGGGTGTGTTAGGTTTTTGGGGTGATACTACACATATGCAATATCAAAAATAATAAGGAAAAAAAATGACAAGTTAATTCTTATTTTTTACAACGTTATTTATACTCAAATGAAAGATAAAGAAATTCTTGATTTAATGGTGCAAATTTTAAAAAAAAATAATAATGTATGCAAAAGATAGAAATGTTTAAAGATTTATATATATTAAGTTCCAATTTTACCCTTCATCTTTAAAATTCCACACATTCTTTTCTTAGTGGTTCTCTAGTTCTCATATTAAAATAAGTTCTCTCATGAACTCAACCCTACATATATATATATATATATATATATATATATATATGAGACTTATTTAAAAACATATAAATAAATATGTTAAAATTCTTAAAACTTATAAGTTTGTAATTATATAAATAATATACACTTATTTTAATACCTAAACTTATAATCTAATAAATCTTATAAACTATTTTATAGAATTATAAAATAATAAATGATTATTAGATTTTAATTATCCCACCTTTTACCAATTGGTAAATAATAATCCCAACTGAGAATACTCTTATCACCGGTCCCTACTTTCAAACTATTTTTTTACATTGGACCCTCGTTAAAAAAACTTAACGCCGTTAGAGTTTATATGACGTGGACATCTGCAAACTGCCGGAATATCAAGCCAAGCTAGCAGTGGTCTCGTGGTGGCTTTTGAAATTGGCTCTGGTGGTGTTTCACTGGTCTCGTGGGTTCGGAAAGTCCAAACAGAGACAACGGTGGTGTTTAACGAGACTAGTTAAACACCACCAAAGCCAATTTCAAAAGCCAACACGAGACCGCTGCTAGTTTGGCTCGACTTTCCGGCGGTTTGTAGATGTCCACGTCATATAAACTTTAACGGCGTTAAGTATTTTTAACGGGGGGTCCAATGTAAAAAAATAGTTTGAAAGTAGGGACCGGTGGTAAGAATATTCTCAGTTGGGATTATTATTGGCCAATTGGTAAAAGGCGGGATTCTTAAAATCCAATAATCCAATAATAAAATCGATAAAACTCATTTAATTTTATAAAGAATAAAACATATTTTGTTTATAAACCCCGGGGACTAAAACTGTCATTTATCAAAACTTGCTTTAAACTAAAAACCCATGTTTTAACATAAAATGATAAAGCTTAAAAGCCTCACGGACCAAAAGTGTAATTTATCTAAACTCCTGAAACTTAAATCAGTGCCAGGTTCGACTCCCTCCCAAGCCGGTTTCACCTTCGATTTATCAAAAAACGCGTAATCGGCCAAATTCAATGAACCTCGGGCTTACTTTCACGCATGCGACCATAACCAGATGAAATTCAATGCTCAATCTCGAGTCTAATGCCCGCGTGATTCGAACTTTAACTCGTTTCATTCACCCGTAAACCTCCGAACGGTACGAGCATTAAACGCTAAAATTGATTATAAATATCTGTTGAAACGCATTAGCGACATCACCCTTTAGCTTCCCATTATCTCAATTCCATCAAATCGCACCTGCATTGCTCGATTTATCCCTACGACAGCCAACTTCGAACTCGAACCTGTTCTCCCTCAATTCGTTATCAAATCAGGTAATCCGAATGCTCAAAACTTTCGTTTTTACTCGTATATCAATAGCCCTCTGTCAATTTGTATGAGCAGAGGGTAAATCGATTCGTAATTTGGGTTTGAAAATCTAGGATTCATACGGGAATTAGGGACGAATTTGGAATGTGTTTATCTATTTAATTTCCTGTGTAAAACCTTAGCGAAGCCCGTGGCCGGGTGGTGTGTGTGCTTGTGTGTGTGACTCGGGTGGCCCGGGTTCGATCCGGCCAGCCCGAGTTTTTTGTCTCTTTTATTTTTTTAGCCTTTTTAATATATTTTAAAACTTGTAATTATTTTTATAAATTTTGTTAAACTTATATAAACCTAAATATGATTTTTTTACACTTTTTATATTCTGAGACACTTTAATTAACTAACTTTAGTTAAAACTTATAATAATAAATTCTTTAAAAATAGTTTTAAACACTTAAAAATACTTATAAACTTTATAAAACTTACACTTTAATCAGAAACTAATTAGAATTTAATTTATTATATTTTCAGAAATAAACAGATTTTTTTTTTTTAACTTTAAATTAATCAATTAATTTTTATTAAAACAGAAAACTTATATAAATATTTATAAAATCAGAAAAGTTTATAAAACTTTCATAGTAATTAGAAAACATAAACTTATAAGCTTTTACATGTTTATAAAATTTATACCTATTTAATTTAAGACTTATTTGGTTATATACTTATAAACCTTCAAAAAAAAAAGAAAACAGAAACTTATATATATATATATATATTTAAATCAAGAAAAGTAATTATACTTTATTTTTCTAAATGCTTATAAATTTTCAAACTTTATAAAATAGAAATAGAAACTTTAAAACATTGAAAACTTGTAAACTTTATAAACTTAAAGGAAGCGTTATTTGAAATCCTTATAAACTTATAGTTTTATTTAAACTTTAAAAACAATTATAAGCTTATAATCAAAAAATAAACTTTAAAAGAAATTCCTACTTAAGCATATATAAACTTATGATTCCAAATTATTTAGTTAAACTTATAAACCCATTGTAAAACATTATTTATTTATAATTTAATAAATGCTTAATGCTTAACTACTTTAATAAATCTTAAATGGTTTATATTGACTAAATAAAATAATTATTTTTATAGTTAATTGTTTAATCCTTAATAATTATTTATTATTTAAATAGTTTTTATTAAATTCTTAATCATTATTTATTCATTAAATACTTGTTATTTAATAATTCTTTTATTCTTAAAATAGTTATTATTTAAATCATTAATATAAACTTTTAATAACTATTTATCCTTTAAAATAATTATTGTTAAACTTTAAATAATTATGTAGTCTTTTACTTAACTATTATTATAACTTCCTTCGTAAATACTTAGAAGACCACATTTGACTATTGCTTACCGATTTTGTGTAATTAATAATTATTCTAAACTATAAACTTATCAAACTTTGATATTCAAGTCTTGCGAAACCCTACTTAGAAATTTATTTAAACTTTAAAAACACAATCATTCCCGTCTCCCGTTTGGAACCCTAGTTAATCTTAGAATCCTAGAATTCTTGTCATAGACTTATAGGATCGAAACTTGAAACTCTAGACTTGTATTCTTGGGTTTGTTGTGAGGATATTCTCCCTCAAAACTTTGCGTGTCAAATCAGCTAATACTACGGTAGTGTCAACTTGCTGGAGAGGCCCTAAGTCTGACTGATCATATATGCTTCCGGGGAGGATACTGAGAGTTGCTCCATAATCCAAGAGTGCTTGACTTACTTTTATTCCGCAACTTCAATCAGGATAAAAGGTGCTCCTTGCTCACTTTCTTCTTCCGAGTTACCATCTTCACTGTCTTGGCAAATACTGACTGCACCGACATATGCATTACTTGAACTTGACCCTTGATGTTGCGGGTTGGTCTGAGTGTTACTTAGCAATTTGCCCGGGTCTCTTCTCGTCATATTTTCAGCCATCTGACCCACTTGCTTCAATAGAGCATTCACTGTCTTATCCCGAACCTTGTTACTTGGCAATTTTCCCGGCGCCATTTTAATCGCGTTGTCAAGGTCAATAAAAAACAAGTATTATAATCTCTAGCTACCTTAAAATATAGTATAGTGGAGTAGGGTATCGTATCCACAGGGAATTGGTGGAAAGTGTTTATTTTATGAAAACTGTTCGGATTTTAATTAAAAATCAAATGCTTTAACTTTGTAAAAACTATTAAGAGAAAACAGATCGCTCCCGGGTTCAGATTGCAAGTTCGGTGATTACTGGTTTGTACTTATTGGAAGTTACATAGACATAACTCATTAATCAGATTGATAAATAATTAACATTCAAATAACGACTGCACTGAGCAACGATTGTAAAACCGAATGCTTGACACAAGTTATATACCCAATAGTTAATTACAAATTCAGAATACTAATCATAGATACACAATGGTTCACGATAGATAACCGAAAAACTGATGCATATGATAAATCAATAAACTAAACGTGTTCAATCAATCCAATCAATCCTAGAACTCAAACAATCAAACGATTACAAGAATACTAGACCAAATCAAGTATGAACCTAGATATATCACTTACAAGCAAATCCTACACCGGGAAACGACACGAAAAGATTAGCCGCTCATCGACATCTTCATCGATTCTTCAATAATTGTTCGAACTTGATCTAGCATCAAATATTTGGTAAAGATTGAAACTTTATCTCCGGTAATCACCTTAGGGAAGCTTTGGATCGTAGAGTGACAAGTTTTTTCGACTATGGATCCCTAATGGCTTATAATTGGATTTCTCTAAAAAATAGCCGTAATCATGTTTTTCGCGTGTCGCGAACTTAGGATGTCTGTTCTTCGCGTGGCGTGAAGAACAAATTAGTCGGGTGGGCTTTTACTGGCCCTCGCGTGTCGCGAAAAACTCTTCCCAGATCTTCGCATGGCGCGAAGATCCTAATTTCCACAATTATGACTTTTCTTGACTTTGACTTCTTCGGGGCCCGTGTATGCTACTATCCTCATGATTTTAAGCTCGTGTTTTCCCACTCACTTAGCACATTAAACCTGTAGTAGACACAAATACCAAATGCACATAAAACATACTCGATATACAAAGCTAAACGCTTAAAACTACAAACTTAGACTCTTAAACGCGGGATATTTAACCTCACGTCAGTAATTACCCGACACAAACCTGACGGGTAATGGGACGGGTATGGGACACAATTTTACAACCGGGTATGGGTTTGTGATTATCGATACACGACTCGAACCCGACCCATTGCCATCCCTAGCGGTCACTCAAGTTTGCGGTCACTAAAGTTTGCGGTCACCAAAGTTTGCGGTCACTCAAGTTTACGATCACTCAAGTTTGCGGCCACTCAAGTTTGCGACAAGCAAAGTTTGCGGTCACTTAAGTTTGCGGTATTCCCAAGTTTGTGGTATTCCAAAATTTGCGGTATTCCAAAGTTTGTGGTATTTGAAGTATACGGTTTTGAAAGTTCGCTGTTTTTCAAAGTACTCGTCATCGGGTGTGAATACTTTTTGTTACGTGAACTTCTGACATGGGAGAAAGTATAAAGGAGATGCTTTCTTCAGTACTGATTATATAAAAAAAATGTTAGAACAAGTGATATTGTGAGTGTTGTTTTGCTTTTGGTTTCTGTTCTAAAGTAAGCATCAAACCTCAACCATAACAACCCTTTGATTTTGCTAGAAGTTCTGTAGGAAATGGTCTTGTGAAGTTGTTTCCCGTTAAGTTGCTATAAGGAAGATCATGTAAACAATGGCAGAACTTTAACAATTAAGTTGGGGGGTCCGAAAAGATTACACATAAAAAGACCAATTTTTTTTCACAAAAAATCTAAAACAAAACCAGTTCTTACACATAAACAACAAAGGAGGAATAATTACAACTCAGACCAACAACCTTTAAGGTTTTAAATTCATCACTAGTGGGCTTAGTGAAAATAAGTTTAGGTTTTTAACTTGACCAGAAATTGCTCAAACGCTATAACTAATATGAAACAAATCTAGCGGACCAAAATCAGTACTTTGAGCAAACGAATGTGTGGGGGGTGGGGGGGGAGGGGGGATTGGCCCCTGCTGGCCTACACTATGTTTCGCCCATGCATGTAAAATTATTATTCTTCGTGTTTTGATCATATATGACTTACAGAATCCTTAAGTTGTCTAGTTGAGCAAGAAACTCCGGCACATTTCCTGTCAAGTTAAAACCTTAAGGTTCCTGTAGACAGGTTCCTGCAACAAGGATATGATTTTAAACACCACCGTTGTCTCTCCTGTAAAAAAATGGGAAGAAAGAGAAATAAGCAGATTGTACAACATGAGTATAATATTTTGAAAAAACATATGAATGAAATTACAATGATTCTATCATAGTGAGATTAGCCAAGACAGTAGCTATCTCTCCACTCAAGCGCCTTGTAGACAGGTTCCTGCAACAAGTAATTGTCAGCACTGGGTTTAAAATGGAACAATATATTATTCAGTGGTGATTGTTAAATGGAATGCATACAGGGATATGATTTTAGCTGCCCCCTGAGAATTGTAGTTGCAGTTAAGACCAACCCAAGGTTGTGGAACACATGGATCTCCTTGCCAGTTTAATTTTATTAACCCATAAGTTGACTTGATGCTCCACATTACAGCAGCTAATTTTAACAATAAAGGTAAGAAATTGGAAAAAAGCGCGGTAATTGCATCAGTTCTAATGCTTAAATATATTTTCATATACTTATAGCTTCAAAGTATAAATCTCAAATTAGATACCATCTTGGTCATTTGTTTGGTTTTGCTGGAGCTGCTTCAAAGTATAAATCTCTAATGCATTTAAGATAGGAGGGAGTGTTGACTTTAAGGTTCTAGTTACTCTTAGCTCATTGCTTGATGAACCGCCAGATATTAATATAAATGTCGAATTCTCTCGTCTGATTGCTTTCTAGCCTCTCAACTTCCGCAAGGTGAATATAAATGATAAAATCATCATTCGTCGTAGTATTCCAGTAATAGAATAATTGATTTTCTGTAGAGTTTATCGGTGTAAAGACAGTGCTCATGATCTTCGATGGTACTTGTTCATTATTATTAGGTCCTAAAGAAACTGCATCAGAAGTCTGTACTTCTCTAACACCATCCATTTTAATTGGATACCATATTCAATCATACATATTCTCTTTGTACCTGTTTATAAAAAAAAAATTGAATAGCAAAGAAGGGGAGTGGTGTACTAATAACTTTAATAAGTTTAAAATGATGACCTCATTGTTTCAGTTGTACCAAAATTAGAGCGATGGACGGAGATTAATGATCGCGATTGATCTTTATACATGGTGATATCCAAGAGCCTTAGTTCTAATGCAGTAATGAAAGGATATCCATGACCCGTGTTAACGAGGCAAACATTTATGTAATCTGATGAGGTGAGGTGTATCATCTCATGGGCCAGATATTCGGATGGGTCTGGAATAAGAACCGTAGCCCAATAATCTGCTCCCATATAAAGATCAAATATCGGGGATTGACCTTTACCGTCATAGTTTCCGTAAAGAAACACCGCCCTTATCAAATACCTGTTATTCTTCCCTTTCTGGGGTCTGAGAGTGTAACAGTTTCGTTTATTTTCGGGAAAGCTTCTAAGAATTGTACACACTTACGCTGTCGTTATGAATGGGTAATATACGGCTCTCACTACCTTCTACGAAGCCTTCGCCTGACACATAATTTATGCCTGTACCTTCTTAATCTATGCTAATGAAGCCTGCTAAGAACGGACGACATGCATTTGATACATATTATTTAGAAAAAATAAGACTAAATTACATAAAACAACCTTTAAGTATATACTGAATTACACCCGCAAACCTTTATCTTCACTAATTACGCTAGACACCCTTTATCTAAATGCTTTGTATCAAATTACAACCTTTAGACTAACAGAGGTTAGATTTTTCAGTCAAATGACTAATTTACCCTTCATTCTTATACTAGGTTAAAACCCATGTATTACATGGGTTGAATAAATACAACTTGTTATAAATCATCAGTCTTATGTAAATTTGTTAATTCTAAAAATGTTATATAGTTATTTTATTAAAATGTTTTATAGAAAATAATGAATAAATGTTCAAATTATAAAAATGTTTTATGAATAAACCTATTTTTTTTAAATAAAAAACGTTTTATAAAAGTAATTTTAAAAATCATTATTATTTAATAGGAAACAAAAACTATAAAAAAAATTAAATTTTTTGAATAATTAATAAGAGAGAGATGCGGGAGACAAAAATTATAAAAAAATTTAAAAAACTTTTGAATAAGTAATCACGTTTTTACGTAATCATATTTTTTCATAAAATTTTTTTTACCGTAATCACGTTTTGTGTGATTGCAACTAATTTTAAACATGAATAATGCTAATCAATATTACTGTCTTCAATCTTATCTTCTTGCTTTAAAGTCAAATTATCGACAAAAACATTAATCAAAGTTTCTATCGAATGTGTGTGGATCTGGAAACGAAAATGGATAAGAACAAACAAACAAAACTAACTGAAAAATCTAACATCTGTTAGTCTAAAGGTTGTAATTTAATACAAAGTATTTAGATAAAAGGGTGTCTAGCGTAATTAGTGAAGATAAAGGTCTACGGATGTAATTTAGTATATAGTTAAAGGTTGTTTTCTGTAATTTACACACAAAAGAATGATTCTAGCGTAACTGATTATCATATTGAGCATGAATCATAGCTGCGGCATGAAGAACCACAATAGAAAAGAAAATTCTCATTTCTGCAGATAAGGCATAACTCAATTCGTGAGTGTAAGTATTCAACATATTCGCCTTTCAAAAAAAAAAATGTATTCAACATATTCCTAGAAAGTAAAATTTTATCGTGTGAACCAAAATTAATGACACCTACCAATCACATTATTATGAAAACCGCGTCTGCTAGTCAATGGTCATAGGGCTACAATCTTTTGAACTAAAAACATATTGGAGGTTACAAAGTATTAGATATCCGTTTGACCAACTTTGAGAGCTTTCAAAATTTTGAACCTCATGAATTTGTCAACCAAATCTTAGGACTGACAAACTGGGCGGGTTAGGGTCACGGGTCAAAATGGGTTCGGGTCAAAACGGGTTAATTTAAAAAAAAAAAAAATTGGTTTGGGTTAGAACGGGTTTAGGTCAGAACAGGTTCGAGTCAAAACGGGTAAAATGATGTAGCTGCTAGCTTGAGAATCTGTTGATGAGTAAACTTTTCACTTCTTATATTTGTCACTGTATATAGGGGTGTTCAAAATCGGATATCCGAAAATTCGGATATCTGAAATTTTAGGATAGTGAAACGGATATCCGAAAATATAAAAAAAAATAAAAAATATATAAATATAATATTTTTAAATTATAAAAACAATTAAAATCCTTAAAAAGCATTTAAAAATATACATAAGTATAATATATCGGGTTTTGATTCAAATTTTCTTATTGTTAAATAATAAAAACAATTAAAAAATATATATAAATATAATATGTCGGATATTCGGATATCCGAATTATCCGAAAATCATTATCCGGACCGAATCCGAAAACTTGGATATCTGAAAATTCGGATTCGGATTTTCGAATAATTCGGGTTCAGTTTCAGATTCGAATTTTTTTTAACACCCTAACTGTACATATGAATTTTCCAAATTGTTGTTCTTAAAAGAACTCATATATTGAATGAATATCTATTTGTAAAACTCGTACTTAAGTTACAATTAAATTCCTTTTAAAACCATTAGTAGTTTAAAAACTAATAAATATAAAAAGTTAATAAAAATACTGATATGAACTGATATGAATTTGAACTGAATACAACTCATCTTGGGAAATATAAAATACTTGAGTATGGTTACTTAAAAGTTACATTGGTCAGTGTTAAATCATCTTTCTCTTCTCCATTTACTCTGCTAAACTCTCTCTAGTCTCTATCCTCTGTTATCTCACTCTTGTACAACCACCCAATTTCAGTGTGTATTAGAAAGAAAAAAAAATTCGGTCATTGTGGTTACCATGAATGGATGTCCGTAGTGGTGGTTCGAAGACCAAATCTGGAATAACAACGATGGCGATGGTTGGTGGTGGTTTCGGAGTTGTGATGGGTTGATGCTTGTTGCAGCGGTAGCTATGGGCGGTGGCGGTTGCGATGAGGACGATGGGCGTTGTAATAATTCTCATAATTCACTTTTTTATTTTTTATTTATTTGTGATTTTCAGAAAATTTTATTGATCCGTATGGAACCATTGTATTGACCCATTCTAACCCATATATCCCCATTTCTATCTAGAATTCAAAAGTATTTATTCATTGCAAACATGTTTCCTCTAGGTTTTTTCTTGGTTAAATATATCTAGTTTATGCAACCCATTCTGACCCACATGCCTTGGACTCATTCTGACCCACTCTTTCTAGTTAAGGCTTTAATATGATACCCAGCTAAACCTCTTTTAGCTTAGATATACCCAAACTAACCCAATAGGAAATATTTTCTGCCCAAACCTACCCGTCAATAATAGAACGGGTTGTGATTTTCAGGCCTACCAACTCTATTTACAAACACATACATTTCAAATTACAGATAAAACCTTATTCATCTGCATTATCATGTTAATTTCTCAAAACCAGTTTAGTATGAAAGACGAAAATAAAATAACAAAACTGTACAAGATTCCAAGAAATGAATTCAGAAAAACTTTTTGAATTTTTAACTTTGAAACTATATAATATATCATAAAGTGAACAACTTGCTTTTTTTCGGGAGAAAACATTTAACATAAGATTATACTAGGCTAACATCCTAAGTCACACTGCAATTTTGAAAACATGCAGATCAAAAGCGATTGCCAATATTTTGTGTCCACTTTAAACTTAAGCAGAATATTCCGTGACGGCAATTCCCCTGTATATTTTTAGGCAAACCATCCAATTGGCCGTAAAAGTTCATTTCCTCCTTTTCAAACTCTCTAGTTATTCTCTCTCAATGAACCACCTCTATCAACTACCACCACCGCCGCAATAGCCACCACTAACCACATACATCCCCGACTCAGTCGCTACATCTATCCACCGCCGCCAATGACGCAGTCGCCACACTAACCACACCCACTATCGTCGCAGTCGCCACTTCTATCCACCGCAACCATTGCTAGCAACTGATAGCGTGTTTTTAGTAGTAATAAATATATTCTATTTAGAACTACACAAAATCAGGTTTTAAATTTATAAAATGATAATTACTTTTAATTTAAAACACACACAATAGGCAAGTGTACCTATCGCAACGTAATATAGTCTGGGTAAGAACCAAGTATCGAACCATGGACACGGATCCCGTACTCAACCCTCGCTATTGTCTGACTAAAATAATAAGTTGGAAAATGGGTTTTGTTTAAAAGGAAAATAAAAAGTTAAGAAATGTAATTAGAACTATTATTCTGTTTGAGGTGTTACTCTAGTTGTTATTCCTTGTTAATTAATGATGTATTTAAAGTAAGGTTGATCATAGTTACTAATACAAACCCTTCGATAGGGGAGAACGGAACAGTGTAACATCCATGATTTTTCCGGCCTAATTTTTTCTGTGTCACAATCCATTTAAACACAATGTGTCACGTTAAATACCATCTTAACACGTGTCAATTTAAGGTTTTAACCTTACACATTAACATATTATTATTTTTTTTCTATTATATACTTAAATTATGTTATGGAGATTACAACTTTTATTTTATCATTTGTAAACACACACACACACACACATATATATATATACATATATATATGAACTTGTACGCCTTTCGAAAAATACATACATTTATCTATGAATGAATATTCAAATCCATTGGATTTTGTTAAATAAACTGTTTTGTAATTTTATAAAAATGGAAACTTTTCCTTTATTAAAATTATATTAAAACATTTAACGTTTAAGTTTTCTTTTTATATAAATTTCATAAAAACATTTTCTATAAATAATTAAAAAGAATCTAAATCAATTAAAGGGGTCTTGAACCCCATTCTAGTTCATTTGAACCTTTTAGCTTGAACCCCATCCTTGAACTTGAATCCCACCACCTCCAATTTTGACCCCATTCATGCTCATTGACCTATTTTGACTTTTGGAAAGTCAACCCTTTCGAATTCTTGCAAATTAGCATCCAAATCAATCAGATCCGAATGTCACGGACTCACCTTGTATACAAGAGGGATTTGCGATCGATTTTCATACAAAATATCATACTAATTCGACCATTATAACGGGTAAATTCAAAATTTAACGTGTTTTGACCATCATAGTCAAATCCGAGTCAAAATCAAATCAATGCCATGAAATTGAAACGCATTATCACCCGTGAATCACGCTCGGACACTATACACACGTTTACAAACTCAAATCATGACCCAATTGATTGAGAATCAACGGATTTGATTTAGAAATCATTCTCGTAGCCGTTTTTTTGTAAACAAAGAATCAAACCATACTTTTCAATTGAAATTGGAACATATCACCCACTCACTTACGATGTCGACGCCTGTTATAAGCTCTCCAACCTCTCAAACCCTCTACATACCACTTCTGGGACTCGATTTGCATCGAAGAACGTCGAACCAAAGGCTTTGGCCGATCTCCCTCTGCTCGCGATCATTTCAGGTAATTAATACGTCTACTTACTCGTTTGGATTCCCTGAATGAAAGCCCCATGTTTTCTGTTATCGATCTACGCCTAATCACTGTCGATTGCGGGGCTAGGGTTTGGGTTGGTTGTTTAGAGAAGATGATGATGAACTGTTTGGTTGGGTTTTAAAGTTTTCTTCTGTATGATTACACAAATGCGGATGTGGTCTGGTGGTAGTAACCTTGCACTTCTAGAGTCAGGTCGCGAGTTCGAACCCGACAGACCCAGATTTGTACTTTCTTTCTTTTTTCAGTTTTGTTGCAGCCATGTTTTTTTTAAACTCGTTTTTAATGTCTGGTTTATCTCATAAAAATTATTTTATAAAACCTATGGTCCCTATACCCGATTTAGTACAATAATTAACAAATATTAAACGAAAACAATTATTTTTACAATCTAATTTGTTTTAAAGCCTTATTTTTAACACAAAACCCATTTGAAGAAATTTAACTATTATTTTGAAACATAACCTTTAAAATACTTACTTAATTTATAAAATTTTGAAAATATTACATAAATCCCTTATCATTTTGTAACGTTTTACTCAAACGCCTTTATGATATTCGAATAAATCATCTTACCCTAAAAATAAATATTTTAATTAAGGTTTAATATAATAAATACATACAACGTAATTTTCTAAATTATATTAACATATACATTTAGATTATTATATCTTTATAATTAAATAGATAAAAAAAAAGACTTTATTTATTTAATTACCTAAATTTGTTTAAAACTAAATAGTTTCATGAAAACTTTAATCACATCTTATTTTGAAACGAAGATACACACTTTGATGTAAACATGTTACTTTTAAAACCGTTTATACAAATACAAGACCCTCATACATATTTCCACCCACACCCATTACATATGGTTACAGAAACACTAATCGTATACAAGCAAATTCCCGAACACATTCAATTAGCCTCCGACTCTATTCCTTTAAACTCTATGATTTGCCTTAGACTGTTGGGCATATCATTGATTAGATACATACTTTTCACTCTAGGTTAATCTGGTGATTTGCAAGAATCACTTTTGCTACCTATTTACTCGTGCCACCGACACCATCAATACAAGTGAGTTTTACATAGCCCCTTTTTTTTCTTACTTACATATTTGGGGTGAAACATGATTACATTCAAACAGTATTTGCAATTACATACGTACAACTCTACAATATGATTACATGTGTTTATTTGTGCTTTATGCTTGAATGCTAATTGTTAAGGCTACATATACATGATATACACGTGCAAACACAAATACATTACTTCAGGCTAACATGTGTTGTTATGCCCTACATTTACATCAGGATAACATGTGTTGTTATGCCCTACATTTACATCAGGATAACATTGTGTTGTTATGCCCTACATTAGGATAACATGTGTTGTTATGCCCTTCATTTACAAAGTTTCATTTGTGCAACTAGCTTAACTTAGATTCTCCATAAATGCTTTATAAACCATGTATCATATGAATTGTACACAAAACATTTGAACTTTACTTGTGGTGTCAAAACCTATGTATACTCACCAACTATTTATAGTTGACCCTCTCATTTTATCATGTTTCAGGTACAGTTGTTAGAGTTAAGATTCAAGTCGCTTCACTTAGGATTGAGGACCTAGTTTTAAATTTAATAAAGTTATTCATGTATTTTTATTCTTGTAAGAGTTGTACTTGATTCCTTGAGCTATGAAATGAAACTTATTGTTTAAATATCACAACTTTAGTAAACCATCAGCTTATGAACAGTCTACATGTCCCGTCCCGACGTTTCCGTCGTCGGTTGGGGTGTGATAGATTGGTATCAGAGCCTTGGTTATAGGGAATTAGGTTATTAGACACTTTTGACCTAGACTATAACCTTAGGACACCCATACTATGACATGCTACTACATGCTGCATGATTACTTCTTGTGTGAATATTTTTACCTGTTATCCTAAGGAATTACACTACATGATACAATACTTAATAGTCTATGTGTCACACTACCTGATAACTTTTGTGCTTATATTCATTGTTATCTACATGCTACCTATTTGATTCATTTAAGTGATATCCTAAGCTTCAACACACACTTATGCACACATAATCCTTCATGCACCCTTAAATCTCACACACATGTCACCATCATCATTTGTGAACAAAAAATTTAAACTCTTAAGCCTAAAGCCTATTAAGATTTTTAAATCCCATCAAAGTCTTGAGTTCTGAAAATTAGTAGAGAGCATGTGCAATCCGGAAGGGTGAATGCCTGTACTTTGGGTCTTCTGTCTAGGAAAGCATTTCATATAAATCCAAACCAACCAAAGGATCCGTATGCTTTCCTGGGAATTCCCTAAGTGAGTGTTCACCTATAGGCTAAAGCATGTCTTTTGAAAGTATAAGAACTTGAATTACTTTGATTTGTCAAAGTACCTACTTAGTTATGATACCAAATGAGTACAATCTAAACACCATCATTTTGTTATTACAATTTAGTGTGCACACCTAAGCATTCTTTGTAAACCAATATTTTTCCTATCGGATTTAAACAACATCATTATTTTGTCTAAACAAAGTAATTATCAAACCCTTAGTTTATAAATAGTATTTGAAATATAAATTTTCTATAAACCGTTCCACTTTGTATGGAAACTTAACACAACTTGTTTTATAAAAGCTTTAATTTTAATTAATAATTAGTTATGACTTCTTCTCGTTAAATTAATTATTATTAAACTTTGGCAAAATTATTTAGGCATTATTTTCTTTTGAAATATTCTCTTTATAATTAAAAAAAAGGGGGGGTTTTATTTAATTATCTATATAGTTACTTATTCAACTATTTCTCCACCATTTTATTTACAAACAAAAATAAATTACAACTACTTGTTACTTACAAACAAAGAGCACAAATCGGTTATTCGTAAGCACATTGCCCTAAATATCTACACAACTTACTCGTTATATTATTTCTCCAGAAATGTATGAATGTACTAGGCACTGCAATGAGATGAATCATTTCGCGTAGGCATTAGCCATCCTTATAAACCTCAACAAGGTTTAAAAGTTAAACTTCAACTAACGACATTATACATAAACGCCAAACAACACGCTTGTCTTCAATACTCAACTACCAGTAAAAAATTCGATAGTTTACATTACACATAAGGTCCAATAACTTACATATGAACATTCACATGCTACATTAAACTTAGTTATTACAATATGCATGATACTAGATTAATCACATGATACATGCAACTTGTTGGTTGACATATGATACTAGATTGAGCACATCATACACGATCACATGATGCATGAAACTTAGTAGTTGCAATATACATAATGTTACACTGATCACATAATACATGAAACTTGTTTGCAAAATATATGATACCAAATTGTTCACACTATACAATATCCATGATACTATGTTACTCATATTATACCTGAAACTTCATTGTTTACAAAATGTAGGATACTAAATTGTTTACATTTACAAGATACATTATACTAAATTGTTTATGTCATACATGAAAAGTTATTTGATACTATATTGTTCACATCCTACATGAAACTTATTTGTTTGACAACACACATGATACTAAATTGTTCCCATTATACATGAAACCTATTTGTTTACAATGTACATAACACTAGATCATACATAGAACTTATGTGTTTACATTATACACGAAACTATATTGTTTACAATTGTTGCAATTGATCGATCACATTGTACACAAGGCACGGTTATTCACCATATCCATGAAAGCTACTCGGGTTTGACGTATTCTTGTTCAAACATGAGGAAGCTATGGAACCCTAAATTATGCCACGTTATTACTCTATAAATGCTAAGTGACCTTACTATCTAGGGACACAGTTACTTGTTAGCAACTCATATGTGAAAACAATAGACATGAACTAAGTGAATTTGTGTTACCCCCCCCCCTCTTGACCCGCACACAACGGGAGGATCTATACTGACCATGCGATGATTTTGTAATTACGGGTGCACACGTAATTATAAAAATCAGCGCATGGAAGACATAGTGAAATCTGTCGTGTGTTATGACATGAAACCTATTGTGGTATATAGTAACAAAACTAATGTGATATGATAAGGACATGGTGGATACGCCGCTGGTACTTCCTATATATAAGTGTTCGTGTCATAAAAATCAGAAGTAGCGTTATTCTTGCCACGTAAAGTTTTATATTGTTTGACGGGGTCAATGTTTTGGGAAATCTCTTATCCACTGAAAATTCCTGAACATATTAGATTACATCTTAAACAAACCCTGCTCATCAAATTCCCACCAAATCCATTTCGAGTAATGCGTTTCATCCTTAGAACCCGGAATATTAATCGACAGTTTCCTCCTTAAATTCATTTTAAAAACTAAATTCATTATCATCATTCAAATCCGACCTTGAGTATCAGACTCAAACCATGTCATCAGTTACGCTCCCCAAATCTAACAATCAAAACTCGTTGAGAATCCAAGCTCACCCTTTTCTTTCCTGATTCAGTAGCCTCCATTAATTAAATTTCGGGATGAAATTCCCTTAACATGGGGAGACTGTAACATCCATGATTTTTCCGGCCTAAATTTTTCTGTGTCACAATCCATTTAAACTCAATGTGTCACGTTAAATACCATCTTAACACGTGTCAATTTAAGGTTTTAACCTTACACATTAACATATTATTTTTTTTTCTATTATATACTTAAATTATGTTATGGAGATTACAACTTTTATTTTATCATTTGTAAACACACACACACACACACACATATATATATATGAACTTGTACGCCTTTCGAAAAATACATACATTTATCTATGAATGAATATTCGAATCCATTGGATTTTGTTAAATAAACTGTTTTGTAATTTTATAAAAATGGAAACTTTTCCTTTATTAAAATTATATTAAAACATTTAACGTTTAAGTTTTCTTTTTATATAAATTTCATAAAAACATTTTCTATAAATAATTAAAAAGAATCTAAATCAATTAAAGGGGTCTTGAACCCCATTCTAGTTCATTTGAACCTTTTAGCTTGAACCCCATCCTTGAACTTGAATCCCACCACCTCCAATTTTGACCCCATTCATGCTCATTGACCTATTTTGACTTTTGGAAAGTCAACCCTTTCGAATTCTTGCAAATTAGCATCCAAATCAATCAGATCCGAATGTCACGGACTCACCTTGTATACAAGAGGGATTTGCGATCGATTTTCATACAAAATATCATACTAATTCGACCATTATAACGGGTAAATTCAAAATTTAACGCGTTTTGACCATCATAGTCAAATCCGAGTCAAATTCAAATCAATGCCATGAAATTGAAACGCATTATCACCCATGAATCACGCTCGGACACTATACACACGTTTACAAACTCAAATCATGACCCAATTGATTGAGAATCAACAGATTTGATTTAGAAATCATTCTCGTAGCCGTTTTTTGTAAACAACGAATCAAACCATACTTTTAAATTGAAATTGGAACATATCACCCACTCACATACGATGTCGACGCCTGTTACAAGCTCTCCAACCTCTCAAACCCTCTACATACCACTTCTGGGACTCGATTTGCATCGAAGAACGTCGAACCAAAGGATTTGGCCGATCTCCCTCTACTCGCGACCATTTCAGGTAATTAATACGTCTACTTAATCGTTTGGATTCCCTGAATGAAAGCCCCATGTTTTCTGTTATCGATCTACGCCTAATCACTGTCGATTGCGGGGCTAGGGTTTGGGTTGGTTGTTTAGAGAAGATGATGATGAACTGTTTGGTTGGGTTTTAAAGTTTTCTTCTGTATGATTACACAAATGTGGGATGTGGTCTGGTGGTAGTAACCTTGCACTTCTAGAGTCGCGGGTTCGAACCCGACAGACCCAGATTTGTACTTTCTTTCTTTTTTCAGTTTTGTTGCAGCCATGTTTTTTTTTAAACTCGTTTTTAATGTCTGGTTTATCTCATAAAAATTATTTTATAAAACCTATGGTCCCTATACCCGATTTAGTACAATAATTAACAAATATTCAACGAAAACAATTATTTTTACAATCTAATTTGTTTTAATGCCTTATTTTTAACACAAAACCCATTTGAAGAAATTTAACTATTATTTTGAAACATAACCTTTAAAATACTTACTTAATTTATAAAATTTTGAAAATATTACATAAATCCCTTATCATTTTGTAACGTTTTACTCAAACGCCTTTATGATATTCGAATAAATCATCTTACCCTAAAAATAAATATTTTAATTAAAGTTTAATATAATAAATACTTACAACGTAATTTTCTAAATTATATTAACATATACATTTAGATTATTATATCTTTATAATTAAATAGATAAAAAAAAGACTTTATTTATTTAATTACCTAAATTTGTTTAAAACTAAATAGTTTCATGAAAACTTTAATCACATCTTATTTTGAAACGAAGATACACACTTTGATGTAAACATGTTACTTTTAAAACCGTTTGTACAAATACAAGACCCTCATACATATTTCCACCCACACCCATTACATATGGTTACAGAAAAACTAATCGTATACAAGCAAATTCCCGAACACATTCAATTAGCCTCCGACTCTATTCCTTTAAACTCTATGATTTGCCTTAGACTGTTGGGCATATCATTGATTAGATACATACTTTTCACTCTAGGTTAATCTGGTGATTTGCAAGAATCACTTTTGCTACCTATTTACTCGTGCCACCGACACCATCAATACAAGTGAGTTTTACATAGCCCCTTTTTTTTCTTACTTACATATTTGGGGTGAAACATGATTACATTCAAACACTATTTGCAATTACATACGTACAACTCTACAATATGATTACATGTGTTTATTTGTGCTTTATGCTTGAATGCTAATTGTTAAGGCTACATATACATGATATACACGTGCAAACACAAATACATTACTTCAGGCTAACATGTGTTGTTATGCCCTACATTTACATCAGGATAACATGTGTTGTTATGCCCTACATTTACATAATGATAACATGTGTTGTTATGCCCTACATTTACATCAGGATAACATTGTGTTGTTATGCCCTACATTAGGATAACATGTGTTGTTATGCCCTTCATTTACAAAGTTTCATTTGTGCAACTAGCTTAACTTAGATTCTCCATAAATGCTTTATAAACCATGTATCATATGAATTGTACACAAAACATTTGAACTTTACTTGTGGTGTCAAAACCTATGTATACTCACCAACTATTTACAGTTGACCCTCTCATTTTATCATGTTTCAGGTACAGTTGTTAGAGTTAAGATTCAAGTCGCTTCACTTAGGATTGAGGACCTAGTTTTAAATTTAATAAAGTTATTCATGTATTTTTATTCTTGTAAGAGTTGTACTTGATTCCTTGAGCTATGAAATGAAACTTATTGTTTAAATATCACAACTTTAGTAAACCATCAGCTTATGAACAGTCTACATGTCCCGTCCCGACGTTTCCGCCGTCGGTTGGGGTGTGACACAGTGGATACGGTCGGCCAACTGTTCCTTAATGAGAATAACAGACCCTAAACGGGGCGTGAAGTCCGTCGGTATCATCACAACTCATTATTCGGACTTATTATCCATGTGACTGACGTACGTCTGGTCTTGTAACTTCTTCCGGTATATCGGAATGCACGACTTCCTCCAAAGGTACTTTATGAACGCTCGGACCTAAATAATTATGTTGTTAAATAGTTGTCTTTACTTATAATATTATTTCAAATAAATAAAGACTTTCCTTCTCAAGATCAAACCCCATGGCTCCCGCTAAAAGTCCTCTGCAAGCCGATACAAGAGAAGTAGAGAATTACCGACACAAACCGCCCGGTCTGTTTAGGGCTCAAACGGCATGCTGAATACCCAAACCTCCAATCAACCCATAACATTAAATCTATACCAAATGGCTGTGCTAGCATCAAGATTTGTATATAGACCGTACAAATATCGAATAAGCTTACCGAGCAAGAAGTCCTGCTTGAGTAACTCACAAGATAAAAGATTATTAGATTGATTTAAAGATCACTTATTCTGGTCTTTTCTAGATAAATTATAGTAAAGACCTTAAAAACATAACATACTAAAAATACTTCATTAATTAATTAAAGTTCAACTAACTCGAGCAACACAAGAGGACTAGCCAAGAATGACCATACAAGTGACTCCACTAACCCTTAGATAATGTGTGGAAGTGTTCCAACACCAAGGGAGAGTGGGTATAGGTTGCCTCTTGTTTCACTCAAACGAGAAGAATAAATTCATATTACAAGACTTTGAAAAGAAAATAGAAAGAAAAACCTGAATGGACCAAAACCGAGAGAGATCCAGCTTTTAGCAGAGCACTAAGCCCTTCACACCTCTTGATCTTGGACACCTAAAACACTATAATGAGCTTGATATTTATAGACTCTGAATTTGGTAATGCACGGCCGTGCATTGGGATGCACGGTCGTGCAAAGCACACATCTCTTGCACGTGAAGGAATCTGGCAGAGCAGAGAAGGACGGGGACACATGGGGCCATTTGCACGACCATGCAAAGGTCAGTTTTGACTATTTGCTTGATTTTGAATTCTGGGTTGACTCCATGCGTCCGATTTCGTTCAATTGTCTTCCAAATGCTGATTTTGCCTTGTTTTTGGGTGTTTTCTTCATGTTTTTGCATGCAGGGGTTAATTATTGTAGAACCAAAGACTGATTGCTACCAAATTATTCTAAGTACAAATGCTGCTGATAGGCTTATCAGCAGCATTCATCACAGATGGCTGCTGATAGGCTTATCAGCAGCATCCAACACAAGTTGCTGCTGATGGGCTTATCAGCAGCAGTAAACACTTGTTGCTGCTGATGGGCTCATCAGCAGCACTATTCTCATCTTTGCTGCTGATAGCCTTATTCACTGAAGACCAAACGATGCAGCTGACTATCCAGGTGAAGCGCCTCTGACACCTTTATGCAAAAGCAACTGCCACACTCCAAGCAGGAGGAACCTCAGTGGTGCAACCAATAAAGGACAATGTTGCGCGTCTCCAAGCATGCAAACAATGATGTGTGTGAAGACGTTTCAATAAAGTTATCTAGATTAGCCTTTGCGTGTAATTTAGATTAATAAACAAGATCAACGGTCTGTGTTCGATCTGATCCTCAGAATCAAGGGTTTGTCTTGATTCTGAGTTACTATAAATACTGTGTAAACACTTCATAGTAAGTGTGCTTTTTCGTGACTTTCCAGTGCTTTTGATAGAGTTTTACGTGTAATCTTGTAATCTCAAGTTTAATACAACAGTGCATTTATCAGTATTCTTGCTGTTTACTTGTTTACTTTGTTGGTTGCTATTGTTTCCGCCAATATCAACTAGAGTAGAATCACCTTGTAATCTAACGATCCTACAAGTGGTATCAGAGCTTTGGCTCAAGATTAAACAAACTAACATTTGTTTAATCACTTTCTGATTCTACTCTAAACTCTATTCTTAATCAAGTCACACAAAACAGAAATGGCACAAAGTAATGGATTTGAAGACATCGGCAGTATCAACCGACCACCGAGGTTGGTGTCTGGGGAGGACTATGATATGTGGAAAAACCGTATGGAAAGCTTCTTCTGCTACCAAGAATACGGAATGTGGAAATCCATAAGGGATGGACCTTATATCCCCATGGTGGCCTCGGCTGACTCTGGAGGACCACTAGTCCCGAAGGAACCCTCCAAGTATTCTGAAGAAGACATCAAGAAAATGGAGGTGGACTTCAAGGCATTAGGAGCTATCCAAATGTGCCTTCCAAATGAAGTTTTTCACAACTTCAGGGCTTACAAAACCGCAAAGGAGTTATGGGAAGCCCTGGAGAAGATGTTTGCTGGATCTGAGGAGGTCAAAGAAAACAGACGTGACATCCTCAAGCAACAGTATGAGAACTTCGCCTGGAAGGAAGGTGAGTCACTAACAGTTTTATATAACAGGTACACGTATTTGGTAGGAGAACTGCAGTGCTCCAAGGTGACCCTGGAAAATGAAGACATCCTGAAGAAGTTCATAAGATCTCTTCCCACCTGTTGGACACTATACACTGTGTCCATCAGAAGAACGGAGAATCTAAAGACTCTCCAGATGACTGAGCTCTTTGGCATGCTTAAAACCTATGAATTAGAAATGATTCAAGCTAAAGAAAGGAGCTCCAGTTATCAATCAGCCACCACTTCCTCCACCAACACCTCAGCATTTCACTCTGATCATTTTGGTCCTAGTGCCAGCAACTACCATCCTCCCATTGTCACTCATCCTCAAACACCAACTGTTTCACAATCCAACTCATCTCCATTTCTTCTAGAAGCCCCTCCTCAACAGTCAACCTCTACTGCCTTTGTCTCTGACAGCTCAAGCAGCATGTACTTCATTAAGGAGGATTTGGAATGCTTTCATCCAGATGATCTGGAAGAAATGGATATTCAGCACTCTTATGCAATGCTCTCCCTCGGAGCAAAAAGGTTCTACTCTAGAACCGGAAGATCTGTTCCAAACAACAACTCAAACACCAGAGTTGGTTTGGATAAAAGCAAGATCCGGTGTTACAACTGTAACCAAATGGGTCACTTTGCCAGGGAGTGCAAGGCACCAAAAGCCAATCAGGGTGCCAGCCATCAAAAGCAAGCCTATCAAGGACAGCCCAGGCAACAGCAGCAGCAGCAAGGAACTCCTCCATCACAAACTGCAGCATGTTCAAATGTTGGAACTACAGACTTTGACTGGAGTTTTCAATATGAAGATGTTTCTGCCTCCAACCAAGCACTTATGGCAGACAATGCAGAGATACCATCTCAGGTATTTGAACATCTTTGCTCTCAAGCTTGCATTGACAAAGTTTTAGGTTATAGAAAGCATAACCAAAATCTGATAGATCAAAATGAAGAGTTTCATCAAATGAAGTCTGAATTCAAAAAGGTCGAAGATACGTACAAAGAAAAAATTAACTGCCTTAAGAAAGAGATTTCTTCATTAAAACACGAACAAACTAATCTAGAAACTCAGATTGATGATCTATTAGTAAAACTTAAAGCTACCAGAGCTGAACTGGCTGAACAGAAAGTTCATGTTGAAAAATATGAATTTTCATCTAAAAAACTACAAAGATTGTTAGATATTCAAGTCCATGAAAGAGTAAGAACTGGACTTGGATATCATAGTGACGAGTACCAGACAGTTCCTCCTCCTGCTGATTATGTTGCCATTCACCAACCAAGCTTCAATACTGCAAACCTTGACATGGCAAACCGAACCCTTGATCCTTTAATGGATGCATGTGATGTGGAAAACTGCTCCACCTCTTCAGAATCTGAGTCAACCTGCTCAGACCACTGTGAAACTGGTACAGTCCCATCTGCTCCTTTGTCTGAAGCCGGTTGTGCTGTTGTTACTCCAATCATTCCAGCACCAATCCCATTCAAACAAATCAAGATTAGCTATCCTCCAGGTGGAAGAAAGCTAAACATTGAAAAGGGAGAGACATCAGGTTTCACCAACCCCAAGTCTCAGTCAAAGCCAATCGCAAAGAGAAAGGTGTTTGATATCTTTCATGCACCTGGAGAAAAGGTTCCATATGTTCAAAAGACACTAAAAGAAGCCACTTTTGAACATAACAAAGCTCATCCCTGGAACTTCAAAGATTTGTTTCAAAGAAAGGACTATGTGCACTTTCACAGGGACAAGATAGCACTATCTTGCTTTGTGTGTGGCAAATACAATCACACAGCCAGCACCTGCTTTCACTACCTTGATCACCAAAGAAACTCAAAGCAGCATGCCTTTGAGAAAACAAACAGAAACAAACAGGTAAGAAGCTATGATGCAAAGGTAACAAAGTTCAGGGAGTCTCTATCCCCTCAAAGAGTGAAGATGCAGAAACCTCAACTAACTTGCATCATATGTGGGGAATCAAACCACTTTGCTGCAACATGCAAGTTCAACCCTTTTAATCAAGTTGCAAATCGTCCATCTGTGTTCAGCCCATCAGCAGCAAACAAAATCGCTGCTGATAAAGTAAAGTCAAGGAAACCAACAGCAAAGTCTTCAGCAGCAAAAGTCTCTGCTGCTGACAAAGCAAAATCCAAAACAAAGCTTCAAGAAGCAAAGACTGCCACTGCTCCAGCAAAGCCTTCAGCAGCAAAATCGGCTGCAAATAAGCCAAAATTGTCAGCAACAAAATCTTCGGCCGACAATGTAAAGAAAGCTAGAAGACCACCAGCACAGCAATGGAGGGTCAAACAATCTCCAAGCTTAAGTTTAACTATCCGCAGCAACCAAGTTTGCAGCGGATAGCTCACCATCAGCAGCAACCAAGTTTGCTGCTGATGGGTAAAACAAGTCTACATTAACTTTTACCCACGGTAAAAACTACTCTCAGTCTTTACCATGACTGCTCGAGTGTTTTACAGCTGTAACAGTAAAAAGTAAAAGGGGTTGTACTGTACAAGAAAATTTGCTTTTTCCCTCGTCTGCCGTTATATCAAAATCCCAAACGTCCCCACAACCTCTTCATATTCAATTTCAAACCTAACTTCCATCACTGTCTCTCCCGTCCCCACAGCATTCCAAGCCCTCCATACTTAACCACCATTCAAACACCCTTCCCTCTTCCCTCCAAATCCATAAAAATGGCAGGCGCAGACATAAACAACCCCAACGACAAGTTTTCCCCATATCACAACCTAACTGCATACCTAATCAAGGGCAAGAAATCCGAAGGTTTCGATGATATGATCGACTTCCTTTGTCGTTCTAAAATCCACCATGCCCTAACAATCAACCCAACCATCTATATTCCCCATATGGAAGATTTTTGGAACACAGCTGTATTCTCTACTGAACAGGGCACTCCCCAAATCAAGGCCACAGTAGATGGAAAGGACATGGTAATCACTGAAGCAAAACTCCGTCAACACCTCAAGCTTCAGGATGAAGGGGACGCCATCTCCTACCCAAGAGATGTGTACATGAGGACCTTTGTATCCATAGGATACACTGGAAATCAAACAGAGTACACCATAGAGAAGGCACTCATGGGTCCCCAATGGAAGTACCTCTGCCACACTCTTCTCCAATGCATATCTCAAAAGAGGAGTGGCTGGAATCAACTCAGTTCCGGTCTTGCATCTGCAGTTCACGGTATGGTAACTGGGTCTGGTTTCAATTTTTCCCACCTCATTCTTGAAGGTTTGAGATATAACCTTCAAGAAGGGGTAAAATCACAATTTTTTATGTACCCACGATTCCTGCAGGAAGTTTTTAACAAAGAGCACCAAAATCTTTCAAAACCTGCTCAAATCTATATTATGCTGGGGCATAAAAACAATATTTTTCAAAGACTGAGAACAGTTTCATCAAAGTTCTCAGGGGCCGATGTTCCATTGTTATCTACAATGATGAACACGCAACGTGCCCAGGGTGACAGTTCAGCAAACCCAGCTGATACTGATCCCACACCCTCCACCTCACTGCCACAAATTCACTCTACTGTTTCCCTTGATCGAACCCCTGTGCATTCTACTGAGAATGCACAGGCACATACATCACTCACCCACAGTTTGATTGCTCAACTGGAACACAGGGCCCCAGTTACAGCCAAATATACAAGGAAGAGGGGCAAGAGAACTCCTTCTTCTCTTGCCTCCAAGGCCCAAACCCAAGCCAACATCCCTCACTCAGAATCACAACATTCTAGTGAGAATATCATAAGGGAAAGCCACATTGTTAGGGAGACTCCTTCGGAAGTCTCTCTATTAGGATTAGGATCACTTCCCGGATCCATAGATCAACCCTTTGAGCCATTCATATCCTCTTTGGACTTAAGTGTTGAGGAACCTGACCAAAGTGATATACCTTCTCCAACTGCCACTATAATGGAGGTACTGATTGGTCATGCTTCCAAAACACCCAACCCAAGTTCTTCTCCCTTGGAGGTCCACTCTGAGAGTAGTGAAAGAGTGGATGTGGACGAGGCTGTCACTACTGCTGGTCCATCAACTGACCAGGAGGACAGTGACAACATCATTAAGACCTCAACCAAGACAACTCATGGTGAGGGTGTTTCCTTGGAAACTCCCTTCACTGAGAGGAATCCCAGGCGCCAAGAAACAACGGGTGATGGGGATGCTGAGGCTAGGCCTACGGCCCCATCTGGGTCCAAGGATTCCACAACTGTGGACTGAAACTTCATAACTTGGAATTGACGGCCAGGGTGGCTATGCTAGAGGCTGAAATGTCCAAATTAAGACACCAAGTCTCTTTGCATGAAGCCCATCAATGCCCAACTTCAGCCACTCCCTCTCTTGTATCAGTAGGCACCCAAACTGATGCTTATCTGTCTGCTGATGCAACCAAAAAGGGGGAGATGGTTTCTATGGAAGAAGATTCAGACAGTCTTGACGACTGGATTCAAGAGCAGTTTGTACTTCAAAGCTCACAATACAAGC
Source organism: Smallanthus sonchifolius (assembly GCA_023525975.1). Taxonomy (NCBI): domain Eukaryota; kingdom Viridiplantae; phylum Streptophyta; class Magnoliopsida; order Asterales; family Asteraceae; genus Smallanthus; species Smallanthus sonchifolius. Next base: position 85,453,215 of record CM042034.1, on the reverse strand, counting down.
CAGCTTTTGTCCAAGTTCATGACCTGCCAGTCTCAGATAATGAAGACGAGGAAACAACTGAAGACTGGAAGTTGGTCGTCGGGGCGGTCGATGAAATGCTGAATGATGCTGAAGACACAGAACAAACAAATGCATCATTCAGCATCCTTCCACAAGCAGCAGCCATCATTGGTCAATCCTTAACCCCCCAACTACTCAGCACATCAAGGAAGCTAGAATTTGACTCCATCCTAGCTTGGGGGTATGATGGATCAACTGAGAGGTTTTGGATTGGATGGGAGTTCAGCGGAGTAGAAGAGCTGAACTGGAACTCTCTCAATGCCCTCCAAGTCCTAGAACTGCATCTAACTGACTGCATCAACACTTCAGCAGATCTCTCAGCTGAACTTGCCATTGGCAGGTTCCATGACCTGATGGAGGATAATCTACCCAGATTCCAAAGATTCCTACAAGCAGCACATCGGGTAGCTTATCCTGAATCTTCGTCGGCCGCAGAAAGAAGACTGTCTCCCAACAATCTTGCAATAACAAGGAGCAGTTTTCTCACTGAAGAAGGTGTTCTGGGCCTTCAAAGATTTCTGTATGCCTTCCTGGTCAAGGACTCGGACGTGCTCGGATGGGTAAGCACTAGGCTCCTTAACCACGTTTTCCTCCTAAGCAACGGTTCTGCTCTCATCATCAACACTGGGAACATCCTTCAGCTACCAACAACATTCCTCCACAAGATCTATCTACTAAAAGGCAACATATGCAATGTTAACTCATTAGAAAGCCAGGCAATGATGGTCACCATCAAAGCCCAACTTGAAGAAGAAGGACTGATTCCTCAGGAAGAGTCTGTGTCAACTTCTGATACTGACTCCAACTCAGACACTCCACAAGTTGATGCCACATCTGTAGCATTTGGCACAAGATCTTCACTTAGGGATCAACTGAGAGAAATTGAAGGTCCTGAGTATCAACTTGATGAAGACGATGACCTTCCCTTATTCACATCTCAAAATGCCAATGAAGCCAAGGCAGAGATCCCAACAGCACAACAATCAGCTGCTTCTGTGATCAGTGAAGCCAGAGCAGAGGCATCCAATGTTAATAAAGGGAAGGGCATCATGACAAAAGAGGATGAAGAGAGGTTGCAAAAGGAAAAGAAAGAGAAAGAAGAGAAAAGAAGGAAAAGAGAAGAAGAAGAGTTGGCTGAAGAGATGGCTCAAAAACAAAAGCATGAAGATAAAAAGGCAGCCATACTTCTCAGACAACAGGCAATCCAGCTGTATGCCAAACAGCTGGATGAAATGAAGGTAAAAGTTCATGCAGGGTCTCAAGTTGAGGAAGATGAACAACTTGCTAGACAGCTGCAGGAACAGTTTGCAAAAGAAGAAGAAGAAGAAGCTAAAAAGAAAAGGAAGGAAGATGCTAAGTTTAGAATCACTGATTCTAAATTAGCAAAAGAATTAAGGGAGGAGTGGACTGAAGCTCTGATCTCTCAAGGTGAGGATGCAGACTACCTTGAGAAACTTTCAAACAAAGAGATTTACAGAGCCTTCATGGGTCAGCAGGGTCAATTGGCTAGCAAGAAAAAGGCTGAAGAAGAAGAAAAAGCCAAGCTACAGTCCAAGAAGACCATTGCACTGAATAAAAGAACCCATGAAGAAAGGAAGGTCATGATTGACTTCCTTAAGGCTAGAGGAGATAGTGGAAGGAGGCTAGGTCCCATGAATTTCATGAACCTGCAAGCCCTCTACTTCAAGGTTAAAAAGGATGAGGAAGAAAGACTAGGGAAGAAAGGCTCCAAGAAAAGGGTACTTATCAAAGAAGAAGAAAAATCAAAGACAAAGAAACCCAAGCATTCTCCCTCACCTACCTCTTCCTCAGTCCATCATCCTTCCACTCTCCTCCCCAAACCTTCCACTCCTCCACCCAACAAGTCCAAATCATCCCACCCAGCTCCCACTCATCAACAGCCTCCCTTGAAGAAATCAAAATCCTCATCTAAACCTGAAGACTCAAGAGACATTGTTGAATGGGTCTACAATCCACAGGGTCAAAGGTTTGAGATCTTCAGGGGGAGAACTGAAAGAAGAAGATCTACATACAGGTCTATTGATGAAGTTCTGCAACTACCAGATTCAGACCTAAGAAGAATTTTGGAGCTGGGTGAAGCTCATGAACCTGCAAATGAGAGAGGGAAACATCTTATGCTAGCAATCAGACATTACTTCAACCCTAGCAAAGATGTGGTCATAAATATCAAACCACTCAAGTCCCACTCTCCATTTGTATCTTGGTCCTACAATGCTGACTTGGATGAGTTCACACTGACTGATGCCAAGAAGCAACAGATGAGATGTTCAAGCAAAGCAATCTTCAAAATGCAACCCAAAGACATCAAGACTCTGTCTGAACTTCCACTGAACAATCCCAGCAAGGATCCAAGAGGCTATGAGGTGGATAGGATAGTCAGACACATGCAAAAGCTTCAGCAGCAAACTGATTAGAAGAATTTTGGTTGCATCAGTCTAGGGGGAGTTTGTAGAACCAAAGACTGATTGCTACCAAATTATTCTAAGTACAAATGCTGCTGATAGGCTTATCAGCAGCATTCATCACAGATGGCTGCTGATAGGCTTATCAGCAGCATCCAACACAAGTTGCTGCTGATGGGCTTATCAGCAGCAGTAAACACTTGTTGCTGCTGATGGGCTCATCAGCAGCACTATTCTCATCTTTGCTGCTGATAGCCTTATTCACTGAAGACCAAACGATGCAGCTGACTATCCAGGTGAAGCGCCTCTGACACCTTTATGCAAAAGCAACTGCCACACTCCAAGCAGGAGGAACCTCAGTGGTGCAACCAATAAAGGACAATGTTGCGCGTCTCCAAGCATGCAAACAATGATGCGTGTGAAGACGTTTCAATAAAGTTATCTAGATTAGCCTTTGCGTGTAATTTAGATTAATAAACAAGATCAACGGTCTGTGTTCGATCTGATCCTCAGAATCAAGGGTTTGTCTTGATTCTGAGTTACTATAAATACTGTGTAAACACTTCATAGTAAGTGTGCTTTTTCGTGACTTTCCAGTGCTTTTGATAGAGTTTTACGTGTAATCTTGTAATCTCAAGTTTAATACAACAGTGCATTTATCAGTATTCTTGCTGTTTACTTGTTTACTTTGTTGGTTGCTATTGTTTCCGCCAATATCAACTAGAGTAGAATCACCTTGTAATCTAACGATCCTACAATTATCCTGTTGTAACACAAATAAGTGGATTAAGTATCATATCTTATCATATTCTTTATAATTTTTGCTATTTATGGGGATAATTGTGCGTGTAAAACATGTATAAATGATGGTATATCATAACACCCCATACTTAAACTTTGCTTGTCCTCAAGCAAACTCATGCATGATTATACCCATAGAATAAAACATTGATCTAAAGCTTTGTCCTAAATGGTTAAACACCTCTTTTAATAATAATAACATGATGTTTGCACCATTCGAATGTTTCCCCATAATAGGGTAGTAAGCTAAACATACTTGATGGAACTATGATTATGCACAAAATTACAGTCTCACAAATTTTCACTCAACACTTGGGTTTAATATATGGATAATGTATGTCAAGAAAAACACTCAATGCTATAATTAATGCTTGCATAATCATAGACTTGTAGAGAAATCAAATCTCCATCAATTGACATAAAATATGTGCATAAATCAAGAGGGCTTTAAATGGGTTGTAATGATAGGCTTAGGGTTAGGGTAGGAAATATTTGGGAGAAGTGGCTAAATGTTGGAAATCTGACTTGGCTTAATGATTAAATGGTGAGTGAGCATGTTGATAATCTTAGACTAGACATTGTGACTAATCTAAGGACTCTTTTAAGGTCAGATTGTCAAGACCAATTTCTTTCTTCAAGAATGCAAACTTCTTATTTTGAAGCATTCAACTACTATCAATCCCCCATAGATATTTCGGTTGTTTATTCCTAATACATCCATATTCTTGATTTGCTTTGCATACTCCAGTTTTTTAAGTAAGTTTGATTTTCTTTTTGATGAAATTTCTTTTCAATAACTTGGGCGAGTATAACTTTTCTTTTTGTTGCCCCCTTTTCTTTTCTTTTCATTTTCATATTCATCCTTTTCTTCTTGCTAATTTTCATTTGTTGATCATAAGATGAATGGAAGATCCTTTTGTGAATAATTGCTCCTCATGTCATAGCCAAGTTGACTTCCCACTAAATAAGAAAAAGGGAAACGGTACCAAAAACTTGATGTTGCTTATGGGTTTGAAGTGTGGGTTTAGGAATGAAAAGGGTTTTGGCTCAAACGGGTTAACTAGGGGATAATGTTTAGGGTAGATGAAGAAGGCTAAAGAAAGTGGGTGAATCCTAGTGCCTCAATCATTTTTATGCATTCTTTAAGTCCATGATCTTGAAATGTATGTTTTACACAAGTTCTAACATGCAAAGCAATAATTAGCAAACACTCTACCAAACAAAATGAGCATGTAAAATTTGGCAATGATGTCACAAGCTAGATGTGTTATATGATAATGCTCGGATAGGCTCAAATTCTCACATGAAACGGAAAATAAAGGGGTTTAAAAGAAAAAAATATGCATAAACTTATTTCTTTCTTTCTGTTGTGCCTGCTAATCTTCCCTATATGTTTCCTTGATTCAATTCAACGGTATTTCAAAGTATTGTTTTTATAAGATCGTTTTATTCCAAATGATTTTTAAGACTTGTAGCTTTTAGATTATTTATGAAGCTCACAACTTTATATGTTGTTTATGAAAATGTTTTAATGACTTCTATGTGTATTTCAATTCAAAGGATCGAATACTTGGTAATCATGCACTTGTAATACTTGGGACAGCATTATGTTGTCGATGCATTGGTGAGTTTCCTAACACCCCATACTTAGATTATGACAATGTCCTTACTATACGAAAATATGTTATTTAATAGTTCTCATGTGTAAGAGGAAGGTGAAAGAGAACTGAAACTCCCCTTTTGATGCATCACCATTATGTGTATGGTTGATTTTCTCAACTTGATTAATATGTGCTCCAAAAACTGTATGTCCTTGTTATGCTATGCAATGCTCAAACAATAAAAAGTAAATATCAAACAGAAAATTAAACTAATATTCGCCAATAGATGGCGGCCGAATAGGTTGGTGGCAATGCCACCTGGTCAACGGTTACTCCTGTAACCGGTAAAAAACCGGTAAAAATGTTACTTGTCCAGAAAAACAAACAAACATTGTTTAACATCGAGAACCATAACTACATCAGATAAGAACCTCAAATATCAAAGATGAAGGATGAAGAGAGTAACTACTAGAAAGGAGGGCACTGCCACTGTGGGTGCGGGCCGGGAGGCTGCTGCTGATACTGCTGATGGGCATACGGATCGTGGGTGTGATCGTAGAAGTCCTGCCGCATACCGTCCATCGTGTGTCCCAATTGACCCATGCGGATCATCAAATCCAGCATAGTCGGATCAACAGTGGTGTGATATATATCTAGGCCTTGATATCTCAGTTGCCTCCTTGGCACTTCCTCGTCCTCAGACTCTTCAACTTCACATGTCCAAATGTTCCCCCGATGCCCCACTAATCGGTACACCTCATTAAATTTCTTCATCATATACATATTGATCATCACTTGGGTGTCTACAGGTTGAATGGGCATATCCATATCTTGTATTTGTCCAAGATTTGATGGGGTCAAAACACCTAAGTATTGAGCCAGATGGGTGATGCATGGTCCTCCAAAGATGTGGCTGCGGGAACTATAGCATGTGGCTCGAGTAAAGAATTTAGCTAAGCTATAGGCTAAGTTACAGGGGACTTGATCAATCAGACAATGAAGGTGGAAAAGGTCTCTCACGGTTACCACCCCGGTGCTATATTTCCTTCCCCCAATAGAAAGGACAATACATCGATGCAAATATCGGTAGAGAGGGTGTTTGATCTAGTGCTTTTCTGGGTATGCGGGTCAAAGGGTCCTGACCCGATCCTGTTCCAAAATGCCGAGGCTTCACCTTCTGCAAACTCTGATTTTCTTTTGGTGAAGATTGGTTTCGTCCACTCCCTATGCCTATACAATCCCAACTTTACCCCAAATTCTGATAAAGTCATCACATACCATTGTCTGGCCATCCTAAATCTCACACAGTCTTGCATTTTTATATTCACCACCGATCTATCAAACTCAAAAGAGGCTAAGAATTCAAGAGTGAGCTCATAGTATGTTGCCTCCCTAATGTCACACCCCAACCGACGGCGGATTATACGTCGGGGCGGACGCGGTTGTTCAACAGCACAAGGTTGACTATTAAAGTTTCGATATTTTATTAAATAATAAATTAAGATTCATTACAAGGAACATAACAAGAAATACAACATTTAATTTATAAATAGTCTAGGTCCAAAGCATCCTATGTGATCACGAACTAGTCTCATGATGTAAACCTGAAACATGTGAAAGAATCTGTCAACTACAAAATAGTTGGTGAGATACAAAGGTTTTGACACAGTTTAACAAAGATTTGGAAAGAATTACAATTCACTATGATATATGCATTCTATAATGTAAGTATGAGAAAACAAGTATCTTAAACATTGTGCACATCAACCCTCCAACCAAGTTTAGGCATAACCCGCAGGTTACCCTTATAAGTCTCAAGTTTAAAAGTTTAATTCAGTAACAATCACCAAGGGCTCCCCCCCCCCCCCGAAGGGGTCAATCAATCAAGGTGGATTGGTCAAATACAATAGATCTATCATTGTTACTATAGGCTTGATCAAAGTTAATGAATGTGCTAGTTTTAAGTTTAATCTAAGCATACAAGTCTCAAGTTTAACATAAGAATAAGCATCTAGTCATAGTTGTACAAGAATTGTATAAGTTTAATATGTTTGAACATGTTTCACCCCAAAAGTATAGAAAGGAAAAAGGGGCTAAGTATACTCACTTGGATGATGACGAGTACCAAGAAGACTAAGTGTTTGCAAGACTTGGAGAGGGAGAGTCTCCTCACAATAAGCCTAGGAATATAAGTCTAAAGATTTAAGTTTGCTTCTACAAGTCTAAGGCAATAGATTTAGGACTTCGAAATTTGACTAGGGTTCCAAGTAGGAAACGAGAATGATTTGGGTTTGCAAGTTTAGATTGAAGTTTCAAATACAAGGCTTGGATATCAAGTTCAATAAGTTTTATAGTTTTAAAATAATTATTTGAGACAAGATATAATGATAATAATTGTTTCAAGAGTAAAATAATTATTAAGTACAAAATATTTAAAAGGCTAAATAGTGATTTAGGATTAATAGTAATTGTTTAAAGTGTATATAGTTATTAAAGATGAATAATTATTTATAAGGATAAACCATATAAATCATTAAAGTGTTAAATATTTATTAATATGTAAATAAATATCGAGTACCCATAAGGTTGAAAATAGAATTTCTTATAAAGTTTACATCCTAAAAAGTGTATAAATATTTAAAGTTTAAAAGAAACTATAAGCTTAATAAGCATTAGATTATAAGTTTATAAGTGTTTAAATAAAGTTTGTAAAAAGACTATAAGTTCATAAGTATTCCAATTGTTTATAAATTTATAAATGTTTTAAATAAAGTTTCTTAAGGTATTTAAATGAAGTTTATAAGTTTATAGAGGTTTATTTATTTTCTTGAAATAAATAATTAAATAAGTTTTCTGCTTTATTTAAATAGATAAGGAAGTTCAAGTTAAAATTTATAAATGTATAAGTTTATTGTTTATTTTAAAGTTTTAAACAATTAAATGTATTATTCCCGAAAGGAAATAATAACGAATTAAAGTTTCAACCTTTATACAATACCTCCTGTAATGAGTCTTTGTAAAGTTTAAAAGTATTTATAGTTTTTTTTTATGTGTGTAAAACTATTTTTAAATATTTATTTATTTCAAGTTTTAATCATTTAAAATAGTTCCAGAATCTAAAAGTATAAATAAAAATCATCTTTGAGTTTATAAAGGTTTAGCAGAATTTATAAAATTTATTAAAAGTATTAAAACTGATTAAAAGGCTAAAAATATAAAAAGGGGCGAAAAATTGGTTTACCCGGCTCGAACTCGGGTCTGGGACCGGGTCACCAACACACAAACACATACCAACCATCCCGCCTACGGGTCTCGGTGGTAACTTATCCGTATCAGGAAGTTTATAACAGGGATTCCAAATCGATCCTAATCCCCTATGAACCCTAGAAACGGAATCCCAAAATACGAGTCGCAAATCCCTCTGTCAATGTAAATTGACAGAGGGCAATTGTTTACAGCATGAAAATGAAGAGTATAGTCATTCGAATTACCTGAGATGGTGGCGTAACGAGGGAGATCGAAATGAAGTTCACGGTCGGCGGTCACTGGGACAATTCGAGTCAGTTCAGGTATGAGTTGATGAGATTGAGTGTGTTGGTAGGTTGAGTGTGAAGTCGTCAAGTGATTACCGTATGTATTTATAGTTGATTTCGTCGATTAATGACGATTTAGGTGGGGAATTGGCGGATGGACAATACGGTTCAAATTATGGTTAATGCGGGTGTTAGAATCGAAATTGAGTATTGAATATGGTTGGGTCGAAGTCGCATGCGGAAGGCGAGTCTCAAGGTTCATTGAACATAGTCGGAATCGTGATTTCGCGTAAATGGGGGTGGGAACCGGTCACTGCGGGTTTCGAACTTGCGACTGAAGTGGGTTTCGGGGGTTTGGGTTGTTGGCAAAACAGGTCCTTGAAGTTTCCCACTTTTATCCTTTTATGACTAAACTTAGATTTAAGTTTAAATTAAGTTTCAAAAATGGAAATTTTAGTCCCTGAGATTTTTAAACATATATATATTTAATCTAAATAAGTTTTATTATTTTATAAAATAACTATTAAGTTCCATAACTTATTTATTTTAAAATAAGTTTTATACCTTATTATTTTATAATTTTTATAAGATAGTTTTTGGGTACAAGTTTCTATGTTTTTATAGGATGCATTTATATATATATATATATATATATCCTAAGTTTAGTTGATTTAAACTAGAGTAAGTTTTATCTAAAAATAAGTTGTTTTTGTCTTAATTATGCCCGATCAAATTAATAACTATTGTTTAGGGAAATAGTTTTTAACAAAATTTCAAGTTTTGAACTAACGATACGTTCAAGGATAGATCGGAAAATCCTGGATATTACAGTCTCCCCTACTTTAGGAAATTTCGTCCCGAAATTAGAGTAAAAGATTTTAGTTCAAGATTTAAGTCTGTAGCACGCACAAGATTAAAGAGAAAGGTACTTTACGTTCGCAAGTAAACTATGGGTTACGTTTAGAATCCTAACTGGGATGACATGAATAAGATTACGCTCAATTTTCTAAGTTTCCAAAGCATATGGTTGCCACGAGCATATAGTTTTTTTTTTATGGGAATATATGAGGATTCGTTTTCAAGAAATCATTTGAGAGAATAACTGATGAACTTCCATCCAAGATTTAGAGTGGGGTGCATCTATCAGGATGGTTTTGACAATAGTTTGATGATCTGAGTGGGTAGACTAATACGTTTAAGGATTGCTACAGTACCTAAGTTCCGTGGCTACCTTTTACGATAAGTCTTAGATCATAGCACACGACAGAGTTTACTGTGCCTTCCCATACGTTGATTTTCATACTTACGTGTGCACCCGCAAGCATTTAAATCGTCGTATAGTCTGCATAGGTCCTTCCGTTTGTGTACGGATCAAGAAAGAGTACAAGAATTTGTTTAACACACGACTAAAGTTTCCACGTAAGAGTGATCATTGATTACTGAGTCTCTCAGAGAAACGTCATTCAATGATTAGAAAGAAAAGAATGTGACAAGATTTATAATTTCAAAGTTTCCTCGTGATTGAATAAGAATACCTCAATCATTGAGTAGTTTAAAGTCTTTACACTTTCCTCATGTTTGATCAAGAATACATCAAACCTTGAGTAGTTTAAAGTCTCATACGTTCATCATGTTTGAGCAAGCATTCGTCAAACATGGAGTAGTTTAAAGTCTTTACACTTTCCTCGTGTTTGATCAAGAATACATCAAACCTTGAGTAGTTTAAAGTCTCATACGTTCATCATGTTTGAACAAGCATACGTCAAACATGGAGTAGTTTAAATCGTGTTTGAACAAGAATACGTCAAACATAGAATAGTTTAAAGTCTCTTAGTTTAGCTTCATTGCATAGGAGTATACGATTACGCTTTGAGTATAAAGTGGTTGTCTAAATACTCTAGTAATTAAGAGATATGTGGGACAGCGTTTAGAACAGGTTTAACTGTTATACGCTTTCTCACAGAAGATTCGAGTCGTTCAGAAGGTTAGGTAGACCCCGATGTTTGGTTTAGATAGGATTCAGGGTATGTACTTTGCTAAAGAGAGTAATGTCCTCCTTCCTGCTAGTTTCTAGTATCAAGAGTGAAGTTTTCTCGTGTGTACGAAATGAACGTTTTATCAAGTCTTACTAGGTTTAGTTAGGACGAACACAAAAAGTTTTCAAGACTAAGAATCCAAGTATGAATTTGAAAGTAGGATAAGTCAGTTGATTACAAGTTTCAATATTAAGCTTTACATGATCCTTTATTGATCATGTTTAGTTTTAAGAATACGGTTTTGTATATTTGTATAAGTTTTTACATGACTAAAAAGTCTCTGACCTTGTGTATACGAAGTTTAGTGTTTTAGTAATGCGCATTTAAGCTTTTAGTTCTCGTTATGATTTATAGCAAATCTTTTACGTGACAAGAGTTGGATGAGGAAAGTCTCCTAGCATAGGGTAACGGGAAAAAGTCTTGATAAGGTTTATGATAGTGTGCTTACAAATGATTCATCTTGTTTTATAACAGAAGGCATGGTTTCCTTTTGTAATTAAGATGTTCAAAAACGACGAGTTAAGTAATGATAAATAGTATAAGTAGGACTTATGAAAGGTCTGTATGATTGTCAAACGAAAAGTTGGTCAAGTTTAGAAGTTTAAGTCTATATAATGGATAAGAATCATAGTTTATTTCAGCAGTGGTTCGTAAGTCGTGTTGCTTTAAAAGAGTGCTTACGAACTAGAAGGTTTGTTCAAGATTTATTCCCCAGGTACACGTGTCACTTGGAAATTTTTTTTTTTTTTTTTTTTTATAGTTCAATGCTACGTTGTTAATTATCTCAGGTACTAACGCGAGCTGCTTTTGACGAAAGGGTTTGTTAAGTTTGTAATGACGAAAGAAAAATCAAGCTAACAAGTGATAACAAGATGAAATTTCAAAAGGATTTCCATTAGATGTTTTCAAAATTTGGGCTTCTAGCCCTTACATAAGACAAAATTAAAATTTAATAGAAGTAGAGGCTTCATGCACGCCTTAGGTAGCTCTCCACTAGGAAACAGATTAGTACTATCACAAGTACTGCTAGGGTTACTCGGATAGCAAACCTAGCCTCTGCCCTAGTGGTCTCGGTATGGTGCTCGAGGATTTCCCTGTCTTCCTCCAAAGTCGTGATCTTTTCTTCCTGGATCCAGATTTGGTTGGCCAGGTCGTCGATCCTTTGGTTCAACAGGTCTTGCCGAGCCCTATGCTCCATCTCCCGTCTCATAAATTCCGCGGTTTCCACGAACCTAGGAATGTTAGGCATTGGGATTCCCATTGCCACGGCAGGTGCCCCGGCATGCCTAGCCCTTAGAGTAGGGGTAGGTGCTAGATACGGGTCCCTTGGTGGTGATGAGAACCGGTGATGAAGATGAGGTGGTTGGTAAGGATTCCTTGGTGGTGACGTCCTAGGGTTTCTGATCCAATTGGTGTTGAGCTCAGCTCTTGCCCTAGCATTAGGGTAGGGACTTGGCTGGTACACCGGCGATTCGCTGCTCTCTTCACGGTCGGACTCTCCTCCCGGACGATACACTGGTGAAGAGTGTGAGTGTGAGTCCATTACCTAGCAAGAAAGAGGGTAGAAAGAAAGGTTGTAAGTAAGTTGATTAAATATATTCAAAAGTTTTTATACATAATACTGAGTTATTACAGTAATATTTTCAAAAATAGTTTTAATTGGAAGTTGATGGGCTGACGAGGAAAATTCCCGGAAGAAGGGGTGGTCATAAGGACTCACTTAAGTACCCTATTTCCCTAGCCAGAATTTCCTCGTGGGCCTACAACTTCTCTTAGTTATTGTCGCCGATGTTAAGGTTTATGGTACTATGTCAAGGTTCATGGTGGGTCTAGATTCCTTAAACGTGGAGCTTGTTTATTCCAGAGTAGGTTTCTTTTCTCGCAAGGGAAATACTTGGGTACAAACTCCTTGGTTAATGTATTCTGGATTCAAAAGGTGTTAAGTTTTGTCTACAAGAGATGGTGATGTGTAAGTTTTAAAGGCGTATGAAAGTTTTGAGGTGTTCAAAAGTGTAACAAGAGTTTGAGTTAGTCATAAAATGAAGTTTGGTTGAGTGATGAAAATAAATTGAGACACAAGGGTTTCCCCTTAGGTTCCAAGTTTATAAAATAGTGAAGTTTGAAAAAGAGTTTGTAGGGAAATACATAGTTTAAAATGGTTTGTATTACAAGGATCATGAAGTTTATGGGGTAGCATAGGTGTACAAATATATATAGTTTTCCTTTAAGTATTGTATTGTAAGAATTTGGTTGACGATGATGCCATTTGGATTAGGGCGGGCAAGTATTCTGTCATATGACAATTCTTGTAAAGACGGAACATAAGATTCATAGAGCAAAGGTTGTAGAGGAAAGTTTAGGATCATGAAATGTTGAGGTGTAGAGTATTTTAGATGGTACTCATTTAGTGATCATCAATTAAACAAGTAATTCGACATATCAAGAGGAATTTAAGTTCCCTAATGTTTAGAGAAGTCGTGCATTCCTATAAGTGGATACTCATCCCAAGAATTCCCAGGAAAGCATACGGGTCCAACGGTTGATTTGGATTTGTACGAAATGCTTTCCTTGACAGAATTTCTTAGAATACAGGTATCCACCCTTCCGGTCCGCTCAAGTTCTCATACATTGTTTAGAATTTAAATACTCTTGATGAGAGTTTATTGGTGGATTAGACTTAAAGCCTAAGAACGTGTCCTCGATGTAGTAGACTTCTTGTAGCACGTAGGTAAGTAGGAACGTAGGATCTCCAAGCGTTCACGTATAAGATTTAAGAATAGAATGAGGAGAGAATTTCCTAGTAAAGGACATGAGATAACTCATGTTTGGGTCTCCTAAGTTATAGTCTAGGTCATGTGTCTAATAACCTAATTCCCTATAACCAAGTCTCTGATACCAATCTGTCACACCCCAACCGACGGCGGATTATACGTCGGGGCGGACGCGGTTGTTCAACAGCACAAGGTTGACTATTAAAGTTTCGATATTTTATTAAATAATAAATTAAGATTCTATACAAGGAACATAACAAGAAATACAACATTTAATTTATAAATAGTCTAGGTCCAAAGCATCCTATGTGATCACGAATAAGTCTCATGATGTAAACCTGAAACATGTGAAAGAATCTGTCAACTACAAAATAGTTGGTCAGATACAAAGGTTTTGACACAGTTTAACAAAGATTTGGAAAGAATTACAATTCACTATGATATATGCATTCTATAATGTAAGTATGAGAAAACAAGTATCTTAAACATTGTGCACATCAACCCTCCAACCAAGTTTAGGCATAACCCGCAGGTTACCCTTATAAGTCTCAAGTTTAAAAGTTTAATTCAGTAACAATCACCAAGGGCTCCCCCCCCCCCCCCCCCCGAAGGGGTCAATCAATCAAGGTGGATTGGTCAAATACAATAGATCTATCATGTTACTATAGGCTTGATCAAAGTTAATGAATGTGCTAGTTTTAAGTTTAATCTAAGCATACAAGTCTCAAGTTTAACATAAGAATAAGCATCTAGTCATAGTTGTACAAGAATTGTATAAGTTTAATATGTTTGAACATGTTTCACCCCAAAAGTATAGAAAGGAAAAAGGGGCTAAGTATACTCACTTGGATGATGACGAGTACCAACAAGACTAAGTGTTTGCAAGACTTGGAGAGGGAGAGTCTCCTCACAATAAGCCTAGGAATATAAGTCTAAAGATTTAAGTTTGCTTCTACAAGTCTAAGGCAATAGATTTAGGACTTCGAAATTTGACTAGGGTTCCAAGTAGGAAACGAGAATGATTTGGGTTTGCAAGTTTAGATTGAAGTTTCAAATACAAGGCTTGGATATCAAGTTCAATAAGTTTTATAGTTTTAAAATAATTATTTGAGACAAGATTTAATGATAATAATTGTTTCAAGAGTAAAATAATTATTAAGTACAAAATATTTAAAAGGCTAAATAGTGATTTAGGATTAATAGTAATTGTTTAAAGTGTATATAGTTATTAAAGATGAATAATTATTTATAAGGATAAACCATATAAATCATTAAAGTTTTAAATATTTATTAATATGTAAATAAATATCGAGTACCCATAAGGTTGAAAATAGAATTTCTTATAAAGTTTACATCCTAAAAGTGTATAAATATTTAAAGTTTAAAAGAAACTATAAGCTTAATAAGCATTAGATTATAAGTTTATAAGTGTTTAAATAAAGTTTGTAAAAAGACTATAAGTTCATAAGTATTCCAATTGTTTATAAATTTATAAATGTTTTAAATAAAGTTTCTTAAGGTATTTAAATGAAGTTTACAAGTTTATAGAGGTTTATTTATTTTCTTGAAATAAATAATTAAATAAGTTTTCTGCTTTATTTAAATAGATAAGGAAGTTCAAGTTAAAATTTATAAATGTATAAGTTTATAAGTTTATTGTTTATTTTAAAGTTTTAAACAATTAAATGTATTATTCCCGAAAGGAAATAATAACGAATTAAAGTTTCAACCTTTATACAATACCTCCTGTAATGAGTCTTTGTAAAGTTTAAAAGTATTTATAGTTTTTTTTTATGTGTGTAAAACTATTTTTAAATAATTATTTATTTCAAGTTTTAATCATTTAAAATAGTTCCAGAATCTAAAAGTATAAATAAAAATCATCTTTGAGTTTATAAAGGTTTAGCAGAATTTATAAAATTTATTAAAAGTATTAAAACTGATTAAAAGGCTAAAAATATAAAAAGGGGCGAAAAATTGGTTTACCCGGCTCGAACTCGGGTCTGGGACCGGGTCACCAACACACAAACACATACCAACCATCCCGCCTACGGGTCTCGGTGGTAACTTATCCGTATCAAGAAGTTTATAACAGGGATTCCAAATCGATCCTAATCCCCTATGAACCCTAGAAACGGAATCCCAAAATACGAGTCGCAAATCCCTCTGTCAATGTAAATTGACAGAGGGCAATTGTTTACAACATGAAAATGAAGAGTATAGTCATTTGAATTACCTGAGATGGTGGCGTAACGAGGGAGATCGAAATGAAGTTCACGGTCGGCGGTCACTGGGACAATTCGAGTCAGTCCAGGTATGAGTTGATGAGATTGAGTGTGTTGGTAGGTTGAGTGTGAAGTCGTCAAGTGATTACCGTATGTATTTATAGTTGATTTCGTCGATTAATGACGATTTAGGTGGGGAGTTGGCGGATGGACAATACGGTTCAAATTATGGTTAATGCGGGTGTTAGAATCGAAATTGAGTATTGAATATGGTTGGGTCGAAGTCGCATGCGGAAGGCGAGTCTCAAGATTCATTGAACATAGTCGGAATCGCGATTTCGCGTAAATGGGAGTGGGAACCGGTCACTGCGGGTTTCGAACTTGCGACTGGAGTGGGTTTCGGGGGTTTGGGTTGTTGGCAAAACAGGTCCTTGAAGTTTCCCACTTTTATCCTTTTATGACTAAACTTAGATTTAAGTTTAAATTAAGTTTCAAAAATGGAAATTTTAGTCCCTGTGATTTTTAAACATATATATATTTATTCTAAATAAGTTTTATTATTTTATAAAATAACTATTAAGTTCCATAACTTATTTATTTTAAAATAAGTTTTATACCTTATTATTTTATAATTTTTATAAGATAGTTTTTGGGTACAAGTTTCAAGTTTCTATGTTTTTATAGGATGCATTTATATATATATATATATATCCTAAGTTTAGTTGATTTAAACTAGAGTAAGTTTTATCTAAAAATAAGTTGTTTTTGTCTTAATTATGCCCGATCAAATTAATAACTATTGTTTAGGGAAATAGTTTTTAACAAAATTTCAAGTTTTGAACTAACGATACGTTCAAGGATAGATCGGAAAATCCTGGATATTACACCTAATAGCAAAGAAACTCTTTCAAGGTTTAGTGATTAGAGGAACCGCACTATCTAGGAGGTTGACATCCTCAAGGGTTGGATAGCAGATGGTTTTATGTATCCAAAAGGTTTGTGTTAGTAAGATGGCTAGGAGCTGGTAAGCATGGATCTCGATGGCATCATCTGTCACACCCCAACCGACGGCGGATTATACGTCGGGGCGGACGCGGTTGTTCAAAAAGCACAAGGTTGACTATTAAAGTTTCAATATTTTATTAATCATATTCAAAGGTTCAATACAAAGAATGAAAATAGCATAACAAGAATACAACGTATATTTGATAAGTATTCTAGGTCCAAGGCATCCTATGTGATCACAATAAAGTCTCATGTTGATGTACCTGAAACATGTGAAAGAATCTGTCAACTAAAAATAGTTGGTGAGATACGAAGGTTTTGACACTGTTTAACAAAGTCTTTGAAAAAGTATTACAATTCACTATGCCATGCATTCTATAGTATAAATGTGAGAACAAAGCATCTTAAACATTGTGCATATCAATCCTAGGTTACCCTTATAAGTTTCAAGTTTAAAAGTTTAATTCAGTAACAATCACCAAGGGCTCCCCCGAAGGGTCAATCAATCAAGGTGGATTGGTCAAATGCAATAGATCTATCATTGTTACTATAGGCTTGATCAAAGTTAATGAGTATGCTAGTTATAAGTTTAATTTAAGCATGCAAGTCTCAAGTATAACACAAGAATAAGCATTTAGTCATAGTTGTACAAGAATTGTTCAAGTTTGAAGTTTGAACATGTTTCACCCCAAAAGAATGTAAATGGAAAAAAGGGGCTAAGTATACTCACTTGAGTTGATGAAAGAGTATCCGTCAAGATTTAGCGTAGCAAGACTTTGAGGGAGAATATCCTCACAATAAGCCTAAGAATACAAGTCTAAAGCTTCAAGTTTTGGTCTTATAAGTCTATGGCAAGTATCTAGGATTCCAATATTGACTAGGGTTCCAAATGGGAGACGGAAATGATTGTGTTTATAAAGTTTAAACGAAAGCTTCAAATAAGGTTTTGAATGCATAATGCAAGACTTGAATATCAACGTCTTAATAAGTTCATAGTTTAGAGTAATTATTAATTAAAATAATCATTTAAAAGTTTTATAATTATTAATTACACTAGTTAGGTAATAGTAATTTTCTAAGTATTTTATAAGTAAGGTTGTAACAATAGATAAGTGTAAGACTAAATAATTATTAAAGTTTAATCAATAATTATTTAAAGAATAAGTAGTTATTAAAAGTTTATAATATTTGTTTAAAAAAGTACATAATGATTAAAGGTTAATAATTATTTTAAGAATAAAATGATTATTAAATAACAAGTATTCGAGGGATAAATAATGATTAAGGATTAATAGTAATTATTTAAGGAGCAAATAATTATTAAGGATAATTAATTATCTAAAAGGATAATTAATTTATTAATATAGTTTACTTAAGGTTTATTAAAGTGTTTAAGTATTAAACATTCATTTTACAAGTCAACATGTAAATGATTAATGTTTCAAAATGTGATTATAAGTTTACATAATATGAACTTACAAGTTTAAACGAATATGTTTAAATAGGTTTCCTTATAAGGTTTACATTTTGTTTTATAAGTTTATAATTGTTTAAAGTTTAAATAAAACTATAAGTTTATAAAGGTTTTAAATAAAATTTCTTATAAGTATAAAGTTTACAAGTTTACAACTATTTTAAAGTTTCTATTTTATTTCACAAGGTTTATTATAAAAGTAAGATAAAGTATATTTATGCCTCTTGTTTTAAATTTATATAAACAAATAAATTTATGATTATATAAATTATAAGTTTTATAAAATGTATAAGTTTGAAATTAAAGTTTCTGTTTTCTAAATATAAGTTTATAAACTTTTTCTGATTTTAGAAATATTATAGTAGTTTTTATGTTCTAACCAAGTTTAATAAATAGATTTCAAGTTTTAAAAACAAATTAGTTTATTATTCCAGAAAAATATAACAAATTAAGTTTCCGATGTAGTAAAATGATTTCCATTGTATGTATAAGTTTTATAGAGTTTAAAAATATTTTTATAGTTTTTAAAGATTTAAAACAAGCATTAGCGGTTTAATTTTTATAAGTTTTTAACAAAGTTTAATCAAATAAAATGATTCCGAAAATAAAAGTATAAAAAAAAATCATTTTTAAGTTTATTGGAATTTAACAGATTTTATAAAAATTATTAGGAATATTAAATCTGTTTAAATAAGAATAAAAAAATGAAATACATAAAAACGGGGCTGCCCGGATCGAACCCGGGTCGCCCGGTTCGCACATACACACACACACACTTAACCATCCCGACTACGGGTTCGTTGAGTTAAAACACGGAAAAACAAATTAATAAACACAATCTCGACCCAGCCCCAAATTCCCGATGAACCTTAGAATGCAAATCCTTAAAATTCGAACCGAAATCCCTTCTGTCGTTACGAACTGACAGAGGGCTTTTAGTCTTCGGATGGAAACGAGCCTTTTGGCCATTGAAATTACCTGAATCGGTGAAGGAATGAGGGAGGACGGTCCTGGGTTCGAAGTCGGCTGTCCACGGGCTTGATCGGCAAATGCAGGTATCGATCGGATGAATTGAGTGTTTACAGAGTTGTAGGGTGTTGTCGTTAAGGTGTTTCGACAGGTTTTTATTGTCGATTTCACCATTAATGGCCGAATCGGTTGGGATGTTTACGGTTGAGTAATGATGGGTTAAATTCCGATTCACGCGTTGTTAGTGTTGAAATTGGACGTCTAGACACCTCGGGGTTGAGTCGCATGCTCGAGTCGAAGCTCGAGGTGCATTCAATTTGGCCGTATCACGCGTTTTCGAAGGTTGGGGCTCAAAACCGGCCCTCCTGAGATTCGAACTCGCGACCGAATTCAATCCTGGGAGTTCGGGCTATTTACACAACCGACCCCCGTAGTTTCGAGCTTCTATCATTTTATGTACAAAGTACAATTCTAGTTTAAAACAAGTTTCAGTCTTTGGCAGTTTTAGTCCCTACAATTTATAAAATAACAATAGGTTTTATTTTTGTAAAAATTAAGTAAGTTTTATTATTTTATAAATTTATGAAACATTTTTTAAGATTTATGCTTTATAAATTGAAGTGTTTTTTTTTTGAATAAGTTTATAAATTATTTATATAATTACAAACTCGTAAAGTTTTTAGGATTTCAACGATATTTTAATATTTATTGTTTAAAGAAGTAGTTTTGATACGAATTCGAGTTTTAATATGTGTAACGTTTTTAGAAGAGGTATGTCGGAAAAATCTTGGATATTACATCATCGAAGTCAAAGATAAGCCATGGGTGCAAGTCTTGTGGTAACTCTGGCATAGGTTGCGGATTGAAAGGAGGTGGAGGCGATGGTGGAGTTGGTGGTGAACTACTCATTCAGGCAGATGTGTTGGATTTGGTTCGGGAACTCGATCCGGTGTTCCTTCTTTTCCGCCCCGCTTGCCGGATGATTCAGCCATTTCCTATATAACAACAAATGGAGTTAGTATAGGGAATTATCATTCCATATGACAATGACTCCAAAAATTTTATATCACATAAAAATTATGCATATATATATTTTAGGACCACACAAAGAAAACCTAAACTCATGCATTGTTATGGCATGGTTACATTCTCCGAATCCATAATTGGTTAATTGCAATTTATCCAAACAAGACTCAATTTCAAACAATGGTATGTTTGACTATTGAAAGTCAGACTTGTCAAAACTTTTGACCTAGTTCATCAAATTAACAGTTTTCCAACAAGCTATACTACATTTTAAACCTATATACAAAAGATTTATGCTACAATTCACACAATTAAGGTCAAAATTTCAAACCAAAAATCAAGAACTCAAATCATATGAGTGGAACAAATCTGTTTAAACAAGGCTAAAACAAGTTACATTATGATCTATCATGGTCAAATATGCATTTAGATTAAGCAACAGGTTCAGATTCAACATATTTACCCCAAAATTCAAAACGAAACCCTAGCCCTTATTTGAACAAAATTATCCATAAATGAAGCAAAAATCGACTCAAAAACGATGACGGACAAGTTTACATACCTTGGGGGATAGATTAGAGTGAAGAAACGAGAAAAATCTTGAGAAATCATGGGTTTGGAGGTGTTTTCGGCCAGAACCGAGAGTGTTTGGGGTTTTGAGAAACTGCTGCTACTGTCCTCTTTTAATCCAGACCCGCGTTTGGCCGATGCACGGTCGTGCATTGGGATTTCCCTGTTTGACATTTTTTTTAAATATTTTCCAGCTTAGTGTTTTCAGAAAATAAACTTTATGTTTTTAATTAAAAATTAGTTTAATTTTTCCAAAACGTATTAACTGAAAAATATAACGTTGGTCAACGGGGAATGTCACCAACAAAAATCCCGAATTATACTTAAGTACTTACCTCATTTCGTGCAATCCAATATCAGAGTATCGAACTTATCATTATCAAAAACAAAAATGTTACTCACGTAAAAACCGTTCGAAAGCGTTACGCCTAATTAAGAAAAAATGTTTTTTGCTTTCGAATGGCGGTACTTATGTTCATATATTTTTCTTAAAAAAATGTTCGCTGTTGCGATTCCTTGTAAATTCCTGCAAAGATAGATTAGTTAACACAAGCACCAAAAGGAAAATGAAGTTGAAAATAAAAATAGTCAGTCCAACGGCTTAGATCTTTCACAGAATTACCGTCTCCCCGGCAACGGCGCCAAAAACTTGATAGCGTGTTTTTAGTAGTAATAAATATATTCTATTTAGAGCTACACAAAATCAGGTTTTAATTTTATAATATTATAATTACTTTTAACTTAAAACACACACAATAGGCAAGTGTACCTATCGCAGCGTAATATAGTCTGAGTAAGAACCAAGTATCGAACCAAGGACACAGATCCCGTACTCAATCCCCATTATTGTCTGACTAGAATAATAAGTTGGAAAATAGGTTTTGTTTAAAAGGAAAATAAAAAGTTAAGAAATGTAATTAGAACTATTATTCTGTTTGAGGTGTTACTCTAGTTGTTATTCCTTATTAATTAATGATGTATTTAAAGTAAGATTGATCATAGTTACTAATACTAACCCTTTCGATATGGGAGTTAGTATGTCGTAACGGAACTGTTCCTTAATGAGTATAACGGACCCTAAACGGGGCGTGAAGTCCGTCGGTATCATCACAACTCATTATTCGGACTTATTATCCCTGTGACTGACGTACGTCTGGTCTTGTAACTTCTTTCAGTAAGTCGGAATGCACGACTTCCTCCAAAGGTACTTTATGAACACTCGGACCTAACTAATTATGTTCTTAAATAGTTGTCTTTACTTATAATATCATTCCAAATAAATAAGACTTTCCTTCTCAAGATCAAACCCCATGGCTTCCGCTAGAAGTCCTCTGCAAGCCGATACAAGAGAAGTAGAGAATTACCGACACAAACCGCCCGGTCTGTTTAGGGCTCAAACGGCCTGCTGAATACCCAAACCTCCAATCAACCCATAATATTAAATCTATACAAACCGGCCGTGCTAACATCAAGATTTGTATATAGACCATACAAATATCGAATAAGCTTCCCGAGCAAGAAGTCTTGCTTGAGTAACTCACAAGAAGTCTTGCTTGAGTAACTCACAAGATAAAATATTATTAGATTTATTTAAAGATCACTTATTCTGGTCTTTTCTAGATAAATTATAGTAAAGACTTTATAAACATAACTTACTAAAAATACTTCATTATTTAATTAATGTTCAACCAACTCGAGCAACACAAGAGGACTAGCCAAGAATGACCATACAAGTGACTCCACTAACCCTTAGATAATGTGTGGAAGTGTTCCAACACCAAGGGAGAGTGGGTATAGGTTGCCTCTTGTTTCACTCAAACGAGAAGAATAAGTGACTTTGAAAAGAAAATAGAAAGAAAAACCTGAATGGACCAAAACCGAGAGAGATCCGGCTTTTAGAAGAGCACTAAGCCCTTCACACCTCTTGATCTTGGACACCTAAAACACTAGAATGAGCTTGCTATATTATAGACTCTGCATTTGGTAATGCACGGCCGTGCAACACACATCTCTTGCACGAGAGGGAATCTAGTAGACCAGGGAAGGACGGGGACACGTGGGGCCATTTGCACGGCCGTGCATTGCAATGCACGACTGTGCAAAGGTCAATTTTGACTATTTGCTTGATTTTGAATTCTGGGTTGACTCCATGCGTCCGGTTTCGTTCAGTTGTCTTCCGAATGCTGATTTTGCCTTGTTTTTCGGTGTTTTCTTCATGTTTTTGCATGCAAGGGTTAATTATCATGTTGTAACACAAATAAGTGGATTAAGTATCATATCTTATCATATTCTCTATAATTTGTGCTATTTATGGGGATAATTGTGCGTGTAAAACATGTATAAATGATGGTATATCAGCTACCACCACCTCTAACAACATATACCACCATCGCTATTAGTCAACTACCACCAACAATGACCACCACTGTCGTAGCCGGCTCCTCTAACCACCCATAGTCACCACCTCAATGCACCGCCACAACAGCAGCAATCGCACACAGCCACACCTAGGTATCTTCATTTCGGCTTAAGTTATTATTATGTGCATTTGGTATGTATGTATTTATGGCATTGTGTGTGTAAATTTCTATGTATGTATGGCATTGTGTATATGTAACTTGGCTTGATATTTATATAACTTGGTATTTATGTATTTATGTGTGTATGTATAGCATTGTGTGTATAACTTGATATGTATATATGGCACTGTGTGTGTGTAACTTGGTTTATTATGAGTATAACTTGGCATGTATTTACATATTTAGTATATATGTATGTATGTGTATGACATTATGTGTATGGAACTTAACAGATTATGTCTATAACTTCTTATGTATATGTGTATGGCATTGTATATATGTAATTTGGGTTGGTTATGTGTATAACTTGGAATGTACGTATGTATGACTTTATGTGTATAACTTGCATGGTATGTATCTACGACATTACTTGTATGTATGTAATTTGGTTTGACATTTGCTACGCACCAGGGGTGGGAGCATGACAGCAGACCACCGGTCGCGATCTACTTCTAGTTGCCTTCTTCAGCACGTCGAGGACGCAACGTACACATCTCATGCCCATCCATAGATCGGATCATTTACACTTCTAGGAATGGTCGTCCATAGATCGGATCATTTACACTTCTATGGTTGGCCTTTGGGTAAAGCATGTAAAGCCCTATCTTTGGGCCACCAAATAACAAGGGCCCCAAATTTTATTTTTGTTTATATACATGTGTGTGGTTTGGGCTAGGCTTAATGGAACAACAGAACAAGACCAAGTACCGGCCTGCATTCTAATACTTGATGACTTATTCGCTGAAGGATGAAGCAAGGATTAGGAAACGCCAAAACGCCGAACATCGGAAGGGACTTAGGGCAAGAGACAGACATTTGCCTAGGAAAATGAACTCAACGGCTCAACCTAACAACAAGTGCCGATGATGAAGAACATCATTTTCACTCTAATCTTCCAACGTCTCTATTTTTTGAAGAATGAAATGTTTGTTTTCTTTAAATATGTAATCCTAAATAGCTAAACCCATATCTCTATTCACTCTATCACCTATTTCTTTGAAATTCAAATCTACTCTCTATTCTTCCTTTATGAATAGACTGGAGTTGGATTTAGGTCCTTAAAAACCCTAAAGTAGACGGCTGAACTTCTAAAGCAATTCTACTTGGAAGTTAGAAACTTGGGCGCTCTGCAGTTCTGCTTGTATGCTATCACAATTCCTAGGTTCAATTCAACTGGATTTTTTGTTTAATTTTTTTTATTAATTGATTAACTTGAATTTATTAATTTGTTTTGATTTATAAATTAACCCTAATCTGTGATAAATCTTGCTCTAGTTATGTCAAATCGAATTAGGGAACATGAATCTGGCAATTCTAAAAGAAAAAGGAAACAGAAAGTAGATGCTGAAATAGAATAACAAAAATGTTATTTACTAAAATTCGTAGCAACCCTAAAAGATAATGCACCTCTAGATGTACACGAACCTATAAAAGTTGAAGGGGGCCACAAATTTTTAGTTCGCTTTAGGCCACCAAAATGATTGAGCCGCCCCTAGGTAGAGCAGCGCTGTCGGTATAGGTGGTCGATGGACACATGAGCTTGGGAGCATTCCTATGCGCGTGGATTATGAAAAACATATATTTTTAATATGATAAGTGTAACATCCGGCCCCTTATACCACCAATATTGTCCGCTTTGCCCACTAAGAGCTCACAGATTTGTTTTTGGCTGCCCCGGTGGAGACTTCCCAGGAGGTCACCCATCCTGATACTACTCCCACCTGAGCACGCTTAACTGTGGAGTTTTCATGTGCTCCACAGCCAACTAAGCCCAAAACGCGTTGTTGATGTAAGAGGCAGAGCCTTTACTTATGAACCAAAGATCTCTCTTGTCCACGACCGATGTGGGATTTGCCTAGGGTGTCAATATTCAGTAATTCGGTAATTCAGTGCGTCACAATTCACCCCCCCCTTAGGGACTCATCGTCCTCGATGAGGTTTACCCCCACCGTCCCGAACGGCACATGAGTGGCTCTGATACCAATTGTAACATTCGGCCTCTCGTACCAACAATATTGTCCGCTTTGCCCCTAAGAGGTCACAGATTTGCTTTACCCGGGTGAAAACTTGCCAGGGGTCACCCATCCCTGGATTACTCCCACCCGAGCACGCTTAACTGTGGAGTTTTCATGTGCTCCACAGCCAACTAAGCCCAAAATGCGTTGTTGATGTAAGAGTCAGGGCCTTTACTTATGAACCAATGATCTCTCCTGTCCACGACCGATGTGGGATTTGCCTTGGGTGTCAATATTCAGTAATTCGGTAATTTAGTGCGTTTCAATTCACCCCCCCTAGGAATCATCTGTCACACCCCCAAATTCCACTAACGGAGTTTTACCGTTTAGAAGGTGACACACCAGGATCTCAGTCATTAGTTACATCAAACGACACTATATGAGACTTAAAAGTCATAACATAAATGCTCAGAGTTAAATGCGGAAGCGTAAACGTTAGAATGAAATCAAAAGTAATTACACACAACAAGCGTTAATTAATGTAAATAAGTAAAATTGTTTAAAATGTTTGAAATGAATGATATGACAGTAGGACTCCATGCATGTCCTAAGTGTGCAACCTGTGCCAAAGCAACATGAGAAACATGTAAGAAAAAGTGTCAACACGAGGTTGGTGAGTTCACAGGTTTACAAGTGAATAAACATACGTAAGTCACACCTATTGCTAGCTAGGCAATGTACAAGTTACTCTAAGCGTTCGCAACCGAAGCTGACTGTTTATGTTTGGGTGCCTTCCGCAATTGCTAACATCAACAAATGGCAAGTGTTTAGGACAATTTACACCCGTTAGACCTCCAATCAAGTTAGCGCGACTAACCCGGGTGGGGTTTGTCAAACCCAGTAGTACTACTCAAATTTCCTCGCTATACTCCATATATTAACGGTCCGAGTGTGTAAGGACTTTGCATGTTATGTTTGCACTTAGCTACACAAGTGGTAATGAAATACTATATGATCCATGTCCGTGTGTATGTCTCTCCCTGGCTGGGAGACAAGTAACGGATGCCGTTTCGTATGCATGTTTCTCCCCAACGGGGAAACAAGTAAGATGATGATTGTTTGTACGCATGCTTCTCCCCAATGGGAAAACAAGTAAAATGATATTTGTGTGTATGCATGTTTCTCCCCAACGGGAAAACAAGTAAAATAATGTTTGTGAATATTCATGTTTCTCCTCAACAGGAAAACAAGTAAAATAATGTTTGTGAGTATGCATGTTTCTCCTCAACAGGAAGACAAGTAAAATAATATTTGTGTGTAAGCATGTTTCTCCCCCAATAGTAAAACAAGTAAAAAGGGGCCGTGAAACTCACCTGAACGGCGTAGGTAGTAATCACACAAGTACGAGATTAAAATCTCAAGCGGTAGCCTGATACGGCTCACAAACGTCCTAGCATTATAAACATAACAATTAGGGACACATGGGATTTGTGACGACGACACGGAAGATTAGAACGTCTTAGAACATTCTAAGGATTAACGAGTAGACGAATTTGTCCATGGGAATAGGGTTTTCTTAATTTAATAATTAAGATAAATACGTTCTGTGTCGAACGAATAATAATTTATAAATTTATTCGTGTGTTCATTTAAAACGGTCATGGAGAAATAATATAACTTAATATATTATTTTAAATTCGTATGATTTACAAAATAATCCATTGTGTGGAAAAATAATAAATATATTATTTTTAATCGGGGATAAAATCGTGGTAAATAATATAAATAATTATATTACTAATTAGTTTGAAACGTTACACGAGGTAAATAAACGAGGTGAAAATAATATAATAATATATTATTTTTAATAGGAGTTACTGGTTGAAAATAGTATAAATATTATATTTCATAAGTGTGTAATAATATTGAAAATAGGTTATAAAACCAAACCCGAGCCTACGGGTGTTTTCCGAGGCTAATACACTTTAATATACTAATATATTAATATAGGGGTAAGTTTTTATATTAAAATAATACTAGAAAAATGTTTTAAAAAATAAAACTGTGTGGAGAGACTCGAACCCGGGTATCTCCCACACAAGAACACATCATTAACCAGTCGAGCTTCACGGTGATTCGCAACCAGAACCCGGATCAATTGATTTCATTATAGAGTTCAAACCGGTTTCCTTCCCATATGCATTCAAGATCGAAACCCGCCCCCCAAATTCAGCGATTTCTGTAATAATGGATCCAATTGACACAGGGGTTTTGTTAATCGAGGCCTTGCGATCCTGTGTGTGTTTGATTGTAAAACTAACGCGATTAAGATCGTTTAATTCCAGATTCAAAATTCGAAACCCTAGATATGAATTCAGAACCCAATTGAACAAATCTGATATAAGAAATTACTGGATTCATAGGGCTTTTACTGATTAGAGTGTTGCGAAACTACCCCTGCAGTTTAATTGCATTGATATTCCGTCTAAGATCAAAACCCCCAAAACGTATTATGAACAAACCCTAGATTCCGGATCATAGTCAATTCGATGTCATATGATCAGGTTAGCATAGGGTTATCAAAGTGTAACTGATTACGAACCCATCCATCTAATTTGATTGAATTGAGATCGTGCTTGGATCAAGGTTCGATTAAACCGAATTTGTATGAACCCTAGAAACCAGTTCGTGACAAATTCGATATTGTAAGCCCAATTAATCATAGGGCTTTTGATTTAGAGACTGAAACGAAACTAGAGGTGTAATCAATTACCAGAACTGATGTCGGATTGGTGGAGTTCGACTAAAATGGACTCCGGCTTGCGCGAGCTTGGTCTCCGGCTACTCTAACCGTGTCTCCGAACGAATTGGTGTGTGCAACAGCTTCTGATGGATGCGATCAAGGTGTGCAGGCGTACAATTTGTGAGGATAATGATCGAGATGGACGAATTTGTGCGTAGTAGGGATGAACTCGACGGTTATGGGTTTAATGCCCATAATTGAGATTAATTTGATTTAATAACAATGTTTAATGCTCAAATGATGGACGTTAATGACATTATCGTGCATGACAGTTACAAGCTTGGATGAATTTCGGTTATGGAACTCGAATTTGGCTCAAGAACACACAGGTTTGACTTTTAAAAGTCAAACATGACATAAACACTAAATTTTGACTTAGCAAGGTCAACAGAATAGGTTTAGGGTAATTACAACTTTGGTCCTTGTAGTTTTAGGTTAAATAATGATAGAAATAGTCCCTGGAGTTTGTGATGAGGTTAAATAGGTTAAGATTTAACTGGATTTAAATAACGTCGTTAACCTAAAAGTCCGGATTGTCACATCATCGTCCTCGATGAGGTTTGCCCCACCATCCCGAACGGCATAGGAGTGGCTCTGATACCATTTTTAACATCCGGCCTCTTGTACCAACAATATTGTCCGCTTTGCCCCTAAGAGCTCACGGATTTGTTTTTGGTTACCCGGGTGAAAACTTCCCAGGGGGTCACCCATCCCTGGATTACTCTCACCCGAGCACGCTTAACTATGGAGTTCTCCTCTCATCCACCAACATCGGTTGAGGAGGAGAACGAAGCCTTCCTTATAAGGGGGGTGGATACCTTCTCTATCAAGACGCGTTTTTCCTGGACGAGCAACTCGTCGGGTAAAAACAAAACCGTGAGTTCCTGGATGGGCAACCCATTAGAGGCAAAGCGGACAATATCTTGATACGGTTTGCTTGGACTGTTACAATAAGGTTCCACGTTTAATATTTTTAAGAATTGAGAAAACAAAGTCAAAAACATAAGAGACAAAAGAAAAAATATTCATAATAGACCCCAATGGGCCTATGATTTAATGATATCGGTTGCTCCCAACAATCTGATGGTTGTGCGTTCAAATCACTTTTTATCAACAAAATCATGCGGTGGTTCCGTCCAATGCACACAACTTGGTCGACAAGAGTAACTGTTTGGGTCTACAATCTTTAATATGGTCAAAACCATCTTTAAAGTTCATATAAAATTCAAAAATATATATACAAAGAAATTATAACCAAGATTGAGTTCTGGAAACAAGACATGCGACTAAGAAAACAAGCAATGTACAATCACTAACGAATAAAAGTTAACTACAGGTGGCAAAATAGGAAACTTGAAACAAGTAATTTTATGAAACTTGAAACGTGTTCAGTTCACTTTTTATCCTTAATTGACAGTTTTTTGAAATTGTTATAACTAATTAACTAGTTTGTCAACTGTCTATAAGGTTTTATGAATTAGAAATACATGTTGGATAGGGGTGTAATTGAACCGAATCGAAAGATAAAATGTTCGTGTTCGTTCGTTTAGATTTTAGCGACCAAACATAATTCCGTTTTCATGTTCGTTTGTTAAGGAAAAAACATTTGTCAAGGAAAAGGCGTTTGTTATGGAAAAAACGTTTGTCTAAGGAAAAGAATTTTGTTAAGGAGAAGAATTTGTATATGTCTGTTCATTAATTGTATAAACTTCAAGAATTTGTATGTGTCTGTTCGTTAATTGTATAAACTTTAATTTTAAACACTTAAGAACATATATACTACATTTGGTACAAGTGTTGATGTATCAACAACTAGCCATTTACAATTTAGTCCCTCTTGTTTACAAATCTATGCCCATCCAACATCGGAAGAAAAAAGAAATACGGATGAAAGAAATGACTATAAAAGTACCATTTGGCTTTTCCAAGGATATCACCCATTCCATTGTTTCTTTGTCCCATATTGATGAAAAAACAAAAATGGAGGGACCACATACTCTATAAAGTAGAGGCCCTAACCAAAAAAATAACTAAAATATTCGTTTATCTATTAAAAACCTACTAGCTTTGGTTAGAAGGGTATTTAGTTTTGAGGTTCGGTTATCTTAGTTTTTGGTTAATAACTGAAAACATAAGCAAAGAACGACTTAGGTAGTAATTTTAGAGTTTTATTTCAATTGGATTTAGTTAACAAGAACACCAAAAAGTTAAATGCATTTAATCAAAACGCTCATTCTATAACATACTAATCATTTGGTGTTTTGATTATTTGCTAAATTTTAAGATACTTAAGAACATCTTTACTACATTTGATACAAGTGTTGTTGCATCAACAACTAGCCATTTACAATTTTGTCCTTATTTACAAATCTATGCTCATCTCACATCGGATGAGAAAAGAAATGACTGATCAAAAGGCCCCTTTGGCTTTTCAAAAGAATTCATTCATTCCATTGTTTCTTTGTCCCATATCGATGAAGAAAACAAAAGTGGAGTGACCACATACTCTATAAAAGTGGAGGCCCTAACAAAACAATAAATGAAATATTCGGTTATCTATCTTTAAAAACCGAATAGCTTCGGTCAGAAGCAATTCGGTTATTCATTCTTGAAACTTGGGTGAGCTCAATTTTTGGTTAATAACTGAAAACTTAAACAAAGAGCGACTTGGGTTGGAGTTTTAAAATTTTATTTCATTCGAATTTAGTTAACAAGAACACCAAAAAGTTAGAATGCATTTGATCAAAACACTCATTCTATACCATACGAATCCTTTGGTGTTTTATTTGCTAAATTTTTATGTTGGGGTTTATATAGTAGTGTCTGATGAATTAGACGAAAGTCCAATCCTGCATAAAAAAACACTTTGTGAACTTTAAACTTTGACTAAAAATGATTAATAATTCAAATAACTCACCATAAGCAACGTGCAGATTGTTGATCACAACTAACAAGCTTATCAGCATGGTTGATCACAAATTATCCAAAAGACACATTTTTTTTTAGGTAGAATGACATATATCCTCCTATTTTCAACTTTAATTACATATATACCCAACTCAAAACTTCAATTACATATATCTCTCAACAAGAGATAAATGCCGCTAAAAAGCTGAGGGGGGGGGGGGGGATATTGGGATTTAGAAAGGAAAAGAGGCAAGAGGTATCGAGTCTTTGGTTATGATACCACACGTATCTTATATTTATGCATGTTCCTTTACAATGAGATACAAATGGTATAAATAGACTAGGAACCATAAATAGCCAACCCATACCAAGTTGAAGTATTAAACATTATACATTATTACTATGAAAAGTTTTTGGTGGACTTATAGTTTGATCACTCATAGGAGGAATTTGTTAATATAAACATATACACACAACCTGTTTTATAGAAGAGAACTTCAAGTATTCACTATCTTGGGTTTGGACTGCTCACAGCTTCCAAGTTAAAGGGTATGTATCCACTTTGATTATTTGGTTTACCATTGGAAGTTTTGTCTGCTTGCAAACAGTTCTTGAGCTCTACCACCACATTGTTCATGGTTGGCCTTTTGATGGATGTGTGGGAAACACAGGCAATAGCCAATTCTACTATCTTCCAGGCTGCATTGATGTTAAAGTCCCCGTCTAACCTAGGATCAATTAAATTATCAACACTTCCTTTTGCAACCGTTGAATTAACCCAGCCAATTATGTTTATGTCTCCTGATATTGCTCGTCGGCTTGTAATCAACTCCAAGAGTACTACCCCAAAGCTATACACGTCACTTTTCTCAGTCAACCTGTTAGTTAAGTAATACCTGCAAAACAACATGCATTTAAAATTTGGGAAAATTGCCACGAAGTCGTAGAAACAGTTTATGAAAAACGTTGAAGAGAAAAACTCACTCTGGGTCAAGGTACCCACGAGTGCCGGCAACTACTGTTGATACATAGGTTGCATCTTCAGTTGTAAAAGCTCTGGACATCCGAAAATCTGCTAGTTTTGCCTGGAAACCTTCATTCAACAATATGTTTGAAGGCTTCACATCTCTATGGACTATTGGTGGCCTGCAACCATGATGCATGTACTCTAGCCCTGTATATTGAGACATGCATGTGAAACTTGTTAAAGTTTGTGCTTAAGAAACCCAAAAAGTACAAGCCCGTGTTAAGTAATCTTATTATACTAACCTTCTGCTGCATCACATGCAATTTGTAACCTTGTTTCCCAGCTCAAGACATTTGGACTTCCATCTGATCAAGTAATAAAAAAGTAAAGATATTACTCAAGACAGTATTGTGTTTTAGAAGAACTTGAATCACATTGCAATATTGACAAGAAGACAATACGTGATGTTTTCGAAAGGATAAACATGTACACCACGTATGGCGGCACACAGGCAGTGGTGGTGGTCACGCTCACGCTCACACTCACTAAGGTGTGTAGTGGTTAGCGAGTGTGATCCAAAAAGAGTGGGTGAGGTGTTGTGTTGTGATTGGTGGATGAAAATTAAAAAAATAAACCTTGCCCCACTCCCGTTGCTACACCCACAAAGCCTCTCCCACGCCCCTGGCCACAAAGGGGCGGCGCGTGTTCCACGCCCCTCTCTCACGGTGGTACTACATATAGCCTAATACGTATTGTATGTCGCAATGACACTTTTCTTGTAATGGTATTTAAAATAAGGACGATGCGTTAAATACATTCGATTACCAAATAGATGCTTTTCAATGTTCCCATTAGCCATGTACTCGTAGATAATCCCCTTGTGGTTGTTGTCATTACAATACCCAACTAGTGAGGTTATGTTTTTATGACGGACATCCGTTAGAAGCTTCACCTGTACAGACAAAATTTTCTTAGTATTCCATGTTACTGTTTAAGAGTTCGCTTCCACATTCATTTAGGAGGTTACTGTTTAAGCATCCTTGGTTATTTAGCCAAGCATAATGAAAAGCTAATAGTACTTTTTTTTAACTAATGGAAAGCGTTTACAGCATTGATCGACATAAACTACCTCTGCCTGAAATTCCTTGTACCCTTGAAATGATGATTCAGTAAGCATCTTCACAGCAACCTGGTCATTACCATTGTACCCATGGTACACAGTTCCAAACCCTCCCCTCCCAATAACTGTCTTGAAGTTGTTAGTAATATTCTTCACCTCAGAAAATGTAAACTGTTGATTTCTCGGTGTAAACAACTCATCATTTGTGATCAAATCTGTATTCACTGATTCAAACACCGATTCCCAATCAGATAAATAACCATATATTAACACATCATGGAAAGTTCATATTATGTACCCAACAAGTCAATGAGAACATAACATTCATATTATAGCACATAATCTACTATGTCAAACTTTTAAGCATACAATTTTCTTGAAACATAAACCTTCAACATGAAGTATGGACTCACCTTTGTTGTTAGAAGATGAAGATACTACTTGTTGATCGTTGCTCACTCTTTGTGAACTTCCTAAAAGTGGTCAGTAGTATATATACATACAAAATATTAAGTAATTTTCGGTAAAAACAGTAAAAGTGAAAGCATGCATTAATGATTTAATGTACATTGCATTCTTTTTGAGCCATAGAATGGTTGTTAGCCTAATTGTTTAAACCAAGTTTGGATAAACGTTACTGGTTATTAGTAATAAATACTTAAGTAATAACCATTATTGCAATCCCGATTTTCAAGCGATTCAGAAAAATCAATTCAGTGTAGAAAACCCAAAATTGATTCAGGATAATCGATTCAACGTGAAAGAAGATTGATTCAGAAGCAAAATCGATTCAGAACCAGAAAGTAACGAAGGACCGAATGAACCACAGAAGTGGAAATCATAAATCGATTTTAGAAAAATCGACTCAGTCCTTGCAGAAACGAAATCAGAAACAAAGAAGACGGAGTTTTTTTAGAAAATTGTTGAAGAAAACAGTTTGTGTTCTTGCTGCTGTTGTATACCAGATCTAGAAAAGAAGAACCAAGGATATCTCCTGTTCCTTGGTTATGAAAACAGAAAAGAGAAGATTGTAATCGATAAGGAAGAAATGGGACCTGAAATTCTTGACTCGTTTGTTCCGATCGAAGACCCGAAGCATCATAAATCGTTAGGTGTTGTTGGTTATTGCCTTGAATCCAAGAAATCAGGTATCGAATTGTTGAACTGAATATTGTTAAAGAAGAATTATTGTTCAAACATCTGGAAGAGAAAATCAGTGTTTCCTGTTTTTTTCTCACGGAAGACAGAAAAGGCATTTGTTTGCCTTGTTTCTATCCGTAGACCAGAAAGGAAGAAGAATAAGTTCTGTTCATGTCCTATTTGAAGTCCAGGTAACAAAATTAAAAGAATCAAGAAGGTTTTAAACCATAATCAAGCAGTGAATTATCAGTGCAATTCAGAATCTCAGTCACAAAATTTCAGGTTCTATATTTCAATTATTTTGGAATTTCAGTTTATTAAATAACTACAGTTTTAGTTATTGGATATTAACTTATTAATCCATGTGGGTCAAGTTATGGGTCAATTATGTCAATAGGTTAGAGTTGTATTTAGTAGTAGATATGTAATGTATAAAGTGCAAGGGGATATTACCATATACACGTGCTTGTGTATACGGCAATGAGAAACGGCACCACCAAGGGATGCAACGTTTCAAAGCAACGATTAGGGATTTCCAATTAGTATAAATAGAAGTCAAATTGAGTCTGTAAAATTAACCTTTGTTCATTCAATAAAAGATTAGTTTGATTATATTGTGTGTTCAATTGTTCAAAGAGGAGAAGACCAACAGTGGTATCAGAGCCAAAGGTTGACCGAATCGATTTGGTGTGAATCGATTTAGAGAATAGAGAGTTGATTCAGAGGATTCGATTGACTGAAGATCGAATCAGGGAAGATCAAAAAGAAGACAGAGTACATACCGGTTCTGTGACGGAGAGAACGCCGGAACCGAGACCAGAGGATTAAAACGGTTGATTGAGAAAACCGCCGTGAGCGCCTGCCGGAGGAGAAACCGCCGGAGACCGATTCAGAGAGAGAGTGAGAGAACATACCGGTTGCGGTTGCCAGAGAAGGAAGAAACGTTGCCGCCGATTGAAAAAACACAGGGACGATTTGAGAGAAATCGAACCCAGTGTTTGTTACTATTGTTGACCGACGTTCGTGAACCAGAAGAAGAGGGAACCATCTTGCGGTGTTAGTGAATCAGAGAGATTCGAAGAAGAAGAAGAAAAGGAGGGTGGTTGTCTGCTTGTTCGCGAACCAAAATTGGAGAAGAAAGAAAATCTTTGAGCCCTAATTTTGGTGTAACTGTACGACGCCAAGAAGAAAAGGGAGAAGGCCAGTGGGCCAAGAGTGGACTTTTTGTGGGCCGGCTTACAAGACAAGAAAGAAACAATCTTGTTTTTGTTGCTTGTTCGTGGAACACAAAAAAGGGAAAAACAAGATTAGAACAAAAAAAAAGGAGTGGTTTGTTTTATTGTTTGAGAAATAAAACAAAACGACATAGAGACCGTCACTAAAAGAGACGAGACAAGAGACGAGCGGTGTTCGTGGTGTACGACATCAAAGAGACGAGAAAAGGAGAAACGAGAGGTGTTCGTGGTTTGCGTCACCAAATTCAGAGAATTAAAAGTACGCGTAGAGAATTCGCGAGATTCCAGGTTTTACGTTCTGATTACCTTGGAATTTAAAGTTTATAGAGTTATTGCAATTTAGAGGATTAAATTAGATTAGAAATTGCATTTGAGACTGTGTTAGAAAGATACACGAGTTCGTTTTGGTTTTAGAAGAAAACCTAAGTTACGATGCCAGAGGAATCAAACAAGGAGATAATAATACATAAGGAGATGAGTTCTGTTTCCAATTTTAAATGTCCTGTCCTAAAATCTACAAATTATGTCGTATGGGCAATTTGTATAAAAACCATACTTAAGGCAAACGGACTATGGGAAATGATAGAACCGAGTGCGAGTACGCAAGTTGACGAGAAGAAAGATATGGAAGCGACAGCGCATCTATTTCAAGCATTACCAGAAGAGATGATATTACAAGTGGCAAGTTGTAAAAGTACAAAAGAGATTTGGGATGCACTAAAGACAAGACATGTCGGTGTAGAGAGAGTGCAAAAGGCACGTCTACAGACACTTAGAATAGAGTTTGAAATGTTGAGAATGAAGGAGGAAGAGAGTATAGACATGTTCACTGCAAAGCTAAATAGTATTGTTACTAGAGCAAAAGGTTTAGGATCAGTATATGATGAACCAACTTTAGTACGGAACTACTAAGTGCTGTACCAAAGAGGTTTGCTCAAATAGCTGCAACCATCGAGCAATTCGCTAACCTAGATACAACTCTAGATGAGACAATTGGAAGGTTGAAAGCCTTTGAAGAAAGAACCAGTTTAACGGATGTAAGCCCGATGAACAGTCAAGATAGACTTTTGTTCACAAAACATGACAAGGACTATGGCGGAGGAAGACATTTTAAAAACCGTGAACAAAGAAGGTTTAATACATCATAAGGCAATTGGCGTGATGAGAAATTTAGACAAAGAGGAAGAAATGTCTCGTATAACAATTTCAGGAACAAGAATGAAGATGGATATGACAGAAGGAGGAGAAGCCCTAGAGATCAAAACCATCCTAGAAGAGATGTTAGAGAAATAGAGTGTTACAATTGCCATAAGTTTGGACATTATGCATCGGATTGTCCAGAATCAGGTCATAGAAAGGAGGAGGCAAACCTAGTACAAGAGGATGTGGAACTGATCCTCTTGATGGCAGTTACAGAAGACAAAGAGAGATATGAAGAGAATAGTTCAAATGAGAAGGAAAACAATTACTCGACGTCATTAGCAAAGTATTTCAATGACGAAGAGCCGGAGTGGCCAGGATTAGTTACTAAGAGGAATCAAAAGCCCGAAGATGCAAAGTCGAAAGAGATGAGATCAGAGATAGAGATTGATATAAAGGGAAAGTTGGAGATGTGGAGATTAGACATGCTTCATGAGTTTGAAGTAAAGAAACAAGAACTTAAGACTGAGCTGAGAAACAGAGAATTAGAGTCTGAGAGAAAGATGAATGACAAAGAGAAGTCATTCGAAGATAAGATAGATAGAGAAATGGAGAATTTTAAGAGTTTAAGAAAAGCTACAAACAAAGAGATAAAAGAGCTGAAGTCAGAAAGAGCCGATCTAGAGAAAAAAGAGCAAGAGGTGCTTGCAAGTCAAAAACATCTAAAGGATGAGCAGCCAAAAGAAAAGAAACGTGAGAAACATGGAAGGATGACATCAAAGAGTCTACATTCAGCAGAGAACAAGATTGACAAAGGAGCTGAGGCAAGTCACAAGAGAAAGAAACAAGAAACAGTTGGTGACTTACCATTCAAAGATGAACTAGTCAAAGCAAAGAAAGGCGGACCAGTCAAAGTTCAAGAAGATAAAATGACACAAGTGGAAGAAGATGAGTTACAAGGTGAAGATGATCAAGAAAGATGCGCAGATATAGAACATACAGTTCGTGATGAAGACAAAGTTAATACTTCAAGTAATGAAGACAAAGTTGATGCTTCAAGTGATGAAGACAAAGTCAAAGCATTTAACATTTATCAGAATGGAAGAAAGCCAAAGATTAAAGACAAGGACCTACTAGAAGCAGCTCAAGATAAAGATGATGGAGCTTGAAGATATTGAAGGCATGGATTAATAAATTAGGGGGGAGTATTGGATATTAACTTATTAATCCATGTGGGTCAATTATGTCAATAGGTTAAAGTTGTATTTAGTAGTAGATATGTAATGTATAAAGTGCAGGGGTATATTGTGTCAAAATAGAAAAGTAGAAACTTACCATATACACATGCTTGTGTATACGGCAATGAGAAACGGCACCACCAAGGGATGCAACGTTTCAAAGCAACGATTAGGGATTTCCAATTAGTATAAATAGAAGTCAAATTGAGTCTGTAAAATTAACCTTTGTTCATTCAATAAAAGATTAGTTTGATTATACTGTGTGTTCAATTGTTCAAAGAGCAGAAGACCAACATTAGTAAAATCATATTAAAAATTTAGCGATTTCAATTAGAATCATTGTTGGTTTAGAAGAAAACCAAGGTAGTATTACCATTTGAAAATTTTGGTTGTTAGAGAATTCCCTATTAAGAAAAAGAATTTTAGATATTTCGAAGAAGCTAAGCTGAAATGGGAGATAAACCAGATCAAAACAAAACCATGGTAACATATAGAGAAACCGGTCCTTCCTTGTCTACTTTCCAATGCCCGTTGTTGAACAACACGAATTAAACAGCTTGGTACTCTGAATGAAAGTTTTATTGGAGGCTAATGGACTATGGGAAGTAATAGAGAGTAACACGTCCACATATATAGATGTAAAGAAAGATAAGTCATCATTAGCTTATTTGTATCAAGGATTGCTTGAAGACCTTACACTACAAGTTGCAAGTTGTAAAACCTCAAAGGATATATGCGATACACTAAAGGCCAGATTCGTTGGAGTGGATGAAGTGCAACAAGCACGATTACAGTCAGTAAAATTGGAGTTTGAAAAGCTACAAATGAGAGAAGATGAAACCATAGATTCTTTCACCGCAAGAATTACAAACATTGTCACTAAAGCTGCTATATGTGGATCAACATATGATCAACCAACCTTAGTGCGGAAACTTCTAAACTCCGTACGAGAAAGGTTTATTCAAATAGTAGCTTTTGTTGAGCAATTCATTGATTTAAGCCGAACTACCCTCGATGCAACTATTGAAAGACTAAAGACATATGAGGAAAGAATTAATTTCAAGAAAGGTAGCCTAGAAGACAACCAAGAGAAACTTTTGTACATGCGTTATGATAACAAGTTCAAACAAGGAAAACGTTTTAGTAGACATGGGCAAGGTAAGTTTAACACATCTCAAGGAAATTGGGATAAGGGAAAGTTCAGACAAAAAGAAGGAAATGCATTTCAGGATAACTTCAAAAAGAATAATGAAGATGATA
Organism: Smallanthus sonchifolius; assembly: GCA_023525975.1. Classification (NCBI taxonomy): domain Eukaryota; kingdom Viridiplantae; phylum Streptophyta; class Magnoliopsida; order Asterales; family Asteraceae; genus Smallanthus; species Smallanthus sonchifolius. The sequence goes on along the minus strand of CM042034.1, from coordinate 85,414,377 downwards.
GAAGGAAGAGTTAGATGTTATATTTGTAATAATTTGGGTCACTATGCCTCATATTGTCCAAAACTAAACCACATAAAGAAGAGTCAAATCTCGTGCAAGAAGACGAGAAACCAACACTCCTAATCGTACAAGTTCAAAATAAAGGCGTGGAATAAATTGTTGGTGTTAAAGACAAAGTTCATGAAGACAAAGATGGTGATGGTGATGACGGAGGCAAAAACTTCATGAATTATTGTAAATAGTTAAAAGGTTACTTGTAGAGATGGTGCCAACACATGTACTAATTCACAAAGTTTTTGGGAGGGGGATATATATATTATGTTATATGATGACAATGTCAACAATCTTACAAACCTTTTGTTTTCCGTCGTTTAATTATCCATACGATGGCTAATGCTGCCAATAGCACGATGACAGCACCAATTGTTGCTATCACTGGAATAACAACTTTATTGCTCTTTTTTTTCCTGCATGAACCTTCGAGACACGAGCTTATATCTTCATCACTGGTTGATTCAATGCTGATAATGTAGTTAAGGTTAGAACAAAGGATGCAATTGTTTGTTTGATTGTTCTTTCAGTGCAGTTATAAAGTGAGGAGCAAACCTCAGCAACAACGATCCTTCCTTTGACTTTGCTAGAAGTTCCGCTGGAAGTGGTCTTGTGAAATTGTTTCCCCTTAAGTTGCTATAAGGAAACCATGTAAGATCATTATGCATCGTGTAAAAGCTTTTGATCTTGTTATATATATATAGCATCAAGAGTATATGGTTTCTTCAGACAAATAGTGAGGAAAAAGGAACACAAAGAACAGTTCACGTTCTTTTTAGAAAAGGATTACAAATGGTTCGTAGGATTCTATCTGTTTTATTTTCCTATTTAGTGTAGTTTCATTTTAAGTAGGATTCTTTGAACATTTAGGACTTAGAAGATAACATCTAAGTGTTATATTAGTATAATCATATTATTAGCTTTCTTAAGCACTAATTTTATTTGGCCAGTCGGTTCTTTATACATGTTTCATGTTTTTCTATCTTCTACTCATTCATGAACCAGATTCAAAATCTAGTTTACTTAGACCTCTGACAAAAGACACCACGTAGCGCGTTATAGCCCCTATTGACAACAGGGGCAGGATCAGAAGCAGGTCACGCTGCTACAGAAGGTTTCAATAGTTCAGCTTGTCCCGGGAGCACGGTCAGTTATGATACCCACCCAACATTGGGGTCACTTTATTTTGTTGCCTTATTTAGCTTATCTTTGTTTATAAAATGAGGTCTTCACCTCACAACAAGTTATATATCCCGAAACTATGACTACAAATCCTTAATACCAGGTGACTTACAGAATTCTCAAGTGGTCTTGTCGAGCGAGAAACTCAGGCACATCACCTGTCAAGTTATTGTAAGACAAGTCCCTGAAGAAGAAGAAGAAGAAGAAGAAGAAGAAGAAGAAGAAACAAAGAGAAATAAGCTCTTTACAAATTGCTGATAGAAGATGTTAACTTAATATGTTAAAAGACTCCAGAAATATAAGAGAGAAATAACTTACAGTGATTGTATCATAGTGAGATTAGCTAAGGCAGTAGCTATCTCTCCACTCAATCTGCTAGAGGAAAGATTCCTGCATTAAATTTGCTCGAGTAGTTGTCAATGGTTGCAAAATGGAACTATTATAAAGTGATGGTCGTGAAATGGAATATATACAGGGAAATGATTTTAGCTGCCCCCGGGTCACTATAGTTGCAGCCAAGACCATCCCAAAGAAATGCATGTGGAATACATGGATCTCCTTGCCAGTTTCTCTTTAACCCATATGTAGACTTGATACTCCAGATTGCAGCAGCTAATGTAACAAAAAGAGAAAGGGGGAAGACCATGTTTTAAATGAAAAAAAATGCTACTAGTAACACACACACACAAATACGGTATACCGTCTTGGTCTTCTGTTTGCTGTAGCTGGAACTGCAAGGTATGATACATCTCTATTGCATTGATGAGAGGAGGAAGGGTCGAATTAAGTGTTCTATTTATTTCAAATGTATAGCTTGAGAAACCGGTAAGAGGAGATTTGCTTTCAATGGTGATTGTGTTACTTGATGGAGAAAGTGGTCCATACCAGAGGTCCCCTTTCAGATAAATATTGAATTCTCTGGTCTGGTTGCTTTCTAGTATTTCAACTTCAGCAAGATATACTTATAGGTGATATAAGTATTCAACACGAGGGATATGTTATCTGTAGAGATAGTAGGTATAATGGCAGTGCTCATGACTCTTGATGGTACTTCTGAAGGCCCTAGAGAAACTCTATTAGAAGTCTGTACCACTCTAGTGCCAGACAAAGGCCACGGATACCATATTCGATCATACTTATCATATCCGTACCTGTATCAGCAAAGAAATGAGCATAGCATAATTAAAAAGTCGGTCCCTAGACACGGGAAGTTCATATATGTTGTATGGAAAGTCAACTGAAGTCAACAGTTAAAGTCCAACTGCTTAAATCCATCTGCAATAAGTTCAGGGGTGTGTTCTGCACTTTTGTCAAAGATTAACTTGAGGGGTTACTTTATATTTGTTTCTTAGTTTGGGGTATTGGGTGGAATAAGTTCGTTAACAGTTTGTTAATGGGATTTGGATTTAGGTTAGATTTGGGGATCATCTTTTTCATCCGAATTCATTTTTCATCTTCTTGTAATTTCATTTTCTTTCTCTAATAATTCATTATTAGAATAAGTTGAATAAAAAATCAATCATTCAAGAGTCTTGATCACTTGTTATCTAGTGTTTATAGTAACAAGTGGTATCAGAAAGTTGGTTGAGCTCGATTCTGATAACATTTCCGCAATGGGCGATCAAGATGGTGTCAACCAGATTTGAATTCGACCGAAAAATAATTTTAGTTTGTGGAGGGTGAAGATGCGAGCATTGTTGGTGCACAATGGCATTGTGGATGCCCTGAAGGGTGAAGATAACATGGCGACGAATCTCACAGACAAATAGAAGAAAGAGACCATGGAGAAGGCCCATAGTATGATTATACTGAGCCTGGGTGATGGTGTATTGAGAGAGGTATCCAAGGAGAATTTGACAGCCAGAATTTGGTCAAAATTGGAGACCCTGTATATGACCAAATCTCTGGCAAATCGATTGTACGTGAAGAAGCGATTATACACATTCCAGATGGGGTCAGGGAAATCCTTGGAAGATCACATAGATGAGTTCAACAACCTTGTCTTGTATTTTGAAAATATTGAGGTTGAATTGGACGAAGAACATCAGGCAATTATCTTTCTAACCTCTCTTCCAGATACTTATGAACATTTTGTAGATACTCTTATGTATGGTCGAGAGTAGGGGTGTTCACGGTTCGGTTTGAAACCGCGAAACCGTTCAAACCAGTCATCGGTTTGGTTTCACGGACGATTTTTTTGTGTTACGGTTTCAAAATTTTTAAACCGTAATGAACGGTTTGGTTAACGGTTTATAGCAAAAACCGACCATATAAAACCGGACCGTTAGGTTTAAACATGTAACAGCTCAAAATTTCCTATAGAATATAAGGATTTAAAATGCCAAGAATTAAAGTCCAGGGGTTAAATAGCAATTATTTCAAAGTTAGAGAGTTTAAAAATATTAAATTCTGAAAGTTGGCCGGTAGCGGACCGCTACCAAGGTCCTAACGGTCCGCTACGTGGAGAGGAAGCAAGCAATGATGAGATGCCACGTCATGAGACGCGTGTCTTATGACTAAGCCATATGGCGGACCACTAAGCATTTGGTTAACGGTCTGCTAGCCGCAATTTGAACCCAGACCACGAGGAGCTGACACGTGTCTAAGTGACTCACTGACACCCGTTGGGTGGCGGACCGTTACCACCCTTGATAACGGTCCGCTACGCCAATTAGGCCGCCATAAGGGGTGGTGGACCGCTACGCTTCTGTGTAACGGTCCACTACGGGTGCCATATTGCCCTATAAATAGAAATCGATGGTCAGAACCTTAGACTCCATATTCACACACAAAAACACACTCACCAGCACACACTTAGCCTAGGGATTTGTGCCAGAGTGCCAGTACGCGTTCGGAAATCCAGTTTCTAGTCTTACGCCTTTAAATTACGGAAGATAGTGCTGAGTTAAGCATACGGCGAGGTGTTGTCCGAGGTGTTTAAGATACTATTGATACGATAAGCTGAAATACTGTGCAGGTGAGTTCCTCTTAATTAAATGTGTATAGTTACATAGTTGTTATTTGAGATATTCCTGATGTGATGCCCTATTCCAAGTATATAGAATGCATATTAAGTACTTATTATGTTCCGAGAGTGGACGGGACCTACGGGTGGATGTTTATCTTATCTTACTGGTGAAAGGTAGGCCAGTAGGATATGATAGTTGTCCATTTTATACTGGTGAAATGTAGGCCAGTGGCGGCAACGGTTGACCATTTATATATATGACAAAAGTTTATTAGTTTTATGTAAACTAATGGATGGGGCATGGGATTGCTGGTGATTGAATAACAACCATGTGGTAAAGATTCATGAACTCACCAACTTATGTTGTCCCAGTTGTTTCTATTATTTTTAAGATTATTGCAGGTGGACCTTTTAATGGCATTCCAGATAGATAATGTATGTGGATAGTTATGAGGATGGTCAGAGGATTGTAATGGATGAAGGCATGCTTGGAAGAGTTGTAAGCCCTGTGGATGTTTTGAGTTCCTTGACAGGGACTGATGTTTGTTAGTATGGTTTAGTTTGTAATAGAAGTTTGTTTTATGATGTAAAACAATTAAGTTATAAATGAAAGAGGTTTTATGATTTAGGTTCCGTTGTGTGTTATGTACCATACATCACGTCTAACTGGTGCCTGGGACCGGGGTGTGACAAAACATATATATATTTTTAATATTTTTTATTAAATACATTTAATTATATATATATATATATGTAACAATGATAAACAATATATTAAACTTAGTTGGGCTAAATGACTAATCATATTCATATATATCATATTATTGGGACTTTGAGCTTAAACTCTCGCAACTTTATTTTGACAACTTTATTTGGACACAGTCATGACCTTCTTTGTTAGTTTGTTTTAATGTATTTGATACCTTATTTTTTTTAAATCTAGAGAGTTTGTTCTTACTACAAATCTAGATAACTTGTATTTTTCTTGTCTAATGAGAATTCTAGACAGTTTTTGGCAACTATATTTTGGATAGCTTTTAGACATTTTTTTTATTTCATACCATTTTTGGATAACTTGTATAAAAGCCCAATGAGCTCAAACCGTGAAACCAAACCGGAACCAAACCGTTAGGTTTGAAATTTCAACGGTTTGGTTTTGGTTTACAAAAATAAAAAACCGTTACTAACGGTTTGGCTCACGGTTTGACCGAAAAAACCGCGAAAACCGGACCGTGAACACCCCTAGTCGAGAGACACTAACTATAGAAGAGGTTCTAGTTGTCCTTAATTCCAAAGAATTTAAGAAGAGGTCTGATCCTAAAGAAGAAGGTGGAGAGGGGATGATAGTGAGAGGGAGGTCTGATCAAAGAGGCCCAAAGTTCAAGAGTGGGTCAAGGTCTAAATCAAGGTTCAAGAGGAAGTTTTTTGTCTGCAATTCAGAAAAACACTTGAAGAGGGATTGTCCTGAGTGGAAAATAAAGAGGAATGAGGCAAGCAACTCTAAAACTAGTAGCAATCATACTACCCAAGACGATTCTTCAGAAGGATATGAAACTGCGATGTCTTATGCATTTGAGGCCTGGTCTAGGAGTAACTTAGATTATATTGGGTTCAAAGTGTTTGGATCCCTAGCATATGCACATGTGAACCAAGGAAAGTTGGAACAAAGGGCTTGTAAATGTGTGTTTATGGGATACCATGAGGGAGTTAAGGGCTATAGGTTGTGGAAGATTGAGGGTAGTCCTAAAGCTATAACTAGTAGGGATGTGGTATTTAATGAGAAGTCATGTACAAGGATGTGGTTAGGAGACATAGTGAAAATGTTATTAACGGTTAAGAGGAAGTTCAGATTGAGGTGGAACACAGTGTAGGTGATGATGCTAATACTCAGTCCGAGGTGCAAATGGAAGAAGGCACTACTAGTTAAAACTTAGCTAAGGATAGGCCAAGGAGATATATTGTCCCTCCATTGAGAATTAGGAATAATTACGATATTTCAGTAATGGCATTCATGGCTGCAGAACATGAATCAACTTTTGAAACATTAACATATGATGAGGCACTATTGTCAAGGGATAAAGCAAAATTGTGTAAAGCTATGGAGGAAGATATGGAGTCTCTTAAGAAGAATGGCACATGGGACTTAGTTAGGAAACCATAAAGTCAGAAACTTGTGTCATGCAAGTGGATATATAAACTCAAAGAATGGTACCAGGGGTTGAAGGACCGAGATTGAAAGCAAGATTAGTGGCAAAAGGATCACTCAGAAAGATGTAGTGGATTACACAGAGATCTTCTCACTAGTGGTAAAACATACTTCCATTAAAATGTTGTTGTCTATTACTGTAGTCTTGGATTTAGAACTGGAAAAGTTAGATGTTAAGACAACATTTTTACATGGTTATTTAGATGAGACTATCTTTATGAAACAGCCATTGGGCTTTAAGGAAAAAGGTGATGAGGACAAGGTGTGTTTGTTAAAAAGGTCTCTGTATGGGCTCAAGCAATCTCCTAGGCAATGGTATAAGAGATTTGATGGGTATATGGTCACTGTAGGGGCTACCCCCTGCGGTGACCCAGTTGTCAGCCCAAAGAAGACAACCCCATCTTGGAAAGGCCCATTAGGGTAAAGGCCCACAACATTTGTTATAAATAGGCACATAACCTCCTTCATTTCACAGGTTCTTCTCCCCCATTTTCACTACACTCTCTTCTCCCTTATATATATTTTTCTCTCTACTATATGGAGAGACGTATATGTATAACTTGATGATGATACTGACTTGAGCGTCGGAGTGCCTTTCGGGGGCAACCCCCGGGCCCTCTAACGAGCATTTCCTGTGGATGCAGCTCTAATCAAGACCCAAGAAGATGACGGAGCTGACCTCATATAGTCATGGAGGAGCCCTTCAGGGTCGCCGTGACGGGACTAATGTCGATACGTGTCGTAGGTACTCTTCCGGGAATACTAGAAAAGAGCAACCTCTATCCCTTACCCCTTAGTAGAGATACGGGATGCTACATTGGCGCCATCCGTGGGACCTTGTGTCCAAACACAGCCTGAAGAACTCCTATGCCACTCAAACACATTTAAAATAAGGAAAGAAAAACAACTAGATGGCGAACATCGGGAAGGAAAGAAAAACAACTAGATGGTGAACATCGGGAAGGAAGGAAAAACAACTCCATCCGAGACACCAGTTCCTATAGATCCGACCCCTCCACATGACGGTCCAGACCCTGCGGTCTTTTGTATGGTTACGGATCTGTCATAACCCGCATTTTCGTCGCTTGGTACCCACCTTGTTTCAGCGTTTATGGATCATGGTACACGCTTTATGAGCCACGACCTGTAAGTCCTCAACAACTTTCCACCATGTTCATCTTAGTTTGAAATATGCAATATAAAACTATTCCATGGAAGATAGGCATGCATAGTAATAACCAACGAGTAAAGTGCATGACTTGTGAAGATACCCAAATCGTAGAGTGAAGCTAGGGGTACAAAACTTGTTACACAAAGTATATCTTCCCTAGTAAAGGAACTCAAGATGTAGAGTGAAACTATATCTCTACATCGGAAAGAGAAAGTCTACTGATTTGGTCTACAATGTGACCATCCAAGTGTTCAAATGTCAAACATGACAGGTTAAGAAAGCCTTTTTTAAAGTGTGTCAGTAGCTAAACAGTTTTTTAGGAGAAGATAAGGGAAAGAGAGAAGGACTTGTGATTGAAATAAAAAAAAAAAGAGGAAGGCGGTAGACTATCTTCACACGTTAAAGAGTACAACTTATAGTGCACTTTTGAAAGATAAAGGTTTGGTGGGTATTCACCATATTGACTTTTGGGAGACAAAGTCTGCCACATCTTTTGAAATTTTACTGCATGCATGCCAAAATGTTTTCTCACACATCTGAGCACATAAATGACAAGGGAAATGCCATGCTAGGTGATGAAGGATTTAATTTGGTATCTAGATGGGGTGGACACACCAACGCACGACAAGGGGGGGAAGAACAGAAACATCACGGCTAATATCCCTAGTTAGAGGGTTTAACAGATCACCAAGTTTTATGAACAACAATAGTTAAAGAAAAATGATTCCAAAGCCAAATTACGAGATCTTTCTTGCGTGGTCTCCTCGGTGAGAAACAGATATGAGCAATCAAGTACCACGACGTTACTTAAAGAAGTAGTAGTATCGAAATCCGATGTTACTCATCAGAATATTAACCGATGATCAAGAGGTACGTTAAAATGTCAAAGAAAGCCAACGAATGTAGTCCGATAGCAGAGCCGGAGCTCGCACTGCCTGACACACATTTGGTTCTTTCTAATAAAATAAAGATATACTTGTTGCTCCTTTTCTAGGACACGACAAGCTAGATGTACGAAGTTGGTCCAACGACTCGTCTTAAGACCACACGAGCCGGAAAAAAATCAGTTAAAAGAAGGTTTCCATCTCTATTTTCTAGACACGGGCAGGCCGATGGAATGGAACAATAATTTTGAGTGGTGGACTGTGATCACTCCACAAAATTCAACATAAGATGGACAATTGGGTGAATGATAATGTGGCATAAAAAGTTACTAATACATAAGCGTACCTACATACAGAAGTGTACGCATGATGGAGATCATGCATACCAATATGGATGTCTCTGTTTAGAAGGAAAGATACACCAGCAAGGCGGCGTAAACCTACTAGAGAAAAGGAAGTCTTCGGAGATGATGTAGCCACACGACTGAGTATAGTAGCCCGCTGACATCTTAGAGGGCCATTCGAAGAGTAGAATTCAGTTCGGCCACGGGTACCCTCAAACAAAATCTGAAAACAGGATTGTATGGGTTGAAACATAATCCGTCAGGCATAGATGAAGTTTTTAAGGTGAATGATAGTCGATGGGATGATATCATGAACAAGAAGACGGTCATAACATGGTACTGTCATTCGAAAGAGGTAACTTACGAACATAAGATGATGCCAATTCTGAATTTCTTAGTGAAAAATCAAACACTAGCAGCATATACAGGTTGAGATTAGAACTATGGGATGGTACATTAATGCCCCATATGGTGGGTAAGATGCAGATGGTGTTGGTAAAATAGCATGTATGATCAGAAAAAAGATGCGGAGACGTCTTGCATAGTTTTTCTCTAAGTAGCAACAATCGCTTCCAAATATGATTGAAGCATGAACTAAGCATCGAGATTATTATCAAATATCATCCCGATCACAACAATTATGACTTTAACGAGAGCAAGATAGAAGCCTCAGCAACGACATGAATAATCAAAAAGTCAAAAAGTTAACATCATTAATTCAACAGGAGAAAAAAGAGGATTTGAAGCGAAACATGTAGGGTTTAATCTTGACGGGTTCTAAACCAGGTCATCAGGTAGGATAATTGGAGCTTCGCGGGTCAAACGAGTTGCAGAATTTTAGGTTATTAATCACATGTTTATTATGTGTTTATTAAGTCAAAGTAGTGGGTCAAAGTCATGATTCATATTTCCTAGTTTTTAGGAGTCAATTTTGCACATGTGGTGCTATTTATTTAGAAGTCCAGGTCATAAGTTTTAATGTGGTTTTTGTTCTCTTTTGAAGTTTAATCAATATAACAAGTGTTTGAGTGAGTTTTCTTTGTAAGTAATTGGGCCTGAACCAACAATTGGTATCAGAGCTAAGGTTAAGAAACGAGGGTCGGTTTGAGAGTCGTCTTCGAGAGAGAAGGGCAGCAACCCTTAGTTGTGAGGATGAAAAAGTGTAGCAGGTTCTGGGTGAACTAAAGGGGGTTGAAGACGAAGCAACAACAAGGTTAAATGAGAAGGCAACAGATGCGGTGACAGTTGTTGATGTGGTGATTGTTGTCGTTTCAAAGAAGGAAAAAAAACGCAGCGGGCTGCGGGATTGAAACAGCAACAACGATTGGAACAAGGAGACATGTGTGGTCAACAAGAAGTAACGAACAAGACCTATGTGGTTTGATTACTAAAGATCGAGAAAGAGTTTTTGGATCGAGAATTCTGTGTGAATTGGTCGGAAGAAAATTCTCACCGGGAGAAGAACCTGTGTGGTTCGATCTGCAAGAGAAGGAGCGAGATCTGTGTGATCGGTAAGCGTTCGATCAAGAAGAAGTTCTGCGTAAACCAATTAAGTGGAGGAGCGTTTTTCATGAACGATTTCTGTGTGAACTAAGGAAAGAATCTGTGTCATTCTAGGGTTTAATCGAGGGAGGAAGATCAAGACCTGTGTGGGATGAAGAATCTGTGTGATCGAGGGTACAAGCCTGTGTGGCTGTGTTACATGTCAAATAATAAGTAGAGGGGCCTTTTGTAATTGTAATATAGTGTGAGGTTGTAATTGTAAATTGGTATCATTGGTTCGTTTAAGTATACGAACCGGTTAATAGAATGGGGATCGATGATTTGAGTTTGACTCCTTCTTCTCTGTGTTTCTTCTTCTCTTCTTATCGATCTTGTGTTTGTGCTTGATTACCAATTTGTCACGTAATAGGCTGTTTTATGTGTTTTGAAGAGGCTGTGAGTGAGCCGAACGTGGGTCTGTGTGAGTCACGGAGACTGAGAACAAGAGAAAAAAGAAGAAGGCGGATATGTGTGATCAAGAGGAGAGGAATCTGCGTGATTCATCAGGTTCGACAGATAGGGTTGAGTGTTGTGTGTTCTTCAAACAGTGACTCATGGCAAAAGAAAATCCGGGTGGTGGTACTGATCGGTGGAGACGAGGGTGAGAACCAGAGATCTGTGTGAGGCTGTCAGGTGGCAAACAACGGCGGTGACGGTTTTGGGTGGTACTATCAGGTCACCCGGGAGCAAAGAAAGAGAGACATGTTGTTTGTTCGGAAAAGAAAAGAAGGCAACCGTTGTTGTGGTGTTGATTTGGTGAGTGGTAAAAAAAAAAAAACCGAACATGTGGTCTTGTGGCTGGCGATGGTTAAGGCTGGTTTCCAGCAATGTTGTTGAAAGAGGCGGTGATTAGTGCAACTAAGATTGAAGGCGTTGATAACCTAGAAGAAGAAAATGAGTTTGAGACGTGCTTTAAAAGACTCTGAAGGGAATAAGAAGAAAGAAGACCCAGGAAGGAGAGAGAGACTTGAAGGAAGGGAAGTCATCTGAAGGGACTCAAAAAACTCCGAAGGAGAAGAACCAAGGCAATCAAGGCCTACGAAAGATATCTCATACAAAGATCATTTAGTACAGGGGTAAGTATTAACCTAAATTCAAAGGCTAGCAACATTGATTTTGAAGGCAATAAAGTGAAAAGGGCTATTCAAAGCCTTCATTGAAGGATGATGTATTACAAGTTCAACACTCCTAAAATACTTTAGTAGCATCGAACCGGAGGGCAAATAGGGTATAACATCATTACCCGTAGATACGGGTGTTAAAAAATATCCGAATACGAAACCGAACCCGAATTATCCGAAATTCTGAATCCGAACTATCCGAAAATTCGGATATCCGAATTTTCGGATTCGGATTCGGATATTAATATCGAAAATTTTCAGATAGTTCGGATATCCGATATCCAAAATATATTTTTTAATTATTTATTGTTATTTTTATTACACTTATTTCAAACCCTAAAAAGGCTCAATACCCTATTCAAATGAAATCTGCTTAGCCACCACTCCACGCCTCCACTACTCCACACCCTATATCTCTAATCCAGCCCTTCGTCCCGCCGACGACCGCCGCCACCCTTCGCTCCATCGTTCTTTGTTCCGGCGACACCCTTTGTTCCGACGTTCTTCGTCCCACGCTCCTCAAACCTCAAATCCGACCAAGATTGAAAGGTAATTACTAATTTATATGCGAAGCTTGAAGATTCATTTTCTAACTTTTTTTATCATTGGTGGAATATCTTTCATTTTCTAGCCAATCATCATATGTGAAGCTTGATTCAAACTGAATTTGAAACCAAATTTTGCTTACGTTGCACTCATTGAAGTGGGATGTAGATTTATGTTTAATGTTTTTTTATATGCTATCACCAAATGCTTATGGTATTTTATTGTAAAATGGTTTTTATTCGATCAAGAAAAGTTAGAAAGCAGAATTGCAAAATTGCAAAATCGAAAAATCAGATTTCGGATATCCGAATCCGTGTTCGAAATTTTGGATATCCGAAAATTCGGATACGGATTCGGATAGTTAAATTCAATATCCGAAATTCAGATATCCGAAATTTCAGATATCCGGTTTTGAACACCCCTACCCGCAGACCCCCGCAAGAGGGGTATGTTCCTCAAAAGTTCTCCGATTATGACAAACCAAGATTGCTCGGAGGAAACAAGCATGTTACTTTAATATCTAACTCGGACTACGATATCCTCGTGATGCATATATCGTTTCCTACAAAAGGCATAAGCGGTACAATCAATTACTTGTCTATATGTTGCGCTTTTTATTTGAATAATGATTTGTTACAAGTTAAATATTGCTAATATGATTTAACAACATTAAACTGAGAGGCTAACATGGTATATGGCTAGTAATGTTCAACTCCTTCATGAAAGTGTTGGGATCCCTGGACCAAAGATCCCCCTCGGGTGGAAGGAGAAATGATGCACCACCGATTAAATTACTTTAATGTTTTGTTTCATAAATACAAATACTACTAACAAAGTTTTGCAGAACCAATGGCCTACCGCGTGAAACCTTCTACCTTGAAGAATGCATACTTGCAAATGTAACATCCCGAAATCCCTATATATCGATAATTCGGGTAGTCGGACGACCCGAGCTTCTATTTAATAATATTTAGGCGTATGGAAATTTAACTTGCAAACTCGAGGGACCTGTGAATCGTTTTAAGCATAATCCCGGGATCAAATTGAGTGTATAATGAAACACGGGGACCCCAAATGAAAGTTCTTAATGTTTAAAGGGTTTGCTACGGGAAACCCTAGGCCACATTTGGCCTAGCTTGCGTGAGACGACAGGGGAAGGAGTAGTGCCTAGAAGGAGAAAGGAAACCGGCAAGGTGGACGAAGACGATGGTTACGACCGCAACGAGCGGGGGAAAATCTCTTAACACGAAAGGTAACCCTCACTTCTATTAGTTAATTTCCTTGTTTTCATTTAATACAAAAATCCGATTAGACTTGGGACTGTGATGACGGTTAGCAATGGGGACAAAGGGACAAGGTGGCCGACAGTGATGGTTGTGGACTACAGGTGGCGGCTGCAACCCTTGGTGGTAGTAGCTACCGGCGTAGCGGGGGCGGCAAGGATCGGGCAATCAGACGTCGGGTAGCGAGGGGAGGCAGCAGCTGTCGGGCGAAGGGGCTGCGCATGGGGTAGCTGTCGCACGTGGTGGTGCATCTAGTGTGCAGGAAAGCTTGAGTGAAGGCTGTCGGGAGTGGTGGTGATCGAGTACGCAGTGGCCATGGATATGGCAGTGGCGGCGAGACAAGAAGCCGACGGCGGCAGTTTTGGATGGTGGCAGTTCAGCGATGCCTTAATGAGGAGGACGGAGATGGTACACGACAACGATGCATGGCGGGTGACTCCCGATGGTGAATGGGGAAGAACACGGGGGGTTTACATCCGATTAGGGTCATGCAAACAGTGGGGTTTGCATGGACGTGCATGGAAAGGTGTTAGGGTTGAGGTTCAAGTGAATGTCATGCACACGTGCATGCATGGGATTTAAATGGTCCAGGTACACGGGTTTGTAAGCGGGTCCAGGGCTACCCGATTCGCGTGTACTCATGGGCGGGTTTTGGCAAGTGGGGATGATAAGCAGTTAAGACTGCGCATGGGGTTTAGTTATTTAATACAGTAATTCAACGTACGTTAGGGCATATTCTGATCATGTGATCATGCGTTTGTCAGGTTTGGATTTCGATCATGATCGGACGAGTTGCAGAGCATCCTTTGGGATCAGCGTAACCTGTGAGTTTCTAATTCCCCTCATTAAATGTTTTTAATGTTTTTGGGGCTATCGTACACGCTTATGAGTCAAGTTTGATATGTTAACGGTGTTAAGAGTTTCGGATTTCTAATCCGATGTGTTTATGAAATTAAATGAGTATTAAAGAGTCGTAGGGTCTATGGTGTGTCCATCGGAATGTGCTAGCTAGAGATACGAGTTATTAACGTGTGACGTGTTAAGGGTTGATCGGGGAGAGTCGGGCTTTAAGCGAAATGCTTATATATTCATGTGGGATATATGTATTGTTCTAGTGTTATGTGTGAGGTGCAGGTGTAGTTAATGAGTCACATGAGTGTAGTGTGCGTGGGATATTATAGTTTATATTTGTGTTACGTGTTTTGTGTCATTGTTGTTGTGGCACGACGAGTATTGTGTTTGTGTCTTTGTCTTATGACACGGCAAACAGGATAGTGAAGGACGAAGTCCTTCGGGAAGTCACCAACAACGGTGACATTATTTAACAGGTGAATGATGCTCGGGGTGTGTTTAATGCCCTGACGAGGGTAGCCCTGACGAGGGTAGCCCTGACGAGGGTAGCCCTGACGAGGGTAGCCCTGACGAGGGTAGCCCTGACGAGGGTAGCCCTGACGAGGGTAACCCTGACGAGGGTAACCCTGACGAGGGTGAAGTGACGAGGTATGTGTTTACATGTGTGTATATATATATATATATATATATGTGTGTGTGTGTGTGTTGAACCGCATGCAAACGTTGAGCTATATTTACTATGCATGTGATGATATTAATAAGGTATATAGGTGATATTATTGTGGTATGTAGAGTTAGATTGACCGTTGTGTCAGAAGTTAGGATGTGGCACTTATAATGGTCATGTTAGTTAATTGGTGAGAGCCTCAGTCTAGGCTGAGTAAGTTGGTATCTAGGTATTTATTGTGTTAATCAGGTTTGGAATTAATATGTGTAGTAGATTGCGAGTGGTTCTTGTGTAAGTCCGATCCAAGTCGGGAGACTTACTGGGTATAATTGTGGGACGAGTCTTGGGAGGTGAACCTTTTGGGATATCATGATATAACGGGGGTTATCTATATGATTATAAATTATAATAAAATATTTTGTAAGCACCGGAGTGTCCTGAGTAAAGATGAAACAACTTTCGCGATGAGATGACATTTAATTAAATTAAACTATTAGAACTCACTCAGCATAGCTAACTTTGTGTGTACGTTAGATTGTTTTGCGGATGAGCTTGGTGGTTGTATCTTGGCTTGGGAGCGGCGTTACTCGTATTGGTGTGCAGGCATTCGGGAGGTAAGTTTGATGACGATAATAATTAATGTTTTTAGTAAGACTTCCGTTGTAGTTTGAGTAACAATAAATGTATTTTAAAGAGAATAACCCGTTATGAGAACCAACTTTAGGATGTCCAGGTCGGGGTTTTACAGCAAAGCATCGACTATAAGGGACGTATAAGTCTCTTACAAAAGAGCCCCATCCTGAAGTAGATAATCATTTTACTCCCATTTCGTGTGATGGTGGAGATTACTCCCACCCCGATGAGATGGTGGAGACCTACAAAATCCTATCTCTAAAGATAGTGGATCAAAAAACTCCCATCCGATGAGATGGTGGAGAAACAAACTTTCAAGAAGAAAAACAACTCTACTCCTATCTGATAAGATGGTGGAGAAACAAACTTTCAAGAAGAAGAACAACTCTACTCCCATCTGATAAGATGGTGGAGAAACAAACTTTCAAGAAGAAAAACAACTCTACTCCCATCCGATGAAATGGGGGAAATGAAGAAAATCTTTCCGGAAGGAGCTAAACTGATATTCTCCTTCCAGAAGGAGCTGAACTGATATTCTCTTTTCAGAAGGAGCTAAACTGATATTCTTCTTCTAGGAGGAGCTGAATTGATATTCTCCTTTCGGAATATATTTACCAAGCATGTGAAAATACCACTACTCAGAAGGACTTTGAGGAAAACAAGGCGTCGCCTACCATGTCAAAAGTTCATAGATATGGGACCTTTTAATAAAAAGACATGAATCATCTGACACCTCACGGACTTAGAGGAAGGGGTGACCGAATTCGGAGGAGGTAAACTCATCCCCTCCCCCATGGGTCTATAAACTGTATATACATAATTGTTTCTGCACAAAAAAGATTGTTCAGTGCACATATGGTTGTGTTAAAGGTCCCACATATCCCATCATTACGATCAGGGTTCCTCAAGCATTACCTCGATCAGATCCACCTCATCCACCTTATGTTTAAAGGTGATACAGGTACTCGTAGGTGTTGTGAAAGGCCCCATATACACTCTCACGATGAAGATAGAAGAAAAGGATGGCTTGGACGCTTCATGGAAAAAGTAAGAAACCCAAAAAAAGTCTGAATCAAGAGACATCAAAGCAACAGTCCTTCCGGGACAAAAACATAGATCAAGGTCGCGTAGACCAAGCGGTACTCAACCTATACAAGTCACCACGTTGCGGAAAAAGGTTGTTAATGGTTGCGAGGCAAATCGACAACAGTGATAGATTTGGGGACCTGGTATTGGATCCCCACACGGCACCCGATGACGACAGAGTGAGGAGTCTGAGATAATACAACTTGCATTGAATAATGCTAAAGTGGGGATACTCTTGGAGCAATCCCCATCAACGGCCCAACGGTGAATCCCAAAAAACAAGAGTAAAAACATAACTAGAATTTGACATAACATGGACAGGTTGAATCCTGTACCCTTATCATAAATAAAAAGCTCAAAGGACTGGGGGACTTGTAGGGGCTACCCCATGCGGTGACCCATTTGTCAGCCCAAAGAAGACAGGCCCATCTTGGAAAGGCCCATTAGGGTAAAAGGCCCACAACATTTACTATAAATAGGCACATAACCTCCTTCATTTCACTGGTTCTTCTCCCCCATTTTCACTACACTCTCTTCTCCCTTGTATAGCTTTTCCTCTCTACTATATGGAGAGACATATATGTATATCTTGATGATGATACTGACTTGAGCGTCGGAGTGCCCTCGAGGGCAACCCCTCCCCCCCCCTCGGGCCCTCTAACGAGCATTACCTGTGGATGCAGCTCTGATCAAGACCTAAGAAGATGACGGAGCTGACCCCTTATAACCATGGAGGAGCCCTTCGGGGTCCCCCGTGACGGGACTAATGGCGAGACGTGTCGTAGGTACTCTTCCGGGGATAGTAGAAAAGAGCAACCTATATCCCTTACCCCTCGGTGGGGATACGGGACGCTACAGTCACTTATGAGTTTAAGAGAAGCTCTTATGATAGTTATGTGTATTATAGAGATCAATATAGCAAATGGGAGTTCATTTATTTGCTATTATATGTTGATGATATGCTTATAGTATGCAAGGATAAGGTAGAGATTGAAGCTACAAAGGACTTACGAAAGTTGGAATTTGAAATAAAGGAGTTTGGAGAGGCCAAGAGAATTTTAGGCATGGAAATTCAGAGGAAAAGAAGTCTGAGGCAGTTACATTTGACTCAAATTTCTTATGTTTAGAAAGCCTTAAAGAACTATGCCATGGATAGTTGTAAGCGTGTAAAGGCTCCATTGGCTACTCATTTCAAGTTGTCATTAGAGGATTTTCCCAAATTGTAAGAAGACGTCAAGTATATGGACAAGATAGCATATGCAAATGTGGTGGGAAGTCTAATGTATTTAATAGTGTGTACTAGACCGGAATTGAGCTATGTAGTTAGCATGGTTAGAAGGTATTTGGCCACACAAGGGAAGGCCCATTGGCAAGCTACTAAGTGGATCTTGAGGTACTTGAGTGGTACTAAGAACTGAGGCTTGCATTTTGGGAAATCTGATAAGAGTAGTCCAAGGGTAATTGAAGGATTTGTTGATTCCGATTTTGCTTAAGACCCTGATAAGGGTAGGTCAATTACCGGATATGCATTCAAGGTCCTTGGGAGTATTGTTAGTTGGAAGGCATAGTTACAACATGTCGTTTCTTTAAGTACCACAGAAGCTGAATACATTGCTTTGACTGAAGTAGTCAAAAAGGATCTTTGGTTGAAAGGGGTTATCGCAGAATTAGGAATTGACACATGAATTCCAATTGTGTACTGTGATAAGCAAGGGGCTGTGAAGATTTATAAAAATAGTGTGTTTCATAATCGGACTAAGCACAATAATGTGCGGTTACATTTCATTAGATATGTAATTAGTTTGAAGGAAATTCAAGTTGAAGATGTGGATACTAATGATAATCTTGCTGATGTGTTTACTAAGTCTTTGTCGGGGACTAAATTTGACTTTTGTGTGAGTTCGTTGGTTGTTGGGTAACTTCTTTGTTAACTTTACAAGGTGGAGATTGTTGTATGGAAAGTCAACTGAAGTCAACTAGTTAAAGTCAAAGTTCTTAAAGTTATCTGCCATAAGTTCAGGGTGTGTTCTGCACTTTTTTCAAATATCAGCTCGAGGAGTTACTTTGTATTTGTTACATAGTTTGGGGTATTGGGTGGAATAAGGTTGTCAACAGTTTGTTAATGGGATTTGAATTTATGTTAGATTTAGGGATCATCTTGTTCATCCGAATTCATTTTTCATCTTCTTGTAATTTCGTTTTCTTTCTCTTGTAATTCATGATTAGAATTAGTTGAATAAAGAATCAATCAGTTTGAGAGTTTTGATCGCTTGGTACCTAGTGTTTATATCAACAATATAAAAAGAGTTCACCGGTTATTAAAAAATAAATACTATATTTTGAAGTATATTTTGAGTATTTAGGTAATTGAGTAATTAAGATTATATATATTTTAAATTTAGATTAAGCAGAAATCAAAATATCTAGCTTGATAAAGATCATATTATTAAAAATAGTGATACAGGATTATCTCCTTATTTGAAATCAGATTTTGATATCTTTTATTTTTTGTTTAAAATTCAAGTTTCCTAATTTTTATCTTTCTTGTTTACTAAGATATTTGTTTAGTATAAGTTAGGGTTAAAGGTTATTTCGTTTTCAGTTTTGAGTTTATGATTATTTGATACTGTAAGAACACCTTTTGAGTTTGTTGAAGCTTTTGTTTAATCTTTGAGTTTCTAGCCATTTGATTGCTTCCGTTCCCGCATCATTTGGTATCAGAGCTTTTGGTTATCAAATGGCTGCCCGTGGAGATGATCGACGCCCTACTCGCAGAACCGCCGACCGAGGCAGCGATGGAGTCTATCCTGACCCACGGTATCTTAAGATCAAACGGCTCTGACAACGATTCCAAGATCTTGAAATACAACTAGAGATCAAACGGCTTCGCCAACGAGTCCGAGATCTTGAGTTACAACGGGAGAGGCACATTAGGGAAACCGAATCGGGAACCATCGTCCGAGAGGATGTGAACGAGGAAAAGGAGCATCCTTTCGGCCACCCACACGCTCGTTTCCTTGAACCGATCTATGATAATGAATATGTTCAGGAGTGCTTATCGGAAGACAAACCCATATTTGATGAAGACGGGATTGATTTCGATGAAGAAGAATGTTTTTTTATGCAAAATGTTCTCAATGGGTTCGTTGGGTAAGTTTGTTCTAGATTTAAAGGTGACCATGGTGGTTCAAGAGGATGGTACGGTGGCTACATGTGCCCAGAATTTGGACCGTGAAAACGATCCTAAATTTTGTAGTCAAGTTAATATTTTGGAAATTAAATCACGCTTTTTTGAGAAACTAACACATTCCAAAATCCAAGTACGTGGAATAAAGAGTCATGATTATATTTTTCAAAATGTAGATTTGTTTGAAAAAGTAGGATATATTTTGGTCAAGGAAATCTTCTATCAATAAAGAAGATATTGTAAACCCAAGCCTTGCAAATGAAATACGTAAGCGAGTCTTAGTAACGGTCCAAGAAAAGCGAGTAGATGTTCCTTTTGATCCGGGCGGATTTGATACAGAAGCAAAACTCGAGGACGAATTTTTTCGAAGACAGAGAGTATTTGAAATCAGATTTTGATATCTTTTATTATTTGTTTAAAATTGAAGCTTCCTAATTTTTATCTTTCTTGTATACTAAAATATTTGTTTAGTATAAGTTAGGGTTAAAGGTTTTTTTTTTTTGAACGGCCAACAAACATAGAATTGCCTAGGTACTCCGTACGGGGTGACCCATTGGCAAAAGGCCACCGCCAGCTGGCCCAACCCAGCCGTACGGAGCCCTTAAGCGCCCCAAGTTATCTTCAGTTTCGGGGAAAAACCCATCCGCCCGAAATCCCACTGGTGGTAAAACCCGGACGCTCTCGGGATCGAACCGGAGATCACAAAGATCCCGGTCTTCCTTCATTGAGCCACCATACCCATTCCTAAAGTGATGACAATGCTAGGATGGGTTAAAGGTTATTTAATTTTCAGTTTTGAGTTTATGATTATTTGATATTGTAAGAACACCTTTTGGGTTTCTTGAAGCTTTTGTTTAATCTTTGAGTTTCTAGCCATTTGATTGTTTCCGTTCCCGCATCATTAAACAAAAGCTTCAAGAAACCCAAAAGGTGCTCTTACAATAACAAATAATGCGGGAACGGAAGCAATCAAATGGCTTTAAAGTTAAATATTAAACAAAATCTTCAAGAAACTAAAAAGGTGTTCTTATAATATCAAATAATGATAAACTCAAAACTGAAAACTAAATAACCTTTAACCCTAACTTATACTAAACGAATATCTTAGTAAACAAGAAAGATAAAAATTAGGAAACTTGAATTTTAAACAAATAATAAAAGATATCAAAATCTGATTTCAAATAAGGAGATAATCCTGTATTGATAAGTGACCAAAGTTTTATGCATTAAAGGGTGCAATATGTTTTATTTATGCAAATTAATATGGGGAATACAAAAGTTTTGTGTAGCTATGCATGTGCAGGTGTTGAAAGCTTAAAGTATGATTTTGGAAGATATTAGGTGAGAGATGCAAGAGTCGGAAGAGACACGGAGAAAACGGGGCAGAAACTCAGGACCTGGCGTAAGCCTACTCCACATGGCGTAAGCCTACTCCACCTGGCGTAAGCCTACTCCGACCAGCGTAGGCCTACTCAGCGTAAGCTTACTCCGACCAGCGTAGGCCTACGCCGAACCAGTTCATTCACAGCAAACTTCAGTGTTGCGGAGTAAGCTTACGCCACACCAGCGTTACGTTATTTTGACGCGGATTTTCGGGAAACTGCCGATTTTGAGAGTTTAAGTGGGGGTTTCTTCCCCAAATTCGAAATCATCTTTTGGAGGACAGTTTTGGGCGATTTTGGGAGTGCTTTGAGGCTAGGAAACATATTATTGAAGATTGGTATCAAGAAATTGAAGAATCGAAGATGAATTCCACAACCATGAGCGGCTAATCCACCGGTAATCATTCCCGGGTGGATTGTTTGTAAGTTTTTAGGGTTTTATCATGTGCTAGTTTTGAGAAACAATTCTTGTAATCGTTTGGTTTGAAATACTTGAATCTTTGTGTTTAGTATGGTTATGAACTCACGGGAGTCGATAAATTCTTGCACCATTGACACCGTTAGATGATAATTGCTATGAACTTCGATTTGTGTTGAATCTATTGATTAATCTAATTCTATATTGCATACATTTGTCTCGATTTCATTCGTGAATATTGTCTTACACTATTTGCCGATGATGTATGAATGTTGATGTTCTTGGTTAGATTTGGTTAATTTGATTTGGATAACCATTTGATTGCTTGAACTCATATGTTGGTGTGATAATCCCTAAATACTTGTGAACTTGAAACCCGGGTATGATTCCTTCTTAATCATTGTTTACAACTTAAACCGTTTTGTTTGCTACTTGTCTACTAGTGATCGTTTGCACGTAATTGCTACTTGATAATTATTGTTTGTTGGATTTGTTTATTTCACTTCAATCATTGCTTGTGTTTGGTCAGAAAGACCCATTGCAACTTCATAAATCGCATTGTCAATTGAAGTTGAGCACCGACCACAAACTCTTCGTGGTTCGACACCCTTCTTACCCTAACTAGTTTAAGGTGATTAGGACACTCTAATTCTTTATCTTTGACCGGTCCCTTCGACACCGATCAAATTTTGGCGCCGTTGCCGGGGAGTGTGTGTGCTTGGTGTTTTATTTTAGTTGACTTTTGTGACTAATTGTTACTTGTTTTGTTAGGTTAATCTTCTTCTATTTTTGTGTTACGCGTGGTGTTTGTTTGTGTGTGCAGGTGACAGATTAGTGCATGCGTACCCGTTCATCCGGGAGGACTTCACCGCTTGTTTTTGAACCAGAAATTGAGAGGATAGCAAGGCAAAACCGAACCCAACAACAAAATTTACAACCCATTTCATCGGAACCATCATCTATGGATAATCGAAGCAGTCATTCTGGAACTAGCATAAGAAACCGTGGCCCAACTCCAAACAGAGGCCCTATCCCTAACCGCCCACCAACTCCACCTCACCGAACCCAAACCCCATCTATACCTATAAATAACAACCTACCCCGTGGGTCGGGTCCAGTTCAACATAACCGACCCGTTAACATCCGTACCAATCCCACGTACCAAGGAAGAAGGGGATCACAACAAAATCAAACCCCTCCTGGAAACGTATTTGGAGCTCAACCAAGAAACGACAATGAGGACGATGGTTGGGAGGATGACGAGGGTGAATACTTTGGGTATGATGATAATGAAGATTTTGGGAATGGTAATGGGTTTGGAAATGACGAGTACGAAGATGGTGAGCGGAGCCAATTTGGAGAATATAACGAGGTGCAAGGCTTCGGAGAGGAAGAAGAGGTGAATTATGTTCACCAAAGGGCGAGACAACCAGTGGGTCGAACGGGTAGACCCGAGAGATTTGGTTACCCTCCTAGACAAGAAGGGAGGAGAGTTAATGGGGGCTACAATAATGAAAACAGAAGACAACCGGTAGCCCCTATGGGTGGAGTTAATGGTCGCTTTCGACCGGCTATTTCGGAGAATGCTTCTCCAATTGTTCCACCAATTCCCGGAATGAGGCGATTCAAGTCAAGGCCAAATTATATCAACGTTCTCCCACATTTTCATGGCATGGTTACCGAAGAACCATACACCCATTTAGCCGAGTTTGCCGCCATCTGTAGCACAATTGGAGATGAGAACTTAGATCAAAGCGTGGTCAAACTTAGACTTTTCCAGTTTTCACTCAAGGATCGGGCGAAGCAATGGTTTGTCACATTACCGGCGAATAGCATTCATACATGGGATGAGATGCAACAAGTTTTCTTGGACGAATATTACTCGGTTGCGAAGACGGATGACTCCCAAATTGAGATTCGGACTTTTCAACAACAAACCGGTGAACCTTTACATGAAGCTTTTACTCGTTTCAAAGAGTTGTTGAGGAAATGTCCCCACCATCAAATCGAGTTGTGGGAACTAGTGAAGTGCTTTATGGATGGTTTGACTCAAAAGGAGAGGAAGTACTTGAAGTCCACAAGTAATGGGACATTGTTGTCTAATCCCGAAGAAGATGATTGGGATTTCTTAGAAAGAATGAGCCAAAGTTCAAAAGCCGAGGCATCGGCTAGCCGAAGAGCCAAACACCCAATTTCAAAATCTGCCCCGGACTATGAGACGAAAGAGAGGTTGGCTTCTATGGAGAAAGAGTTGGCCTTATTGAAGAAAGGAGAGAAAAAGGAAGTAGCGGGAGTGAAAACCCGTTTTGAAGTTTGTGAGAGTTGTGGAGATTTGGGGCACAAAGCCATAAGTTGCCCATTCCAAGAAGGTAGACAAGAGGAAGTAAACCAAGTTTATGGTGATAGGAAGCCATATGATACAAACTCAAACTCCTATCACCCGAGCTCTAGGAATCATCCCAATTTCAAATATGGGGATGCGTCAAACCAATTGAACCCAAATTTCCAAGGTTCAAATCAAGTTACTTCGTCATACCAACCTCGTCAACAAAGCAATTATAATTCGGTTGGTTACCAAAGGAGCTCTTATAACAATAACCGAAACACAAATTACCCCCAAGGAACTACAATCAAGACCATCAACAACAAGATGGGTCATCAGGGGGTGATGATGCGGTTAATTCAAAGTTGGATGCACTATTGGGGATGATGAAAGAATCAAAGAAAGAGAATGAAGTGAGAGACAAGTCTTTTGTGGCATTGAAAAGACAAGTTGGGCAATTGGCACAAGAAATAGCTCAACTCAAACAAAATGAAGGTAAATTGCCAAGTGACACCACTTTGAACCCAAAACATCATGTTAGTGCAATTGATGTGGCTCATGGTAATGAGGAAGGTGAAGAAAGAGAAGAGGAGGAAATTGAGTTGGGAGAACCCTTAGTTCCTATTCAAATTGGGGAATTTAAAACTAATTTGGCATTATTAGATTATGGAGCGGGGGTGAGCATTTTACCAGGGAGCGTATATGACCAATATAATTTTGGTCCATTAGAGGAATACAACACCACATTGGTGTTAGCGAATGCTACACGCACGCGTCCTCGGGGGAAATTAGTAGGAGTGGCTGTGAAGATTGGAGAATTTTACTATCCGGGAGATTTCTTGGTGCTCGATTATGCACCACTTGCTAAGGAGGAGGAGCCACGAGTGATTTTGGGAAGACCGTTTTTGGCAACCGCAAATGCGCAAATCAATTGCCGAAACGGCACTGTTGACATGACCTTTGGGAATCGTAAGTTGAACATAAATATTTTTTCAAATTTATTTACATATTCGGTTGAAAATAAATGTTCAAAATCAGTTACTACTAACGTGTGTCATCCTCGTGCCAAGGCAAATGAGGGTGACACCAAAAAGAAAGGTATCATGTTTGACAGGTTTAATGTGAAAGACGAACCGAAGGCAACCGAGAAGGAAACTGAGAGGTTGAAAGATGCAAAGAAGCCACCCGACCATGTCCAGCATCCGGACGAGAAAGGAGAATTTTTTGATATGGAGTTTACAAGAGAGGAGACTTGGAGCTGGAGTGATAACAACCAAAGTGGTGGGGGAACTAGTGGAAGCAAGTTTGTGTTCCAACCTCCATAAGGAGGTAATGTCGGGTTGAGGACATTAAACTTAGCGCTAACCGGGAGGCAACCCGGCTTTTTGCAACTTTGTTTTTTTTGTGTGTTTTAGTTTTCGTCAACATAGAAACACTCAAGTGTGGGGAAGACTCATGGAAGACTTATGAGTCCATTTTTGGTAATAGTTCATGCACTCTATGATCGCCTCTAATCAGGTCCACGTACTCTTTCTCATATCTATTTTGTTTTGATTGAACTATTTTGTTTTTGTTCATTTTTGTGTGTTTTTTGTTCGAAACTTGGGTGATGCTTGGGTTGGTGTTCATGGTTTGGGAATCTACTTCTTGAATTTTGGAGGTTTGGGTGTTAGATATGTTTTGCACCCACAAACCACACTTTTATATTTCATAACTATTTACATTGGGACAATGTAAGATTCAAGTGTGGGGATATGGGAAATCTTGGAAACCATACAATTTTTTTGACAATTGTTTTGCAAAGTGTTTGGTAGAGGTCTTTGGTCATGGTTAATTCATTAAGTTACTTGATTAAGTTTTTCCAACAAATGTTAAAAAAAAAATATATATATTAAAAATTGGAAATGTTAGATTTGGGAGTAACAAAGTTGAAGGTGATGGTTCGCATGCACATGTCAGTAACCTATTTTCCACCATGTTGTGAGATTTTGAGCCAAACTGATATATATATATATATATATATATTCTCTTATTTGAGTGCTTAGCCACTTTGTTTCACATTTTAGAACTTGCATATTATTGATACATGTTTAGACCTTGAACCAATTAATTGCACAAAAATGATAAAGGCATTAGGAGAAACCTTTTTATTTTTAGCCATTTTATACCCTTACCCGTTAATATCCACTAGATGCCCATTCTGAGCCTATATCTTTTCTTTTGACAAAACCCATAACATTAGCCCATTCACTTTTTTAGCCTTTTCTTTTTAAACCCGTGAGTTGGAATTCAATTAACTTAGATTGTTGTAGTTGCGGTTGCAATTGAGAAAAAAAAAGAAAAAAAAATGAATGAAAAAGAAATACAAAAATAGTTTTGGGTCAACATTTGCCCAAAGGTTTTGAGTATTAGTTTGAGCTACAATAAAAGATGTTATTGGGTCAGTTTAACCCAAGTTTCATTTGATAGTTTGAAAAAATAAGAACTTTAGTGTTGATGGGTCATTTATACTCATAGTAGAGATTTGAAAGTTTTAGATTGATTTGTAACTTCATTAGTTGAATTCCACTTACCTATAGCCACTTTAAAAAATCACAATCCATGCCCATAACCCTAGCCTACATTACAACCCTTAAAAGACCTTTTGATTTGTGCATGCTAGTTGTGTTAGTAGGAGGAGATGTGATCAATATGCAAGCTTATGATAATGTGGTTCATTGTTTGGGTTTGAGTGAAAAATACTAGCACATCATCGCTAGTCCAGATATGACACCGAGGGGAGTGATTGATTGTGAGGGGTGTGTGCATGCAAAACCATAACTGGATATGAGTTAAGCTCGTTCAAGTGTTTCCTTTTGTTTAAAAAGTTATCGATTGTTTGTTGGATTGTAAATCTATTGAGAGTATAATTCTTATGAATCTTGCATGACCTTGGACCTTAACTTATGTTTAGTGAAAACAATTATTTGAGAATTTGTAATGTGAATTTAAAGCAAAAGACTTTGCTTGAGGGCAAGCAAAACTCAAGTGTGGGGATGTGATAAGTGACCAAAGTTTCATGCATTAAAGAGTGCAATATGTTTTATTTATGCAAATTAATATGGGGAATACAAAAGTTTTGTGTAGCTATGCATGTGCAGGTGTTGAAAGCTTAAAGTATGATTTTGGAAGATATTAGGCGAGAGATGCAAGAGTCGGAAGAGACACGGAGAAAACGGGGCAGAAACTCAGGACCTGGCGTAAGCCTACTCCACCTGGCGTAAGCCTACTCCACCAGCGTAAGCCTACTCCGACCAGCGTAGGCCTACTCAGCGTAAGCTTACTCCGACCAGCGTAGGCCTACGCCGAACCAGTTCATTCACAGCAAACTTCAGTGTTGCGGAGTAAGCTTACGCCACA
This sequence comes from Smallanthus sonchifolius, assembly GCA_023525975.1. Classification (NCBI taxonomy): domain Eukaryota; kingdom Viridiplantae; phylum Streptophyta; class Magnoliopsida; order Asterales; family Asteraceae; genus Smallanthus; species Smallanthus sonchifolius. The sequence goes on along the minus strand of CM042034.1, from coordinate 85,387,132 downwards.
CCAGCGTAAGCTTACGCTGGTTACGTTATTTTGACGCGGATTTTCGGGAAACTGCCGATTTTGAGAGTTTAAGTAGGGGTTTCTTCCCCAAATTCGAAATCATCTTTTGGAGGACAGTTTTGGGCGATTTTGGGAGTGCTTTGAGGCTAGGAAACATATTATTGAAGATTGGTATCAAGAAATTGAAGAATCGAAGATGAATTCCACAACCATGAGCGGCTAATCCACCGGTAATCATTCCCGGGTGGATTGTTTGTAAGTTTTTAGGGTTTTATCATGTGCTAGTTTTGAGAAACAATTCTTGTAATCGTTTGGTTTGAAATACTTGAATCTTTGTGTTTAGTATGGTTATGAACTCACGGGAGTCGATAAATTCTTGCACCATTGACCCCGTTAGATGATAATTGCTATGAACTTTGATTTGTGTTGAATCTATTGATTAATCTAATTCTATATTGCATACATTTGTCTCGATTTCATTCGTGAATATTGTCTTACACTATTTGCCGATGATGTATGAATGTTGATGTTCTTGGTTAGATTTGGTTAATTTGATTTGGATAACCATTTGATTGCTTGAACTCATATGTTGGTGTGATAATCCCTAATTACTTGTGAACTTGAAACCCGGGTATGATTCCTTCTTAATCATTGTTTACAACTTAAACCGTTTTGTTTGCTACTTGTCTACTAGTGATCGTTTGCACGTAATTGCTACATGATAATTATTGTTTGTTGGATTTGTTTATTTCACTTCAATCATTGCTTGTGTTTGGTCAGAAAGACCCATTGCAACTTCATAAATCGCATTGTCAATTGAAGTTGAGCACCGACCACAAACTCTTCGTGGTTCGACACCCTTCTTACCCTAACTAGTTTAAGGTGATTAGGACACTCTAATTCTTTATCTTTGACCGGTCCCTTCGACACCGATCATGTATCAAATAGAGTATTAATTGATGGATGTAAATTTCTTAGTGTAATTAAGGGTTTAATATTTATTAAGAGAGTTTGCATAAAACTGGGCACTGTAATGGAATAATTATTCAAAGAATGGGCCGGAATTGTTTAACCAAAAATGGACCTCTCATTGATATGAAATGGGTTGAGAAAATTTTTAGAGTAAATTACAAATATCGTCATTTATGTTTATACACTTTTTCAGATATCGTCCTTTAGTCCAAAAAATATCAGAGATCATCCTTTATGTAAAAAACCCTTACACGTCATGTCCTTTAGCCTAAACGACGTTAACTTTTAACGTTAGATCTGGTCATGTGGAGGGCAATATGGTTATTTCATTGTCCAGGGGCTATTTGTGTAATTAACTAAAACACTTGGGTTTAAAAGAACCCTCCATCTCTCTCTTCAAAACGCCACAAATTGAGGTCCAAATCAGTGGCAAAAACATGGAGGAATTGGTTGGTCGATTAAGGAAGTTATTTCTCACCTTTCTACTGCCGTCATCCTTCCTTCTTAAAGCCGCCGCCGCCGTCGCCTCTCATCCCTGAAGCCGGCGACGTTTCTTCCTCCACCCCTGAACACTGTTAGACCTGCATTTTGGGTCTTCGACAAACGAGGATGGGGGTGACGCTGTAACCCTGGTTTGCCCGCTGTTGTGCCCCTGCCGGAAAATCGGCCGGATTCCACCCCCCTCTCTCTCTCTCTCCTGCTATCTTCCTCTTTGAAGATTCTCTCTAGAGGTTTAGGGTTTGCAGTTCGGGCTGTAGGGGAAAGGTGGAAGGGACGATGGTGGGGCTGTTGAGTCGCCGACGCAAAGGTCCGCCGTAGGTGGTCGGCTCCCCTTCTTACTCTCCGGCCGGCTCTCTCTCTCTCTCTTGTACTGGTTTCAGTAACGCTCGTTTTATGCGTTTGATTCGGTTTAATTTGCATGTGTTTTGTTTGATTCAATCGAAAGTTTCAATCTGGATCAGTGTGTATGAAACTATGAATTGAGTTCCAATTAGTTGTGTAATTTGATTTGGGCGTTTGAAGAGAAAGAGAAGAGAGAGGGGGAGGGAGGGGGTTCTTTTAAAACCAAGTATTTTAGTTAATTACACAAATAGTCCCTGAAACGATGAAGTGACCATATTACCCTTCACATGACCAGATCTAACGTTAAAAGTTAACGTCGTTTAGGCTAAAGGACATGACGTGTAAGGGTTTTTAACATAAAGGATGATCTCTGATATTTTTTGGACTAAAGGACGATATCTGAAAAAGTGTATAAACATAAAGGACGATATTTGTAATTTAATCAAACTTTTATATACTTGCCAATGTCAGGATTGATCTAGTTTCCGTTTCCTTGCTTTGTCATACAGTGATATAATTATTATTATATTTAATAGGTATTCATATGTTATATTATTCTCTCTCTATATATAGAGCCTCTATACAACCTTATTAGACACAAAATCAATATATAGTTTATCACTCTCTCTTATAGATAGAGGATTAAGATCAGATTATTTGATACCTTATGTGAATCCACGTTATTCCATAGTGGGTGGTGTAGAGCGGAAGCATAAAAGAAAAGAGAGTAATTTTAAAAAAAATGAAATAACTATTGAAAGAAAAAATTGTTACATAAAGCCCCTTTAAAAAAAATTACCCCTCCTATATACATATATATTTACCTTTTCAACGAAATTGAAGTTATTTAAGTTATATTTATTTTTTTAATTTTTATAAATTTTTTTTTTTAAAAGATAACTATTAAGTGTAATTAAAAAGTAATTATGACGTGAGAGTGTAGAAACATAGAACCACGCCCAAAAAATGTTGAGATATGTGGAAAGTTAGTGGAGCTGATGTGAAGCTGATTTAATAACGTGAAAGGGTTTAAAATGTGGAATCGTGTGTTATGGCCTTAAATAGGGAATTTTTAAATTTTGTAAGTATTGTTAAAAATTAGAAATTGACAACTAATAATTTAATATTGAAATTAAAAACTTAAATAAATGTGTAAATCAAATCAATCAACGGTTTACGTGATAAAAAAAAAATAATTGGATATTACAAAATTTGGGGGATATCATAGACAAAATCATAACCCTTAATGAGGGAATTTGGGTCTAACAGTTCAGTCAAAACGTCTATGATCGTTTTAAGTTTGGCCTTTTCTGTCATGTTTCCCTCTATCTGTTTAGTCTCGATAAGAGTTCATCAACTCTTGGGTCAACTCCTCATCAGTTAGTTATAAGGAATGTCCGACCTCAAATAAAATCAACGCGTTTTGTGTGAATTGATTGTGGATGAAAGGAGAACTCTATAGTTAAACATGTTTGAGTGGAAGTAATTTTAGGATGGGTTACCTCGTGAGAAGTCTTTGGGCAGCCAAAAACAAAGCCGGAGCTCTTTGTGGACAAACTGGACAATATTAGTGGGTATGAAGGCTGAATGTGACATTATTGGTTTTTGATAAACTTCAATTGCAATAAGATAGGTAAAACAATTATTTTAATATGTCTATATATTTACAAGCATTGATCATTATGAAACATAAGGAAATTCAAGTGTTCACAAACAGAAATTATTTCCCAATTATTTCAATGTTGAGGTTAGTGCTTCTGACTGCAGATTGAGTACTTACTCGTAACTTATGAAATTAACTTCAAGAAATTCAAATGTCTGACCTGACTCGTTCATTTGAACCAAAACTGAAACTCGCGTCCCTGAAAAGCGTTGTTGATCGAGTTTCATACATGGTGATATCCAAAAGCCTCAGTTCTATTGCTGAAATGAAAGGATTTCCATGACCTGTGTTTACAAGGCAAATGTGTATGTAATCTGATGAGGCCAGGTGTATTAGCTCACAGAAATAATCTACAGACGAGTCTGAAATACCAACTGCACACCAAATATCTGCTCCAAGATACACATCAAATTGTGGGGGTTGATCTTTAGAGTCATAGTTCCCATACAAAAACCTCACCCTTATCAAATACCTATTATTCTTCCCTTGTTCGGGTCTAAGAGTGTAGCAGTTTCGGGTATTTTGAGGAAAGCTCTGAAGAGTTGTTAAAGGGAGATCGATAGTACCATAGTTATATTCAGGCAATATTTCTCCACTTACTCCACCTTCTATGAAACCTGCATCTGAAACATAGATTAGGCCTGTTTTTTTATCGGTGTATTTTGAGCCTTTAGGTATTCCACAATCTATGCTGATGAAACCTGCAAATTAAATAAAGTTATTAAGGTTAATTAAGAGATGTATTTGATACACATATATATTTCTTAAAAAAACATTTTTAATTAGGTACCTGATTGATCATCCTGAGCATGAACCATAGCTAAGGTGAGAGCCACATGAAGAATGCATACAGTATAGAAACTTCTCAACATTTTCATTTCTACAGCAAGAGGTGATCACAGGTTGAAGTTTTTACTTTGAAGTATATTTATAAGATAGTTTTTACATATTAAATTGTTTGTATGAGATCAGGCTTATGGCATTCAAGAAACTAATATCAATATTGCAACTTGTGATGTTTATAGTGCACTAAAAGAATAGTAAAACAGGGCAATTACATATATCCCCCTAAAAACTTCATTAATTACATATATACCCAGTTCAAAATTTTGTTTACGTATATCCCTTTTATTAGTTACATATATACTCAACTTGATGATGAAATCGATCAGAAGCGACGCCAGATGTTAGAATCGATTGGAAGCGGGAATCAGAAGGTTAGGGTTCGGATCGATTGAATAAGAATAGTCGTATTTCTTATAAGGTTAAAAGTCTAATTTTATAAAAGAGGGGGATATATGTGTAGTTAAAGTTTTTGGTTGGGCATATATGTAATTAGGGTTAAAAATAATGAGATATATGTAATTCTACCTAAAACAAATTATGTGAACTAAATTAACTTTAATGATGACAAGGAAAAAATTGAAAGAACTTTGGATTATGTTAGTGAAAACATTATTAAATTATTAACCATTGTGATAATATGAAGCGTAGGTGATCTACGATCTCTGAGAGTTCAAGAATTGGTGTGGGGCGCTTAACCACAGTCGATCAAGCTCATCCAGAGTTGCAAGGTGTGCGGCTCTAAAATCCTTCAATCGAAACTTACTTTCATCCCAAATCATAAAGAGGTTGTTCAGCTAGAAAAAGTTCCTCCTTTTTTTAGCAACATGCAACATATATTAAAAATATAAGGGAAAGAAGAAAAAAAAGAGAGATCATATGTGAGTAGAAAAGGAAAGAAAGACGATCAACAACCAATTAAAGAATAAATCTCACCGACACCTAGGAAAAAGACAACACCTAAACCGTAAGGACAAGCCAACACGAACTCTTACCTAAGACTAATCAATACGCCCCTCTAAAAAGCCCCAACTTTTATCCGTCTTCTCCAAGAACTCCTATCACTAATCATATCCTAAGAGAGATGCAAGTCTAACAAATCATTTCTAATATGTTCATCTCATGCTAGTTTGGGTTCCTTTGCTTCTCCTCGCCTCCACTCGGAGGGTATCCACACTCGGTCAATTGTATGGGTTTCCTTTGCGGACAACTGTTTTGTATAGTTATTAAAAAAGTATTAAGAGTGGAGGGTTTAACTAGCTTATTTTAAGATTATCTAGTTATGGTTATAAATAGCCTTGAATTCTATATTCACAAGGAAACGGAAGTGTTTGGTTATTTCCTAGTGTTCTCTCTAAATAACCGTACGCACTCTAAATGTAGAAGTGGTCAACTGTTTAGTACAATTATTAAAAGATAGCTTTAAACTCGTGTGTTACACGGTGTGAAACGTTAAGATTATATTGATAAATATCTTTAACACCTCTTTTTATACAACATTTGATGTTTTATTGGTAATTTTTTATTTTGTTAAACATTAAGATTATATTGATGATAGTAATCAAAACATCAAAAATACATGAAAGTACATTTCAAAACTGTTTCAATTAGCTTGAATTAAACTTTGTTTTCAAAATAAAATGGCAGATTTCATGTTCCCAATCGATCGTGAATGATTTAGAACATAAAGGAAAGGATTTGAATGAAGAATTACAAAGATTGAGTTTGATTAAGGCGTGTTTAACTTTTTTGTAGTCAAATTGTTCTTGTTTGTTAAAGGGTTCAAGAAGAAGAGAGGGGGGGGGGGCACAATGGGGTTAAAGTGATTTGTAGTGAGGGGGTTCAAGTGGATTTGAGGGGTTAAACTCTTTTTAATAAAAAATTATAATAATTACTTTCTTTTCTTTTTATAGCATCAAATTATTCTTCTTTTTATTATCAAAAGTCGATCGCCACAGGTTAATATTTTGTGATAGAAGAACGACGCTTCACATTCACCAAATAAATTAACTAAAACGTAACATTCAACAAAAAAGACCAAAAAAAAAATTAAAGTAATAACAACATTTCAATACACATACACCATAAAGTAAAAAATGCAGACCCAATATCAAGGCATTTGTTGCTTGCCCCTAAATAATGTCTTATATCAACTTAACATACTTGAAGAGAAACTCAAGCCTCTCCAAGAAAAGAAAACAAAGAAATTTAAGCACGTTGATGATGACCACTTACTGTTTGGATGAAACATTCTAGAAATGAAACGCACTGTTGGTGGCTTATTTGGATAATCTTCTTAAAACTGAAGGGTCAGGTTGAATGTTCCTGAAATTGACATATGTAGTCAAATATTACCATAATTCAACACATCGACTCTTCAAGAAGATTGGTCACAATTTATGTAGGAGACTGAAATGTAAAACCAACCAAAAGGATGAAAAAATAATGAAATGTTTACTTCATAAAAAGGTTGATGTATTAAACAGAAGAGTCATGAGACTGACACAACTGTTGGTTGTAAATAGAGCTTATTTGGTTGTAAATAGAACAACACCTCGCGCCTCAACTTTTGGGGCCTAAACGCGTATCAGGCTTTTTTTAAACCAAGCTTCTAATGCTAATATCCATGGAACTTTTGCAGGCATTGTTAATGCTTATATCCATGGAACTTTTTTAAACCTCTTTCTGATGCTAAAATCTTTGAAACTTTCAGATCTGGTAATGCAATTGATCAAATAATTTCAAGACTTATATGGTATATAACTTTTTTATCACATATTATGATTATGAAAAATGGTTGAATCTTTGGCATTTAATCACCTATTATGATCATAAAAATTGTGGATTTTAGCTCCCACATTTTAAATGTTCATTAAAATCTTATATGAACCATAAAACACAGATTAAACTCATATAGATAAACCCTTTTTTCTTGCTAGAAAGAAAGGCAAATTAGTTCTCTACCAAAAATACCCATGGAAAGTCATAATCTTGGTTATGGTGGAGGCAAAAGTTCCATGGATATTTGTAACACACCATTTTTAAAAACACGTAAACGCGCGGAAGACTTAATCCCAAGAAATTTTTTTTTTTTTTTTTTTTTTACACCCTCGCGTACCGCGAGACAAAAAGGCCACCCCCTTCGCGTACCGCGAGAGAGTCTCAGAAAGCCGGCCGGAAAAGCAAGTCTCTCGCGTACCGCGAGAGATCCCAACCTGGTTTCTCGCGTACCGCGAGGGACCTACTTTCACAGAAAGTTTTGGGACCTGGGCAAATTTCATACTTAGCCAAAATTTCCATCTTTTAACTAAATGCATGACACCAATTTATTTCCAACACCAGGGTTTTGACCAAAAACACATATGACCAAATAACATATCACCAAAAACACAATTTAAGGATCAAATCACCATATACAAGTAATTTCCCAAAATCCTCAAAACCACCAAAAACGCATACGAGATCCCTTCACGCTGTGGACTTGACCTTGACCTACTTCGGAGCTTTCCCTACATCACCACATTGACATAACACCATTAGTAATGATATAAACAAATCAAACAAGTATTTACAACTTGATTTCACCCTTTTCACCCATTTGACCCATTTGACCCATTTGCACCCATTTGGTCAACTAAGGCCCCTTACACTTGACTTAATTACCACATAAGTCAATTACACCACAATCACCATTATTCCACAATGGCATGACTTATATACCACACAAGTCCAATACACCAATCTCACCATTATTCCACAATGGTTAGACTTATATTCCGCATAAGTCAATTTACACCGACTTCACCATTATTCCACAATGGTTGACTTATATTCCACATAAGTCACTTTCTTCAATTTACCCCATTTAGTTTGACTTTACACCACACAAGTCATTTACTCTACTTTTTCACATACCACATTTTAGCTTAACTATATACCACATAGTCATTTACACCAATTCAACATATTCTACATTTTAGTTTGACCATATACCACATAGTCAACTACATTATGCATACAAAACTTGACTTTTACCACACAAGTCAATTTTTACACCATATAGGTTTATTAACTAAATTCAACCACATACCAATAAACACGTATAAGATATTTGAATAACCAACATGAAAATTCAAATATGATCATCACCACCACCTATCATTACTAAGTGCAAAGCACTTACCTTTTGAGTTAGAGGATCCCGCACCACCTTCTAGCTTTACAATTTGATTACCTAAACACATTCACCTAGTTTAGTAATCTAACATACATCAAAATTCTATTACAATTGAGTTCACAACTCAATTTCCCCATTTCCAACCCAAATTGACCCGTTTGGGTTATCCGCATAACCAAACACCCTCTTTCACCACAAACTCACCCACTTGAGTTTCATTATCTTAATCTTAACACTAATTTTTCTTTCAAAAATTATTATTAAGTTAATTTGGTGTTTGTTCAAGTGTCTATCATCTTAAAAACACTTAATCTTCATTAATTCATCATTTTAGCATCATGATCCAAACACCCCCAATTTCCACCATATGAACCCTAACTTCTCATAATCAAAATCAAAGGGTTCTAGGATGTTAATCATCATTCTTTAACTTTAGTTTAGCTAGATTATCAATAATCTAACACCATTTCATCACATGCATACATAATTTCGGATTTCACCCAAAACCCACCAAGAACACATTCATGGTGAAATCAAGAGGAAGAGAATCACTTACTTGATGTTATGAAGGTGTTGTGTGAGCCAAAACCTTCACAAAACAAGCCTCAATTCCACGATTTAGCTCCAAAACCGAAATTCTCTTCTTCTCCTCTTCTCTTGAACGACTAACACCTCAAAAATGAGTTAATTTTGACTTTAACTAGTCAAATGGCAGATTTTGCCATATTACAACTTTAGTCCCTCAACTTTCCACTTCACCCATTTCATTCTAAAGTTAGTCAAAACTAACATAGCCCCATTACAAACTTGAAACCCACTTGTTTCAACTTATTTCTAAAATATTATTTTCACCATAATATTTATTAGAAATATTTATTTATTTATAACGAGACCCGGATTTTGGTTCGTTACAAATCTCCTCCCCTTATTTGGGTTTCGTCCCCGAAACCCGACTTCACATAAAAAGGTTCGGATAATATTTGAGCATTTCCTCCTCGGTTTCCCAAGTCATTTCCGCTCCCCTTCTATGTTTCCACCTCACCAAAATTTGGCTAATCTCTTTATTGCGTAAACGCTTCACTTTTCTATCCAAGATTGCCACCGGTTCTTCCACATAATTCAACTTTTCGTCCAACTCAATATCATCCAATGGAACAAAAGTAGATTCATCCGCCAAACACTTTCGCAAATGAGACACATGAAATGTGTTATGAAGTCTACTTAGTCCCTCCGGTAGTTCCAAACGATAAGCTACCGCACCCACTTTTGCTATCACTTTAAACGGTCCGATGAAACGTGGATTTAACTTCCCCCGTTTCCTAAACCGTATCACCCCTTTCCAAGGAGAGACTTTCAGAAGCACAAAGTCCCCCACTTGAAACTCAATCGCTCGCTTCCTATTATCCGCATAGGACTTTTGGCGATCTTGAGCCGCTTTCAAGCGTGCTCTAATTTGGTCGATACTATCATTAGTTTCCTCGACCACCTTTTTACTACCAAGTTCCCGTTGACCAATCTCACCCCAACACACGGGTGATCGACATTTCCTCCCGTACAATGCCTCAAAAGGCGGCATACCAATACTAGAATGGTAACTATTGTTGTAGGAAAATTCTGCCAACGGTAAATGGTCATCCCAACTACCACCAAAATCTAAAGCACACGCTCGCAACATATCTTCGAGCGTTTGAATCGTTCGCTCGCTTTGACCATCCGTTTGTGGATGGTAAGCAGTGCTAAGATTTAATCTAGTCCCCATATCCTCATGGAATTTCTTCCAAAATCGAGAAGTAAATCTCGTATCACGATCCGATATAATCGACACCGGCACACCATGACGTGACACAATTTCCTTCACATATATTTCCGCCAATCTATCCGAAGAGTATGTTTCCTTTATAGGTAGGAAATGTGCACTCTTCGTCAACCGATCCACTACTACCCATATCGCATCATAACCCCTTCGAGTCTTTGGTAGTTTAGTGATCAAATCCATAGCTATATTCTCCCATTTCCAAAGCGGTATTTCAAGCGGTTGGAGCTTTCCATACGGCTTTTGGTGTTCCGCCTTCACCCTTAAGCATGTGAGACACCTCTCAACATACTTAACAACATCACGCCTCATACCCGGCCACCAAAAATGGCACCTCAAATCATAAAACATCTTTGTGGCCCCCGGATGGATAGAATATTTGGATTTATGCGCCTCATCTAAAATAGTTGTCAAAATACTTGACAACCTAGGAATCCAAATCCTACCAAAGCATGTCTTCAAGCCCATGCTATTTTCACCAAGTTTATCAACATAAGCAACCATCCGCTCTTTCTTCAAGTCACCACCAAGTGCTAACACTTGAGCCTCCCGGATTTCATCAATTAGGGATGATGAAATTGTCATCTTGAATGACTTCACCTTGATAGGTGCATGACTTGACTTCCTACTAAGCGCATCCGCCACAACATTCGCTTTACCCGGATGATAAAGTATGTCACAATCATAATCCTTGACCAATTCAAGCCACCGCCTTTGCCTCATGTTGAGGTCCTTTTGGTCAAAGAAGTACTTGAGACTTTTGTGATCCGTGTAGATCGTACACTTAACCCCATACAAATAATGCCTCCAAATCTTGAGTGCGAAAACCACGGCCGCAAGCTCTAGATCATGGGTAGGGTAATTCACCTCGTGAACCTTCAATTGCCTAGACGCGTAGGCAATTACTTTCCCCCTTTGCATCAAAACACACCCCAACCCCGAATGCGAGGCATCCGAATACACAACAAAATCTTCGGTCCCGTCCGGCAAGGATAAAACAGGCGCCTTTGTCAACTTTTCTTTCAAGAGTTGAAAGGCAGATTCTTGCTCGGAACCCCAAACAAACTTAGTCTCTTTACGGGTCAACTTCGTCATCGGTAAGGCAATCCGAGAGAAGTTTTCAATAAACCGCCGGTAATAACCCGCCAACCCCAAGAAACTTCTAATCTCCGAAGGCGTCTTCGGTGGACACCAATCTTTAACCGCCACTATCTTGGATGGGTCGACAGTAATCCCCTTATCATTAATCACATGACCCAAGAATTGAATTTCGCGTAACCAAAAGGCACACTTGGAGAATTTAGCATAAAGTTTCTCCTTTTGCAAGACTTCGAGAATTTCACGCAAATGGCAAGCGTGATCACCTTCGCTCCTTGAATAGATGAGAAGATCGTCAATGAAAACAATGACCGAGCGGTCGAGGAACGGTCTACACACCCGGTTCATAAGATCCATGAAAACCGCGGGTGCGTTGGTTAAACCGAAAGGCATAACTGTAAATTCATAGTGACCGTAACGAGTGCGAAAAGCGGTTTTAGGAATGTCATCTTCTTTCACTTTCAGTTGATGGTACCCGGATTTCAAATCAATCTTAGAGAACCACGACGCCCCTTGTAATTGATCGAAAAGATCATCAATCCTAGGCAAAGGGTACCTATTCTTCACCGTCAACTTATTCAACTCCCGATAATCCATACACATCCTCATGCTCCCATCCTTCTTTTTAACGAAGAGAACGGGCGCACCCCAAGGTGAGACACTTGGGCGTATGAAACCTTTATCAAGCAATTCTTGCAATTGCTCCATCAACTCTTTCATTTCTGGCGGTGCCAATCTATAAGGCGCTTTAGCTACCGGTTTAGCACCCGGCATCAAGTCGATCCCAAACTCAATCTCCCTATCAGGCGGAACCCCCGGTAACTCGTCAGGAAACACATCCGCAAACTGATTCACGACCGGCACGTCGTGAATCTCTTTTACCTTTCCATCCACATCCGTAACACATGCCATGAACGCCTTGCACCCACGCGCCATGTACTTGGTTGCTTTCACAAAGGAGCACAACCTCACCTTACCTTTCTTATCACCTTCAATGTAGATGGACTCTCCCGACGGGGAATCAAGTTGGATCGCCTTTGGTCCACATAATATACTCGCCTTATTCTTTGACAACCAATCCATCCCCACAATAACATCAAAATCCCCCATAGTCATAGGGATCAAATCAATAAGAAATGTTTCACCCCCCGCTCTCAACTTGCAATTTCTAAAAATATCAAACACCAGGAAGCTCTTATCATTGGCCGCCTCGATTTCCAAAGGTTCATCTAACTTGCTACTTAGAAACGAAGAATGCTTAACAAATTTCAAAGACACAAACGAACGACTAGCCCCCGAATCAAAAAGAACTAGTGCAGGTAAAGAGTTAATCTTGAAAGTACCTGTCACCACTTCCGAGTCATTCTTTGCTTCCTCCGCTGAGATGTGGAAAGCTCTACCCTTAGGTCTTGGCATCTCTATCTTCTTGTCGCTTCTACCTTGCTTTAACTCGGGACAATCCACCCTATTGTGCCCGGGTTTGTAACAGTTATAACACAACTGAATTTGGCTTGTACATTGATTAGCCATGTGTCCCGGCTTTCCACATTTATAGCAATTCAAGGATCCTTTCTTACAATCCCCGAAGTGCTCTTTACCACAATTTTTGCACGCCCGAGAAGAGAACTTGTTGAATGGCTTCTTGCTAGGACTCCCGCCCTTTATCTTTTTCACCACTTGTTCAACGATTTCACGCTTCCTCTTCTCGCCTCTAGCTTCTTGCCTCCTCAACTCCACCTCTCTTTCCCGACACCTGTTTATCAAGTCTACAAGTGTGGTAAATGAGGATGGAGATATGCTATCCCTGAACTCCACCGTCAGCATAGCATAAAACCTGTCAATCTTGGCTTTCTCAGTTGACACCACATTCGGGCAGAACTTGGCACGATCAAAGAAAGTCCCCGCTAACTCATCAATCGATTCAGTCGTTTGCCTCATGAGGAGGAACTCCTCAGTCATTCTGTCAACCGCGGCTTGTGGGCAATGGTACTTCAGAAAAGCCGCCTTAAATTCCTCCCAAGTCATGGAGGTCACACCCAAATCACCTCTCTCCTTGCGGAGATTCAACAACCACTCTTTCGCCCTTCCAGTCAATAAAGGCACACTGAACATCACCCTATCCTCAGGCTTACATTTAGTAGTCTCGAAATTAGACTCCATATCCACAATCCACCTGTGGCTCAGAATCGGGTCCACTTGCCCGCCATATTCCTTGGGCTTAATTACCATAAACTCCTTTAGGGTACAACCCTGTGGCACCCTTTCCTTCTCTTTTAACACGTCTTCGAGGGTAAGCTTGATAGCCCCTCTCATTTCTTCCATTAACAAGGTTGTGGCTTGCTCGAAGGCCTTAGCCACTTCCTCTTTTATCATATCTTGGATTCTTGGATCCAATGGTTCATTACTTGCATCTTCTGCCATCTCTAAGCTGAGAAAATGAACCACAACACCTTAATACCCTTTCACTTTCAATACCCTAGGTATCCATTACACATTCACTATTATATGTATTAAGTATATATATACCTACCTATATACATACATACATATATAACCACCTTCACCTAATCCTTGCAAATGTTCATTGTTATATGGTTATCATAAAGTCTCTTGCACATTTCATCTTATTAAACATATTGGTCAGACATGTTTAATAGTACGCCATGCCCAATTGTAATTACCATCTCCATATAACAAGTCACAAAACAAGTTTCGGCACACATAACACCTTAACAACATTCTTCATACATATATACATACACCATATATATATATTATCATATTATCAAATCATTACTAACCTTTCATTTCCGCAAGCTCCGAGTCTTAGTCAAGTCCTCATTGGATTCTCGTATCATTCCCCCATACCAAGAGCATCCGGTTTGAGTTTAGTGCCACCACACCAAATCCCTCAAACCATTGCTCTGATACCAAGTTGTAACACACCACTTTTAAAAACACGTAAACGCGCGGAAGACTTAATCCCAAGAATTTTTTTTTTTTTTTTTTTTTTTTTTTTTTTACACCCTCGCGTACCGCGAGACAAAAATGCCACCCTCTTCGCGTACCGCGAGAGAGTCTCAGAAAGCCAGCCGGAAAAGCAAGTCTCTCGCGTACCGCGAGAGATCCCAACCTGGTTTCTCGCGTACCGCGAGGGACCTACTTTCACAGAAAGTTTTGGGACCTGGGCAAATTTCATACTTAGCCAAAATTTCCATCTTTTAACTAAATGCATGACACCAATTTATTTCCAACACCAGGGTTTTGACCAAAAACACATATGACCAAATAACATATCACCAAAAACACAATTTAAGGATCAAATCACCATATACAAGTAATTTCCCAAAATCCTCAAAACCACCAAAAACGCATACGAGATCCCTTCACGCTGTGGACTTGACCTTGACCTACTTCGGAGCTTTCCCTACATCACCACATTGACATAACACCATTAGTAATGATATAAACAAATCAAACAAGTATTTACAACTTGATTTCACCCTTTTCACCCATTTGACCCATTTGACCCATTTGCACCCATTTGGTCAACTAAGGCCCCTTACACTTGACTTAATTACCACATAAGTCAATTACACCACAATCACCATTATTCCACAATGGCATGACTTATATACCACACAAGTCCAATACACCAATCTCACCATTATTCCACAATGGTTAGACTTATATTCCGCATAAGTCAATTTACACCGACTTCACCATTATTCCACAATGGTTGACTTATATTCCACATAAGTCACTTTCTTCAATTTACCCCATTTAGTTTGACTTTACACCACACAAGTCATTTACTCTACTTTTTCACATACCACATTTTAGCTTAACTATATACCACATAGTCATTTACACCAATTCAACATATTCTACATTTTAGTTTGACCATATACCACATAGTCAACTACATTATGCATACAAAACTTGACTTTTACCACACAAGTCAATTTTTACACCATATAGGTTTATTAACTAAATTCAACCACATACCAATAAACACGTATAAGATATTTGAATAACCAACATGAAAATTCAAATATGATCATCACCACCACCTATCATTACTAAGTGCAAAGCACTTACCTTTTGAGTTAGAGGATCCCGCACCACCTTCTAGCTTTACAATTTGATTACCTAAACACATTCACCTAGTTTAGTAATCTAACATACATCAAAATTCTATTACAATTGAGTTCACAACTCAATTTCCCCATTTCCAACCCAAATTGACCCGTTTGGGTTATCCTCATAACCAAACACCCTCTTTCACCACAAACTCACCCACTTGAGTTTCATTATCTTAATCTTAACACTAATTTTTCTTTCAAAAATTATTATTAAGTTAATTTGGTGTTTGTTCAAGTGTCTATCATCTTAAAAACACTTAATCTTCATTAATTCATCATTTTAGCATCATGATCCAAACACCCCCAATTTCCATCATATGAACCCTAACTTCTCATAATCAAAATCAAAGGGTTCTAGGATGTTAATCATCATTCTTTAACTTTAGTTTAGCTAGATTATCAATAATCTAACACCATTTCATCACATGCATACATAATTTCGGATTTCACCCAAAACCCACCAAGAACACATTCATGGTGAAATCAAGAGGAAGAGAATCACTTACTTGATGTTATGAAGGTGTTGTGTGAGCCAAAACCTTCACAAAACAAGCCTCAATTCCACGATTTAGCTCCAAAACCGAAATTCTCTTCTTCTCCTCTTCTCTTGAACGACTAACACCTCAAAAATGAGTTAATTTTGACTTTAACTAGTCAAATGGCAGATTTTGCCATATTACAACTTTAGTCCCTCAACTTTCCACTTCACCCATTTCATTCTAAAGTTAGTCAAAACTAACATAGCCCCATTACAAACTTGAAACCCACTTGTTTCAACTTATTTCTAAAATATTATTTTCACCATAATATTTATTAGAAATATTTATTTATTTATAACGAGACCCGGATTTTGGTTCGTTACAATATTAGTGTCATTTGACACTGAAAACAATCCCGAGAAAGCTCAACCCATAACCAACTATAATCTGCTTCCCAAATAATTGCAAAATGTCTTAACTTGTGTGGTTTACACAGTAAAATCTACATAAGCATCAAAACTAATACCGTTACTTTCTTGTTCAATCTTAGTTTCCTCAACAGCCTCTATCTCATCATTACCAAATGGGTTAGCATTCCAATCTCTACCATGGTTATTGGAACACAAACCACCAAAGTCATCGCCTAACAAATTAACCTGCATAAATTGAGAAACATAATCATTTTACAGTTGTAGTATACAAATGGAAAAGTAATCTGTTCCAACATAAAAATTAAATCTAATTGAAGTTTTAATTAAAAAATAAATTGGTAGTGCATCAGGTACATTGAAATGGTCCTGCATCCTGCTCATATCTAGATCTGCTTTCGTGTTTAAAATCGTTATTTTTAACTTCCTTTTGAAATTGTTAATTGCCTTCTCTGCAGTTGCAAAATTTCTGTTTGTATCATTGTCAAAAAAGCAGCATTAAACATCAAATCCATTAAACATCCTTAATCTATCTTATCCTAGAATTAAGATTGACTCAAATAATGTAATGTTTTTCATCATATTTTAACGTGCTAGTTATGTACGTAAAAGGTGGATAAAAAGTGTTTGAGATCGATGTAGTCTAGTTTCACGGTTTAGTAACCACTTGTTAAGGTAAAGCAATTAAGCATAAATTATTGAACAATTAATAAATGAAGAAACACAAACCTAACCTATCAGTTTGTGTGGGTTCTTGCCATCAAGGCACACATTGCTCCACCTGCAACAACAAAACAAACACAATATCACAAAGTCACCATTAAAAAGGGCCACACAAACAACCTTTTGTATAATATCAGACAGTTAATGGAGTTAAAAAAACCCTAGCATTTACGTTTTGTAATCATATTACTCAAAGTAGGCTTGAGATAACATTTTAAAATCAGAAATTAGAAGCAGAAATTGAAATTAAAAATCTGAACAGATTGTTTTGTGTGTACCAGCAGGTTGTTGTATTTGCCTTTTTGTAGGCTTAGCATATAGAAGACGTACATCTTTAGCCTCCTTGTATTCAGACACATCCTTGCAAGAAGCATATGAGAATTTCACATCAATAACTATAATTAACGCAATATATACACTAATCAATGAGAATAACATCAAACATGGATCTTATTGAACGGTATACTTCAATCACTATAAAATGTTAGTAAAGAAGTATAACAAGTTGCATATGATATGAATAAATAATGTAAAACCAATACATACCCAAGAGAATTGGGCTCCACGGAACTTTTTGAAAACTCATACCCTGTGTGAATCAAGAGGATTCAATTTCAACAGCCTTGGGGCTGCGATTCTATTTCCCATAAGCCCTGCAAAACCCGTCTTTGATTTCTCATCTTTATTTCCATGAATCCCATGACTAAAATTCTTAACAACTTGAATCCCCAAATCGCTTACCAGAAAACTGTTGTCTAAAGCCCCTAAAGCTAGGCGTTTTATGATCCCCCTTCGCACTGAGATCATGGTTTCCTCTCACTGGAGTCTTGAAAGCAGGACTGTTTGAGAAACTATCTTCAGCATCCTCCAACACTGAATCATCAGCAGCCCGGATTCACCCATGCCACAAAGTCTTTCCCATAAACCCTAGCTTTATTTTCATCTTCCGGTGATAAAAATATCTAAGTTTGAAAACAGTATCTCAAAATTCAGCACATTTCAGACATCTTAGCATCAAGTTGACAATAATGTAAAAAACATCTAAAAGTTGGAGTTTGGAATAGAACTGGTATTGTTAAGTTGATTATAAAATTGTGACAGTGGAGAATTAGATTTTGTTAAAACTGTGAATTGCTAATTGCTTCCCTTTTTATGCTAAATTGATGATTTAAAATGCAAAATTTATTGTATAATTGTCTCTTTAAAGTAATCATGTCCTAATTAATGGTCCAATTTAAGTGAATTTTACAAATTAGAAGGAATTATGTGATCAGTGCGTTTACAAAATTTATTGTTTAATTGTCGCTTTTGATTCAATTGTTGCCTCTGATTTTTTAGCAATCGATGATGTTGATTATGATTGATAAACACTGTTTTCTTGAATGACTCCTTGTTTCAATGGATCTTGAACACCGCTCTGATACCAATTGTTGGTAATCAAAGACTAAATGAATTGAATATGAACAAGAAGATCGATTAAACACAAACTAGAATTCTTGGTTACTGATTACAAATGTCGATTACATGCCATTGTTCAATATATCGATGCCCTATATGTATTTTATGAACCGATGCTTCCAAACGTTGTGTCGTTTGGTAAACAACCAGTTACCCTAAATAACCCTTTACAATGACACTTTAACCCTATAAACGTACTTTATAATAATGATACATGATGACCCTTATACTAATAAGTTTAGTTTAACTTTCAATAAATTTATTTGGTTCACTTGTGATAATCTAGGAAACAAGGCTGTTCTTCCCCTTCGCAAATGTCAAATTGGGATTTTATTTTTTGAGGTGCAGTTGTTAGTTTAAAGTTTTTAATACACATATACACAAACACACCCCCATATCATCAAATTGCTAAAATTGTTAATCTCTTTATCCACATGGTCCATGGACAACATGTCATGTAGGGATGGCAATGAAACCCGAACCCGATGGGGAAACTTGAAACCCTAAACATTCGGGACAGGTATGGAGTCGGGTAATCGGGTATGGGACCGGGTTTGGGATTACTTTTGAAATTTTTCACGGGTTTGGGACGGGTATGGGATATGATGATAAACCCGTTTACCCGCCCCGATAACATATGCCCGTTTACCCGATTATAAACCCGACATAGTTTTCTTTATTTTTTTATTGAATTTAAGTATATATACCGTACTTATTTTAAGTGTATATAATGTATTTATTTTAAATGTATATCACCGACATGATTTTTTTCTTTCTTTTTTATTTTAATTACAATTTTTTTATATACTCGGTCGATACCCGATGGGTTTTGGGTCGAGTATACCTAACGGGTATATTTTACAAAGTAACGGGTTTACCCGAAACCCGCGGGCATACCCGATACCCGACGGGTAATTACCCGATAGAAACCCGACGGATTTTGGGCCGGGCATGGGACAAACTTTTATAATCGAGTATGGGGTTGGGATTACCTAAACGCGTCCCAAACCCGACCCATTGACATCCCTAATGTCAAGTAGTTTAGATCACCATAGGTGCATCTCAAATTTACTCTTTCAAGAAATGAGCACATGTTTGCTAGTAACTTATAATGTATATTTGATACATGTAACTCCCAATTAATCTTGTGGAAGAGTTATATTAATTGGCAATAGATAAATCACGAATAGAACAATAGAAGAAGAAGAAGAAGAAACTCTCGGCTTTTGACCCAAACAATGATCGACACTTTTTGATTAATTGAAAACTGGAATAATGAAATTACAATCATCGATCCGTTTAAATAGATCAGACTCTTAATGACCAAGCAACCCTAATGACTCTTTTTTTTTTTGAACGGTAGAATATTTTTTTTTATATTGTCTTGGGGAAGGTTTGAACCCACCACCTTTTGGTTGTAGGACTCCCCTTTTACCACTAATAGGAAACTAAATCAACTGAATCTAACCTTAATAAAACTGAATAAACCCCTAAAATAATTCACCTAAATTACATAGATACCCTTTGACCCAATCGGAAATTAACTACTAACTACCAATCGAACTCTCTTCAAGACTTGCACCCCAAGTTTCAAGCTTCACGTGTGAACAAACTCGATTAAGTCCAACATTATGCACTTAACATATATCTATATTTTTGGATAGGATTGGATTGCTTAAAATGAGGAATTTGTTACAATAAAATTGCACACTGTAACGTGTTTTATAGAGCATTGGGCACTTTAACAGATTCAATACTTCACTATCTTGGGTTTGGATCACTCACACTTTCCAAGTTGAAGGACACGGATCCAGTTTGACGAGTTTTTTCTGCTTGCACACAGTGCTTGAGATCCATCACCACATCATTCATGGTTGGCCTTTTGATGGATGTGGGGGAAACACAGGCAATTGCAGTTTCTACTACTGTCCAGGCTGTATTGATGTCAAAACGCCCCTCTAATCTCGCATCAATTATAGTTTCAACATTTCCTTCTTCAATTGATGACTTAACCCAGTTAATTATGTTTATGCCGTCTAATATTGCGCGTCGTCCTGTAATCAACTCCAGGAGTACTACCCCGAAGCTATACACGTCACTTTTCTCCGTCAACCTGTTAGTGGAGTGATACCTGCATTTTACATTTCGGCAACCAACTTTCTTGAGAAGTATTATTGCATGTTATTCGTTAACTATTTCAATAAGTTTCTCTATCAGTTAACTTGAAAAGTGAAAAAGTGTTGAAGAGAAAAACTCACTCAGGGTCAAGGTACCCAACAGTGCCGGCAACTTTTAATGATGATACATGAGTGGCATCTTCAGTTGGATAAGCTCTAGACAGCCCAAAATCGGACACTTTTGCCTGGAAACTTTCATTCAACAATATGTTTGAACACTTCACATCTCTATGGACTATTGGCGGCCTGCAACCATGATGCATGTACGCTAGCCCTATCATGCATGCTAAACTTGTTAAAGCAACATATGCTTACAAAATTAAGCCAACTAGTACTTATCATTATTAAGTAACCTAATTACTAACCTTCTGCTGCATCACACCCAATTTGCAACCTTCTTTCCCAGCTCAAGACATTTGGACATCCATCTGACACCAATCAAATGAAATGTAAAGACATATTGGAATCTTCACAAGAGGGTAGGTGATGGTTTTAAACGTCTAAATCCGTACTTAATTAAGGAAGACATGACATTAACTACATCCAATTACCAAACAGATGATTTTCTAAATTCCCATTAGCCATGAATTCATAGATGATCCCTTTGTGCTTGTTGTCATCACAGTACCCAACGAGTGAAGTTATGTTTGTATGATGAATTTCCATAAGAAGCTTGACCTGTACATGAAAACTTCTTAGTCGTCCATGTTATGACTTGTCTTCATTTTCAGGTTATTGTTTAAGCATCCTTACTAATTACTTAGCTAACTGAAATTGTAATTCTATCTTAAAAGACAGTTTTATCTGTTTACCTCGGCTTGAAATTCCCTGTAACCTTGAGATGATGATTCAGAAAGCATCTTCACAGCAACTTGGTTACCAACTACATTTCCATGGAACACACTTCCAAATCCTCCTCTTCCAATTTCATTCTGGAAGTTTTTAGTAATACACAGCACCTCAGAATATGTAAACTGTTGTTTTCTCAGTGTGAAACCCTCCTGCATTCTGATGAAGGCTGCATTCATTTATTCAAATTTATTAAGTACTTCTCCATTAAGATTGAGTAGATATAAATCTATTAAGTGATATGATTACAAGGTTAAGAATACTGCAAACCTTTCTGTTTAAGTTGTTTAATTAATAATACGACGAGGGACAATACCACAACAAATCCAATAATTGGCGCTAAAATAACAACTATTTTAGGCTTATTGTTTCTGCTTTCTTCACCACTGCTTTCTTCAGTACTAATTATGTAAAAGAAATGTAAGAACAAGTGAGGTTGTGAGTGTTAATTTGCTTTTGCTTTCTGTTCTAAAGTAAGTATCAAACCTTAACCGTAATGACCCTTCTTTTGATTTTGCTAGAAGTTGTGCTGGAAATGGTCTTGTGAAGTTGTTTCCCACTAAGTTGCTACAAGGAAGAACATATATATAAGATTATTATGCGTCATGTAAAAGCTTTTGATTTTATACCAAAAACCAGGTGACTTACAGAATCCTCAAGTTGTCTAGTCGAGAAAGAAACTCAGGCACCCTGCCTGTCAAGTTATTGTAGGACAAGTCCCTGAAAAATTAGAAAAAAGAGAAATAAGAGATTGTACAACATGAGTTTAATATGTTAAAATACTGAAAAAGCATGTGAAAGAAGTTACAATGATTCTATCATAGTGAGATCAGCCAAGGCAGGAGCTATCTCTCCACTCAATCCCCTAGAAGACAGGTTCCTGCATCAAGTAATTGTTAGTGGGTACAAAAATAGTGAAAATTCCCAAAATATGCATATTAACTACTTGCTTTTATACCTTTGACCCTAATATCTCTTGAATTTGTACTTGTACTATAATTGTGTTAATGTCAAAAGAGAGAATATCGACGGCCAATGTTGGGTTAATCGAGTTTGTTTACGGGTCATGTAGTTGGAGCTTCGTAATTGGATTAATGGGTCAAATGGGTTGCTGAAGTTTACGACAGTTAAACGATTGTTTACTTATTTACTTTGTTGAGTCAAGATAAACGTGGAGTCGTGGTGCTAGGTTGTAGAAGTAGTGGGACAACTTTATTCAGTTCTTATCCATGTTCTAGGGTACTTGGAAAGTGGTTTGCAATGTTGCTTTTTATGTTAAAGTTAATGAAATTTGGAGTGTAGAGTTAAAAAGCAGAAAAGACATCTCTCCCTTGTTAGAAATCAGGCCTAAAAATACGAACACGGAATTTGATCTCAACGAATATCGACTATTTCTGTTTATTATAATTTTTTACTTACAAATTACATATACCCTAACCATCTATTTATGATAAATAAACCATACTAATCCTACTCAAATATTACTCTCAATTATAATCTAATAGTAGCTCCAGCAAACTATAGATAAACATAAAATAACTTTATCTAAACATAAAATGTTAAAGTATTTCGATATATATTTGATTTAGTTATAATTTTATGAAATTTAAATATTTTAAAGAATTGCATGATAAAACTAAAATTTAAAAGATATCATGATAAACATGTTAAACCATCAAAAAAAAATTCATAGTTCCGTTTATAAATTTATCTGGCTTCCAATCATTGATTTTACGTGTCAAGTGGTCGATGATGCCAAGGAGTGACGGAGCTATGATTTTTTTTCCAATGGGGTCACTTTTTTATGCTCAGATTTCTAAGAAGCAGACCTTAGAATTTTCGGGTTGATTCAGTTCGGGTCAGATCTCTTAGAAGCCGACATCACAAATGTAGTTTTGTTCGGGTGATTTAATGTGGTTCGTATGTGTTTTGAATGGTTTCAATTTTGTTCATATGGTTTTAAAGGTGATATTACAATTTCATTTTCAGTGTTTTCACCAATGAAGGTTGGTAGCATAAACATTTCCTCCCCAATAGTGTGTGGTTAGGGTTTGGAAGAAAATGAATGAAGTAGGAGGGAAAAGAGGGCTATATTAATAATGGTGAATTGAAAATGTGAGAGAGAAAAAGTCATTGAGAAAGGAGGGTTCTACTTTCTTGTAGTTCAATTTAATAACAAGTAAAAAAGTTTTGCTTCAGCAAGGTTTCGAACCAGGGACAGTCATTTGTATGGAAAAAGAGCAAAGCAATAACAAAGATACCATTAAAACAATCCATCTAATTCTTAAACTTTTCATGTAAATTATTTTTACGGGGTCAGCTGAAAAAAATCGGGTCATTCACGTTTTGATTCTATGTATCCTATAAAAAAAACATAATTTTGATGGGGTCACTTAACCAAGTGGTCATCGGTATTTTGATTCTTTTCACATTAACGTCATTGCAGTACAAGTACAACTTGGGGAAGGGAAAATACCCAAAATGTCCTTATTACTTTCCTTGTCCACTATCTGTCCTTTTAACTAATCTCATATGAAAATGTCCTCGCACATACCGTCGGAACCGACGGTATAGCATGGTCGTCCGACTCTGTTCTCAGTCAACCAAAGCCTGCCATGTATCTACATCGACGGTATGTTTATAAACACCGGCGGATCCGACGGTATTTTTTTTTACAAAATTGTTGAGGTAGGATCTCATTGTATTTATATAAAATCATTAGTTTTTTTTTAATAAAATATTTTTTTTAGTTTTTACAAAATTGTTGAGGACATTTTTTTTTTCAAACACAGTCAGATTTTTTTTCAAATACCTTCGGATTTTTCAAACACCAAATGTCGTTGGATTTTTTTCAAACACCGTCGTCTGACGGTGTTGAAGGGGACATTCTCAGAAAAAATAAGTAAACGGAACAAATTAGAGGACAAGAAAAATAATAATGACATTCAAGGATTTCCCCTGTGGGAAAATATTACCGTCAAAGGTATAAAAGCAGGTGGTTGAAATTTAATATGTATATTTGAGAATTTATTCGGTGGTAGTTGTGAAATGGAATACATACAGGGATATGATTTTAGCTGCCCCCTGAGCATTATAGCTGCAGATAAGACCAACCCAAGGCTGTGGAACACATGGATCTCCTTGCCAGTTTAATGTTGTTAACACACCACCATAAGTTGACTTTGTACTCCACATTGCAGCAGCTAGTTTTAACAATAACAGTAAGACAAACGGTAAACTTAAATACTAAATATAAAGAAATATATGTACCATATTGATCATCTGTTTGGTTTTGCTGGAGCTGCTTCAAAGTATAAATCTCTAACGCATTTAAGATAGGAAGGAGGGTTGACTTTGAGGTTTTAGTTACTGTAAGTTGATAGCTTCGTGAATCGCCAGACATTTTCTTTCCAAATGTAGTTATTTCAGTTGAAGGAGAAAACGTTTTAATCGAGTTGCCATTAATTTTGATGCTGAATTCTCTCGTCTGGCTGCTTTCTAGCACTTCAACTTCAACAAGGTAAATGTAGATGATAAAATCATTAGTGGTGGCCGCATTCCACGAATAGTATAACTGATCATCTGTAGAGTTTATTGGTGTAATGGCTGTTCTAATGACCTCTGGTGGTACTCGTTCGTCATTAGGTCCTAAAAAAACTGTATCAGAAGTCTCAACTTCTCTACAGCCAACCGAATTAATCGGATTCCATATCCTATCATACTTGTCGTCTGGGTACCTGTTTCAGAGAATAAAAAATGAATAGTGAAGATGGGGATTGATGTTATGGACTAAAACTACTGCAAGGTATGGGACTTGTCCCACATCGGTTGTATAGGCAACCAATGTTGAGTTTATAATCCAAATGAGCTCCCTCACCCATTAGACTAGTCTTTCGGGTTGAGTTCTCGTGTCTGGTTTGTAACATTGGTATAAGAGCCAACCTCGGAGTGGTGGCCTAACGTGGCCGTAACCAATGAGGACGTTGGCCCTTAAGGAGGGTCGAATGTTACGAACTGAAACCATTGCAAGGTATGTGGTTTATAACCCAAATGGGCTCACTCACCCATCCGACTAGTCTTTTGGGTTGAGTTCTTCTGTTTGTTTTGTAACAATTGACCTGACTGTTAACTTTAAGAAGTTTAAAATGCTGACCTGACTATTTTAGTTGTACCAAAATTAGTGCGCTGCGCAAGGATTAATGATGATGGTGATTGTTCATCATACATGGTGTTTTCCAAAAGCCTTAGTTCTAATGCTGTAATGAAAGGATCTCCCTCATCTGTGTTAACAAGGCAAACATTTATGTAATCTGATGAGGTGAGGTGTATCATCTCATAGGCCACATATTTGGATGTGTCTGTAATATTAACAGTAACCCAATAATCTGCTCCAAAATAAAGATCAAACTGTGGGGTTTGACCTCTAGATTTACCATAAAAGAAGATCGCCCTTATCAAATATCTATTATTCTTCCCTTTCTTGGGTCTCAGAGTGTAGCAGTTCCATTCATTTTTGGGAAAGCTTCTAATAGTGTTGTAAACACGTGTAGAATAGTTATTTGATAAATCATGCCTATCACCACCTTCTATGAAGCCATCGTCTGAAACATAATATATGCCTGTGTTGTCTTGTGTGTAGTTTGACGCACTTCCACAATCTATGCTAATGAAGCCTGCTAACAATAGGCCTGTTGAGAACGAACCGCATTTGATACATATTATTTAAAAAAAAAGATGATTCTAATGTACCTGATTGATCATCTTGAGCATAAATCATAGCAACTACATGATGAAGAACCAAAATAGAAAAGAAAATTCTCAGCACTGTCATTTCTATAGCCAGTGTCATAATTTAATTAATTTGTGAGTGTATGCTTCTCCCTCCCTCCCTATATATAGCAACGTTTGATCTTGCTTGCTAGCTAATAGTCAACATTCAACAGTATTGGTCCCAAAATATAGCTACTAAATTATTTCTGAAACATAGTGACAAAACCATAGTCAGTTGCAAAAAATTGCGACCAAAAAAAATTGGTCCCAAAATTAGCAACTAAATTGTTTTTAACCAAATTAAAGAAGCATATTATAGAAACACAAAATACAATCATGTCAAAAGATTAAAATAATTAGATTGTACGTAATTAAATAAATATTAAAAGGGAAAAATTTACAAAAAAAATTTAAATTTATAGATACATTTAATTAAAAGTTTGTAATGTTTATTTTTATAATAGAAGATAAATATAGGAAACAAAAATCTAAACTTCATAATAAGTTGATACGTAACGGAAAAACTTATTTATTTATTAGGCCATGCGGTATACGGCCGTGAAAAGAATGCGTGAGCCTGCTTCACGCCGTGAAGCTCGTGAAACACCGCCCCCTCAGCCGCGTGAGGGGGTGGGGGAGGTGCGTGAAAAACCTCACGGGAGAAGATGTTGCAGTCATGGTTTAACAATCAGGAATTTAGGGAAAATGTATCAGAAATTGGGCTAATAAAAGGAAGATACATTAGAATTTTGGGCTGGGCTGGCCTTGTATCCATTGACAAAGTAGAATTTTAATAAATCAAATAAAGGATTTTAATTAAATATTAGTTTTTATTTTATTTTTTAATTTATGTAATTTTATTTATGAAGATTTTATTTAAAGTAATTTTATTAAATCAAATAAAGGATATGTATAGAAAAGCATTAATTAAAACCAAAATAATATTTATAAAAACTGTTTTTAACTTGCCTGGTGGTCACATTAAATACTATAATAAGGATATGTATAGAAAAAAGCATTAATTAAAACCAAAATTTTATTTTTAAAAACTGTTTTTAACTTGCCTGGTGGTCACATTAAATATGTTAAATGCTCTAAACGACACGGTAGCATTAAATGAAACACTTGGAGTGGGTCTTCACTCTTCAGCTCCTTTGAACGAACGTTGACCGGAAATGTCAAAAAGTCTACAAAGACAATGACTTGTAAGTTTATGCACTACTCTAGCGATAAGTAATGGGTCGGGTTTGGGCGGGTATCAGTAGTTTTATACTTGATCAAAAAATCGTATCCCACAGCAGGTCTAATAACTGGCAGGTATCGGTCATACCCGCAAGTATCAGGTGTAGAGGAGATGTCCTCCCAAGCCTAATAACTGTCAGGTATCTGGTGGCGGAACTTGAACCTTTGGGTAGGGGGGCCGGGATAAAATTTTCGGCCGAATATGTATAAATTACCACTACTGAGCGAAAAATCGGCCGAATACGTATATATTAACACTTCTGAGCGAAAAATGGGGGGTTTCGCTATTAACATGGATGCAGTCAACTATTAACATGCATCCAACTAGAATAATATAAATATAATCAAGTTGGTACTCTATTTATAAAAAAACTATTGGTCCTTATAACCAGTGGCGGACCTAGGAATTTTTTTTATGGGGGTCGAAGATTTTTTGGGGTCGATTGTCAATAATTAAATATTAGTTTTTTTCGGCCCGGGTCGGGTCGGGTCACACAATAAAACGATGAAAACCAACAAAATTATAAACGAACAATAATAATACGATGTTTGTCATTAGAAATTCATAATTAAAAAACAATATACCTATAATTGTTCTCTACGAGTTTTCATGTTTTGAAACCGAACCATTACATTATCTATAGGAACTTTTCTAAGCAACTTCTTTTCAATATAACAAACACTACTATCAACCCTTTTTTCAATAGTTAATTAGGTTTAAAATATTTAAATGTGTATTGAGTTTATTTATGGGATTATGTTTTATTTGAGCCTATTTTGTTTAAAGATTATTGGGTTAAATTATTAAAGGTTTGGTTTAAATGTTTTATAATTATAGGGTTATGGGTCAATTGTTATAGGGTTAAAGGTTTGGTTTAATTGGTTTTTATTTACAAAACTCATAATCCTAAAAAATATTTCTTGAGAGTCGGTGTCAAAATTTATTGGGGTCGATGTCAAAATTTTATGGGGGTCGATCAAAAATATACCATATATATAACAAATATAAAAAAAGTTTAACGGTGTCGGCCGACCCGTCGAGACAAGCCTAAGTCCGCCAATGCTTATAACCATGTTTTAGACGCCTAAAAAGTTGTGACCATTTTGGTAAAGTCAACTGGTCAAATAACCATTTTGGTAATTTTCCCGAGTAATCACATGGATGCAGTCAACTATTAACATGAATCCAGCTAGAATGGTATAAATACAATCAAGTTGGTACTCTATTTATAAATAAAAATGCAGTACATGTGCAGGACAGGGCATTAAGTGGACAAAAACTCAGTTTCCTTTCCTCTACTCTATCATTATTGAGCATTTACCCTTTCCATTTCACAATTGTTTTCTAGTATTAGACATACTACTTGTACCATTTTATAATTATTTTCTACTCCTAATAAATATCTCTTTCATACGTAAGTCCATCTCCATGTTATGATTGGCTTACTGATACATGCGTACATAAATATACATATATATATATATGAGCATGTGTCAATTAACACTGGTTCACAAGTAAATTCATATAGAGTTGCAATTACAGAAGAATATAAAAAAATAGCAAAAATCATAGTTTTAGTTCATATGTAATTAATGTGTTAATGTTAGTTCACATGTGAATTAATATATTTAGGAAATAAAAATATAAGATATTTACAATGATCTTCATGATATGAAAATAAGAGGTGAAACATTAGAAAGTATAAATTATTTATTTATTAAACAAAGTTGATGGTCCAAGAGAGAAACATGCAGAGTTGTTGATGACATGATCAGTGACGGATCTAGAATAAAAGTTCAGGGGTAACGAAATTTTTTTACCGTACTTTTTATATAAATGAAACAAAAAAAAATTGTATACCGTACTTTCATGTAAAAAATCGTGGGGGGGGATTTTTTTTCCTATCGGGAGGGCCGGAACTATAAAATATTCGACCGAATACATATATTTGTTACCGTAACATGCGACTGGCGAGGCAGACTGCAGAGGTGGAGGACTGGGGTTTGGAGGAGGCGGCGTCGTGCGGTGGTCTCAACTCAGGTCGAGCGGCTGGTCGAGTGGTCGGTCTCTGACTCTCACAGTCTCACTAGTTCCCGCTCTCTGTCTTTCTTCTTAGTCGGCCGTTTGGGTAAGTGGGGTTTGAGAATTGAGACTCTGAGGTATTGAGTTTTAATAAAACATTTGGTCTGGCTAAAGCACAATTGTTTTATTAAAATCCAATACCTCAAAAACTTTAATAAAATGTGAGGAATTTTGATAAAGTATTAGATTTTTTATAAAATTTTGGATCTTTTATGAAGTGTTGAGCTTTTAAAAAAATTGAGGGGTAACGTAAATTTTGTTTAGGGTAACCGGATACATAAAACGTAAAAAAAAAAAATTACACTACGGGTAAAGTTGAGGGGTAGCGGGGGCTACCCCTACCCATAGGGTAGGTCCGCCCCTGGACATGATGATGAGATCATAACTGCATTGGAGACTTGTAAACAATGCATAAGAGTTGTGCTATTTGACATTTGTAAGTAATTAAATTAGTGCTCATGTGACTTATATTATCTGCAATCACATGTTAATATAAGAAAACCTAGCAAAAGTCACAATGTAAATTCATGTGTTAATTTACACTTCTCAAATTTTAAGCATCACGTAAGAAACTTTAACAAAAGTATAGCAACTAAGCCATAAAGAAGAGAGAAAAATGTTTGTTTTTATGATATGATTATTGAGTATTCTTAAAATATTTTAGTCTTTCTGAACAGTACATTTTATATTTTGTTAGTTTTTAATGAGTTATTTTAGTAAAGAAGTGTGTGTAAAAGGAAGAAGAACAAGCATAACCTAACTGAAATATCTTTTAGTGTGAAATTTTATTTTGTTATAGCCATCATTCAAAGTTCATATTATTTCTCTTATATTTTTAATAAACTTAAAAAGAGAGTTTGGATCATACACAAAAAATTTGTGTAAAAAGCGTACGAAATGATATGGACCGCTAATCACACACTTTTAATTGTTAAGATAAAGACGATGTCTAGATTATAAATAATATGAAGTTAAAATGAGTAGAGGAAAAAAAAAGAAGAAGAATAATAAGGCTTTATTGTTGACTGTTTTGGTCTAAATCAAGTTCTATTGAGTTTTTTAAAGTCAAATAACTTTTATAAATAAGATGTAAAAACTCATATAGTTATGTCTCACTCCAACAGCTACGCACGGGCAATGGGTGCAAAATTTGGTTCAGATGGCCTAGAAGGCTAAAATTTTCAAATTTATGTATGTTAGTGTCCTACGAACACCAAAGTTGTGTGTAAATCCTCGAGCTCGTGTTTAGAAGCACTTAGAAGGCATGTTTAAAAACACTCGTCTCATCAATTTGAGTAATCCAACTGACCTAGTTGCAAACTTCTGACCAGTTACGAATACAACAAGTTTGTCATTATTGGAAAAACCGTTTTAATCAAATTGTTCATTACACCCTTTAAATTGTTATTAAAAACATTTAATACAATTTAATTTTTTTACTTTTGATACGGTTAATTGAGTATGCCGTTTATTGATATGACTATAAAACTAAGGTCACTACCACAAAAAAACCAAGTTGAAAGAAACACATCATAAGTCGCCATATTCTTTTTTAGAGTAAATTTCGTTTTTAGTCTTTATGGTTTGCTCAAACAATCTGCAAGCCAATCGCCAAACGAATCAAGAAAGAGGCCGGTCATCATCCACAGTTCCGCAACTCCATTATCAACTTTGCCCAGGTACCCACCCTTCTTTATTACTTCTTCTATTTTCTACCTCTTTATTTCGATACGATAGGGTTTATTTATTTTTAGACACCCGTCTTGTTGAATTGCTTTATTGTTCCACTTTATTGTGAAATTGGAGTTCTGAACACATTCAATCTTGTTAGAGTTGGTTATTAGAGTAGTCCTAGACCTTGGAGTACACCAAGTGTAAAAAGCTTAATGTTGGTGATTTTTGTGTCAACAAGCTATTTAGTGTATTTGGGTTTACTTGGTTATCAGATGAGAAGTCATATTGAAACATTAAACAAGTCGATAAGTGTGGAGTGTACACTTGTTTGATGATCATATGACTTCTGATACTAAAGACCTTGTTGAGTAAAGGGGGCTAAACAACGGGGTCTGGGGGTAGCGCCCCTGGATAGGAAGGTCCTAGGGGTGGATGTGAGTTCATCCAATATGATTAACAAGTTTGAAATATAACAATGAATATTGTATCGTTTCATAGTTACAAAATAAAATACAACTCAAAATGAAATTACAAAAGAATGAATCTAGATATGGTAGAAGCTGACAGAAGCACATGTTTGACTTGGTTCTCGTTTCCCTCTAAGAACATGCATGTCTCATATGGTACAAAAGCTAGAGGAGTAAGTCAAGCAACTGTCAAACCGGCTGAGATCAGACCTTCAACAAACCCGAACAGCAGAAAAAAAAATAGGACAGCAGCAAATTACCCTTCTCGAACAGCCCTTACACCTTCCTGTGATCGAATCAGTATCGAAGGACCGTGTGTAAACAACGAGCTAAAGCTCTGATACCAGTTGTTAGGTATCAAAGTTGGTACATCAACGGAAACACACACATGCTCACAATCAATGACTAGAAAATAAAGAACACAAGAATTATAGTGGTTAGGTCAAGGTGACCTACATCCACTGTTGCAACTAGGATTTTCTTTATTATTGTGCTCAAGGAATACAATTACAATCATAAGGTATAAATAAGACTAAATTAGGGTCACTATACTATACTAGGAAACAATTAATCAGCAAGTTATGTTCAGCCCCCCAAAAAGAGCCGCCACTTTTCTGCCCTCCTGCCGTAAAACAGGCCCAGTGAGGGCCAGGCCCAAATAGCCCAACCCAGAAAAAAGCCTTCAACCCCAAAAAAACTGTATCAGAAGTTTGTACTGCTCGACAACCATCTGTTTTAATTGGACCCCATATTCGATCATACTTGTCGTCTTCATATATGTTTCAGAAAAAGAAAAATGAAGCGAACTGTGAGAAGCAAGAGTTATATATGTACTAATAACTTTAATAAATTAAAAAATATTGACCTGGTTGTTTCGATTGTACCAAAACTAGAGCGATAGGCGAGGATTAATGATCGTGATTGATCTTTATACATGGTGATATCCAAAAGCCTTAGTTCTAAGGATGTAATGAAAGGATCTCCCTGATCTATGTTAACAAGGAAAACATATATGTAATCTGATGAAGTGAGGTGTATCATCTAATGTGTCACATATGTGGCTGGGTCTGAAATATAAATTGTAACCCAATAATCTGCTCCAATATAGAGATCAAATATCGGCGATTGGCCTTTAGTGTCATAGTTGTTGTAGAAAAACATTGCCCTTATTAAATACCTGTTAATCCTCCCTTTTCTGGGGTCTAAGAGTGTAGCAGTTTCGTTTATTTTTTGGAAAGGTTCTAAGAGTATTGTACACACGTGTGTTGTAGTTATGAATGAGTGAAATGTCATGACTCACACCGCCTTCTATGAAGCCATCGTCTGAAACATAATTTATGTATGTGCCTTCTTGTGTGTAGTTTGACGCACTTCCACAATCTATGCATGTGCCTTCTTGTCTGTTGATGTTGGACCGGGTTTTGTGACATATATACTATAGAGATATTGTCACAGAAAACAATGGTGGCACTACGTAGTGGAACATGAAGCTCCAAAAGTAAATTTTGTCCTTGTGTGGATTCGGCCACTACATTAGCTACCGCCCTGTATTCAGCTTCAGCACTGGACCTAGAAATGGTGGTATGTCATTTATATTACCATGATCAGTGGCGGATCCAGCAATTTTTTTCAGGGGGTTCACTGTTTTTAGATACTCCAATTTCATAGAGCCAGACATAAAAAGTTTTGGTTCGGTTCGGTTCGATTGTTCGGGTCGGATAAAATTCATCACATAATAAAAATACGATACAATATTAGAAAAACATTATCATAAAAAACAATTTAGTGATTATAATCTTTAAGATCTAATTTTTTATAATAGTTGTAAAACTTTATTATAATAGGTATAATTCATTTTTGTTATGTAAATCACTCTTCATAAACTTTATTATAAAAATCATCAAATAAAGTAATAATAAAGTAAAACATGTTTAATAAAAATATAAATCTTATTTTATACTACATTAAATACGTTAATAAACTAAAAAAATGTTTAAACTCTATTTTTTTTTTGACACAAGGTTGTGTAAATTTTTATTTGATTTGTGACTTGACACTATTACTCTTATATCAAGGTGTGATTGTGTGGCTCAAGAAAATAATAATAAAAGTATTATTCATTGGACTTTTAAACCATCCAAATAAATACACTAATTTTCTTGTCCCTCCAACTACTTCCTTCTTCTTTTCTCATATCTAAAACCATGTCTCGAACAGTCACTTGCCACCTCTTCCTTCTTCCTCAGGTCTCTAACCGCTGCAATTTCTCACACCTGAAGAAATATTGGATCTACATTCTATCTACATCTCAAAATCTGATCTTGATCAGATTTCAAATTTTTTAAGGGGTTCACCCCATATTTTTTAAGGGGTTCACCTTAGTTTTTCTATATAGTTTTCTACTACAATTTCGAAACTCGGAGGGTTCCGGTGAACCCCCTCGGCCCTATGTAGATCCGCCCCTGACCACGATATTAAGTTATCCCCGAGGTATACACAATATCCGCAGGTGGACCGACGTGAGTCCGAGCATCCCCCGGCCTGCGTCGAAGTAGGTTGTGTAAGAAAGGTTGGGGAACACAGATAGACGCAGACCGTAGTATGTGGTGCCCTGAGCATACCTTAAAATCCGTTACAAGAATTGCATACGAGGTTCCCGTGGAGCATGCATGAACAGAAAAATCTGTTGGACGACATATGCGATGTCGGCACGGGTGAATGTGAGATATCGAAGTGCCCAGGCAAGAGCCATATTGGTGGACCCATAGGAGAGAGGCTCCATGTATGTTGCACTCAATTTGTAATAGATGCTTGTTGTAGAATTTCTTTGCATATTATTGTTGGGATAAAAATTGGCCTTGCTTTTTCTCATGTGACGGTAATACCAAGAAAATGATGTAGGGAGCCCAACTATTTCACTGCGAACTCCTGAGGCAAGGTGGTAATAATAGTATGAAGAAAGCAGTCTAAGGCGTTCAATATAATGTCATCCATATAAAGTAACAGATATGTCGTATGAGCTTCGTACCTATAAATCTTAAATGTTTTAAGATGTTTCAACTTATGAGTTTATGGAGCATGAGGTGTTTCAACTCATGAGTTTATGGAGAATGGGGGTGTTTCAACTTCTTTTTCAAGTACAAATACCAAGGTGTTTCTTGGTTGAAAAATACACCAAACAACACAATCTCTCTAGTGTTTTCTCCTTCTTTCTCTCTAAAGAATTCCAACAATTCTTTGATCATCTTCATCATTTCTTTAAGGTACAATTTGGGTGCTAGAGCCTTCCCCGGCAGTACATACTGCTTAGGCCGTTGTACCCTGGGAAACAAAACGGGGAGAGACCCGGAATTTGTTTTAAGGGCCCCGTGTCAAACACGATCCTCGGTCAAAATCGGAATTCTATTCTTGTATTTTTTGATTTTTCAGTTATATTCGTATTTGTAATTTACTTGCTTTCCTAGATAGGTTTGATTATTTGTATTGTAATCGTAATATTAAAAGTGTTTTGTTTTTATACGCGAACGGATTTCTACAATCTTTAAACAAATTTTTAAAACACCGTTCGTGTATCCAAAACCATATTGTGTGACTCAAACTAGTTTTGTTTCCACGCGATTTGTGTTTTAAAAACATTTTTTTTTCTTCGTTTCTATTCAAATGAGTACTTTGATTGAAACGGAATTTCGGGTACAATTCATTGAAATACATTTTTTTGCACCTCATTTCTGAAAAAACTCTCCGTTGGTCCCTATAGCGACTACAGGTTGTTGGAATAGCTTAGGCGGGATTTAGTGAAACAACATGCGTTCGCTATAGGTGAAAATATTTTTTTTCTTTTAATAATAGCTTATGCGGGAACTGCCAAAATTAGTTACCAAGATTTTGATAACCTGTAGCGACAAAGAATAAATAACTGCAAAAGAAAATTCTGAAAGACTTTCAAACGCAACTCGAACAGCTGCGACGAGATTTTCAACAACTTGATAGAAATTTACAGTGAAGGTGAAATTTTAAACAATTTTACAAAAAAAAAGTAAATATTTTGATATGTATGATATTTTAAAATTTTGTTTGATTTGTGTCTGATATGTATAATATTTATATTGTGTTATATATGTATCAAAAAACCTGGAAAAAAAAAACAAAACAAAAAAAAAATACTCCGGAAGAGTTGTCACTATAGGTTTTTTCATTCTATAGCGACGACATGTTCTCACCACAAGCCTAAAAAAATGTCGTCGCAATAGGCTTGATTTGTGTTGTAGTGGTACACAAAGTGGTTAACTGAAGATTATGAAATATAATATTTGCTTGTTAAACTTCATTCCTTTGATTGCTTGATCGATTCAGGTTAATCTATTAATAACAAAGCTTATACAAGTATAATTGAAGTGGCAAATTGGACCGGCTGGTAATGGATGAAAAGGTGTAAGGTTTTGTTTGGGTCGAGATGGATTGACCCAACAGACTTTGTTTAGATCTTTGGTTAGATCTAATGTTTTTAATAAAATGATTATGCATTACAAATACATTCTTGGTGGCCTTCGACGTGTCTTACTCTTTTCTTTTTAGCTATGGTTAGTTCAAGCTGCAATATATAAATCAAATGAATGGTTTCCCACAAGAAGTACCTAGGCCAAGACACACAGTAACTATATATCGTTCAAATAATCACCAACTTGCATGAGTTACAGGTCAAAACACGAAACTCAGCATCTAAAGATCTTCCGGTGATAAAAATATCTGGTACTGTTAGCATCAAGTTGACACATTTCAGACATCTTAGCATCAAGTTGACAATAATGTAAAAAGCATCTAAAAGTTGGAGTTTGGAATAGAACTGGTACTGTTAAGTTGATTATAAAATTGGGACAGTGGAAAATTAGGTTTTGTTAAAACTGTGAATTGCTAATTGCTTCCCCTTTTTATGCCAAATTGATGATTTAAAATGCAATATTTATTGTTTAATTGTCACTTTAAAGTAATCATGTCCTAATTAATTGTCCCAATTTAAGTGGATTTTACAAATTAGAAGGAATTATGTGATCGGTGCTTTTACAAAATTTATTGTTAAATTGTCGCTTTTGATTCAGTTGTTGCCTCTGATTTTTTAGCAATCGATGATGTTGATTATGATTGATAAACATTGTTTTCTTGAATGACTCCTTGTTTCAATGGATCTTGAACACCGCTCTGATACCAGTTGTTGGTAATCAAAGACTAAATGAATTGAATATATTGATGCCCTTGTCGTTTGGTAAACAACCGGTTAACCTAAATAACCCTTTACCATTTAGACCCCTATGTATTTACAATGACACTTTGACCCTATAAACATATTTTACAATAATGACACATGATGACCCTTATACTAATAAGTTTAGTTTAACATCCAATAAATTATGTTTGTAATATCACTTTGACCCTATCAACATGGTCCATGGACAACAGGTCATGTGGTTTAGAGCAGCAGGGGTGCATCTCAAATTTACTCTTTCAAGAAATGAGCACATGTTTTGCTAGTAACTTATAATGTATATTTGATACATGTAGCTCCCAATTAATCTTGTGGAAGAGTTATATTAACTGGCAAAAGATAATCACGAATAGAACAATAGAAGAAGAAGAAGAGAATCTCAGCTTTTGACCCCAAACAATGATCGACACTTTTTAATTAGTTAAAAACTGGAATAATGAAATTACAATCATCGATCCGTTTAAATAGATCAGACTCTTAATGACCAAGCAACCCTAATGACTCTTAATAGGAAACTAAATCTAACCTTAACAAAAACTGAATAAACCCCTAAAATAATTCACCTAAATTACATAGATACCCTGTGACCCAATCGGAAATTAACTAACTTCCAATATTCGAACTCTCTTCAAGCCTTGCACCCCAAGTTTCGAGCTTCACATGTGAACAAACTCATTAAGTCCAACATTACACACTTAACATATATCTATATTTTTGGATAGGATTGGATTGCTTAAAATGAGGAATTTGTTGCAATAAAATTGCACACTGTAACGTGTTTTATAGAGCACTGGGCATTTTAACAGATTCAATACTTCACTATCTTGGGTTTGGATCACTCACACTTTCCAAGTTGAAAGACACGGATCCAGTTTGACGAGTTTTTTTCGCTTGCACGCAGTGCTTGAGATCCATCACCACATCATTCATGGTTGGCCTTTTGATGGACGTGGGGGAAACACAGGCAATTGCAGTTTCTACTACTGTCCAAGCTGTATTGATGTCAAAACGCCCCTCTAATCTGGCATCAATTATAGTTTCAACATTTCCTTCTTCAATTGATGACTTAACCCAGTTAATTATGTTTATGCCATCTAATATTGCACGTCGGCCTGTAATCAACTCCAGAAGTACTACCCCGAAGCTATACACATCACTTTTCTCCGTCAACCTGTTAGTGGAGTGATACCTGCATTTTACATTTTGGCAACCAACTTTCTTGAGAAGTATTATTGCATGTTATTCGTTAACTATTTCAATAAGTTTCTCTATCAGTGAACTTGAAAAGTGAAAAAGCGTTGAAGAGAAAAACTCACACGGGGTCAAGGTACCCAACAGTGCCGGCAAATTTTAATGATGATACATGAGTGGCATCTTGTAACATCCCAAAAAATAAAATAGGGGCGTGCTAGAAGGGGCGAACATAGGGGAGCCTTAACTATAAATAGCCTAAGTCACCACCCTTTTACAGGGAAGAAGGTCCTAAAGCAAAGTCTGCGTACTTATCAAGTACGCATGAAGCAAAGTCTGCGTACTTATCAAGTACGCATGAAGTAAAGTCTGCGTACTTATCAAGTACGCATGAAGCGAAGTCTGCGCACTTATTAAGTACGCAAGAACAAGGTCCTGCGCACTTGCTAAGTGCGCAGGCATCAGGCTGGTTAGTAAAGTCAGTATGTTTGCCTAATTCAGAATGGTTAAACCGTTAGAGTCGGGATTTGGTCTGATATGTATTTAACTAATCAATTCAGATCGGAAGTGACGTTGTTGGACCTTTGTTAGGACAACCCAGATTAGCTTATCAGGTGAGTTCTAGAAGCCCTTCTTTAAATGTTTTAATTAAATGTTTTTGGGCTGGTGTGCATACATACGGAATGATGTTTTTAAAATGAGGTTTACGAAATGATGTTTACGAAACGATGTTTACGATATGATGTTTACGAAATGATGTTTACGAGATGATGTTTATGAAATGTTTTGCCAAATAAAGTTTACGAAAGGTTACGAAAAAGATGATGTTTTGTTTAATAAAACGTACGAATGCTTTAACTAAAATGAGGTAAAGGTTTTATGAAAGTCACGAATGAACGAATCTGCCACGAGTTCCTACGAGAGCTAAGGTATGTATGTATGTATTGGCCTCACCCTTACGGGGGGCCTTTGTGGCTGGCTAACGGTTGTACAACTGGTTGATGATGGGGTGACGACGGTCACTCATGGGATTACCGGGATCCCGATGGAAGGTACTATTCCTTGCGGGGAAATAGTGCCTAAGGTATGTTCTGTCTACCTAGAGGTAACGAGCCTTAGGAGACATATGTCTGGTCTACCTAGAGGTAACGAGCCTTAGGAGACCTGGGTGATGGATGACTTAGAGGTAACGAGCCTTAAGTTCATCCGCTGATATGCGATGTATGGAATTGACGGTTACGAGAAGGCGCAGATTCGGTTCATGTTGACTTATGTTATGATGCTATGTTACGATGTTATGATGATGTTAAGTTACTGCATGTTTTACGTACGCTTTTGTTAAACAAATGTATGTTATGTTTTTTTGGCAAAATGTTTATGTTAAGGTTTTATGTAAAGCTAGAACTCACCAGCGTAGCTGACTTTTTAGTATGCACATTCAAGTTAAGGTAGGTTATGATGATGGACGGTGATGCAGGGCGGCTTGATGAGTTACCCGGATGATATGAAGACTGGCATCCCGTTATGATTAGCTTATGTTATGTTTATGTATTAGTCTATGTTACGCTTCCGCATGTTGAACAATGTCACAAATATGTTTTAATGAAATTTTCCGCTGCGTTATTTTGATATTCAAGTTAAGAACTGTTTGTGAATGAGTAAATCCAACAAGTGAGGCCTCCCGGGTTTGGGGCCTTACAAGTTGGTATCAGAGCAATAGTTTGAGAGATTCGGACACTCCCAGTGTCTGAACTTAAACTGTGAATGGGACCGAAAGAGGATGCCAGTACGGGTAACTCGAGCTACAGCATCAGGTATGAAGGTATTATATATTTACATATATAGTATGCCTTAGAAAGGGTTAGGTAAGGACTTGTGTTCTGATGGAATCACAAAGGCGGTCAAATAGAAATCGAAAGGTAGTGTAATGGTTAATTGCAGATGGCCAGTGTATATTAACATCTTACAGTGCTTGTTGAATTCTATTTGTTAACTAGCGTGATGACATTAGATTCCTTGTCTTATAGAACGAAATGGCAAGGAGAGGAAACGGAAGGCGTGGTGGGGGCCATACCGGTGGTCGTACTGGTGGTCGTAACGGTGGGCGCGGCTGGACCCCTGCACGCCAAGAGTACAGTGAAGAAGGAAGTGTTCACACTGAGCCATAAGTTAGTATGCACGGGACTGAGCCGACTCATGTCGAAGAACAACAATTCACTTTTGAACCGGAAGTGAGAGCGGCTCTGGCACGCGAGTTCACTGAGTTGATGAAGGTTTCTTTGCCAGGACTGTTGGCAGAAGTGTTAAGGAACGCTAATGAGATGGGTGGGTCTAACACGGCGGTTGGTACCCCGAACACTGAGGCAGTCAACGCACCGCTTAACCGTGGTTGCGACTATAAGTCCTTTAAGGCATGTGACCCACCGGTCCTGACTGGGAAGAAGGACGCGGTGGCTACTTTTGATTGGGTAATCCGTATGGAAGCTGCCATTCGTCTGAGCGAGTGTCGAGCAAATCAAGTTGTGAAATTTGCAGCTAACTCCTTGAGAGAGGAAGCATCCCATTGGTGGGAAGGGGTACGACAAGCCAAGGGGGACGAGGCTGTGGATGCGATGATGTGGACTGATTTGAAAACTTTGGTGATCAAGAATTTCTGTCCAAGGAATGAGATCGAAAAGGTAGAAAGGGAATTTCTGGGGATTAAGGCCGGGAGCATGACGCACCGACAGTACACCACACGGTTCAATGAACTAGCACGTCTGGTGCCACATCTTATCACGACTGAGGAAAGAAAGATTGCCTGCTACATTCAAGGGCTGCCGGACCAGGTCCGCACCTATGTTAAGGCAAACGCCCCTACTACCTATGATTCGGTAGTAGAACTGAGCGGCGTGGTATTTGATGATCTGGCGCTGAATGTCGTTGCCATTGAAGAGCCTAAGAAGAAGCTGAGTTTTCCCGCTAAGCGATCGGCTGGGAAGTTGTTTGGGGCTCGGGACAAACAGGCCAGGATAGGCGAGACGGCAGTCTGTGGAAAATGTGGAGTAAGACATGCGAGTGAATATCGGCTAGGGACAAATCTGTGCTACAAATGTGGCAAGACCGGGCACTACTCCCGTGAATGCATGCAAGGCATTAAATGTTATAATTGTGGTGAAAGCGGCCACATGAGCCGGGAATGCACCAAACCAAGAATGGGTGGATCCGGGAAGGGGAAAGGCCCGGAGAAGAAAGAAGAGAGGCCCCGAGCAAAGACTTGTGCGTACGCGCTGACGCAAGACCAAGCCAGGGCAGACCCCGATGTGCCGTCAGGTACGTTCATCCTTGACAACACTTTTGTTTCTGTGTTATTTGATTCGGGTGCCAGTAAGAGTTTTATATCTGCGACTTTCTGTAAACGAGTGAAGTACACTGTCAGTAAGCTAGAAAGAGCTTTTACGTAGAAACCGCTGAGGGTAGAACTACGAGAGTGACCGATGTAGTTGACAACTCCACGATAAAAATAGAAGGTCGTAGGTTCCTGTCAGATTGTTTATTATGGTTTTGGGAGGGTTTGATGTCGTGTTGGGTATGGATTGGTTAACTGCCAACGAAGCACAAATCATATGTAAACGAAAGATAATCCGACTCAAGGCTCCGGATGGTAGCAAAGTCGAGGTTTTTGGAGATCGTGACGCCCCGATGCCAAACGTCATCTCGATGATTAAGGCAACAGATTACTTGAGGCGTGGATGCGAGGCTTATCTGGTGTACGTAATTGACAAGTGTAAGGAAGTGAAGGAACTAGACGATGTACCCGTGGTACGCGAGTACCCGAAGGTGTTTCCAGAGGATTTGCCTGGGATACCACCCGACAGAGAGATTGAGTTCCGAATCGACTTAGTACCAGATGCCCAGCCCGTGGCTAAGGCTCCATATCGACTAGCACCAGTGGAGATGAAAGAGCTAATGGCACAACTAGACGAGTTACTTGAGAAAGGATTTATCCAACCGAGCATCTCGCCGTGGGGTGCTCCGGTGTTGTTTGTGAAGAAGAAAGATGGTTCGATGAGAATGTGTATTGATTATCACGAGTTGAACAAACGTACGGTGAAGAACAAGTACCCTTTACCAAGGATCGACGACCTGTTCGATCAATTGCAAGGCGCAAGTTGGTTCTCAAAAATCGACCTTCGATCCGGGTACCATCAGTTGAAGGTGAGGGAAGAAGACATACCGAAAACTGCATTTCGCACGCGTTATGGACATTTCGAGTTCCGCGTAATGTCTTTCGGATTGACGAACGCCCCCGCAGCGTTCATGGATTTGATGAATAGGGTGTGTCGACCGATGCTGGATCGATCGGTAATCGTGTTCATCGATGATATCCTCATCTACTCCAAGAATGAGGGTGATCACGCATGTCACTTAAAGGAGGTATTGGAGGCTCTGAAGAAGGAAAAGTTGTATGCTAAGTTCTGGCTTAGAGAAGTCCAATTCCTAGGTCACGTCATTAACCCGAACAGCATTACGGTTGACCCAGCAAAGATAATGACGGTAAGGGAATGGAATATTCCTAAGACGCCAACTGAAATCCGCAGTTTCTTGGGATTGGCAGGCTACTATCGGAGATTCATCCAGGATTTCTCGAAAATAGCTTCGCCGTTGACAAAGTTGACTCGGAAGGAGGTAAAGTACGAATGGGGTTCGACCCAGGATGAGGCGTTTAAGGAATTGAAGGAGAAGCTAACCCAAGCTCCAGTCTTGGCCCTTCTCGAGGGCAATGAAGACTTAGTGGTATACTCTGACGCTTCAGGTCAGGGATTGGGATGCGTATTGATGCAACGTGGGAGAGTGATCGCGTATGCGTCACGGCAGTTGAAGATTCACGAAGCTAATTATCCGACTCATGATTTGGAACTTGCTGTTGTCGTATTCGCATTGAAAATCTGGAGGCACTACCTTTACGGGGTGGAGTTTACTATTTACTCTGACCATAAAAGTTTGAAGTACTTCTTCGAACAACGGGAACTTAATATGAGGCAGAGA
The DNA here is from genome assembly GCA_023525975.1 of Smallanthus sonchifolius. Taxonomy (NCBI): domain Eukaryota; kingdom Viridiplantae; phylum Streptophyta; class Magnoliopsida; order Asterales; family Asteraceae; genus Smallanthus; species Smallanthus sonchifolius. Next base: position 85,343,749 of record CM042034.1, on the reverse strand, counting down.
CGATGGTTGGAACTATTGAAAGACTGTGACTGTGAAATCATATACCATCCTGGAAAGGCAAACGTGGTGGCTGACGCTCTAAGCCGAAAGGATGTGCCTGCTCCTATTAGAGTGAAAGCTTGCCAGTTGGTGGTAACATCATATGTGATGAGGGAAATTGAAAGAGCTCAAAATGAAGCACTTAAGGAAGAAAACATAAAGAAGGAAAGAATGGTTGGCCAACAGGACAAGTTGGAATATAACACCCTTGGTGTTAGGACACGTTTTGGGCGGGTATGGATACCTATGGGAGGCGAGCTTAGGACCAAAATCTTGGAGGAGGCTCATAAGTCTCGTTACTCTATCCATCCCGGTACCAACAAAATGTACCAAGATCTGAGGAAGGAATACTGGTGGCCTGGAATGAATCACGAAGTGACAAAGTACGTAAGCAAGTGCTTGACTTGCTCGCAAGTAAAGGCCGAACACCAGAAACCTTATGGAAAGATTCAACCTCTTGATATACCAGAATGGAAGTGGGAACACATTACCATGGACTTCATAACCAAGCTACCTCGCACAGCTAATGGTCATGACACCATATGGGTAATTGTGGACCGTTTAACGAAAAGTGCTCATTTCCTACCTATTCGCGAGACATTCTCGTCGGAGAGGTTAGCGGAGGTATTTATAAACGAAGTAGTAGCACGGCATGGGATGCCTTTGACAATCGTATCTGACCGGGACACACGATTCACATCGAGGTTCTGGAAAAGATTTCACGAGGCGATGGGCACGAGGCTTAATATCAGCACCGCATACCACCCACAAAATTATGGTCAGTCCCAAAGGACCATTCAGACATTGGAGGATATGCTTCGTGCTTGTATTATCGATTTTGGCGGCAGTTGGGACAGTCATCTGCCGTTAGCCGAATTCTCCTACAACAATAGTTATTACGCGACGATAGGCATGCCGCCTTACGAAATGTTGTATGGGAGAAGATGCAGGACCCCGGTTTGTTGGGGTGAGATTGGACAGAAGGAATTAGGAAGTCTTGAAGTCGTAAGAGAAACGTCAGAAAGGTTTGATCAAATCAAAGCACGAATGAAGGCCGCACAAGATCGTCAGAAATCCTACGCGGATACACGACGAAGGCCTATTGAGTTTGATGTTGGGGACAGAGTAATGTTGAAAGTGTCACCCTGGAAGGGAATTATACGATTCAGGAAGAGAGGAAAGTTAAGTCTGAGGTTTGTCGGACCATTCAGGATAATTACACGGGTTGGTGAAGTCGCTTATCGGTTAGAGTTGCCTAATGAGTTAAGTGGGATTCATCCTACCTTCCATGTATCACACTTGCGAAAGTGTTTGGCGGATGAATCGGCTCACGTACCACTTACTGACATCGAGGTCGACAACAGCCTTAACTACATCGAATAACCCGTGGCCATCTTAGACAGAAAGGATAAACGTTTGCGTAATAAGATTATTCAATTGGTTAAAGTCCAATGGAAGCACCGAAAGGGATCGGAATCTACTTGGGAAACGGAGACGGAAATGAGGGAGTCGTACCCTCAACTATTTGACTTATGATAGGTTTCGGGGACGAAACATATTGTAAGAGGGGTAGACTTGTAACATCAAAAAAAAAAAGACAGTTATAATAACGGAATAAACGAACGAGGCATGCAGGGCCAGGCCGGATGGGCCGGCGTGCTAGAAGGGGCGAACATAGGGGAGCCTCCCCTATAAATAGCCAAAGTCACCACCCTTTCCCTCATTTGCAACATCTAGAGAGAGAAACCATAGAGAGAGAAAGTTGGCGGATCGACCCGAGATTCCAGCCAAGTGTTGCTCCAGATCTCGTGAGAAGAACCTCCGGATCAGAAGCTCGATACAGGTAACGATCTGGCCTAGATCTGAGTTTTTATTCGTTTTGGGGTTTTTCGAGTTTTGGATGAAAAGGTAACGTTTTTACGGATGAAACTGGAAGAAAAACATAGATTTGAGTTCTTAAACGAAAAGCAAACGTTTTGAATATAAACAAGTTCGGGATCTTGACGTGATCAGACCCGCATGCGAAAGTTAGGGTTTTTACGGGGAAGAAGGTCCTGCGTACTTATCAAGTACGCATGAAGCAAAGTCTGCGTACTTATCAAGTACGCATGAAGCAAAGTCTGCGTACTTATCAAGTACGCATGAAGTAAAGTCTGCGTACTTATCAAGTACGCATGAAGCGAAGTCTGCGCACTTATTAAGTACGCAAGAACAAGGTCCTGCGCACTTGCTAAGTGCGCAGGCATCAGGCTGGTTAGTAAAGTCAGTATGTTTGCCTAATTCAGAATGGTTAAACCGTTAGAGTCGGGATTTGGTCTGATGTGTATTTAACTAATCAATTCAGATCGGAAGTGACGTTGTTGGACCTTTGTTAGGACAACCCAGATTAGCTTATCAAGTGAGTTCTAGAAGCCCTTCTTTAAATGTTTTAATTAAATGTTTTTGGGCTGGTGTGCATACATACAGAATGATGTTTTTAAAATGTGGTTTACGAAATGATGTTTACGATATGATGTTTACGAAATGATGTTTACGAGATGATGTTTTGCCAAATAAAGTTTACGAAAAAGATGATGTTTTGTTTAATAAAACGTACGAATGCTTTAACTAAAATGAGGTAAAGGTTTTATGAAAGTCACGAATGAACGAATCTGCCACGAGTTCCTACGGGAGCTAAGGTATGTATGTATGCATTGGCCTCACCCTTAAGGGGGGCCTTTGTGGCTGGCTAACGGTTGCACAACTGGTTGATGATGGGGTGACGACGGTCACCCATGGGATTACCGGGATCCCGATGGAAGGTACTATTCCTTGCGGGGAAATAGTGCCTAAGGTATGTTCTGTCTACCTAGAGGTAACGAGCCTTAGGAGACATATGTCTGGTCTACCTAGAGGTAATGAGCCTTAGGAGACCTGGGTGACGGATGACTTAGAGGTAACGAGCCTTAAGTTCATCTGTTGGTATGCGATGTATGGAATTGACGGTTACGAGAAGGCGCAGATTCGGTTCATGTTGACTTATGTTATGATGCTATGTTACGATGTTATGATGATGTTAAGTTACTGCATGTTTTACGTACGCTTTTGTTAAACAAATGTATGTTATGTTTTTTGGCAAAATGTTTATGTTAAGGTTTTATGTAAAGCTAGAACTCACGAGCGTAGCTGACTTTTTAGTATGCACATTCAGGTTAAGGCAGGTTATGATGAAGGACGGTGATGCTGGGCGGCTTGATGAGTTACCCGGATGATATGAAGACTGGCATCCCGTTATGATTAGCTTATGTTATGTTTATGTATTAGACTATGTTAAGCTTCCGCATGTTGAACAATGTCACGATTATGTTTTAATGAAATTTTCCGCTGCATTATTTTGATATTCAAGTTAAGAACTGTTTGTGAATGAGTAAATCCAACAAGTGAGGCCTCCCGGGTTTGAGGCCTTACACATCTTCAGTTGGATAAGCTCTTGACAGCCCAAAATTGGACACTTTTGCCTGGAAACTTTCATTCAACAATATGTTTGAACACTTCGCATCTCTATGGACTATTGGCGGCCTGCAACCATGATGCATGTACGCTAGTCCTATGATGCATGATAAAGTTGTTAAAGCAACATATGCTTACAAAATTAAGCCAATCAGTACATGCCATTATTAAGTAACCCAATTACTAACCTTCTGCTGCATCACACCCAATTTGCAACCTTCTTTCCCAGCTCAAGACATTTGGACATCCATCTGATATCAATCAAATGAAATGTAAAGCAATAAGCTCAAGACATTGGAATCTTCACAAGAGGGTAGGTGATGCTTTTAAACGTCTAAATCCGTACTTAATTAAGGAAGACATGACATTAACTACATCCACTTACCAAACAGATGATTTTCTAAATTCCCATTAGCCATGAATTCATAGATGATCCCTTTGTGCTTGTTGTCATCACAGTACCCAACGAGTGAAGTTATGTTTGTATGATGAATTTCCATAAGCAGCTTAACCTTTACACGAAAACTTCTTAGTCGTCCATGTTATGACTTGTGTTCATAGTTTTAAACTTTGAACTGGCCTGTCTTGTTGCAAAAGAATTTGCATCAATGTTCATTTTCAGGTTATTGTTTAAACATCCTTGTGAAATTGTAATTATATCGTAAAAGACAGTTTATCTGTTTACCTCGGCTTGAAATTCCCTGTAACCTTGAGATGATGATTCAGAGAGCATCTTCACAGCAACTTGGTTACCACCTACATTTCCATGGAACACACTTCCAAATCCTCCTCTTCCAATTTCATTCTGGAATTTTTTTAGTAATACACAGCACCTCAGAATACGTAAACTGTTGTTTTCTCAGTGTGAAACCCTCTTGCATTCTTATGAAAGCTGCATTCATTTTTTTCAAATTTAATAAGTACTTCTCCATTAAGATATAAATCTATCAAGTGATATGATTAGAAGGTTAAGAATAATGCAAACCTTTCTGTTTAAGTTGTTTAACTAATAATACAACGAGGGACAATACCACAACAAATCCAATAATTGGCGCTAAAATAACAACTAAGTTAGGCTTATTGTTTTTGTTTTCTTCAGTACTGATTATGGCGCTAAAGTTAGTATCAAACGTCAGCTGTAACGACCCGTCCTTTGATTTTGCTAGAAGTTGTGCTGGAAATGGTCTTGTGAAGTTGTTTCCCACTAAGTTGCTACAAGGAAGAACATATACGATTATTATGCAGCATGTAAAAGCTTTTGATCTTACACCGGCAACCAGGTGACTTACAGAATCCCCAAGTTGTCAAGTCGAGCAAGAAACTCAGGCACCCTTCCTGTCAAGTTATTGTTGGATAATCTTGATGGATCGGGTCATGAAACGGGTCAAGTCGGGTTTTATTTTAATGGGTCAAGCTTGTTATTTTAGCCATGTTTTAAATAAAGTGAATGGTTGACCGAATTTGTTGGAAGTATGCGTTGGGAAGTGAACGTTGGATAGTGGAAGAGTAGGTCAAGTGTTTACCGAATCTTTAGGTGAAATTAGTAGTTTATTGCTAATTTTATGTACCCACGTTGTTGCATGTAATGCCTATATAAGGCTTGTTTTGGTTATAAAATAATAGAGCAGTTCTTCATTTTATCTCCTGCAAATTCATCATTTTCTTACGTGAGTTTTATGTGATTTTGTGAGTAAGAATCTTGGGCCTGAACCAACAGTTATTGTATGACAAGTCCCTGAAAAATTAGAAAGAAAGAGAAATAAGCAGAGTGTACAACATGAGTTTAGTATGTTAAAATACTAAAAAAACATGTGAAAGAAGTTACAATGATTGGGTACAAAAATAGGGAAAATTCCCAAAATATGCATATTAACTACTTGCTTTTATATACCTTTGACCCTAATATCTACTGAATTTGTATGTGTACTATAATGGTGTTAATGTCAAAAGAGTTAGAATGCCGCCGGACACTGTTGGGTTAATCGAGTTTGTTCACGGGTCATGAAGTTGGAGCTTCGTGATTGGATGATCGGGTCAAATGGGTTGATAAAGTTTACTGTAGTTAAATGATTGTTTAGTTTATGAGTTATTTACTTTGTTGAGTCATGATAAACGTGGAGTCATGGTGCTAGGTTGTAGAAGTAGTGGGACAGCTTTATTCAGTTCTTATCCATGTTTTAGGGTACTTGGAAAGTGGTCTGCAATGTTGCTATTTATGTTAATGTTAATGCAATTAGAGTGTAGAGTTAAAATGCAGAAAAGATACATCTTCCTGAGTTGCTGTGCTTTTTGAGTCACTACAAGAAAAAGAAGCAATAGCGGCGACACCATTAGTGGAATGTCGCCGTTATTGTTCTTGATCTGAGTTTCATTTTTAATCAGAGATCTGACGGTTGCCTTAAAGTTAACCGGACGGCTCTCGTTTTAAAACCTTTAGCAGTGACTAATACCCTAAAGCGGGTATAACATGATCGTTCGACGTTGTTCTAAGCCAACCACGGTCTGCCACATATCCAAATCGCCGGTATGTTTATAAACACCGATGGATCGGACGGTGTTTTTTTTCTTTTACAAATATGTTGAGGTAGGATCTCATGTATTTATATAAAATAATTAATTTTTTTTTAACAAAATTGTTGGATAACTTTTTTTTTTCAAACACCATCGGATTTTTTCCAAACACCGTCGGATTTCTTTCAAACGCCAAATACCGTTGAATTTTTTTCAAGCACCATTGGACTTTTTCAAACACCATCAGACATTTCAAACACCAAATGCCGTCGGATTTTTTCAAACACCGTCGGACGATGGTGTTGAAGGGACATTCTTGGAAAAAAAATAAGTTAGCGCAACAAATGGGGGACAAGAAAAGTTACAAGGGCAGAGATTTTCCCTGTGGGGAAATATTGTTGTCAAAGGTATAAAGGCAGGTGGTTGAAATTTAATATGTATATTTGGGAATTTATTCGTTGTGAAATGGAATACATACAGGGATATGATTTTAGCTGCCCCCTGAGCATTATAGCAGACCAACCCAAGGCTGTGGAACACATGGATCTCCTTGCCAGTTTAATGTTGTTAAGCCACCATAAGTTGACTTGATACTCCACATTGCAGCAGCTAGTTTTAACAATAACGGTAAGACAAACGGAAAACTTAAATACTAAATATAAAAGAAAATATATGTACCATATTGATCATCTGTTTGGTTTTGCTGGAGCTGCTTCAAAGTATAAATCTCTAATGCATTTAAGATAGGAAGGAGGATTGACTTTGAGGTTTTAGTTACTGTAAGTTGATAGCTTCGTGAATCGCCAGACATTTTCTTTCCAAATGTAGTTATTTCAGTTGAAGGAGAAAATGTTTTAATCGAGTTGCCATTAATTTTAATGCTGAATTCTCTCGTCTTGCTGCTTTCTAGCATTTCAACTTCAACAAGGTAAATGTAGATGATAAAATCATCAGTGGTGGTCACATTCCACGAATAGTATAACTGATCATTTGTAGAGTTTATTGGTGTAATGGCGGTTCTAATGACCTCTGGTGGTACTTGTTCGTCATTAGGTCCTAAAAAAACTGTATCAGAAGTCTCAACTACTCTACAGCCAACCGAATTAATCGGATTCCATATCCTATCATACTTGTCGTCTGCGTACCTGTTTCAGAGAAGAAAAAATGAATAGTGAAGATGGGGATTGATGTTACGGACTAATGTGGGGATTGATGTAAGGTATGAGACTTGTCCCACATCGGTTGTATAGGCAACCAATGTGGGGTTTATAATCCAAATGAGCTCCATCACCCATTAGACTAGTCTTTTCGGTTGGGTTCTCCTGTTTGGTTTGTAACACTAGTATCAAAGCCAACCTCGAAGTGGTGGCCAGGAGAGAATCAGCCAATGAGGACGTTGGCCCTTAAGGAGGGTCGAATGTTACGGACTGAAACATTGCAAGGTATGAGAATTTTCCCACATCGGTTGTATGGGCAACTAATGTGGGGTTTATAACCCAAATGGGCTCCCTTACCCATCCGACTAGTCTTTTGGGTTGAGTTATCATGTTTGGTTTGTAACAATTGACTTGACAGTTAACTTTAAGAAGTTTAAAATGCTGACCTGACTGTTTTAGTTGTACCAAAATTAATGCGCTGCTCAAGGATTAATGATGATGGTGATTGTTCATCATACGTGGTGTTTTCCAAAAGCCTTAGTTCTAATGCTGTAAGGAAAGGATCTCCCTGATCTGTGTTAACGAGGCAAACATTTATGTAATCTGATGAGGTGAGGTGTATCATCTCATAGGCCACATATTTGGTTGGGTCTGTAATATTAACAGTAACCCAATAATCTGCTCCAAAATAAATATCAAACTGTGGTGGTTGACCTCTAGATTCACCGTAAAAGAAGATCGCCCTTATCAAATACCTATTATTCTTCCCTTTCTGGGATCTTAGAGTGTAGCAGTTCCATTCATTTTTAGGAAAGCTTCTAATAGTATTGTACACTCTTGTAGAATAGTTAGTTGATAAATCATGCCTATCACCACCTTCTATGAAGCCATCGTCTGAAACATAATATATGCCTGTGTCGTCTTGTGTGTAGTTTGACGCACTTCCACAATCTATGCTGATGAAGCCTGCTAACAAAAGATTGAGAACATACATATTATTTAGGAAAAAAAATGATTCTTACGATACGTACCTAATTGATCATCTTGCGTATAAATCATAGCGGCTACCTGAAGAACTAGAACAGAAAAGAAAATTCTCAACATTGTGAGCGTATGATTCCCCCTCACATTCCTTCCCTCCATCGCTATATATAGAAAGGTTTTACCATGCTTGGAATATTTTTTAGAACTGGGCTTGTAGTGAGCCATGCAACACATGGGATTCATTCTCGAATTTATTTCACATGGGGTCCTTGGGTCATTTTCAAATTTGTCAGGACTTCCCAAGCCATCATCATTGGTATTGGCAACTTCTCAATCCATCGTCATTAACATTGGTGTTGGCTCAAAATTGGCCTTTTTCAATTGGTCAGAAAATACAGCCATTGACGACTTGAGAAGTCACCAATGGCAATGGCTAGGGGCGGACTTACCTTAGGGTGCGGTACCCCTCAACTTTCGACGCGTAGTGGAATATTTGTTTACCATTTTATGTTTCTCAATACACCTGAACGAAATTTTTGATATCACTTACAAATCCCAACACTAACCTTAAAATTTTATTAAAATCATAAAACTTTATAAAAACTCAAGAATTTTTAATAAAAACTCAAAGATTTAATTAAACTTGACATTTAGGGTTTAATTTAAAAGCCCAAAAGGCCAATACCCATTCTAATTCTTGATCCAAATACCCAATACACATTCTAATTTTTTATCCACCGGCTTTTGATGAAAAAGAACCAAACGTGACACGATTCCAGGGGCCATCGGCCTTCGCTGCACATCCATCGCTGATTGCCTGATTCTAGCATCGCTGATCGCACACAACCGTCGACCGCCCGGATCCGATGTTCCCCTCAATTGCTCATTAAGGTATTCTATTAATTTTGATTTAGGGTTTATATGCAATTTTAGGATTTGTGTGTAAATATACAATTGGGTGAAATTGGACTTTAGGATAGAGTTTAGTTGCTTTTTTTAGTTGTTATAACAAGTTGTTAATGTGTATTTGATATTTTGATTATAGGGAAGATGAAACCACAAACTAAAGAAGCTCAAATTGGCAAATTTTTTAAAAGAAAATTCCAAGATAATGATGATATTGATGGAAGTCCAAATATTGCTAATGATGATATTGATGGAAGTCCAAATATTCCTTCAAATCCTTCAATACCAAATATAATTGATTTGAAAGATCTTCCTTCGGATCCCGTTGATAGGCCACCTATTGTTAGTTATCACCCTAATCAAGTAGATGAAGTAAGAAGACATTATCTTGTTAAAAAGACTTTTCAACAAGGAAAACATATATTTCCAAGCAAAATGTATTCCGATCAGGCTAGACATTTTGTTGTAGGTTGGTTTGATACATATCCGTGGTTAGAGTATAGTACTAAAGCATACAGAGCATATTGCTTATATTGCTACTTGTTTAAAGAAACCATTGGAAATCAAGGTGGGAGAGATACTTTTTCAAGTGAAGGCTTTTTCACTTTCGTTTACTAATACAGAACTATAGTGAACACTTTTCAAGTGAAGGCTTTTTCAAATGTTTTACTTGCATAAAACATTTGTTTGCCTTGCTTTATCTTTCTTTAAAACTTTATTCACTTTCGTTTACTAATAGAAAACTATAGTGAACACTTAAATAGTTTGTACACCACCCCAAAGTAGGCATCAAAGAGGATCTAGAACTCATCCGACTTACTGTAACTTTCTCAACGGTCGGCTAGGTTCGTATACTATCTGCATAAGGATCGATACACAAAAATCTATAAAAATTGTTACTGTCATATGTAGTGGAATAATCTAAGTACACGCTGATGTAAGGTCACATATCCCGTGTTTAAGAGTCTAGTTCGTACAGTTTTATGGGTGTTACTTTGTATATCGAGTCGGTTTTACGTTGGTATTTGTATTTGTGTTTATTACAAGTAATTGGATGCTAAGTACGTGTTTCGGGAAGCATTTAGGATGAAGTGGAAGGATTGGATGCGAAACTATGCAAAGATGGCGGTTTATCAGGAAGTTCTATAGTGCAAAACTTCACAGAAGCATATCTTGAGCTAGAAATTGAATCACGGGGCCCACAATATATCGATTTGGGGTGTTTCGACGAGCCGGGTATGAAAATTGGGTTTTGGCGTAGCCTACACCAACCCGGCGTAGCTTACTCTGGAATCTTGTTTGGCGTTTGAGTCGGCGTTGATCAGGGAGTCAACGTAGGAGTTTGGTTTTGGGCGTAGCTTACTCCAAATCGGCGCTGCTTACTCCAAAAAGGAGATTTTTTAGGGATTTCAAGATTTTTTACATATATTCAAACCAAAACCCTAGAGGTCGTCATCATTCATTCTCTCGAGCTTCTTTGACGACTTTTGGGTGATCTTGGGTGTTGAGAAGCTTTCTAGTTCATTATTTGATGTTTTGTAACTCCGAATTAAGTTTTGAAGGTACGATCATGTTTATGCATAGCTAAATCACTCGTGGTTGTCCTCGGGTGTAGGATTGCTTGTGTTGATGATTTTTCTAGGTTTATACTTTGTTGGATTAGTTTGTGATTCAATCGTATGATTAAATGCAGTCTTTTGTTTTTCCTTTATTGATTAAACGATTTGGTTCTTGGGATCTTGTGTATTCATCAGTTACTCGGTTTTCTAATCGTGGACCATTGAATTCATTAAGTCTTATGTTCTAAAATTGATAGTTAAATAGCTAGTTATTCAACAGGTGTCAATTATTCGGTTTTACATCGTTAATCAGCATAGTCAAATATTCCGGCTTTTACCTATTTATCAATCATTGGTGTTTTAAAATCCATGTCTATGTAGAGTTCAACAGGTATCTATCTAGGATTATCATTAATGCGTGTAATTTGAAACCGGGAGCGACCTGTTTTCTCCTAATCACTTTTAAGTCAATTAAAGTTTGTTGGTTTGGCAATAGTTTTCTGAATCAGTAATCAAAATTTAGTAGTTTTTGTGTTTTTGTTAAGTAATAATTAAATAGCATTCTCCACGAATTCCTTGTGGGTTCGACAACCTTACTTTCCGTACTACAGTCTAAAGTAGCTAAGGAATAGATTTTAATATAGTTTTTTATTAACCTTCGACAAGCGATCACACGCCCCAGAGTATTTATGTGAATACTTTAAGTATGCAAATCAGAGTATTTATGCGAATACTCCGAGTATACGCCCAAAAGCACACACATAGAAGTACACGCACGAGAGTTTTCCTTGCGAATACTCTAAGTATACACCTGGAGTATTCCTGCGAATTCTCTAAGTACTCCAAGTACTAGTGCATATACCTCACCGAATACCCCGAGTACTCACCCAAGTATTCGTGCAAATACTCGGTTTATCTTTTCGCAAAACCCTAACCTTGCATGGATTGGTGTCTGTTCCGAGATTTGCATCAAGGTTCTAAATTTCGTCGCTCAAAACGTTTGTTTAGCAACCATGAGTCCAGATCTATGGTTTTTTAAGCTATATCAAACATAAAAATCCGACCTTTATGGATTAACCTCTTTTTTTTCCTTCCAAAAACCCACTTCAAAAGTAAAACAAGAGATTAAGATTGATCCTTACCTTAATGTGCGTATTTTTCCTGTTTCCTTGCTCAGTCGATCCACAGCCGAAAAGAGTGAGATGAAGGCTTGAAGAACCGGTTTTATCTGAGCTCTCTATCTCTACCTGTCTCTCTCTTTCTCTCTCTAGTTTGCTCTTTCTCTCTCTTTCCCTTTGAGGTATGCGCAAATGATGAGAATGGGGAGGGTATGGCGGCTAGGTTTTAAGGGGTAATTCCCTCCTTTTTTTATCCCTTTTTAGTCCCTTAACTTTGTTCCTTTGACTTTAATATGAAATAACACCTTGTAAGTTTTAGGATGTTAGGAGAACTGTCTCATCGAACCCTAAACCCTAAAGCTAAGACCTAAACCTTAAATCTAAACCCTAAGACCTAAAGCTAAACCTTAAAATCTAAAATCTAAAGCTAAACGCTAAAGTTAAATGCTAAAAGCTAATTTCTAAACCCTAACTGTTAGGATTGTAGAGTTCGATGAGCCGATTACTACGCCACAGGAATGAGTTAAATCGGAGTTCGTTAGAGTTGTCACGGATATTTTTTAAATCTTTTTAACCTTTTTAGACAAAATAATTATTTATCTTTTTATCTCGGTATTTTATAGTTTCAATGAAGTTTTTGTGATTTGATTATTTTGGTTGATGTAGTAGTTGGATGGTTCATAAAATTATGTATTAAAAAAAATTCTTTAAAGGTAGAAAAGGGTTGTTTTGTTCGATTCTAGACCTAAGAAACCTAGGAACGAGGTAAGAGGGGTGCGAGTGGTCAGCGGGTACCACTGCGGGTAGCCGGCGGGTACAACGGGTACCACTCCCACTCCTAGCGGGTTCAAGAGGGTAGAATTGGGCGGGTATGTTGGGCTTGTGTAGCGGGTATTAGTACCCGCTGAAACATGATTTTTAACCCGCCGAAACAAGCCGAAACAAGGAGAAACAAGCGGGTTCGAGTGCGGGTACCACCCCCACCTCCCTGGGTAGTTTGGGAGGGTAGTTTGTCAAAATGAGGTGGCATATCCTTATTGATGGGTTTAAAATGGTAGTTTGAAGTGGGAGGGTTCCACTCCCACCTCCCTAAGGGGAACAACTTGCTCTTGTCATTATGTGTGGACCTTTGGCCTTTTAGATTTCTAAAATCTGATACAATACCCCTCTGCACAAGGGAATAATCACAATCTGACAATTGAATCAGGACCAAAATAATTGTATGGGTGTTAAATACTTTTTGTGTAAACTTCATGTCAAACAATAAAACTTTTTTTTTTGTGGGTGGTGTAATTTCGTTTATTTTTTAAAAACCCGTGGATCTCATCAGCCATCAAACGGAAGGTCAGCGTCGTCAAGTAGTTCAATTGTTCAAGGAACGGATGTATGTTGTTACTATTCACATATGTTGGTTTGGCCGGCGGATCCCTACCTTCGCTAGCTTTCTGAACGAGCGGATCTCCGCATCCGTTTGTCACGCTAAAGGATTTGTTGCCAAGTCAGGTGACTCAAGTCCCGAATCGGCCGGTAAAAAACACGTTAATTTGGCTAACTCCCAAACACATATATAATATCAAGAAATCTTACTCTAAAACTTGATTACAATGTTAAACCCTAACTCAGTTATATAGACTACTCACCCTAGCCTATCCAATTATAATATGAATTGTATTTAATATTAAAATATAAACAATATAACCCTACTCGAATAGGAATATTGATTAAATCAAATAATGCCTTCATAATCCTACTCGATTAGTAATCCAAATACCACCCCAACTCAAACCATCTATCGACTTGTGTATTTGAGTCTATTTTCATCGTCATATGGATGGGTCGGCCCCTCCTAACCAACTTGCTAAAGTCGGGAATTAAACCCAACAGTGACATCCGCTAGTTAGGCTAGTGGATAACCTAGAATCCAGGTCACAACTAAAAAGCACCTACAAACCATGTCAACTTCCAAAAACAACCTATAATAAAAAATCATGTTTCCATGTAATGTCTTCCACAACCACTAGCTTAGCCTAGTGACAAAGGTGTATACCCAAGATTTCACTAAAACGGGGAGGGAGGTCTTGGGTTCAAGTTCCACATATGAAAAAGGGAAGGGGGGGGGAGGTCCAGGTTTGGTCAGAGGGTTTTCTCACCAGTGATCCAAATTGCTGCTCAAAAAAAGAAGTAATGTCTTCCGAAACTGCCACGTGATAGTTCCGGTGGACCGTATATATCAACATGGATTTCTTAATACATATCTATACTCTCTAATAAATAAAGGTTTTGTTTTAAAAAGAAGTAATGTCTTTCGAAACTGCCACTTCTCTCCCTCCTATCAACAAAATTTTTAGTTGTTTTAATAATTTTTTGTTTCTGTCCTCTCTCTCCTATTAAATAATAATAATTTCTTTAATTATTTTTATAAAACAATTTTATTGAAAAAATAGGTTTGTTCATAAAACATTTTTTAAGTATATATAACATTAATTTATTCAACACGTGTAATACACCGAGTTTCTAATGTTGGGCTTTTCGTACAGTGGCGATCCGTTATATTAGTTATCAAAATCGGTTGATAATTAATTATAGATTAATAATAATTATTTTGTAATTATTAATACGCAGCGGAATGAAACCGATTCAACACAAAATAAAACCCGATAGGATCTGGGTTACAAAACATACGAATACAGAATAATAAAGTTAATCTACCAATGAGATTAAATATACATTAGAGGTTAACAAATAACCAATCGAGACACCGAGATACAACGAACCGATGCTAGATCACGAATCGAAAATGCGGGAACGGGGCGGCGCCGCTCGACAGCGGCGGCTTGAGGCTGCCGGAACTTTCAAAGGCAGGAGCAACCTTTGTCGCTAGCTACTTCGGAAAACGGCAAAAGTCAAAAATTGACTTCTTCCTATTACGGCTAAACTTGGTATTTGACCGAAAAGTGTATCCCTACTTTTTGCGGCTATGTACCATGGTAGGATTTGAATATCAGGGCCGGTCCTGAGAATTGTTAAGATGTTTTTGGTCCGGGACATGAAAAAAAACGGATCCTATAATATAAACTTAATAATAATATAAAAAAAAAATAGTTGGACCTTTTATAAATAATAGACTAATATTAAGGGTCAAGGGACACATGTCATTCTTTATGAGCATCTAAAATATAATTTTTCCACCGAAATCACCATTAATTTGTCAACATTTTATTCAAAGTTATATTCAAAATTGTCCTAACATTTCGTTCCACTCAACCTAATATATTATTATCATAGTTTTTATAATGTATATTACTTTATTAATTATCAAATAATTTAACATATTTGATATATTAAATATATTTGACAACTTATAAATAAAAAATTATGAAACTACTAATATATAAATGAATTTCAAATCTACTTTATTACCTTTTATAACTACACTAGGTTAAAATCTCGTGTATTACACGGGTTAAATAACTAAAATGTTATATATTTAGTAATAAAAAATTTATATTTTTAAAAACCCGTGTAATACACGTGTTGAATAAACCAGTATATTACATCGGTTGAATAAAATATAATGTAATTTGTTAACAAACACATTTGTCAAAATATGATTTTAAAAAAATGTAATTTGTCGTGACAGTTATAAGGTCTCTTAAGTTAGTTTTCTAAAATATTTTTTTTCAACTGAGTATTAGTTTTTTAATTTAATTAATAAATGTTAGTTCATATTAAGTTCATTTGATTGATGATATAATAACTATTTATAATTAAATAATAAGTATTCGTAATTAGATTTATTAATATAAAGATTATTATTTAATATGAGAGAGAAATAGAAAATCTAATATTTAATATGAGATTGATACGGGTCCGTATTAGTGGAAGCTAGAAACCCTAGCTTGGGTAGTTTCCTTCGGCCGACCGAATGGAAAGGAACGAGAAAACGTTCAAAGAAATTATTTTCAATAAAACTGTCTCCACCCAACCTTGATTACAATGCTTTAAATAAGAAAACTAGAAAAGATAAATATGGAATAAATCCTTACAACTAAGGGAAAGATAAACACACAAAATAAAAGACAAATTTAAATAAATGGTTGGATGGGATTTTGATAAAAGCCCGCGTTCCTTCTTTAGCCACGGGTTGATGAGTTGGCTCCCATATTAGTAATCCCGGGTGGTTCTTTAAGTGGGCCTGGATCCGTATCATCCTCCCTCTCTAAAAAAGGACTCGTCCTCGAGTTATCTTCCGCATCGGGCACATAGGGAGACAAATCCGCAACGTTAAATGTGGCAGAGACCTTGTAATGACCCGGGAGATCGATCTTGTAGGCATTATCATTGATGCGTTTAAGAACACGGAACGGACCATCAGCTCGTGGATTAAACTTCCCAAACCGCCCCTGTGGAAACCTCTCACGGCGTAAATATACCCAAACGAGATCACCCTCGTTAAAAACGACCTTCCTTCGATGTTTATTGACCCGTGTCTGATATTGCAAATTATGTTTAACAATCTGTTCCCGAACTTGTTCATGCAAAAGTTAATTTGCGTCGCTTGCTCATCCCCTTCAGCACTAAAATGTTCAAGTTCCGGAAACGGAGCCAAGTCGAGTGGTGTGAACGGGTTGCGCCCGTAGACAACAAAGAACGGGCTACGCGACGTGGAGCTGTGATTAGACCTATTATATGCGAATTCTGCTTGAGGAAGAACAAGGTCCCATTTCTTCGGGTTATCCCCGACAAGGCTTCGAAGTAAATTCCCCAAACTCCGATTTGTCACCTCGGTTTGACCATCGGTTTGTGGGTGGTGTGAACTGCTAAATTGTAACTTTGCTCCCAAACGCTTCCACAACGTGCGCCAAAAATGACTAATGAACTTCACATCACGATCGGACGTTATAGTTTTTGGAACGCCATGCAAACGGACAAATTCGGCAAAATAAAGACGCGCGACTTGGGACGCGTCATACGTCTTGACACACGGTAAAAAATGAGCCATTTTGGAAAATCTATCAACAACCACCATAATCGAATCTTTCTTACGTTGTGTCAATGGCAACCCCAAGACAAAATCAATGCTCACGTCCTCCCATGGCCGCATGGGAGCGGGTAAAGGTGTATAGAGCCCTTGGTTTGTATGGTGAGTTTTGGCAATGTGACAAATACGGCATCGCTTTTAAAATCTTGGACACTTCTCTAGATATTTTTGGCCAAAAAAAATGATATTGTACCAACGAAATCGTTTTTTCTCGCCCAAAATGACCTGCCAATGCCCCCTGATGGCATTCGAGTACAATCACCTCCCGAAACGACGACAACGGGACACACAAACGATTCCCCTTGTAAAGCAACCCATGCTTTTGTACGAAATTTTTATATGGTTTGTGTTTACTTTTTTTCCACACCTCATGAAAATCGGGATCATCTTGGTACAAATTAGAAAACGAGTGAAACCCGATAGCCTCAAAAGTGACGGACGTCATGAAAGCTGGCCGACGACTTAAAGCGTCGGCAACCGAGTTTGCGGAGCCCGCTTTGTGCCGAATAACGAATGTGAAATCCTGTAGCGTTTCTACCCATTTAGCGTGCCTCGGGTTAAGTTTTGCTTGGCCCTGAATAAATTTAAATTCGTGGTGGTCCGAGTAGAGAATAAATTCGCCGGGTAATAAATAGTGTCGCCAATATTCAAGACTTCGAACAATGGCGTAAAACTCCTTGTGTCACTAAGTTTTTCACTAAAAAAAGCAATGGGTCGATGTTGTTGACTCAAAACTCCACCAATCCCCAACCCTGATGCGTCACATTCTACATGGAAAACATGGTCAAAATTTGGTAGGGCTAGCACGGGCGCTTGTGTCACGGCGGTTTTAAGAGCTTCAAAAGATTGTTGTGCGGATGAAGACCAAGCAAACTTACTACCTTTTAAGCAATCGGTAATAGGTGCCACCATCGTACTAAAATTGCGAATGAAACGTCGGTAAAAGGACGCAAGCCCATGAAAACTTCGAACCTCATGAAGTGATTTTGGCGTGGGCCAAGTCGTGATTGTCGAAATTTTGGACTCATCCATGCGAATGCCCTTGCCCGACACTAAATAACCCAAGAATAGGACTTCTGCCGTTAAGAAGTGGCATTTTTTCCCATTGGCGTATAATTTTTGTTCCCGTAAGACCATGAAAATGTCCCGAAGGCGGAGTAAGTGTTGCGCGACATATTTGCTAAACACCAAAATGTCGTCGAAGTAAACGATAACACAACGACCAATAAATGGCTTAAAATATGATTCATTAACCGCATGAATGTGCTAGGAGCATTCAACAACCCGAACGGCATAACCATCCACTCATATAACCCGTCACGTGTTTTAAACGCCGTTTTCCACTCATCACCGGGTCACATGCGAATTTGGTGATACCAGCTATGTAAATAAATCTTTGAAAAAACATTCGCCCCATGTAAATGATCAAGCAAGTCATCAAACCGTGGGATAGGGAACCTATATTTGATTGTGATCTTGTTAACCGCTCGACTATCAATACACATTCGGAAGGCACCACCGGGTTTGGGAACCAAGAGAGCGGGAACAACACATGGGCTCATGCTCTCCCGAATAAGGCCTTTTTCCAGAAATTCGGTTACTTGATGGTGCAATTCTGAGAACTCTTTTGGATTCATTCGATAAGCCGATTTGTTCGGTATACTCGCGCCCGGCAAAAAATCAATGCAATGTTGAATTTCCCTAACGAGGGGAAGACCTGCTGGAATTTCGGTAGGAAAAACATCACGAAATTTGGACAAAAGTGGTTGTACCTCTGGTGGTGGGGTTTTCCTCGGTAATCAAGAGGCCAAAAATAATATGATCTGGTTCCGTTTTATTGAGTCCCGCGAACTCAGACCTCGTGACCAACATAGACTCTTGTCCGGCATCTCATGGATCGAATGGTGCTAAGGTAATATTAAGGCCATGTTTCTTGAATGTATATGTATTCCGGAACCCATCGTGCTTGACACGCCTATCGTATTGCCACGGACGTCCCAACAAGATGTGACACGCGTCCATTGGGAGTACTTCACACCATATCTCGTCTGTATATTTATTACCAATTGAGAATTGAACCAAACACCGATGCGTCACCTTGATGAGGTTACCTTTTTTTAGCCATGTAAGTTGGTATGGTTCGGGGTGGGCTTGTAGTGGTAAATTGAGTTTCTCCATCATTGAACTAGCTACGATATTTTCACAACTCCCGCTGTCAACTATGACGGTACAAACTTTCCCTTTAGATGTGCACTTTGTCCGAAAGATGTTGTTACGAAGCCACTGCGTGTCATCGGCCGTATTAGCGATGGATGTGTTTAGAATACGTTGGATAACAAGTGACTCACCCCGATCGGGGTAAATAATTTCCGCGGCTTCGGTTTTTGCTCATCATCTTCGGTGTCATACGTGGGTAACGTGTCATCGACAAAAGCGAGGACTTGTTTGTTGGGGCAATCCCGTTTTAAATGACCAAGGCCTTGACAATTGAAGCAACAGAGGGTACTAGGACCCGAACCGGATGGAACCACCGGAGGGTGGGGGTCGGCTTTTGTAATATCCCACATCGGTTGAGGGGGAGAACGAAACCTTCCTTATAAGGGGGTGGATACCTTCTCTATCAAGACGCGTTTTGCCTGGACGAGCAACTCGTCGGGTGAAAACAAAACCGTGAGTTCCTGGATGGGCAACCCATCGGGGGCAAAGCGGACAATATCTTGGTACGGTTTGCTTGGGCTGTTACAGATGGTATCAGAGACAGGGGCCGGACTGGTGTGCCAGCGAGGGCGCTGGGCTCCGTAAGGGGGGTGGATTGTAATATCCCACATCGGTTGAGGGGGAGAACGAAACCTTCCTTATAAGGGGGTGGATACCTTCTCTATCAAGACGCGTTTTGCCTGGACGAGCAACTCGTCGGGTGAAAACAAAACCGTGAGTTCCCGGATGGGCAACCCATCGGGGGCAAAGCGGACAATATCTTGGTACGGTTTGCTTGGGCTGTTACAGCTTTGATTGGGCCGACTCTGGCGAGGGTAGCTGAAACAGCTGGTGTACGGCTTGAGAATTGAGACGGTTCTCGAGCCGGTGCCGGTCTCAGTTTGGATGCCAATTGTTTTTCTACTCGCTGAGCTACCCTGCACACATCATTAGACGACCAATATTGTTGCAATAAAACCACATCAGATATATCCGACCGAAGGCCCCCCAAAAAACGGGCGACTACCTGTTCTTCGTCTTCGTCTACCCCACACCTCATACATAGCTGCTCAAATTCCGTGATAAATTCCTCAACCGAAAGCAAATTTTGCTTTAGATTATGGTAGTCTAAGAACGAGTCCTGCTTGTGATTGACCGGTAAAAATTTGGAACGCATTAAGCGTTTCATCTTGTCCCACGTCTCTACATTATGTATACCCTCCCGATAACGTTGGTTTTGCACATGTTCCCACCATAAAGAAGCGTATTTGCGTAAACGAATAGCAACAAGTTTTACCTTTATGGTTTCTGGAATTTGGCGAAGATCAAAGACTCGCTCGACGGTTTGAAGCCAATCGATGAAGTTGTCGGGTTGCATGCAGCCTTCAAACTCCGGGATCTCTGTCCGAATGTCCAATGATCGCAATGGATCCACCGGTGGTGGCGATGGTGGTGAACGGCGACGTGGTCGTCTGACGAAAATATTATAGCCGCCGTCGCCGTCGTCCCAAACATCGGACTCCGTAGCGGAGTAGTCTTCACGCTCATGCTGATTTAGTTCGAGCTCACGAACCCGTTGTTGTAATCTTTCAATATCAGCAACGTCACGCGCGTCACGCTGTTCATACCCGTTGCCTCCGGCGACGAATCTACGGTGATGACGACGATCTCCCTCACGACCCGACATCCTGAGTAACCTGGTGCTGCTGATACCACTTGATACGGGTCCGTATTAGTGGAAGCTAGAAACCCTAGCTTGGGTAGTTTCCTTCGGGCGACCGAATGGAAAGGAACGAGAAAACGTTCAAAGAAATTCTTTTCAATAAAACTGTCTCCACCCAACCTTGATTACAATGCTTTAAATAAGAAAACTAGAAAAGATAAATATGGAATAAATCCTTACAACTAAGGAAAAGATAAACACACAAAATAAGAGACAAATTTAAATAAATGGTTGGATGGGATTTTGATAAAAGCCCGCGTTCCTCCTTTAGCCACGGGTTGACGAGCTGGCTCCCATATTAGTAATCCCGGGTGGTTCTTCAAGTGGGACTGGATCCGTATCAGAGATAAAGGCGGGAAAATAAAGATGGGGAGTAACCAGAGAATGACACATGTCCTGAAGATATTTTCATTTATTAGAGTAGTAAGATACGTTTCTCATTGATTTTGTTAAATTAATCAATTCAAGATTCTTACCTTTTTCTTATGTCCATCAAAATCTTTTTTACATTAACATTTTGCTCTAGCAATCAATTTCTATATTTATTAATATTAATTAACAATTCCTTCCTTTTGTAACTAATTCAATTCATTTCATATAATCATACTTTCCATCATGTATAAATAGTTAAATACCAAGCCAATTCATTGTATTTTTTATATAAAAAATATATTAAAAAAATTAAAACTTCAGGCCCCTGAGTAGACCGGGCCTGGGACGGTCGCCCTCCCCGCCCCCCCTTTGGCTGCCCCTGTTGAATATAATCTTAGATTATATTTATATATAATAATTATAAACCCTACTATATGTTTCCAGGCCTAAAATCTAATACGAGATGTAAAAGCCTGAACCCGTTTTAATGTTTTAATAAAAGATTAAAATAATATATAATTATTATTTATAAACCAGTATAAATAATAATTCCCGTCTAACGAATATATATAAATATATATCGTCTCACTTTGTTCGTAATTACCAGTTAAACACTTTAAGTGGATTCAATGTTCGTTGCCCTCGGTGTGACTCTTACGGCCCATAACTCGGGCAGTAGCGTCAATTAATCGGGACCGGACATATAATTCCAACAGTCTCCCACTTAGACGTCCTTCGATTAAGTTCTTTAACGCAGACAGCCAGCGGTATTCTAGCTACACATGGTTGCCCCTAACAAGGTATAACACTTTAAAGTCATTAACCAAAACATCTTTCTATTGCAAGATAATAGACTTATGGTAGTAATCGTCATTTATCCTTTCTGTAAAAGACATAAATTGAATCAATGAGACATGGATTAGATTCATTCTCATATAGCGTTCAATCATTATTGTTCTCGTTCAAGATTCATAGTGGTCCAATCAAACACACAGTCAGTTTGGGTAAGGCCTTACACTTCACCAGTTTGAATCATTAG
The DNA here is from genome assembly GCA_023525975.1 of Smallanthus sonchifolius. NCBI lineage: Eukaryota > Viridiplantae > Streptophyta > Magnoliopsida > Asterales > Asteraceae > Smallanthus > Smallanthus sonchifolius. Next base: position 85,321,615 of record CM042034.1, on the reverse strand, counting down.
GGCGCCACGATGTCTAAATGTTACATATCATGTAAGAGTACAAAATCCCTTATTGGCTACATACAGCTCCCACTGAACTTTAGATCTGTTCCTAACCAATGCCTTTTTGACTGGCAGTTACGCGACAACGGTTGACAGTGATTAAAGAACAGTCCGTGGTAAACGAAATTTCTAGTATGCATCTCAGGTCAGAGGATACTAAATGAGTATACCAATATCAAAACATCTTATGATTAAAATCCATGAAGATGATTTTAAGCGAGTTACATCCAACGTCATCCAAGATGAGGTATGTGAAATTGGAAGTCAACTACTTGAGTCCAAGTTCAGAATAATCTTAATTCAGAGTCATTCCCATGATTCTGATCAACTACGGATAATTAACAATACAACATTCATGGATTAAACGTAATATAAGATTCAAAGTTGCATTTAACTAGTAAATCAAACTGAATTCAAAAGGTATAACTGTTTAATGTTTGTACATCTAAATACAAAATCAAAACATATCGCTAGCAAAACTAAGACCGATAGCATTTCTGTGCTGATCATGCTTCTCCTGAGGCATTGGCTTAGTGAACGGGTCCGCTAGGTTTTGATCTGTGTCTACTTTTCTTATCACGATGTCACCACGTTCTACAATTTCCCGTATGTAGTGGAACTTTATGAGAATGTACTTTGCAGCATCTGATGCAACTATATACTCAGATTCGGTGGTTGAATCCGCCACCACACTCTGCTTGGAGCTCTTCCGGGAGATAGCTCCTCCGTTTAAAGTGAATACGAATCCTCATTTTTGACAAAACCAAACTCTTTGATCTTTTGGTCAAAATGAAGATTCCAGCTTAGAGATGCTTGTTTGAGTCCATAAATGGACTTATTCAGTTTACACACCCTATTAGGATATTTTGGATCAACAAAACCATCAGGTTGTACCATATAGACATCTTCAGAGAGATGTCAATTAAGGAAAGTGGTTTTGACATCCATTTGCTATATCTCGTAATCATAGTACGCGGCTATGGCAAGCAATATCCTGATCAATTTGATCATAGCAACGGGCGAGAAGGTTTCATCATAGTCAATACCTTGAGTCTGAGTAAAACCTTTCGCAACTAGCCGTGCTTTATAGGTGTGTACATTTCCATGCATGTCGGTTTTTCTCTTGAAAATCCATTTGCTCCCTACTGCCCGAGATTCGGGGGGTAGCTCAACCAAGTCCCAGACTTGATTGTCACGCATAGATTGCATCTCGGCGTTCATGGCTTCCAACCATTTTGCAAATTCTGGATCTGAAATAGCAGATTTGTAGTTAGTAGGTTCGTCATTACACTCGGCTACTAATAGGACTTCGGTACCCTCAAGATGCCATAGGTATCTGTCAGGTTCTTTGCGAGTCCTTACACTTATGCGAACACTTGTGTTTATGTCTGATTCATCAGCAACAATTTCTTGTTGTTCAGACGCTCTGACTTCATTAGCGGTTGCTTGTGGTTCTCGAATTTCTTTAAGATCCACTATATTATCTCCAGTTCCTCGTTCTAGAATTTCTTTCTCGAGGAAGTGTCCCTTCCTTTTGATGGAAATAACATTTGCATCAGGATAGAAGAAATAATATCCGCTTCTGTTATAATATCCGGCGAAAACAACCTTTTCGCCTCTAGGATCGAGCTTGTCATCAGAATCGCCGGTGACATATGCATCACATCCCCATACTCTAAGGTAAGATAAACTGAGTTTAGACCCATGCCATATCTCATATGGAGTCTTGTTTACCTTCTTAGTCGATGCCAGATTGACAATGCGAGCGGCGGTCATAAGAGCATAACTCCAGAAAGAGTGAGGTAAGTTTGTTCTACACATCATCGATCGAACCATATTAAGTAGGTTTCGATCTCTCCTCTCGCTCACGCCATTAAGTTGGGGTGTGCCAGGTGGAGTCGGCAGTGAAACTATTCCACGCTCCTTGAGATGATTGATGAACTCTACGCTGAGATATTCACCACCTCGATCTGATCGAAGTGACTTTATCGTTTTACCGAGTTGGTTTTCCACTTCGTTTTGAAACTCTTTGAACTTTTCAAAAGTTTCATGCTTGTGCTTCATAAGATAGACATAAGCATATCGACAGTAATCGTCGATGAATGAAACGAAGTATCTTTCATGATTTCTAGACATGGTTCTGAAAGAACCACATACATCAGTGCGTATGAGACCTAGTAGATCCTTGGCTCGTTCACCAATGCCGGTGAAGGATCCTTTAGTGAGTTTGCCAGCTAAGCAAGACATGCAGTCTTCAAAGGAGTCCTGTCCGGTGGATTCAAGGATCCCTTCGGATTGGAGCCTTTTCATGCGGGCCTTGCTTATGTGACCAAGTCTATAGTGCCATAGAAATGTATCATTAATGCTAGATTTGATACGTTTCGAAAGATTGTATATGTTATTATTTTTTTGAACATCAACCTCATAAATACCATTTGGAGGTTTAGCCTCAAAATAGAAAATATCATTTAAGTAAGCAGAAATAAAAATTCCATTGAAAACGTACTTAAAACCTTGTTCAAACAATAAGGAAACTGAAATAATGTGTAAGGCCCTTTTTCCGGGTAACCTCACTTGTTGGATTTACTCATAAACATAGTCATCAATACTGAATTGCAATTTAAAAACGTTCAAACACAGCGGAATCATTCACAATCAAGTACATAACATAGCAGCGGAAGTCTTAATAATTAAGCATAAGCATTGTCTTAATATAAATAAAAGTGGGATGTCAGTCACATGCCGGGTAGCCTTCACGCATTCGCACAACCCTTCTTTCCTTTGCCTAAAATGTATACTAAAAGTCAGCTAACACTGGTGAGTTCTAGTTTAAGACAATTAGGTAAAAACATCATTTCTTTATAAGTATATAAATATATAAGTATATATAAATACACAGTATCATAGTCTCAATAACGTTCATATGTGAATACATAAATACGTATTCACCTTTTCTTTCATTTAACATTCATTGGTCATACACATAAGGGTGATCAACCCGTCATAATTGTTACATATGTCACAAAGACAAATACCATAAGAACTACCGTCGTAGCCCATTTACTCGTCCGGTCCAAGGACCGTCCGTCATAACATAAATCCGTCCGGAAAACCTTTGTCCGTCCGCCTAAACCGTCCTACCATCGTAGTCCGTCATATTCGCCCGTCCGCCCTAAGGCATCCGTTTCCCACTCGAACTGGTTATACAGTCGTGCATCGATTGAGGGACTTACTCCACCGAAGTGGCCATAGTTTAGTCTACCTTTCTAGACTTTCATTTCTGACTGCATAATAGTCGAGTGGTCGTCCGTCTACCGTAGTAGTCGTTAGCTTCGAAACATCCATAACGTTTACATACATTCATAACATGCAATACATATAGAATATAAAGCAAGATTTCATTCTTACACGTTATGCCATACTTTCTTTTCTTTATTCATATTATTCATGTCATATTTCTTTGTTTATGAATATACTTGTCATGCATCTAATTATCATGTATTATCATATAACACATAATATAACATTTATTCATATCATGTACACACTTCAGCCCCAAAACATTTATAAATCATTTGCACGTAACACATAGGGGGCACATAGAACTCACCTGACGGGTGATTTCTGAATACACTAGCCGGTCTAGGAGCGTCAGTTAATGTCACACACAATCTGTATAATCAAGTAATACGAGATAAGCTAATGAATCTAACCGACCCTTAATATTTCTATTCTTAGAGTTAGGTGAACTAGACACATGAGTGTCAAATCATTTGACCGAAAACTCCATGCCTGAAATGTATTTCGATCGAAAACTATTTCGATTGAAATCCTTTCGACCGGAAACTAGCTACATGGAAAATATCTTTATTCCCATCTTTTGATCGAAAACTCCTTGTCGGAAACACTTTTCGACCGAATTCATCCGATCGAAATCTTTGGGGTTCGAATCACTTTTTTGACCGAAATGTTCTGATCAAAATCTTGGATGTCCAAGACACTTTTCGACCGAAATATTCTGATCAAAATCTTGGATGTCTAAGACACTTTTCGACCGAAATGTTCTGATCAAAATCTTGGATGTCTAAGACACTTTTCGGTCGAAAAATAGTTTTCGGCCCATTCATCTGACTTTTCGGGCGACGCATCAGATTTTCATCATCCTCATCGTTTTTGATTCAAGCTTCGATCTTTTTACGTTCAGAACTTGTATCTAGCTTCCATGAAGCTAGATACATACTTTTTATGCGAGTCCATACATAAAAATACCATCTTTTGATTCAAAACCCATAAGAACCCTAAAACCCATTTCTTAACTATAATCTCATATTTGAGCATGAATGTTACCTGTTTTCGTTTCCATTTTGTTGCTAAACATTTCTGAGATGTGGAGTGACGATTCCCGAGACTTTGAGCTTGATTCCCAAGCTTTCTCTCTCTAAACCCGAGCTCTCCTTTCTCTCTCTAATTTTACAAATGATGGAGTTGAGGGAGAGTGAGGCTGCCTTGATCCTTATATACATGGGCTTCCCTCGGCCCGTTGGAGCCGAGCCCAAGCCAATCCATTCTCCTTTCATTCATTTCTTCTTTCGTTTTTGACGATTCAAATCCCTCTCGCGTTATTATTTATTTATTTACTATTTTTGGAATGTTACAAGTCTACTCTCCTTATAGAGGTTTCGTCCTCGAAACCAATTATACGTTAAACAGTTGATGGTATAGTCCCCTCATTTCGTATTCTTTCTCCCATGTAGCTTCTGACATTTTTCTGTGCTTCCATTGTACTTTGACTAAAGGAATCGACTTATTGCGTAGTCGTTTCTCAGCTTGGTCAAGAATGGCTATTGGTTCCTCTACATAATTTAGACTGTTATCTACCTCAATCTCGTCATAGGGTATCTGAGCCGTATCATCAGCAAGGCACTTGTGTAAGTGCGACACGTGGAATGTAGGGTGAATTCCACTAAGCGCATCGGGTAGGTCGAGTTTTAGGCAACTTGGCCAACACTTGCTATAATTTTGAAGGGTCCGACAAACCTTGGACTTAGTTTGCCACGTTTTCTGAATCAGATGATCCCTTTCCATGGCGATACTTTTAACAATACAATGTCTCCTACTTGAAACTATAAATCTCTTCTTCTCTTATCCGCGTACGATTTCTGTCAGTCTTTTGCGGCTTTCATTCGAGCTTTGATTTGGTCGAATTTCTCGGAAGTAGCCCTGACCACTCCGAGACTTGCAAAATCTTTCTGTCCAATTTCCCCCCATCAAACCGGGGTCCTACATCTCCTTCAATACAACATTTCAAATGGCGACATGCCAATAGTTGAATGATAGCTGTTGTTATATGAAAATTCTGCCAATGGTAGGTGACTATCCTAGCTCCCCCCGAAGTCAATGATACAGGCCCGGAGCATGTCCTCCAAGGTCTGGATGGTTCTTTCAGATTGACCATCGGTTTGAGGGTGGTAAGCGGTGCTGATGTTCAATCTAGTGCCCATTGCTTCATTGAATTTCTTCCAAAACCTGGATGTGAATCTAGTATCCCGGTCGGACACGATCGACAACGGCATACCATGTCTGGTCACAATTTCCTTGATAAATATTTCTGCTAGCTTTTCAGACGAAGAAGCCTCACGTATTGGTAAGAAGTGAGCACTTTTCGTCAAGCGGTCAACAATCACCCAGATGGTATCATGCCTTTAGCTGTTCGCGGTAGCTTGGTAATGAAGTCCATCGTGATCTCCTCCCACTTCCATTCCGGTATTGGTAAAGGTTTCATTTTACCACAGGGTTTCTGGTGCTCGGCCTTAACTGGTGAACATGTGAGGCACTTGCTCACGTATTCAGTCACATCATTCTTCATGCCAGGCCACCAGTAATCTTTCTTCAAGTCTTGATACATTTTGTTCGTTCCAGGGTGGATAGAATAGCGAGACTTATGGGCCTCGTTGAGGATTTTTGCTCTATGTTCACCAATCTTGGGTATCCACGTCCGGCCAAACCGAGTTCGTACTCCGTTTGCATTAGTATCCAGATTCCCTTGTTGTCCTACTATTATTTCTCGTTTCACATTTCTTTCCAAAAGTGCTTCATCTTGTGCCTTTGATACGTTATGCATCAAGTCTGGTGTTATAATCTGTTGGCATGCTTTGATTCGAATAGGTGCCGACTCTTCCTTTCTGCTTAAGGCGTCAGCCACGACGTTTGCCTTGCCTGGGCGGTACAATATCTCGCAATCATAGTCCTTTAGTAGCTCTAACCATCTTCTTTGCCTCATGTTTAATTCCTTATGTTCGAAGAAGTACTTCAGGCTTTTGTGATCGGAGTAAATTATGCATTTAACTCCATACAGATAGTGCCTCCAAATATTTAATGCGAAAACTACTGCCGCCAACTCTAAGTCGTGAGTCGGGTAGTTTACTTCGTGAATCTTTAACTGCCGCGAGGCGTAAACAATTACCTTTCCTCACTGCATCAGTACACAACCCAATCCCTGACCCGAAGCGTCAGAGTAGACTACCTAGTCTTCATTCCCTTCAGGTAGGGTCAAGACCGGAGCTTGAGTTAATCGTGTCTTTAGTTCCTCGAACGCGTTGTTTTGGTTTGGTCCCCATTCATACTTCACTTCCTTACGTGTTAGCTTTGTCAATGGCGAGGCTATTCTCGAGAAATCCTGAATGAATCTCTGATAGTAACCTACCAATCCTAGAAAACGTTATATTTCCGTTGGCGTCTTCGGAACCTTCCATTCCTTAACTGTTACGATCTTTGCAGGATCTACCATAATACCGTTTGGGTTTATCACGTGACCTAGGAATTGGACTTCTCTAAGCCAGAACGCGCATTTGGAGAATTTGGCATACAGTTTCTCCTGCTTTAGGACCTCCAAGACCTCCCTTAGATGACAGTGGTGATCACCCTCGTTCTTTGAGTAAATGAGGATGTCGTCTATGAAGACTATCACTGACTGATCCAACATTGGTCGACATACTCTATTCATTAAGTCCATGAATGCTGCAGGTGCGTTGGTTAGACCGAAGGACATCACGAGGAACTCATAATGCCCATACCGTGTGTGAAACGCGGTTTTCGGTACATCTTCCTCCCTTACTTTCAACTGATGGTAACCCGATCTAAGATCGATTTTTGAGAACCAACTCGCGCCTTGTAGTTGATCAAAAAGGTCGTCTATTCGAGGTAGTGGGTATTTGTTCTTTACTGTTCTCCTGTTTAATTCACGGTAGTCGATTCACATTCTCATGCTACCGTCCTTCTTCTTTACAAATAATACTGGAGCGCCCAATGGTGAGATGCTCGGTCTGATAAATCCTTTTTCTGTTAATTCCTCTAGTTGAGACATCAATTCTTTCATTTCTGACGGATCCAATCGGTAGGGGGCTTTGGCAACGGGCTCATCTCCTGGCAGTACGTCAATCTAAAATTCTATTTCCCAATCGGGTGGTAAGCCAGGTAGGTCCTCTGGGAACACTTCTAGAAAGTTGCACACCATGGGTACATCTTTAAGCTCTTTCGTTTTCATTCTATCGTCAATAACATATGCCAGATAAGCTTCGCAACCGCGCCTCATGTAACTTTCGGCCTTGATCATCGAGATGACCGTAAACCGTAATTGGACTGCCGTTAGTAGTTTTGAGGTGTATCATCTTTTGTTTACATATGATTTGAGCTTCGTTGGCAGCTAACCAATCCATGCCCAATACTATATCAAATCCTCCTAAGGTCAGAAGGAATAATGTGAAAGAAAACTTATGGCCTTCTATTTCTATTATGCAATCTTCGGTCACTTGAAATATCGCCGAATTTTTAGGAACAGCGGTTTGTACGCTAAAGGCCCTCACGATGGTGTCAATAGTGCAATCTAGTTTATGACTAAAGGCATTCGATATAAAGCTTTTGCAAGCAGCCGAGTCAAATAAAATAGCAGCATGTTCATCATTTACTAGAAACGTACCTGACACGACATCAGGGTATCCTCTTGCTTCTTCCTCAGTTAAGGCATAGGCCCGAGTCCTAGCCTTTAGATGTTCTTGTTCTTTCTCTTTCCCCGAACCAGATTGTCCGGTTTTCCGGCAGTTCTTTGCTAGATGTCCAGGTATTCCACATACTTGACACTTGACATCCTTCAGGCATTCTTTAGAGAAGTTCCCAGCTCTCCCGCACTTATAGCACATGGTGGAGCCAACTAGGCATTCGCCTTGGTGTTTCTTCGAACATTTCTTACAAACTTCATACTCTTCTGCCCTTGGCTTCTTGACTTCAACGGTGTAGTTCCCCTTTCCATTGCCTTTTGATGTGTTCTCCCATTTCCGTTTTGGTGCTTCTGGAACTGGGTCCTCATTAGCATAATCGTCATAGATGATTCCACTCAGATTCACTACCGACTCGAAGGTTGAGGGTAGATTAGCTTTCACATGGACACGGACCCTTTGGGGTAGGCCCTTGACATAATACTTGATCAGTCGCTCTTCGGTTTCTACTAGATGTGGTACTAGTTGAGCCAGCTCATTGAATCTAGAAGTGTACTGGCGATGGGTCTTGTTACCGGCCTTGAAGTTTAGGAACTCGTTCTCCACACGATCAATCTCGTTCTGGGGCAGACCTTTTGGATTATGAGCTTCTTCGGGTCTTCCCAATTCATCCTGTTGAGAGCGTTCGGCGACTTAGTCCTTTGAATGTTCCTCCACCAACTCAGTGCCTCGTTAGTGAAAGAGTGAGCCACATACTTAACAGCCTGGTCAGGTCGACACTCGCTTATGTTGATTACACCGTTCATCCTCTCAATCCATTCAAACGTAGCCACCGAATCCTTGTTACCATCAAACTTGGGCGGGTCACCATCCTTAAAACCCTTGTAGGTACACCCACGGGTGTTCAGTCCGACCTTTACTTCATCATCATCACTATCATAAATTTTCTCTTCGTCGTTCCCTTCATCCTCCTCTTTGCTTTTCTTCAGTGCCTCTGATAACAGATCAGGTAATATGTCCTTCAGAGTTAGTACGACCTCACGGGCAATGGCATCCCTAACTTCGGGTTCGAGTCGTAGGGACCCTTGATTGCCCTCCCTAGGTGGGGTCACATTAGTGTTGTGCACACTGTCGGTGTGTTCCTCGTGTACATTTTCTTCTTCTTGTTGCCTTTGGTTTAGTGGTGGCCTACCGACTCGGCCAGTACGACCGACTCGGCGTCCAGTTCTTCCTCTACCAGCCATAGTTTCTAGTTTCCTGATAGTTGTAAAGGGAATACATCAATGTCATTTATTCAGATCATAGTTTAGAACAGTACGAGCAAGGTAAATTTTTAATTATAGTGACCGGTTTGTGATTACTAATTTACATTGCTTTTCGGGTTCAAAACTCTTCACATCAGTTGTGACATTGACATCTATGTGTTCTAGGTTAAGGAATCTATTCCTATCTATAGGCATTAACTTTATGACTTACTTACAGTGCTGGCGTTGGCGTTGGCTACCCATACTGACATCCGAGCGTTGATCCCATTATCAGTTTGAGTCAAGACATTTAGGGATGTCTGAATCTCTCAAACTACTGGCTCTGATACCAACTTATAAGGCCCTTTTCCCGGGTAACCTCACTTGTTGGATTTACTCATAAACATAGTCATCAATACTGAATTGCAATTTAAAAACGTTCAAACACAGCGGAAGCATTCACAATCAAGTACATAACATAGCAGCGGAAGTCTTAACAATTAAGCATAAGCATTATCTTAATATAAATAAAAGTGGGATGTCTGTCACATGCCGGGTAGCCTTTACGCCTTCGCACAACCCTTCTTTCCTTTGCCTGAAATGTATACTAAAAGTCAGCTAACGCTGGTGAGTTCTAGTTTAAGACAATTAGGTAAAAACATCATTTCTTTATAAGTATATAAATATATAAGTATATATATAAATACACAGTATCATAGTCTCAATAACGTTCATATGTGAATACATAAATACGTATTCACCTTTTCTTTCATTTAACATTCATTGGTCATACACATAAGGGTGATCAACCCGTCATAATTGTTGCATAAGTCACAAAGACAAATACCATAAGAACTACCGTCGTAGCCCATTTACTCGTCCGGTCCAAGGACCGTCGTTCATAACATAAATCCGTCCGAAAAACCTTTTGTCCGTCCGCCTAAACCGCCCTACCTTCGTAGTCTGTCATATTCGCCTGTCTGCCCTAAGGCATCCGTTTCCCACTCGAACTAGTTATACAGTCATGCATCGATTGAGGGACTTACTCCACCGAAGTGGCCATAGTTTAGTCTACCTTTCTAGACTTTCATTTCTGACTGCATAATAGTCGAGTGGTCGTCCGTCTACCGTAGTAGTCGTTAGCTTCGAAACATCCATAACGTTTACATACATTCATAACATGCAATACATATAGAATATTGTAGGATCGATGAATACAAGATGGTTCTATTCTAGTTGAGATTGGCGGAAACAATAACAACTAAGTAATGTAAACAAGTAAACACGAAGAATACTGATAAGTGCAATTTGTATTAAGCTTCAAATGGTAACAAGTTTACAAAGAAAACTCTAGGAAAGCACACTTGTACAATGACTCGATATACTACTTATATAGTAACTTAGAATCAAGCAGACCCTTGATTCTAAGGATCAGATCGAACACAAGCCATTGATCTTGTATATGAAGCTATACTACACGTAAAGACAATAACAACTATACTAGTTAACTTTACTCAAACGTCTTCTTAGGCATCATTGCTTGCATGCTTGGAGAAGAGCGTTGTTGTTCTTTATTGTCTGCACCAGTAACTTTCCTTCCGCATGGGGTGTGTCAGAGCTGTAGCAGAAAGTTGCCAGTGGTGTTGTTGCTTTTGCAAGGCTGGTCAGCAGCAACGATTGATCTTCATCGGATATAGCTATCAGCAGCAAAGTTGATGATCCGCAGCAGGAGTCAACTATCCAAAGCTGCTGATGATTTGCCTATCAGCAGCATCAAGTGTTTGATGCTGCTAAGAAGCCTATCCGGAGTAACTCTGGTCTTCAGCAGATAAGGCTGTCCACAGCAGAGTTGTTCATCAGCAGAAGAACAAGTGTCCACAGCAGACAGGCTTATCCGCAGCAGCTTGTTGGTCAGCAGCAAAACTGTGAAGTCCGCAGCATTTGTACTTAGAGAATTTTGTAGCCATCAGTCTTTATTTCTACAAACTCCCCCTAGACTGATGCTACCAAAACTCTCTTACTGCTTTTGTTGCTGAAGCTTTTGCATGTGGCTGACTATTCTTGCAACCTCATAGCCTCTCGGGTCCTTGCTGGGATTGTTAAGAGGAAGCTCAGATAGAGTCTTGATGTCTTTGCTTGGCATTTTGAAGATTGCCTTGCTTGAACACCTCATCTTCTGTCCTTTAACATCTGTCAATGTGAACTCATCTTTTTCAGCATTGTAGGACCAACTGATGAATGGAGAGTGGGATTGGATAGGTTTGGCATCGACGATCACATCTTTGCTAGGATTGAAGTGATGTTTGATCACTAGCAATAGATGTCTTCCACCCTCATTCTCAGGCTCATGAGCTTCACCCAGCTCCATCATTCTTCTTAGTTCTTGATCTGGGAGCTGCATTACCTCATCAACAGATGTATAGATTGATCTTCTTACTTCTGTTCTTCCCCTGAAGACTTCAAACCATTGGTCTTGAGTGCTGTAGAACCAGATGACAGTTTCTCTTGAGTCTTCTCGTTTGGTTGTAGGTTTGGTTTTCTTCTTAGGAGGCTGTTGATGAGTAGGAGCTGGGTAGGAAGATTTGGACTTTGTGGGTGGAGAGGAGGGAAGTCTAGGATGGAGAGTGGAATGTTGTTGGATAGAGGAAGTGGTGGATGAGGGAGAGGGCTTGGGTTTCTTTGGTTTTCTTTCATCTTCTGGATTAGTCACCCTGTTCTTGGAGCCTTTCTTCCCCAGTCTTTCTTCCTCTTCCTTCTTAACCTTAAAGTACAGGGCTTGCAGGTTCATGAAGCTCATGGGACCCAGCCTCTTTCCATTCACTCCTCTAGCCTTTAGGAATTCAATCATGACCTTCCTTTCCTCATGGGTTCTTTTGTTAAAGGAAATGGTCTTTTTGGATTTCTGTCTGGCTTTCTCTTCTTCTTCAGCCCTTTTCTTGTTTGCCAATTAACCTTGCTGACCCATGAAAGCTCTGTAGATTTCTTTATTTGATAATTTCTCAAGGTAGTCTACATCCTCACCTTGAGAAATAAGAGCTTATATCCACTCCTCTCTCATCTCTTTGGCTAGTTCAGAGTCAGTTATTCTGAACTTAGCCTCTTCTTTTCTTTTCTGCTCTCTTTCTTCTTCTTCTTTATTTAATTGTTCCTGCAGCTGAAGAGCTAGAGCTTCATCTTCTTGTATTTGAGAAGCTGCAGGAATCTTGACTTTCAGATCATCCAGCTGCTTAGCATACAGCTAGATTTGTTGTTCTTTGAGGAGAATGGCAGCTTTTCTTTCTTGAGCTTTCCTTAATTCTGCCATCTCCTCTTCCTCCCTTTCTCTTCTTCTTTTCTCCCTTTCCTTCTTCTCCTTCAACAACCTTTCTTCAGCTTCTTCTGTCATAAGTCCCTTCCCATTGTCTTTGCTGGATGCCTCTGCTTCAGCTTCATGGACCACAACAGCAGATGTAAGAGATGCTATTGGGATCTCGGCTTCAGCTTCATTGGCAGTTTGAGGAATGGACAAGGGAAGGACACTTTCTTCATGTTCTTCCCATTCAAAACCTGTCACTGCTTTCCATTCTTTCTTCACCTTTTCCTTTTCTCTTCTTTTGGATTCTTCTTCTGTGTTTAATCTGACAGTTGGTGAGGAAAGAAAGGATAGGTCTGAGTCGGAGTCGGAGTCATACATTGCAAGTCGTCCTTCCTTTTCAAGACGAGCTTTGATGGTTTTTATCATTGCTTGACTCTCAAAGGAATTCAAGTTGCATATGTGTGTTCTGAGCTCAAAGACCTTGTGCAGGAAGTCTGAATTTAAGTGTAGTATCTCATTGATGTTGATTGAGAGAGATGATGCCTTACTCAGGAAGAATGTGAAGTCAGAAGACCCAGTGCTTGACCATCCTAGCACTTCCAAGTCCCTGACCACTGTGTTGTACAGAAATCTTCTCCAGCAAACAACTTCTTCTTCTGTTAAAGTACTGCTCCTGATCAGGTCAAGTCTTCTTGGAGCCAGTCTTTGTTATGCTGCTGTTAAAGATTCTGCACGGTCTTTAGGATAGGCCACCCTGTTTGCTTCTTCTAATAGTGCTTCAAACCAGGGCAGATTTTCCTCCATTAAGTCTTGGAACCTGCTGATTGCAAGTTCTGCTGAGAGATCTGAGGAAGTGTTGATGCAGCTTGATAGGTACAATTCAAGAACTTAAAGTGGATTCAGAGTATTCCAGTTGAGCTATCTGATTCCATCAAACTCCCTTCCAATCCAGAATCTCCCAGTTGAACCATCATACCCCCAAGCTAGTATGGAGTCAAATTCTAGCCTATTTGAATTCAGTGTGAATTGGTGGGCAATGGTTAGACTTATTATGGTTGCGGCTTCAGGAAGCATGCTGAATGATGGAGGTGTGTCTTCATGATGACTTTCATTTGTCAACACCTCATCAATGGCTCAGACAACTAACTTCCAATCCTCGGTGATTTCTTCCTCTTCATCTACTGAATTTGGCAAGTCATGGACTTGAACAAAAGCAGGTCTGAATAGAGAACTTTGAAAGGCTGTCTGCTCTTGTATCCATTCGTCGAGGCTGTCAGCATCATCTTCCACAGCAACTATCTCCCCCTTTTTGGTTGCAGCAGTGCATCGAGACTTGGTGCCTTAGTTTTGACACTTCGGCCTCTAGCATTGCCACCCTGGCCGTCAATTCCAAGTTATGAAGTTTCAGTCTGTCCTCATCCACAGCTGTGGAATCCTTGGAACAAAATGGGGCCTTAGGCCTAGCCTCTGTATCCCCATCACCCTGGTTTTCTTGGCACCTGGGATTCCTCTCAGTGAAGAGTGTTTCAAATGAAACATCCTCACTGTGAGTTGCCGTGGTTAGGGTCTTAATGATGTTATCACTGTCCTCCTGGTCAGTTGATGAACCAGAAGTAGTGACAGCCCTTTCCACATTCACTCTATCATCACTCCTAGAGTGAACCTTCTTGGGTGATGAACTTGGGTTGGGTGCATTGGCAGCCAAGTCAATCAATACCTCCGAAATAATGGTAGTTGGAGAAGGTATGTCATCTTGACAGGGTGCCTCTGCACTTAATTTCAGAGAAGAGAAATGGAATGGCTCAGTGGGTTGTTCTATGGATCCGGGATGTGATCCTGATCCTAATAGAGACACTTCCAACGAAGTCTCTCTAATTTTTTGGCTATCCCTTTTGATATTCTCATCAGAATTTTGGGATTCTGAATGAGGGCTTTTAGGTTGGGATTGGGCCTTTGAGACAAGAATAGAAGGAGTCTTCTTGCTCCTTTTTCTAGTATACTTTGCCGCAACTGGGGCCCTTTGTTCCAGTTGGGAGACGATAACATCCAAAATAGGTGTAAGTAATTTTTGTGCCCGTGCATCCTTAGTAGTCTGCACAGGGGATCGAACAAGGGAAGCAAATTGTTGTTCTGGATTTGAAGTGGAGGGTGTGGGATCAGTATCAGCTGGGATTGCTGAACTGTCACCCTGGGTACTTTGCATGTTCATCATTGTAGATAACAATGGAACATTGACCCCTGAGAACTTTTTGGAAACCGTTCTCATACTTTAAAAAATATTATTTTTATGACCCAGCATAAGATAGATTCTTGCAGGTTTTGAGAGATCTTTTAATTCATTGTTGAAAACCTCCTGCAAGAACCTAGGGTACATAAAAAATTGCTGCTTTGCACCCTCTTGAAGGTTGTATCTCAAACCTTCAAAGATATGATGTGCAAAGTTAAAGCCATGGCCAGTAACTATACCGTGAACAGCAGAGGCAAGTGTAGAGCTCACTTGATGCCATCCACTTCTCTTCTGGGATATGCATTGTAGAAGAGTGTGGCATAGAAACTTCCGTTGGGGCCATCAGCGCCTTTTCGATTGTGTACTCGTTTTGATTTCCAGTGTATCCTATGGATACAAAGGTCCTCATGTATTCTTCTTTTGAGTATGAAATGGCGGCCCCCTCGTCTTGAAGCTTGAGATGTTTTCGGAGATTAGCTTCAGTGATGGTGATGTCTTTGTCGTCTACCTTGGCTTTGATTTGGGGTATCCCCTGTTCGGTAGAGTAGACGGCGGAGTTCCAAAAGTCCTCCATGTGAGGGATGTAAATGGTTGGGTTGACAGTGAGTGCATGGTGAATCTTCGAGCGACAGAGAAAGTCGATCATGTCATCAAACCCCTCGGACTTCTTTCCTTTTACTAAGTATGTTGTGAGATTGTGGTAGGGAGAAAACTTATCATTGGGCTGGTTTATGTCTACCTCTGCCATTTTGTTGGGTTTGGAGGTAAGGAGGAAGGTTTTTGAAAGGTGGTTAAGTATGGAAGGCTTTGAATGCTGTGGAGGCTTGAGAGAAAATGGTGAGAGTTAGGTTGAAATTGAATGTGAAGAGGTTATGGAGAAATTTGATTTGTGTTATAACGGCAGAGGAGGGAAAAAGCAAAGTTACTTGTACAGTACAACCTTATTCACTTTTTACTGTTACAGCTGTAATACACTATAGCAGTCATGGTAAAGACTGAGAGTAATTTTTACAGCGGGTAAAAGTTAATTTGGACTTATTTTTACCCATCAGCAGCAAACTTGGTTGCTGTGGATGGTTAAGCCTATCCGCTACAAACTTGGTTGCTGCGGATGGTTAAGTCAGTCAGCGGCAAACTCAATTGCTGCTGATGGATGCAATGGTCCGCAACAAAAATGTTGCTGCTGACTGCCTTAAAGCTATCCACATGAAACTTGTTCCTGCTGATAACTTAAAGCAGTCAGTGGCAAAATCTTTGCTGCTGATGATTAAACCTGTGAGCAGTGATAATGGTTGCTGCTGACTTATAACTTTTATTTACAGCAAAAGACAAACACATTTACAAAAACAGATTTTTAGAGACAGATTTTATTCAAAGTTCATCATACCAATGGATTCAACTAAATATCTAAATCTAGCTTCATCAAAAGGTTTTGTAAACAAATCAACATACTGCTCATTGGTATGAACTTTGGTTAAAATAATTCTCTTTTTCTCAGCTTGATCTCTTATGAAATGATACCTGATATCAATGTGCTTTGTCTTGGAGTGCTGCACCTGATTGTTTGTGATTGAAATGGCACTCATGTTGTCAATGTGAATAGGAGTGGCCATGAAAGTCATCCCATAATCCAGCATTTGATTTTGAATCCAGATGACTTGTGCACAGCAACTTGAAGCTGCAATGTATTCTGCTTCTGCTGTAGAAGTTGATACACAGGTTTGCTTCTTGCACTGCCATGAGATCAATCTCCCTCCCAGAAACTGACAACCCCATGATGTGGACTTTTTGTCCAAGTTGCATCCCCCATAATCAATGTCAGTGTATGCATACAGATTGAACTTTTCATTTTTAGAATACCATAGCCCAAGTCTTGGGGCTCCCTTTAGGTATCTAAATATTCTCTTGACAACTTGAAGGTGTGTGACCTTTGGAGCCACTTGGAATCTTGCACACAGACATACTGCAAACATGATATCTAGCCTTGAGGCAGTGACATACATGAGAGACCCTATCATTGCACGATATTGATGTTGATCAGTGTCTTGACCATCTTTGTCTGGAGTCAGTTGATGGTGCACTTGCATAGGAGTTCTTGCAGCAGAGCAGTCAACCATCTTGAATCTTTCCAAAATGCTTTTGACATATTTGGATTGGCTGATGAAGATTCCATTTGGTACCTGTTTGACTTGAAGACCCAGAAAGAAATTCAGTTCACCCATTGAACTCATTTCAAACTTTGAATGCATCAGGATCTCAAAGTCTTTACACAGCTTCTTCCTTGTTGATCCAAAGATGATGTCATCGACATAGATTTGTACCGGTAAGATTTCTCCCCTTCATCTTTGATAAACAAGGTATGGTCAATTGCACCTCTTCTTAAGTTGTTGCTTAGCAGATATCCAGACAAAGTTTCATACCAGGCTCTTGGGGCTTGATGTAAGCCATAAAGAGCTTTGTCTAGTTTGAAAACTTGGTTAGGATGAGCAGGATCTACAAAGCCTGGAGGCTGTTTGACATAAAATTCCTCACCAATCTTCCCATACAGAAAGGCACTCTTGATATCCATTTGATAAACCATGAAGTTCTTGGATGCAGCATATTCCAGGAAGATTCTGATGGCCTCCAGTCTGGCAACAGGAGCAAAGACCTCATCGTAGTCAATACCCTCTTCCTGAGTGTAGCCTTGAGCTACAAGTCTGGCTTTGTTCTTGACGACGATGCCTCTCTCATCTTGCTTGTTCCTGAAAACCCATCTTGTGCCAATAGTAGTTTGACCAGGTGGAAGATCAACAAGTTTCCAGACATCCTGTCTTTTGAATTGCAGCAACTCTTCCTTCATTGCCTCAATCCAACTACTATGCTTCAGAGCTTCATCTATCTTTATGGGTTCCACCTGAGATAGAAAACAAGAAAACAAACATATATTGGCCTCATTAGATTTGCTTCTTGTAAGGACTCCTTGGTGAACTTGGCCAATGATATTTTCCAGAGGATGTTCCTTGTTGATTCTCTGTGCTGGTACCACATCCAGCTGTATTCCCTGTTCAAGATTGCTCTGATTCTGATCAGGAAAGTCTTCATTCATGGTGAAAGAATCTGGAATATTAGCAGTGGCATCAGTATTATCAGCAGCAGCATCAGCAGCATCTGCAGCATCTGCAGCAGATGCCTCTACCTCATTTACAGATAAGTCTTCATTCAGGTTTTCATTTTCAGAGAGGATGCTGCTGGTGACACTAGAGGGTCTGGTTCCGGCTTCACTGGCTTCAATAGCTTCCACAACAGATGGAGGGTCAATGGATGGTCTTTTTCAGATGGATACAGGGACTAGGAAACTCTAATCTGTAGTCAGAGGAAGAAGTGGAAGTTGGTGCTTTGGAAGAGGTAGACTCCATATTTGAGAAGGTAAGCTTGCATCCTTGGAAAAATGTGTTATAGGGTTATCAGTGTCAGCATGTTTGCATTCAACGGAACCAATGATGATTCTTGGAGGGATTTTGGCTTTCCATTGCTGAGGAGGTGGTTTTCTAGATCTCTTTGCTTTGTCAGCAGCAGATGTTGCAACTAAGGACTTTGGCTTATCAGTAGCAGATTTTGTTGCTGCTGATGGTTTTACTTGAGCAGCAGCAATCTTGGTTGCTGTTGAAGGCTTTTTCTTTGGTTGTTTGGGCTTTACTTGATCAGCAACATTTTTGTTTGCTGCTGATGGTTTGATCACAGACGTATGCCTCTCCTTCTTCATCTTGCTAATAGGATTTTGTTTAAGAGGAACTTGATGAAGAACCTGGTTGAACGGATTGAACTTACAATGTGCAGCAAAGTGGTCTGATTCACCACAGATGATGCAAGATTTTTGGGGTTTTGGCAAATGCTTTCTTGGTGGAGATTGAGAGTTTTTGAACTTGTTTGTCTTCTCAAAAGCATGTTGCTTTAGGTTTTTTTGTTGCTCAGGATAATAGAAACATGTGCTGGCAGTGTGGTTGTATCTGCGACACACAAAGCATGATTTAGCCACTTTGTCCCTTTGATAGTACACATAATCCCTTTTCTTGAATAAGTCTTTGAAGTTCAAGGGATTTGCTTTGTTGTGTTCAAAGGTGACTTCTTCCAATGTCTTTTGCATATATGGAGCTTTCTCTCTTAGCTGACTGGCATTGGGTTGAGGTTTGGAAGACTGTCCCTTTTCAACACTTAGCTTTCTTCCTTCTAGAGGATAGCTAATCTTGATTTGGTTGGAGGGCACAGAAATTGGAATAGCTGGTACCTGAACTGAAGAGATTAAAGGGGCAGGAGCACTTGTTTGAATGATTTCAAGGGTAGGAGGTGATGAAGCTTCATTAGTTTCGGTGGAGTCTGAGCAAGTTGACTCAGACTCTGACGAGGTAGTGCATTCTTGCACCAGTGGTTCATCCCTTGAAGGATCAAAATTTCGGTTGGCCTTTTCAAGATTTGAGAGATTGAAGCTTGGTTCATGGATGGCAACGTAGTCAACAGGAGGTGCAACGGATTGGTACTGCTCAGCATGGTACCCCATACCAGTTTTTACCTTGTCATGAACTTGAGCATCTAAAAGTCTTTGCAACTTTTTGGATGCAAATTCATATTTTTCAACATGAACTTTCTGTTCTGTTAACTCTGCTCTGGTAGCTTTTAATTTAACCAGTAGATCATCAATCTGAGTTTCAAGATTGGTTTGTTCATGTTTTAATAATGAAATCTCTTTCTTTAGGCAGTTAATTTTTTCTTTATAACTGTTTTCAACCTTTTTGAATTCAGATTTCATGTGATGAAACTCTTCATTTTGATCTATAAGGTTTTGATTATGCTTTCTGTAGCCAAACACCTTATCAATACAAGCTTAGGAACAGAGATGTTCATATACCTGAGGCGGTATCTCAGTTGTGTCTGCCATAAGATCTTGGTTGTTGGCAGGAAGATCTTCATACTGGAAGCTCCGGTCAAAGTCAGACGTTCCAACAGCTGCACAAGCTGCAGTTTGAGCTGGAGGAGTAGCTTGTTGCTGTTATTTTCTTGGCTTAGCTTGGTGAGCTTGTCTTGATTGAGTAGCAGCAGGGTTTGCCTTAGGTGCCTTGCATTCTCTGGCAAAAGGACCCAGTTGGTTACAGTTGTAACATCTTAATTTGCTTTTATCTAAGCCAACTCTAGTGTTGGAGTTGTTTCTTGGAATGGGTCTTCCTGTTCTAGAGTAGAACCTTTTTGCTCTTAGAGAGAGCATGGCATAAGAGTGCTGTATGTCCATTTCTTCTAGATCATCTGGATGGAAGCATTCCAGATCCTCCTTGATAAAGGACATGTTGTTTGAGTTTTCAGAAACAAAAGTAGCAGAGGTTGAGGCTTGAGGAGGAGCTTCAAGAAGAAATGGTGAGGTGTTTGGTTGAGAGGTTGGAGTTTGAGGATGTGTGACAATGGGAGGATAGTAGTTGCTTGAACTAGGACCTGAGTGGTCAGAGTGTAGAGCAGAAGAGGTGGTGGATGTTGAGGCTGTTTGGTAGCTTGAACTTCTTTCCTTAGCCTGAATCATCTCTAATTCATAGGTCTTTAGCATACTGAAAAGCTCAGTCATTTGTAGAGTCTTCAGATTCTCAGTTCTTCTGATAGACATTGTGTAGAGTGTCCAGCAGCTGGGTAGAGCCCTGATGAACTTTTTGAGAATGTCTTCATTCTCCAGCTTCACTTTAGAGCACTGTAGCTCACCTACAAGATAGGTATACTTGTTATATAACACAGTTAGTGACTCACCTACCTTCCAGACGAAGTTCTCATATTGCTGCTTCAGATGTCTCTTCTGTTTTCTTTTACTTCCTCTGAACCAGCAAACATCTTCTCAAGAGCTTCCCATAGCTCCTTGGCAGTTTTGTATCCTTTGAAGTTGTGAAAAACTTCATTTGGTAAGCACATATGGATGGCTCCCAATGCCTTGAAATCTACCTCCATCTTTTTGAAGTCTTCATCTGAATATTGGGAGGCTTCTTTGGGGACTAATGTACCTCCGGAATCAGCAGAGGACACCATGGGTATGTATGGTCCATCTTTAATGGATCTCCACATCCTATATTCCTGATAGCAGAAGAAGCTTTCCATCCCGTTCTTCCACATATCATAGTCTTCTCCAGACATCAGTCTTGGTGGTCTGTTGATGCTTCCAATATCTTCAAATCCATTGTTTTGTGCCATTTTTGATTTGTGATAACGGGTGTCTTTAGTAAAGAGATAGTTTTGAATAGAACCGGAGAGTGATTAAACAAGTGTGAGTTTGTTTAATCTGTGAGCCAAAGCTCTAATACCACTTGTAGGATCGGTGAATACAAGATGGTTCTATTCTAGTTGAGATTGGCGGAAACAATAACAACTAAGTAATGTAAACAAGTAAACACGAAGAATACTGATAAATGCAATTTGTATTAAGCTTCAAATGGTTACAAGTTTACAACGAAAACTCTAGGAAAGCACACTTGTACAATGACTTGATATACTACTTATATAGTAACTAAGAATCAAGACAGACCCTTGATTCTAAGTATCACATCGAACACAAGCCGTTAATCTTGTATATGAAGCTATACTACACGTAAACACAATAACAACTATACTAGTTAACTTTACTCAAACGTCTTCTTAGGCATCATTGCTTGCATGATTGGAGAAGAGCGTTGTTGTTCTTTATTGTCTGCACCAGTAACTTTCCTTTTGCATGGGGTGTGTCAGAGCTGTAGCAGAAAGTTGTCAGTAGTGTTGTTGCTTTTGCAAGGCTGGTCAGCAGCAACTATTGATCTTCATCGGATATGGCTATCAGCAGCAAAGTTGATGATCCACAGCAGGACTCAACTATCCAAAGCTGCTGATGATTTGCCTATCAGCAGCATCAAGTGTTTGATGCTGCTAAGAAGCCTATCCGCAGTAACTCTGGTTTTCAGCAGATAAGGCTGTCCGCAGCAGAGTTGTTCATCAGCAGGAGAAAAAGTGTCCGCAACAGACAGGCTTATCCGCAGCAGCTTGTTGGTCAGCAGCAAAATTGTGAAGTCCGCAGCATTTGTACTTAGAGAATTTTGTAGCCATCAGTCTTTATTTCTACAAACTCCCCCTAGACTGATGCTAAGCAAGATTTCATTCTTACACGTTATGCCATAATTTCTTTTCTTTATTCATATTATTCTTTTCATATTTCTTTGTTTATGAATATACTTGTCATGCATATAATTATCATGTATTATCATATAACACATAATATAACATTTATTCATATCATGTATACACTTCAGCCCGAAAACATTTATAAATCATCTGCACGTAACACATAGGGGGCACATAAAACTCACCTGACGGGTGATTTCTGAATACACTAGCTGGTCTAGGAGCGTCAGTTAAGGTCACACACAATCTGTATAATCAAGTAATACAAGATAAGCTAATGAATCTAACCGACCCTCAATATTTCTATTCTTAGAGTTAGGTGAACTAGACACATGAGTGTCAAATCATTTGACCGAAAACTCCATGCCCGAAATGTATTTCGATTGAAATCCTTTCGACCGGAAACTAGCTACATGGAAAAATTCTTTATTCCCATCTTTTGATTGAAAACTCCTTGTCCGAAACACTTTTCGACCGAATTCTTCCGATCGAAATCTTTGGGGTTCGAATCATTTTTTCGACCGAAATGTACTGATCGAACTCTTGGATGTCCAAGAAACTTTTTGACCGAAATGTTCTGATCAAAATCTTGGATGTCCAAGACACTTTTCGGTCGAAAAATAGTTTTCGGCCCATTCATCTGACTTTTCGGGCGACGCATCAGATTTTCATCATCCTCATCGTTTTTTATTAAAGCTTCGATCTTTTTACGTTCAGAACTTGTATCTAGCTTCCATGAAGCTAGATACATACTTTTTATGCGATTCCATACGCAAAAATACCATCTTTTGATTCAAAACCCATAAGAACCCTAAAACCCATTTCTTAACTATAATCTCATATTTGAGCATGAATGTTACTTGTTTTCGTTTCCTTTTTGTTGCTAAACGTTTCTGAGATGTGGAGTGATGATTCCCGAGACTTTGAGCTTGATTCCCAAGCTTTCTCTCTCTAGACCCGAGCTCTCCTTTCTCTCTCTAAGTTTGCAAATGGTGGAGTTGAGGGAGAGTGAGGCTGCCTTGATCCTTATATACATGGGCTTCCCTCGGCCCGTTGGAGCCGAGCCCAAGCCCATCCATTCTCCTTTCATTCATTTCTTCTTTCGTTTTTGACGATTCAAATCCCGCTCGCGTTATTATTTATTTATTTACTATTTTTGGGATGTTACATAATGTTTCTGGTTAAACCATGTGCAAACAAACAGTTATTTAAGATAACTACAAGGCCAGAAGGACATGAAAGGTGAAATGTTCTAGTTGCAAGAACCGGTACTCTCTTCCCATCACCAACGATGATTTCCATGTCGCCTTGTTTCAGCTTCTTCCACTTTTCAGTCTCATGCAATACATTAACGATGTGATAAGCACATCCGGTATCAAATACCCATGCGTCGTTAGAGACAGTGAAAAGTTCAATAACATAAATAGAAAGTTCAATGAACTATTAAGTTGTTCGTTTTGAAAATTTAAAATTAGTTTAAATTGCTAAACTTTATTGGTTATCATTTATTTTTAAAACAAACTGTTTGTTTTAATATAAAGTATTCACAAGTTGTAAAAAAAGTTTAGAACTTGTTATTTATTTGATTTTGAAAAATTTGGTATTTGGTTGGTACGTTATAATATTTATAAGATAAAAGCAACCACAATAGTAAACACAAAAATATGTAAATAATATGGCAAAAGAAAAAGTGTTTGATCTTGCTAGAGCCTAATAGCAAGACCAAACTAGGTCACAGGGTCACAACACACAAACAACCACAAGGATGGACTTCGTGAATGCGTCTAGCTGTTCCGCGTGACTCCCACTAAATCCAAGATCCTGTCTCCGTCTTCAGACACTACAAAAAAAGAATAGTATTTAGGACTAAAATTTTAGTCTCTAATACCCCGTATCAGTACTTAATGGTTATCAGAGACTGATTTCGCCAGTCCCCAGTCAGTGACGAATACTTAGTCCTAAATAGTTTGGTTAATAACTGAAAATCAGTCCCCATTGTATGTCACCAACAGGGACTAATAGTTAGTCTCTGATACAAAAAATATGTCCTTAATTTGTCTCCCGAATACCACGTTATTTCAGTCCCCAATACATTTATTTAGGGACTGAAAATCAGTTTCGGATAAATAAGATATTTCAATCCCTAATGTGTAATTTTAGGGATTGGAATTCAGTACTCAAAAAATGTCTACATTGTCCATGATATGTTTCGTTAGATTCATGATTCCATATCAGATCAGTCTCCAATAAGATGTTTTAACGACTGAGAATTAGTCGCGGTAACACGCGATTTTAGTCGTTAATATCCTTGTTGCCAGGACTGAAAATCAGTCTCAAATAGCGTATTATTTTAGTCCTTAATATGGTTTTCAGAGTCTGATAATCAGTCTCTAATGTTTTCTTTAGGGACTGAAAATAAATGTCAGAAACTAATCCCTATTATATATTATCAGTGACTATTTTTTAGTCTCTAAATGTTTATCTTTTACAAACTGAAAATTGGCTTCTGACACAATTTAATTCAGTCCCGAACATGTATTCAAAAACCGTAACAAATTTCTTTAAGGACTGAAAAGCAGTCCCAATGTAGGTGTTATATAACTGATTTATAGTTTTATATATTAAATTTCAGTTACTATTTAACAGTAATATCATTCATAAATATGTTTCTTGCTTTCCAAAACTCTTTCAAGTATTAATATCATAATAATAACGAAGTTCAAAATAATACCAATTCATAAATCCTAAACTTTAAAATAGAGTTACAAGTCCAAAAAATGTAATAAACGTCATAACATGGTACTAGGTCTAGCTGTCACTATCGCTAAATGGATCATCTGAAACATCTCTCGTAGGTGTGTTGGATGTTGTGCTCTCGAATTCTAGAAATTTTGTGCTTATGAACTCTGACATCCTTTCCATTTTCTCTTCATTCTGTTTGAGTTTCTCCAAGAATTTAATAACCTGATTTCTCATATCTTTGTCAGTCTCACTTGAATCCCACTGAGATGATTCGGCCACCGGTTTCATCCAATTATCTTGTTTCTTCAACACAGACCCAACACCTATCTCCCAACCTAATTGTATTGTTTTCTGCCTTTCACAAACACTTTTTATTACTTCTCTCTCAAACTTGTGTTCCATAGCTGTATCAATGGTGGTTCCTTTAGAACTGGATTCATCCATGCCGCCTTTTTATGATGAAGAATATTTTCCTAACATAATAGAATATACAAGAAGAACATTTAAAACTAGTAGTAACTCAAAATTAACATTTGAAAAAAATAGAATTATGTGTCAAAAGCTTTTAACAAGGAGATTCTCACATATTGAATACGTGAATGATCATTTAGCCATCCATCTTTCTCGACTCTGAAATGCATGTTGTACCATAGTTCTAGAGGCCTTGGCAGCATTTGAGTCTATGTCATAATAAAAATTATAATAATGAAGTAAAAATATATTCTAAAAAAAATATTGAAATCAGTCTTGTTTAACAAATATAAACCTAAGATAAAGTCAAAGCAAAAAAGTGTCACTAAAGACCCCTTTAAGAATGGGTGTCACACAAAAAATACCACTAAAGCCCTTTTTTGTCTGTCACTACAAACTCTTGCGCTTTCACTGACACTTTTTTTTTGTCGCTATATTAAAAAAAAGACTCTTACGACACAAATTGTGTCGGTAAATGACCTTTTACTTGATTCTATGTAAACCTCTCATGCAACACTACTATAGAAAAAATACATAAATAAATAAAAATATGATTCACACCTTCCAATTTCCATTTTGTTCCGGTTATTTATTTGTAACCGAATCTGCCTCTTGTTAAGGCGATGCAAGAAAGCCATGCCTAAGGATTCCAGATTATTTATGCTCTCCGCATATCTGCATATAAAAGTTTTGCAAATTATTAACAAGTATCCACTGTCATATGTACCAATATCATGGATTATATATTGCAAATTCTCCGGAAAAAGTAAGGAACATATAAGACACTAGTCATAGCTAAGAATTTACTAAATCAGAAATCCCACTATTACAACATCCAAAAATGCTACTGTGTCAGAGATAATTATCAGGAGTACAATACTTTACAAACTCAATTGGAATCAATTGTTACTTTCTTACCAACTAGTATTTGTTAATGGGTACTTTCAAATAGTTTAATGTGGTTAATACATTTGAATCTGTCTTAATTTAGATAAATACTATCAAAATGAAAGTTAAAACAGGACTAGGACTTACATTGAGAGTTTAAAATGATATTATACTAAAAAAGTCAACACCTTTCTTATATAAGAACTTGGAGGAAATAAATTCAAACTAAAAAAACCATGAAACTTCATTTACCCATTAATTTTTATATCTTTAATTAGCATATTTACATCATGTACAGTCATTGGTGTATACTGTATGTCCCTATCATAAAAGAAAAGAAAAAGATAACAAAACAATAAGAAACATCGCCCCTTGTCATCAAATAAGCAAACACTTTTAATGGCGTCTTTTCCAGGGCGGCTCGTAGCCAAAGCGAATCAAAAAAATGGGGGCTCTAATTTGAACTTTTTCCCTTTGTGAACTGTGTCACTCATAGTTTCGTTTTTAATTTAACACAAGTATATGTTGGTTCAGATTATGTTTGTCTCTTACATGCTACATATAAACATATATAAACCAGTAAGAATGTATTGAGTGGTATACGAGCAAGAAATAACCTTTAACAATAATATATAAACCACATAAAGTTTGCAGATCCTTGGCTTGGGACCAATTCATTCTTGTCTCCCCTAGTGTTCGACTGCCTGCCAACACCTATTGAACAACAAAAGACCGATAAAACATTGATTGGGCTATTTGTTAAACGAAACAACTTAAGTGTTTAAGCTATAAATAATAGTAGCATTGTGTCAATAAAATTAAATTTGACCTTCTCTGGCCATTGGCCTAGAGCCTGTTAAGCCCATCCATTAAATGTTGTGCTTTTGTAGCATCAAGACAACCTTTAGGTAATTACTCAAAAGTAAAACTATACCCATTTCGTAAGTCTTTCTCTAATGTATTCCACTAGTCTTGAATTTTCTTTGTCCAGTTCCTAGGAGGCCATAAACATTTCAACAAGATGTAGTTATTAATAAAACAAAGTTAATTTAACAACCTGAATACATTGGTCCATTGAATGGTCCAAGCTTAAGTTTACCAATTCAAATCATCGAATACCAGCAACATCACTTAAAAATAAGAGAAGGTATATGAGAATTAAGAAACAATGAGGCACAGTTTAGAGAAAATAGAACCTTATGGAAAGCGAATCAAAACTTCTGCCATTGATTTGCTTAAAACTAAATTAATACAATTTAGAGAAAATAAAACCCGATTCAAACCAAATCAAAATTTCGGCTATCAATTTGGATAAAAATCGAATATCTATGAACTGTACTAATCCCTAGCACACAACTGACATTTTCATTCTATCATCCGTCGCAAGTTACGATCCACTCGCACGCTCGGCAGAACTATAATAGAAAAAATGAGATAAATCACGATATAGGAAGATCACTGAATCATAGTGCAAAACAACGATATCTAAAACAAATTGGAACAAATGAAGCTGTAGAATTTTCAAACTATAATGATACCTCTACGTGTAATTGAATCATCGGGTTCCGACATGCGAATTTCAACGTCCCTTTCCTGCACGCAGTGATCAAATAAAAACCCTAACAAAAATTTGTGATACAAAACGCAGGGCAACGGGAGATGTGAACAACCATTATAGGTAACCCGGCTTCTTCTCCTTGAAAAGTGAAACCCTAACAAAAATTCTAGGCCCTTGATGCGAATTGTGAGGGCAAAAGAAGTTTGTGAGTAGGTTTTAGGGGGAAGGGAAAAATTTTGGGAGGGAATTGAAAATGGAATTTAGGAAAATGGGGGGAATTAAAAAATTGAAAGGAGATTAAATAAGTTTTTTTATTTATATATATATATAGATATATATATAGGGGAGGGTTCCAGAGAAAACCACAAGTTAGGCGAAAACCAATAAAACCACTAAAATAACCAATTTTACCCAATCATATAATAATATTTATTTATTTTTTTATTTTTTTTTTATTTATTTATAAGAGTATCAATGTAATATTAAACATTTTTACCAAAAACATTTTTACACATAGTGTTACGTATACGTAAACATAAAACAAACAAATTGTGGTTACATATACGTAAATCAAAAAAATTGTTTTTGGATACGTATACGTAAATAAAAAAAATTGCCTGAAATAATGTGGTTTTCTCGGTTTTCGCCTAACTTTGTGGTTTTCTCTTGATCCCTTCCCTATATATATATATATTGGGTGAGGTTCAAATGTTAACCAATATTTATGTGATAACCATGATAACCATTCTCAAACATAGTGTTACGTATACGTACCAAATAATGTTACACATACGTAATGTTTACGTATGTGTAACATTATTTGGTACGTATACGTAAAACTCATTATTTCCGTATTTATGTTCAAAATATATGTTCACGATACTTAAATACTTTTTTAAGAATTAAAAGAAAAAATAATTTATAAATTATGTGATTGTTTGATAGTGGTTAGCACGGTTATCACATAAAAAATTGGTTAGTATTTGAACCCTTCCCTATATATATATACACGCATATTATAAAATTATGATAAAGATAATCAAATAAGATATATTATGTTATATATAATGTATAATTTTAAACATATAGAAAATTAATTATAAAAATATATAAATTAAATAATTAAATAATATACGAGTCAAGCACGAACTAAAAAATTTCTCACGAGCCGAGGTCGAGCCTAGACGGGCTCGGGCTCGGCTCGTTTACTCCCCTAACATAATTGCCCCAAAATGATTATAATTGGTTATGATTGAGTAATATTGGCCATAATTGACTCTAATGGCCTCTAATTATCCTGATTTCCCTTAGTTGACCACATTTGACCTTAATCGGTACTTTTTTTTAGAACGGCGATTTTTTTTTTACTTTTATGAGACTTAAACTCAAGACCTCCAGACCTCCAAACTTAGGTGCTCCAAGAGGCTTTAGCTCTGTCACTAGGCCACCAACCAAGTGATGACCTTAATCGGTACTAACCGGCCATGATTGACCCCTTATATCCTATTTTACAAATATTGACAGTAATTGACCGTAATAACTCTAATTGTCATAAATTACCCATAATTGTCTCTAATTGCTGCTAAATATTCCTAATAAGTGATTATTAACAGATATTGATCCAAATTGAACTTAATTGACCCTAATTATACATAATTGGCATAATTGATTTAAATAGGTGACTATTGACCAATATTGACCCTTACTGGTCGTAAATTCCTATACTTTAAGGTAAGTGACCCTAATTTCCCCTAACTAAAACTATATGACTGTAATTGCCTCTAACTAACCATTATTGATCAATACTTACCCTTGTTGACCTTTACTAAGCCTAACTAAGGTAATTGGTACTAACTTACCCCAATTTACCCTCACTGATACTAATTAATGCTATTAACCATTATCAACCCTAATTACCCCTATTGACCATCGTAATCGACCCTAATTGGCACTAGCTGAGGAATAATTACCCTAACTGACCATAACGAATCTAATTGCCGTATTTCATAGTAAAATATTAGAAATTTAGTAAAATGCCATTACACGTGGCTAGGGTGGAGCTCGATATATGTAATGTTAGAAATTTAATATATATATATATATATATATATCCTTATTCTAATAAATAATTCCAAAAAAATGTCACGTGTCATTATCATATTTTTTCTCACTAATTTTTTTTAATTTTCTCCATTTTAAGTAAACTTGAATTTTGAAATCTAATTATATTAATTTTTCTTTAAAATTTAAATCATAACTGTTAATTAATACTTAATTAAGCAAACAAAGAATTTTTTTTATTTTATTTTTATATTAAATAACCTCATGTAATACATGGATATATAACCTACTATATATATATAATAATAATATAAAATAAATATTTATTTAATAAATGTATAAATAAGAAGGTAAGTGGAGTGTGTATCAGTTATAGTTATAAATGTAATTTAATTTAGTTAAATATTTATTCAGTAAAGTTTTTAGAGTAAAGGATTAGTGTTAATTTTTTATAGAAAATATATAAAATAGAGACTATATTTTTTTCTCATTTAAATTTTAAGATAAATTTAAAGTTAATTTATTTGTAAATAAAAAAAATAAAAATAAAAATTGTAATTGAAAAGGAATCGAACTAAGGAGTTTGAGTAGATAGCTTGACTTTAACCACCGGGCAAAAGGGAGAAAGTTGTTTATGACATGAAGTTTTTGGATAAAGAGTACAGGTCGTTCCATGGACAAGCTTCAGAAATCGATAAATGTTGAAAAAGAGAACCTGGATCTGGGCCTTTAGAAGCAGACGCACAAGGTTCTTGATTAGGGTAGCCGGTACAAGCATCAGATTTACCGGCGTCTTCTGATTGTGTCCCCGGGCAATCTGAAACCGGAGCGAACACAAATCAAGTCAACTAGGTCAAATTCAACGGAAAAATTAACTAATTGAACAATAAGAAGGTAAATACGGGTATATTTTACTATGATAAATTATTTGGATTTGATATTAGAGCATGGTGTGTAGGTTCGCATGATGCAGTCTTGTTGATCTCATGCTTGTTGCTTATTTAGATTAATTTAGTTATTTGGTTTTACACATAGTGGTGGTGTTTGCGTGCTTATTATAAATTGATTTATGTTAATCGATTACATGTTTGTTATGATTTATGTTAATTGATCATCAATTCAATCATTATGGTTCTAAATTAATTTCTTTAGAAGGGCTGTTATGATTTATGTTAATTGATTACACTGCAAGTATGATGTCTCATTAGCATATTCAGAAATTCAATCATTAGGGTTCTAAATCGTTTTATGTTAATTGATTACATGTTTGTTATGTAATTTTAGATTTTTGACTAATTGGAATTGGCTCCTTGAACCTCTGTCTTTGATCTTCAGGTTATATATATGCATCATACCTATTGCATTATGCATATAAATTGCTAATTGCCTATTACAATTTCAAATAACTACCTACAGGCTACAACTAAACAATCAACATAATGAATCTACAAATAAGAATCAACAAACAAATAATGAAAAGGCCCCTAAATTTTTACTTCGCTTGGGGCCAGCAAAACGGTTGAGCGTTCGCATCTGACTATTTGCTCCATTGACATCCCAAGACTTCACAACCGTGTAAGTTGTTTATAATTGTTTTTTTAATTGTTCTTAGATTGGAATTTGTTATAGTTGTTCTTATTAATTGTTATTAGTACTCAAGTTGATTTGTTTATAGCAGAATGTTTGTATGTACTTGCTATTCATACATAAACTCGTGTAATGAATACTAATGAAATTTATTACAAAAACCTGGAGGAATAATTGCACTTCTGGACGAAGCCTGGTAATAACCTTATAATGCTAAAATAAAATTTTCTATTATTATGTATTTATATTTTAAAACATAGTTTATATTACATGAATGATTTATGTTCTTGAAATGCTTAATGCAGCATCTTCCCAAAGTCTACTCATGAAACATTTGCTCAGAAGCTGTACCAGACATTTCCAAAAAATAAACGGTTCATCAAACCCAAGCTTTCTCGCACTAGTTTTACAATCTCTATCATGCAGGAGAGGTATGTTGGTGTTTATGCACTTAATTATTATTTACATAAGGTAGGGAGGTAAAGATGTTACTAAGGGTGTCTTTGGTGGTAAGCGAATAAAAGAATGGTAATCTCTTATTGAATTGAGTTTGCATGATAATTATGTAGAAACTAATGTATATTAGATTATGAGAACAAATCACAAATTTTGAGATTTAGGGAAAAAATTAGGCCTGGCAAACTGGTAGTCTTTTCCGCATGGAGCTCCGCCACTTATATATCTGTATTGTGATGATTTTGCAATTTACTTAAAACGTAAAATTATTCTCCAAGCAAGCCTGTATTCATGATCAGAATAAATTACTTAGATTAGAAATTTTATTACTTTTTATTCACAAATGTAATTATTTGGAAATGATAACAAAATGAGTCATAACGATGCATGACAGCTCCAGTGTCTCTGTTTATGCTAATTTTTATGTTCGAAGCTTATCGTGATCAAATCTTTTTATACTAAAAATTAGTTGTTCAATGGTTATTTGCATATATAAATTATACAACCATTTTTGCATAGGAACTAAAATGGTCTTTTTTTTAATCAACCCGTTCTAACCCGAACCCATTCTGGCCCGAACCAAAATGACCATTTTTTAATTCAGCCCATCCTGACTCGAACCCATCATAACCCGAACCCATTCTGACCCGGCACCCGACCCGTCCGTTTTGCCAGGTCTAGATAAGTTAGAGAATTAGATGAGAGAAATTAAAAAAAAAAAAAAGGAACTGGTCTAGCATTAAAGGATTCGTAAAGCTTTCTCAAGTCTAAGAGATGAAATGAATCGAACTGTTTCGCTGAAAATATAGAAGAAACAAATAAACTAGTCTGGTGTGGAATTGATAATTAACCATTTTTCTTTTTAAGTTATGGCAATGAGTATCTTCATAAATCATAAATATCACATTTTCTTTTAAGTTATTTTGCTCGTGTACTATTCCTTTAATTGTAGTGTATACGCATTTGAAGTGCGTTTTTTTAATTTTGATGAGGAAAGAATTATTAGATTATGTGTGTATTTGCATTACTGATGTTCTTAGGAGAGAACGTACTAAACTACTAACGATCATATTCAACTGGATACTTATATAGCTTCAACATTTGCAATTCCAAGAAAATCTCTACTGGGCCTTGACTTTTTTTTTTTTTTTAGGTATTTCAAAGTGAAGATCCGCATGCAGAACATATTGTCCTATCAAACATGAGTGTAGCATTGGATCTTATTTTGTTGGATGTGAAGCTTTAACTAAATAATTATTACACATTATAGAAATATATAATTTCTATTATACAATTCCATTTAATACACGGGTCTATAACCTAGTTGAAATGATAAACGTCTATAGTGGCATTTAATTTGATGTGATTTTTGTGGTAAAAATTATGTAGAATTAAAAGTAGTATGTAGAATTTTGTGGCAAAAATTATGTAATACACGTGTCTCATTCTTCTTTTATAACGGTTGAATTGACGATGACATATGAGAGACTAAAAATCAGCCTCTAATTTAGACCCCGATATTGTTTGTTTCAAAAATTGTGAGGATTGATTTTGACTCTATAATATATTTCCTTAAAATTGGTGAACATATTTCGATTATTGGATAGTCTCTAGTTCTTTTCGTCTGTATAACACATCGGAGACTAAATATCAGTTTCGAATAAGGTTACGGAAAAAGATCTTTGACACTAATTTTTAGCCCCTGATACCTCCCATCAAATGGTAGAATTTACGTAATATAATTGGAGACTAAAAATTAGTCGATGAGCATTTCCTATACCAAAATGTGTTCGAGACTGATTATCAGTCCCTTATACAGTCCGTATTGAAAATATTAAGGAATGATATTTAGTCCCTAATACATTATCTCTATATTAGAGACTGAAGATTAGTCTCTAACACATTTGCGCCATTATTCATTATACAGGTAATATCTTTGGGACTGAAATTTAATAGCCAATAAGTTTCACTCCAAAAACCTTTACGACATACACATATTTGTAACAGAAATTTAGTCTCAAATAAGGGGCCTAAATATTAGCGACCGATTATTTGTTGTAAAATATGTTGGGTAAAATTTAGTCTCAAATACCACCCGTAACTAATAAATCAGTCCTAGATACTACTTATTTGAGACTGATAAATCAGTCCCTAAGACTTTAGTCCCTAATGATCACTTTTTTTGTAGTGAGATTTGTCTTGGGATCTTTATCTTTACAAGATTTATATATAATACAAAAAAATAAAACCCTAAGCTATTACAACTTTGAGCCATCAAAGTGGGCCAAAACATAAAGCTAACCTATTACAACTTTGAGCCATCTTATGTATGGTTTAATAACCCGTGTTTATATGTCGTATTGTGTGCGGTTTAGTTAGTTTTGTATGTATCTTTGTGCGGTTTTATGTGTGTTTGTGGTTGTGTCTACCTCCCAGGTTTTGTGTGCTAAATGAGCGGATAACGGATATGAAGCAGCCGGATGCGAAGCACAAGGGTTTAAAAAGTCAAGAAAGTCAAAGTTGCTGAGTTTCTGATCTTCGCGCCACGCGAAGACCTGGGCTTACAAGTTCGCGACACGCGAGGATCTCCAGAGGCGCTCCCGGCTAGTTTGTTCTTCGCGCCACGCGAAGAACTTGGTTGCCATCTTCGCGACACGCGAATATATGTTTTTACAAGAAAATTAACCTAGTTCGGGTTTTAATCTCTATCAGCCCCCATTCCCGATTATCTTCGACCACAGCCGTTCCAGTGCTTAAAGAGGGCGAATTCCATCATACTTGGGTCGATTGTTCTTAATCTTTGATGTTTGTAAGTTCTAATACATTAGATTTGATTGTTGTTATGAGTATCAGTAGCTAAATCTCTTGTAGTCCTCTTTGGGTCTAGGGTTTTGTTGAACACTTGTAATCTCTTGAATGATTAGCATTGGTTTGTAATCTTGATTGGCATGTTAAGCCATATGATTTCATTTATTGATTGAATACTTTAAACATCATTGATTGATTTCGAATTGTTATTCAAGTCTCAATAGTCTGGGGTTTCTTTACATTGGGGACAACTTGAGGGTTGGATTATAGTTGGTTGGCCATTAATGGTTGTGGGAGAATAAGTTTTATTTACAACGAGTTCTTCGATTATCACCGAATTCAATTGAACCGTATAATTATGTCTATGTAATTGCTTTGCTAATTATCTTGAAATAACTTGTGTTTGCATACCCGAACCCCGGAGAGGATTACCTTTCTCATTATTGTTTTAAAACCAAATCCAAATCAATTTTATTGCTTTCTGTCTTTGAAATATTGTGACAAAGTGACACTTTCCACATATTCCTCGTGGATACGATACTCTACTTACCCTTACTAGTTAAGGTGTTTAAGCATTGTTTTTGATTGACCAAACGACATCGATCAAAAATGGCGCCGTTGCCGGGGAATCGGTGCGCTTAGTTTCATTGCTTTAGTTTATTGTCTTTAGTTGATTTTGATTCTTAACAAAAACTCTCAAAAAGATTTTTCTTATTTCTGTTTTTAGTTTGTTTATTTTGTTTACTTCTTTGTTCAGATCTACTCGGTTGTGCTGGTTGGGATGGACAGGAATTATCATGATGATCAGTACTACTATGAGCCGTGTAACAACTGTGGCATCACTGGCCACTGGGCACAAGATTACCCAAGATACAATCAGTATGGTAACCCAAGCTATCAGGAAGAATACAACCAAGACTACCACCCAAGCAGACCACCTAATCAAGACAACTATCAGTCTAAATTGGATGCCATCCGGTCAGATATGATGGAGATGGCAAAAGTGGTTCATGAAGTGGTGAAACGACAAGAGATGCAAGCAACGCATCATCAAAACTTGCTAGATCAAGTTGTCAACTTAACTGGGTTTGTTGCATCACTCATCAAGGAAGTAGGTAAGCCGTGCTGTGCACATCAGTCCTCCATTTCTGAAACCACTAACAGTGCACACCTCAATGCGATAAGTTTCAATTCCTCATTTGAATATCCTGCCCGTGAACCAACTCCACCACCGGTTGTAGAGAAAGTGGTGGAGTATAGTAACTCTGAATCTGACCTTAATCAGGATTTTATTTCACAAAACAATTTGAAAACTGAAAATGTGAATAAACATGTAAAGATCCCGTTTCCAAATGCTATAATCAAACCATTTTATAAGGAAAAAGATCCAACACAGGATGAACGATGGGAAAAGTTTGAAAAACATAAAATTAACTTACTATTTTTGAACACGCTTAAACAAGATCCTGATAATGTTGAATGTTTGAAAGGTTTGAGTACCCGTAAACGACAGCACAAATGTCCCTAACAGGTAAAGATAAGTGCTAGTGTGAATGCCATGTTCACGGGTACCCTTCCCTCGAAACTCCAAGATCCAGGGGCACCTATTATTTCTATACAAATAGGTGAAATTAAACTGGATAGAGCGTTGCTGGATCTTGGAGCATCTGTTAGTATAATACCAGGGAGTCTGTATGATCAGCATGATTTTGGTCCATTACAGAGAGTTAACACCACTATGGTGTTGGCTGATCAGACTCCTACACATCCTTAGGGGATTGTAAAGGATGTGATTGTGAAGGTAAAGGAGTTTTACTACCTAGTGGATTTCTTGGTGTTGGACTGTGTCAAGAACACAGAACCAACAATTATTTTGGGTAGACCGTTCTTGGCCACTTCATAAGCAGATATTAACTGTGCTGAGGGAACGGTAAGGATGAGGTTTGGGCCTCAGAAAATGAGTTTTCAGATATTCTCAAACTTGCTAACCCCGAAAGCTAACAAATGTGGATCACTTGAAAAGGTGAATCACACAGTCGAGAATGTTTGTGTTGTGTTTGACAGGTTAACTGAGCGGAATGATGGAGAGACTTCGGGGAAAGGGAAGAAACGGGTCAGAAAGAGAAGGCGGAAAGGGAAGAAACCGCAAGTTCTGGATGCAGAACGGGAACTCTTTGCTTTTTTTGTGCAAGCATGGAGGAAATTCGATGATGAAAGGAACTTAAGTGTGGGGAAGGAGGAGTGCAAGCATCCCACCCGACCACCATGGCCCAAGTAAGGTACACCACGTCTGACTGAAGATGTTAAACTTAGCACTCTTAGGAGGTATAAGGTATGTTTTAATTTCATGTCTAGATTAAATGAACTTTGCGGGTGTGTTCTTTAGAAACCCTCACGAGACTCAACTCGTCAACTCGGGCTACCGAGGGGTTTAAAAGGCTTGATGCAAACGCTAAATGCATTCGTGATTCCTATGAAAGTGAGTTAGGACTTTGTTTTTTTTTTTGTGTTTTTGTGTGCGAGCCGGCCAAGTGTGGGGAAATTTCATGGGTTTTCAAGTGAGTTTGGTGTAATTGAGTATGTTCAGTTTTAATCGAGTCAGTTTTTTTTTTTGTTATATATTGAGTCGATACGACTCTTGTGGGTTTTGCTTAAGCTTATATTTACAGGTTTTGATTGATCCACCCGTACTCAATCTCCATTCGGGTGGTGATTTCCGATTCTCGCTTGATTCTTGTAAAAGCAGCCCGCTTGCATCTGTGGAACACGATCGCGAATGAAATGCTATACGATCGCATGTCCAGCTAAGTTTTCTTTATTGTTGTATATTTATTTTCATTTTTTAGTCGCTCTTCCTACATTGGGGGCAATGTAGAGTTTAAGTGTGGGGAGGGAGACTGAGTCTGTATAGTCTGAAAATTTTCAAAAATCCATAAAAATTTCAAAAATGTCCTTCGATTAGAATGTTTGCATCTATATGGAAAATGATAGGTAGAATTGGAAACTGCTTGTGAAAATAAAAGACAAACATAAAAATAAAAAGCGCGTCTAATTTGTAACGTTTTGGTAGGCCCAACCGACTTAAAGAGCTTAAATATCCTGATAGTGTATCTAGGTTTAAATGAATAATTAATTCAGGATGTCTTGTGGGTTCTCATCTTAGGGGTGTCGGTAAGGTCGAAACTGTTAATATAGGGTGATAGGTACCACTATAAACAAGAATTTATAAGTTTTTAAATTTTTTTGGCACACTAATTTCTTTTTATGAAAATAAATCCGAAAGTTGGTGGCGCCCGCAATCCATAATCCATCAATTGAATGAGCTTAATTAAATAAAGTTAAAATCTTGAGTTCAGTCTACGTGTTTCCCTTCGGGATGGTGACTTGGAGGATACACCCATGGGCGGGACTTAAGTAATCAATAATAATGGATGTCTAAGTTAGGTTTATGTGTTTCCCTTCAGGATGGTGACTTGAAGGATACACCCCTATTCCGAAGCTTACGAATTTCATTGCTTAAGAACTGTAGTCTACGTGTCATATATCGTGTTCCAGCATGATTGAAAAACCATTGGGTTAGGTTCATTCATAAAATAATAATAAAAGCTCAAAAACATGCATCCATCGATCCATAATTCCACAATTTTCAAAAACATATAAATTAGTGTTTATAGTGGTGGGAAATCTATAGGGTTTAACCCGTACCTAAACATGACCTTGAGATGTGATTAGACTAAGTTGTAACTTCCTAAGTGTGGGACCCATAGAAAACTTGTTTCTTGGTAATGAATAGGATAGTAGATCACAAATCGGGGGCTCAATAGGTCGGTGGTTGGGTTTAGTCGGATAGAAATACCAATTGTTACAATCAATGCATGATTATGTTTTAAGTGAATGAGATTGTGAAAGCAGGTTCCAATTATGATTCCATTGCATAATTCTTTTTGGGGACGCAAAAGAGTAAGTGTGGGGATGTGATGTAGGGTTTAATAACCCGTGTTGTGTGCGTTTTAGTTAGTTTTGTATGTATCTTTGTACGGTTTTATGTGTGTTTGTGGTTGTGTCTACCTCCCAGGTTTTATGTGCTAAATGAGCGGATAACGGATGTGAAGCAGCCGGATGCGAAGCACAATAGTTTAAAAAGTCAAAAAAGTCAAAGTTACTGAGTTTCTAATCTTCGCGCGAAGATCTGTTTTTACAGGAATATTAACCTAGTTCGGGTTTTAATCTCTATCAACCCCCATTCCCGATTATATTCGACCACAGCCGTTCCAGAGCTTCAAGAGGACGAATTCCATCATACTTGGGTCGATTGTTCTTAATCTTTGATGCTTGTAAGTTCTAATACATTAGATTTGATTGTTGTTATGAGTATGAGTAGCTAAATCTCTTGTAGTCCTCTTTGGGTCTAGGGTTTTGTTGAACACTTGTAATCTCTTGAATGATTAGCATTGGTTTGTAATCTTGATTGGCATGTTAAGCCATATTATTTCATTTATTGATTGAATACTTTAAACTTCATTGATTGATTTCGAATTGTTATTCAAGTCTCAATAGTCTCGGGTTTCTTTACATCGGGGACAACTTGGGGGTTGGATTATAGTTGGTTGATCATTGATGGTTGTGGGAGAATAAGTTTTATTTACAACGAGTTCTTCCATTATCACCGAATTCAATTGAACCGTATAATTATGTCTATGTAATTGCTTTGCTAATTATCTTGAAAGAACTTGTGTTTGCATACCCGAACCCCGCAGAAGATTACCTTTCTCATTATTGTTTTAAAACCAAATCCAAATCAGGTTTATTGCTTTCTGTCTTTGAAATATTGTAACAAAGTGACACTTTCTACATACTTCTAGTGGATACGATACTCTACTTACCCTTACTAGTTAAGGTGTTTAAGCATTGTTTTTTATTGATCAAACGACATCGATCACCATCAAATGGGCCAAAACCATAAAACCAAAAAACAACAAAAAAAAAAAACACAAGACAGGGTCGGGCCAGATTTACATATTTATCAGAATTAAACAACCGGGCAATACTTTTGGTAAAATAAAATAAATAAAATTTTGACCAAAATAAATAAAAAAAATTGCCCTAAAAATAAATCTAGATCAGAAACTTTAAACAAGTTAAAGTTTGTGATCTATAACCGGTTAAAAGATCGGATCCGATTCGTATGTCGTAACCAAGACTCTGATACCACTGTTGGGCTTTTCGTACAGTGGTGATCAGTTATATTAGTTATCAAAATCGGTTGATAATTAATTATAGATTAATAATTATTTAGTAATTATTAATACGCAGCGGAACGAAACCGATTCAAGACAAAATAAAACCCGACAGTTTCTGGGTTACAAAACATACGAGTACGGAATAATAAAGTTAATCTACCAATGAGATTGAATATACCTTAAATAACCGATCGAGACACCGAAATACAACGAACCGATGCTAGATCACGAATCGAAAACGCGGGAACGGGGCGGCGGCTTGAGGCTGCCGGAACTTTCAAAGGCAGGAGCAACCTTTGTCGCTAGCTACTTCGGAAAACGGCAAAAGACAAAAATTGACTTCTTCCTATTACGGCTAAACTTGGTATTTGACCGAAAAGTGTATCCCTACTTTTTGCGGCTGTGTACCATGGTAGGATTTGAATATAATCTTAGATTACATTTATATATAATAATTATAAACCTTACTAATTGTTTCCGGGCTTAAAATCTAATACGAGATGTAAAAGCCCGAACACGTTTCAATGTTTTAATAAAAAATTAAAACAATATATAATTATTATTTATAAACCAGTATAAATAATAATTCCCGTCTAACGAATATATATAAATATATACCGTCTCACTTTGTTCGTAATTACCAGTTAAACACTTTAAGTGGATTCAATGTTCGTTGCAATCGGTGTAACTCTTACGGGTCATAACTCTGTCAGTAGCGTCAATTAATCGGGACCGGACGTATAATTCCAACATCTAACCCAGTATATATATAAACACACACACACAGAGGGAATACTAAATATTGCGAGAATACGCTGAACAAAACTAATCACTCATTGTTTCAACTTTAAAAAGTTTTAAAATATAAAAAATGATATAAATGTAATCTTTATTCATTTTTCATGAAACTCAAACAAAAAATATGAACAAATTTCGTTTAAATACATGTCTACACATGTGTAATTTGTGTGTAGTTTTTTTTACTTGCACATGTGTAGGAAACTTTTAAATATATAAAAACGTATGAAAAACTAGTTTTATGGTTTTTTATGTACATAAACATAAATATTTGTATGTAAGAAGTATAAAATTTTAAAATTTCTTACCATGGATTAGAAAATTTAACAATTTAGGTTTTTTTACCTTACACCGACGCCGCCTATCCAGCCGACATGCGTCGTTGCTATAGGTTACCCTATACCGATGACATGTCGTTGGGATAGGTCCCTCCAAATTTTAGACTAGTGAAACTCTGTACCGACGACATGTTGTCGGTATTGGGTTGGGGTAGATGGAGGGAAATTTGGACGCCCAAATGAAAACCTATACCGATGACATGTCGTCGGTA
The DNA here is from genome assembly GCA_023525975.1 of Smallanthus sonchifolius. NCBI lineage: Eukaryota > Viridiplantae > Streptophyta > Magnoliopsida > Asterales > Asteraceae > Smallanthus > Smallanthus sonchifolius. The sequence continues at coordinate 85,280,502 of CM042034.1, read as the reverse complement.
TATGCTAATTTTATTTTTTATTTATTTTTTAATGTTTCGTGGGTAAAAAGAATTAAATAAATTAAATAAGCCTATACCGACGACATGTCGTTGGTACAGGTCTTTTTTGGTCTTCTTAAAAGTTGACTCGTCAAAAACCTATACGAATGACATGTCGTCAGTACAGGACTACATATGCAGACAACATAGGACCCTACAGGTCATTGTGAAAACAAATCCAGCAGACAACTTCTGCTTCTTATTTCACCCAAAAAAAAATCCCAAAACCGTCTCCTCCTTACCATCCAACGAATTCACAGTTTTTGGTTTTTTTGGAGCAATATTCACCAAACTCTCGGTTTTTGAGGTGAGTTAACATTTAGGTTTCAGTTTTCACTAAATATTCAACATTTCTTGGATTTTAAGTTTATTTTGTTTAATATTTCTTAGGTTGTTGAAGGTTTTCACCATTTCTTGGATTTTAAGCTTCTTGAAGATAACTACTTGTTTTGGTTAGTAATTTGTGATAAATTTTGTTTATATGTATGTTTGTATGTAATTACTTGTATTTATGTTTGTATGTATGTATATGTATGTAATTGTGGAATTTGGGCATTTACTTATGTATATATGTGTATGTATGTTTGTATGTAATTACTTGTTTTGTGATTAAATTAGGTTTAGATATATGATTTGTATGTATATAATTGTGTATTTATTCATTTGTTTATGTATGTATGTTGTATTTATATGTATGAATTTGTGTAATTGGGCATTTATTCATTTGTAGTTTTGGTTAAGATATTACATAATTTGGAAATGATATATCCTCCAAAACTTTTGACATAATGGTTCATCTAGTTCTTCATTTACCCGAAGAAGCTATTCGTGATGGGCATGTGTATATGAGATGGATGTATCCTTTTGAAAGATACATGAAAAAGCTATTCTTGGTGGGCATTTGTGTCCGGTGGTAAGTTACTTGTTCGTGTTTAATGTATGCCTTTACATTGAATATATTTTCAATTGTCTAACTGTTCAATTTCATGTGCCAATGTAGATGATCCCTTTTAGAGAAGGCGTTCAAAAGCTAAAAACCTGAATTTATTTAAAAGACTAGCTTAGTATCCCGTGTCTACACACGGGATAAAAAATATCAATACATAAAATTCTTAATTTTTTATGCATATATTTTATATGTACATATACGAATGATAAAAAACAAAATTCAAAATATGTAAAAATTAATATATAATTGAGTTTCGACAATACCTTAATTACTATATATTTAATGCAGTTTGACTTTAATTACTATTTGATTCAAAATAAAAGTTACATAATTATATTTCAAAGTTTCTTATAATAAGAGATGATTTAAAATAAATGTGTTTTATTAGTATAGTTAGTATTTTTTTTTAAATATATTATTATTAAAATAGAGAAGTGTATTTAATAAGAGAGAGAGGCGGGAAAAAAATGGTGAGAATGAATATGATGGCGACACGTGGCATGTAAAACCTTTATTTATTATATAGTATAGATATAGATGTGAGCAAAATGGAAAGAAGCCTCTATCCATTGACGTTGAACTTCAACCCGGTAGGTACAAGTTTTGTAAAACCTTGAAAATTCCCAAAGAATATAAATGCTAAAAGTGTCAAAAGTTAAAATCCAAGGGTTGGAATACAAATTCCTAAATTTGGAGGATTAAAAATGAAAATTTTGGAAATTGGGACGGTAGCGGATCGCTACCAAGGTCCTTGGCGGTCTGCTACATGGATTGGAAGGAATCACGCGGGTGCTGACACGTGTCCCGTGGCTCGTCGGAGGGTTTTGATGTGTGGCACTGGTGGGGGACCGCTAGCCACGCCCTTAACGATCTGCCAGCCGCAAAAAGTGGGAGAGTCCGCTAAACAAGTGATGCGTGTAGGGCTGACGCATGCAAGGCGATAGCGGACCGCTACCCCTGTGTAACAGCCTATAAATAGAAAGCTAATGCCTGATCATTTTGCACAACATCCACACAAAAACACTTTCAATCACACACACTCAAGCTCTGGTCCCATGTATCCTGAGCTCCCGGTCCGCGTCCGAAAGTTCAGTTTCTCGCAATTTCGTCCTCAAATTGCCTTAGATAGTACCGAGGTAAGGTTTCTGAGTATCCCGAGGTTCATTTATGCAGACCTAAGATAGGGGTACTGATTATAGTAATGTGGGTATAATCTAGGATATACTCGAGGTGTCGGTTTTTAGAGTTATTTGAAAGGAAGTGCTTTGAGGTGAGTTTCTCTAAAATGCACTCTGTAAAAATATTGTTTTCAAATGATTTTATGGTGAGATCCCTATGATATCCTATGTGTGTGTGTGTGTGTATATATATATATATATCCAAAAATAGTGCTTATTAAGGCTGATGTGTTGGGAATCATATATCCAACACGACGTGAGTGGGACTGACGGGCGGGACTGATCTTCTCGTTATGGGCGAACTTGTATCCGGTAGCCAGCGAGTCGCTAGTATATACATAATAAAAGCTTAGAGCCCGAGTAAAGCTGAGGCTATTGGGTGGGGATTGGGATGGCTATTAGACCCATACCCGAGTAAAGCTGAGGTCGTGAGGTGTTTTGTATCGTGGATACAATTTATAAAAACATGGTTTTGTTTATGAACTCACTAGCCTTTCGCTGATCCATATGTTTTTAAATGTTTTTGAGCACATGTTACCACTAGCTTAGAGGTTTGTAGCTTGGCATTCCAAGCTTTCCAGATGGTGTACATATGAGATTTTTTTGGGACTAAATTTACTGAGGGCGGGTTCAGTTAGGACCATAAGGCATGGATTTATGACATGTTCTTGAAACTATAAGACCAGTGTTGTAGGTTCCTGCTAGGAACCATGTTTTGTGATTGAGTTAGTTCTAGTTTGTAGAACAATATTATTGTAATAAAAGTTTGAGGTTTTAGTCTTCCGTTGTGTGTTTCTGTATCAACGTCACTGTAAGTATCTGGGAACTGGGGTGTGATAAGTTTGTAGGAGAGAACACATCGGAATTTATACGTTATATCTCCCTAGAGGTTGAAAAGGTTGTTCCTTTGCATCAAATTAGTTGGGCTAATGTTCCGGATGACAAAAAGGACATATATCGCACACTTTTAGTAAGTATCGATGTCGTTGGTCGGTCAAAAAATAAGCATTTAATAGTTAGTGGAAATTCGAGTCCTCTCCGCGAGGAATTGGTGGAAAGAATAAATTGATTTAGTTTAGAAAATTCTTTTGATTAAAACTCAAATTAAATAAAGAATGCAACCTCCTCCGAAGGTTCTAGGTTTCACACAAAACTCAGTTATTCAATTGAACACCACATAGATATAGTGTTGGAAAATCAGTTAAAATAGTAATTAAAGACAGGTTATTGTCAGCAAACCTATACAACTAGTTTTGTCATAAACCAATATAATTCAACTACCAAATTTACAAGTGTTAAGTTTACCCCCTTTAGTCACCCAACCCGCTCTAGGTTTTATCATCAATCGAACAAGATTGTAAAGAACGAAAACTCAAAGCACATAAAAAACTGTTTAAATTAACCAATACATTAATCTATCAAGTTATTGTCAGAAACTAAACAGATCCAAAACCATAAACAACTGAATTAAATATAAAACCTATACGAACTGATTAAATTAACCTATGGTCGGGATTTTATATTTAACTGTTAAATATAAAGTGATCGATTTTACGCAAAGTATTATTTATGATTAATGTAATCATAAACTACGAGGACTGAAACTGATTAATTGTTATTTAGTTAATAATTAAAGTTTAATTGTTTAGGGTTTTAAGTGTAATTAGATTTACTATAAATATATCATTATACTAAAACCCTAAACACCCTTTTATTCACCTCCAAGTCTGCGCAAGGAAGAGGAGCCTAAACCCCCCTCCTTGCGTCATCCTCCACCTGCCGGCCACCCCATCGCCGCCGCAAGCCGTCACCGGCCACCGCACGCCGCCATTGTCACCACCGTGCGCCGCCGCTGTGTTCCTTGTTTTCTTGCGAGCCGAACCGGAGATGGGACAGAACCGGGTTCTCGTTTTGGTGTGTTTCGTGTGACGAGTTCGTTGTTATCATCTAGCGTGACGTTCTTTGTACCCGAGTGTTTCAACCCGGTTGTTTCGTCGAAGGTATAAAACCCTAAACACCCTATGGATGTGTTTTATTTATTTAATTTTATTGTCTAAACGCTGTGTAATTGGATCACTGTCGGAAAAGACTAGATCTTTATTATCGTGTGCTTTTGTAAACGCTTCCGCTATTGTAAATCTGATTTTATAAAGTTTCATTTTAAATGTTAAAACCGGTGCACGATATCCCAACAGTTGTAACTTTAAACGGGTCAAAATGACCCAACCCCACTTGAATAGACTTAGAACAATCAATTGTTGGGTATTTTGCAAGTATTTATTAGTATTTGTTGTTATTATAGTTATCCTGTGAATTTTGGTAAAATATTCAATTTTATCTCTATTATATTGTTTAATGCAGGAGAGAATTCAAGAGGAGTTTATGAGATCCTCGAACGAGTCCGGTGGTGATTCATCAGCAGTGAATGAGATTAGTTTTATGAAGCGTGCACTGGGTTAAATGCGTGGCCATATACGGGGTGTTGGTCATGTGGTGAGACATCCCACCCCCGATGTGCTTAGTACCCCCCCCCCCTCCACAACCATATAGGCAACAAATGGATGAGCGAATTTCCCAACTCTAACAACAACTGCAAGAAGAACAACAAAATCAATTACAACGAGAACAACAACATCAACATCAACAACAACAATATTATCAAGCACAACAAATGCTAGATGTGCTTAGTACCCCCCCCCCCCCTCCCAACCATATTGGCAACAAATGGATGAACGAATTTCCCAACTCTAACAACAACTTCAAGAAGAACAACAAAATCAATTACAACGAGAACAACAACAACAAGATTATCATGCACAACAAATGCTAGAAATGCAACACCAAATGGAAGAAATGATTCGTCTATGGGATCGACGAATTAGTAGTGATGATAATTAGCTGAGAGTTGTTGTATTTGATGTTGCGAACAATTTGGATGTTTTGAACATTTTGAATATTTGTGAACAATTTGTAATATCTGGATTTGGATGTTTTTAGTATGGTATTAGGATGTTAATTTGCAGGATAACTTTTAATATTTTTTGGAAATTTTTGTAAAAATAAAAAAATATTAAAAAAAATAAAAAGGCCTATACCGACATGGTCCACCCTCATTACTAAAAAATGAAAAATTTGCGACAACAGTTTCGTGATAAATTTGTCGGAATTGGCCGTTGATAAGTTTCCGACAAAAAGTGTTTGTTGGAAAAAACCCCGTAGAAAATGTATTATCCGACAAAGTTTCGACTACTTTTCCGACGAATTAGCGTCTTTCGTCGGTAATTTTTGACAATGTTCATTATATTAAATAAATAAGTTAACTTACTTAATAAATTTGTCGAAAAACTGTAGAAAATCTTGTGGTTACTTTTTTGTTTTTGTTATGTCTGAAATTTGTCGCAAACTTGTGGGAAATGTTTTTTGTTGGTAACTTGTCAGAAACTTTTATAGAAAATATACATCTTTTCTGTAATGCCTATGCCAACGATTTGCCGTCTGTATATGTTTAAGACCTATACCGATGACATGTCGTCGGTATAGATATTAATTAAGAATTATTTTAATTAACCCTAGATCGACAACAAGTTGTCGGTATAGGTCTACATATACCTACCTATACCTACGACTTGTTTGACCTATTGGTACAAGTCGTCGGGATAGGTCTGAGCACCCTATATCGACGACATGTCGTCGGGATAGGGTTACATTCTGTCGTCGGGAAAGGGTCTTACCCTTGTAGTGACAAAGCACCTTTTAATGACCAAGTCACGGACCCATCCAAGTTATAGCAGTTATCCGATCCATATTAACTTTCATACCGAATATTGAACACCAAATATATTCCAAATATTTCTCTTTTATTTCCTAAGACACGAAATAATTTTGACCCTAATTTGAAAATAATTACCCAACAATCTTGACAAAGAATCAAGCTATTCACAGCACGGGTAAATTGATATCCAATTTCACTATATTAGAAATTAGTTAAGGAAAAGGAAGTATAATTGTGTAAATCAAGTCATGTGCTTCTCAACAAAATCTCACAATGTATTAACCAAGGCGCATGGACCAGAACAATTTAGTTACCTACATGTGACACATCACTTTTCTCAATTCCAGGAGTAATATCCCAAAGCTATACACATCACTTTTCTCCCTCAACCTGCGAGTTGAGGTATACCTGCATTTTACATTTCGATGAGAAGTTGTAAGCTCCGTGCTATTATTGCATGCTATTCATCAACTATTCAAATGAACTTTTCTTTCAGTTAAGTTAAAAAGTGAAATACATTGATGAAAAAAACTCACTCAGGGTCAATGTACCCAGGAGTGCCGCCAATACTTGATGATGTTACATGAGTGACATCTTCAGTAGGAAAAGCTCTGGACAGCCCAAAATCGCCCAGCTTTGCCTGGAAACCTTCATTAAACAATATGTTTGAAGACTTCACATCTCTGTGGACTATCGGTGGCCTGCAACCATGATGCATGTACGCTAGCCCTATAATGCATGCTAAACTTGTTAAAGCAGCTTATGCTTACAAAATTAAGCCAATAAGTACATGCCATTATTCAGTAACCCAATTACTAACCTTCTGCTGCATCACATCCAATTTGTAACCTTCTTTCCCAGCTCAAGACATTTGGACTTCCATCTGATCAATCAAATAAAATGCAAAGCAATCAGCTCAAGACATTGGAAACTAGAATCCTGACAAGCGGACAAATGATGCTTTTAAACGGATAAATATGTATTTGATAAAGAACACACATCAACTACAACCAATTACCAAATAGATGCTTTTTTAAGTTCCCATTATCCATGAATTCATAGATGATTGCCTTGTGGTTGCTGTCATCGCAGTACCCGACGAGTGAAGTTATGTTTTTATGGTGTAGTTTCAAGAGAAGCTTGACCTGTAGATGAAAATTTCTTAGTCTTCCATCTTATACTTATTTTAGTAATAGTTTTATATATGAACTAGTCCTTTTGTTGCAAAAAGATTTGCTTCCACGTTCATTTCGCAGGTTATTGTATAAGCATCCTCGCTAATTTAACTATGTACTATTAGTAATTTAAATTTAGATTGTAATAAGTAAAAGTAATTTGTATCCTAAAAGATGGTTTTATCTTTTTAATTACCTCTGCTTGAAATTCCTTGTAACCTTGAGATGATGATTTAGAGAGCATCTTCACAGCAACTTGTTTATTCTCAACAGATCCTTGGTACACTTTTCCAAATCCTCCACTTCCAATTTCGTTCTGGAAGTTGTTTGTAACAGCCACTACCTCAGAAAATGTAAACTGTTGTTTTCTCGGTGTAAAATCCTCCTCCCTTTTTATCAAAGCTGCATTCATTTATCCAAATGTAATAAGTACTTAATTCATAAATCTATTAGGTGATATGATTACGAGGTTAAGAATACCACACACCTTTATTTTTAAGTTTTTTAACTATGAATACGATGACAATGATGGACAATATCATGATGCCTCCAATAATTGGTGCTAAAATAGCAACTATTTTATGGTTCTTGTTTCGGCATGAACCCTCAAGGCAAGAACCACCACTGCTTTCTTCAATACTGATTATGTAAAAAAAGTGTTAGAACAAGTGAGGTGAATGTTGATTTGCTTTTGCTTTCTGTTCTAAAGTAAGTATTAAACCTCAGCCATAACGACCCTTTCTTTGATTTTCTTAGAAGTTCTGCTGGAAGTGGTCTTGTGAATTTGTTTCCGGTTAAGTTGCTATAAGGAAGACCATGCAAGATTATTACGCATCATGTAAAAACTTGAGTTTGATCCTATATATACCAACAACCAGGTGACTTACAGAATCCTCAAATTGTCTAGTCGAGCAAGAAAGTCGGGCACATTTCCTGTCAATTTATTGTAGGACAAGTCCCTGAAAATGAAATAAAAAGAAATAAGCAGATTGTATACACAAGTGAGTTTAATATGTTAAAAGACTAAAAGAACATATGAAAGAAGTTACAATGATTCTATCATAGTGAGATTAGCCAAGGCAGTCGCTACCTCTCCGCTCAATCCCCTTGAAGACAGGTTCCTGCATCATGTAATTGTGAGTGGTTTTAAAATGGAACAATATATTATTCAGTGGTGGTTGTGAAATGGAACACATACAAGGATATGATTTTAACTGCCCCATGAGCATTATAGTTGCAGTTAAGACCAACCCAAGCCTGTGGAACACATGGATCTCCTTGCCAGTTTAGTTTTATTAATCCATAAGTTGACTTGGTACTCCAGATTGCAGCAGCTAATTTTAACATTGTAGGTAAGAAAACGGAAAGACCGCGATAATAAAAGAAAATACTAGAATAAAAGAAAATATATGCCACTAGTAGAGTATATATCTACCATCTTGGTCATCTGTTTGGTTTTGCTGGAGCTGCTTCACAACATAAATCTCTAATGCATTTAAGATAGGAGGGAGAGTTGAGCTTGAGGTTCTATATACTCTAAGCTTATTGCTTGATGAGCCAGCAGGTATTTCCCTTCTGATTGTGGTTATAATAGTTGACGGAGAAAGTGTTGCAATCAAGTTGTCATTGATACTAATGTTAAATTCTCTCATCTGATTGCTTTCTAGTATTTCAACTTCAGCAAAATGAATGTAGATGATAAAGTCATAGTTGGTAACGCTAGTATTCCACGAAATGATTATGAATTCTGTAGAGATTATTGGTGTAATGGCAGTTCTCATGATCTTTAATGGTACTTGTTCTTTACCAAAAGGTTTTAAAGAAACTGTATCAGAAGCCTGTAGTGCTCTACAGCCACCCGTTTTAATTGGATACCATGTTCTATCATACTTGTCATCTTCGTACCTGTTTCAGAACAAAAAAAGTGAACAGTGAAGAAGGGATGTTGTATAGTAATAACTAGATAAACTTGGTATTGTATTGATTGTATGTTGTGATTACAATGGGAGATTACAAGGAGATTAAATAGGGAAAATAGTTACACTCTAAACCTTCTAATAAAGAAAAATACAAATATTGATTAATATTCCCTCTCAAGCTAAGGCCGGGAAGCGACCTATAGCTTGGACCGTAAGAAGAGGAACCATTGTGAAGGTAGAGGTTTCGTGAACACGTCAGCAATCTGATCATTGGTTGAGATGAACTGTACCAAGAGTTCTTTGCACACAAATTTTTCTCTAATGGAGTGGAAGTCAACTTCTACATGTTTGGTGCGGGCATGGAAGACCGGATTCGCTGATAGATATGTGGCACCTAGGTTGTCACACCATAATGTGGGAGAGGTTTTAGTAGGGACTTGAAGTTCTCTTAGCAATGTTTGGAGCCAAGAGTTCAGCATCGGTGTCAGCAAGGGCCTTATATTCAGAATCAGTGGACGGCCGAGAGACAGTCGTTTGTTTTCGAGCAGACCAGGAAACTAAGTTGGATCCCAGATATATGGCATATCTGCCGGTGGATCGGCAGTCGTCCGTGCACCCAGCCCAATTAGCATCCGAATAGGTGGTTAAAGAGGGATGAGCATCATCGGTGTAAGCATGTAACATGGTGCCAGAGTCATGCTGGAGCAATAGGCCGTAATGGGAAGTTCCCTGAAGGTACCGGAGAATTCGTTTAATGGTAGACCAATGATTTTTAGTAGGGAACTACATGAACTGGCAGACTTTGTTGACAGCAAAGGTGATATCAGGTCTTGATAGAGTAACATATTGAAGGGCGCAAACCATCTGGCGATACCTGACCGGGTCAGCAAAGGGAGTGTTGTCTCCTTTGGCAAGATCGGAGGAAGTGGTCACCGGAGAGGGAACCGGTTTTGTCTTGGAGAGATTAGCTCGAGCAAGAAGTTCAGTGATGTACTTTCATTGAGAGAGAATAACATCAGTACCCTTGGAACAAATTTCAATCCCCAAGAAGTAAGACAAGGGGGCCTTGTCCTTGACTGCAAATGATTCCTTAAGGTTGTGGATAACACCATCAATAGCTTTCGAGTCATTCCCTGTCAAAATAATGCCATCGACATATACTAACATATATAAAAGGATGCCCTTAGATGATTACACAAAAAGGGGGGATCAGTTTTTGTTCCAATAAACCCAAGAGCATGGAGAGTTGTGGATAGGCACTGAAAATATGCACGGGGAGCCTGCTTGAGACCGTATAAAGCCTTGTGTAGGAGATAAACATGATCCAGCTTGTGTGGATCAACAAAGTTGGGAGGTTGTTGCAAGTATACCATTTCATGTAGATCACCATGAAGAAAAGCGTTTTGGACATCGAGCTGTCGGAGAGGCCATTGGCGGGAGACTGCGAGAGACAGAACAACCCATATGGTAGTATCTTTAACCATGAGACTAAAAGTTTCTTGGTAGTCTATACCCGGTTGCTGATTGTAACCCTTTGCAACGAGTCGTGATTTGTAGCGTTCAATGGCTCCTGTTTGGTTAGTCTTAACTTTATATACCCACCTGCAATTAACAACATTAGAATTGGGAACACGTGGGACCAGGGACCATGTCCTGTTTCTTACAAGGGCTGAGAATTCTTCAGCCATAGCGTTGCACCAATGAGGGTCCTTATTAACAATGGCAAAGGTGGGTGGTTCGGGTATGGAAGAAGATGTGTGATAGGACGAGGAGCATAGGCTGTGGTTTGTTTTGGGTTCCTTTGGATATTGGAAGGGCGGGTGCGGGGTTGGGTAGCGGCTGGGTTGGGAGCTGTAGTATCAGGGGATGGTTCGGCAGGAGGCAGTGGTGGTGGATTAGGGACAACACGAGCTGATGGTTTGGATTGGGTGTGGGTTGTTCGGCGCCGCTGATAGGTTTAAAAAATAAGTTTACTGTTCCAATTCAGACCTACATCTCCTCTTACCCCACCCTATATGTCCCCACTGATACGCCCACATACCATTTGAAGGATTCAAAGACATCAGATTTTAGTTTGAGAGGGAAAATCCACATAAATTTGGAGAAGTGGTAAACCCATAATAGAAAATAATTGTGCCCATCAAACGAGGTTACCGGGGCAGGACCCAAACATCACAAAACACATGATCCAATATATTTGAACTTTTATAGTTTGACGATGGTAAATGAAGTTTGGAATATTTCTCAACAGCATAAGAGTCACATAAGTGAGTAGCATTTTTATTTGATAATGGTAGATCATACTTAGATAGCATTGAATTCAAAAGTTGGGGATGTGGATGTGGATGTCTGAGCTTTTGATGCCAAGTGGTGGAGGAAACACAAGCAGTGGAGAAGGCTATTTTGGGAGCTTGTTGAAGCAAAGGAGGGCAAAACAAAGAAAGCAGCATAAAATTCAAAGAATATGTTGTTATCGTGGCAAAAATTTTGAACCGAAAATAAGTTTTGTTTAATTTCCGGAACGTGAAGGATATTGGTTAAAGAAAAGGTTTTATTTAGTGAATAGAATTTGGTGGAACCAATGTGCATGATGGGTAAACCCGTACCATTTCCAATATGAAGGTTGTCCTCACCGGAGTAGGCTTCAGAATTGTTAAAACTTGAGAGATCAGGTGTAACATGATGTCCGGAACCCGTGTCCGGAATCCATGAGTGTGTTGTTTGGGAGCGGTAATCCAAAAAATTTGCAGATGGTGGCTGTGTCATCCGAATGGTGGACGGGTCCCGGTTTGGGCAAAGAGACGGAATATGTCCAATACCGCACCTGTTACATCTTTTTCAAATTATGACAATAAACTGGGAGTCTGGCAAACGAATCCTCAGGGGAACTCGTCAATAGTTCAAGCGCAAAAGATTTTGCTCTTCAACCTTGAGAATAAGATATATCAATTTTGTATTTCTCTTTAATATCTGTAACGATATCATTCGGCCGGTATATCCTCCCACTATCTTTGAATTGATCTTTTATCAAGTGACCCAAGACCTTTTTATTAGCTTGATGTATATGAGGATACGTATGAGTCCTTGAACATGTGTGTTGATCTTTAAAGTATCTCACTTGGAAAACGTCGGTGTTTTCAATCACATACGCCCTTATACGCCACTCGCAACCATCATTTATACATGAAGCCTCAAATCGGGTTTTCAAAGATCTCTCAACTTTATATTCGAAACATTCAGTAATGCAAATTTTACCCGGTTCGAGTTTTAATTCTTCTTTGTTTTTAAAAATATGACCCTCAGAAAAATGTGAAGAGTGTGAGTTAAGAAGTTTTACTTCGTTTATTGTACGATCAAGCAATGACTCGGGCATAGACCAAAAATTTTTTGGTGGAACATTAGACTCCGAAGAAGACACTCGAACTTTATAATCAAATTGAGTTTCATTAGACGGAACAGCTGCACTACTACCCACACCAGATTCTTCAGTAACGTACAAAGACAACAATTAATTTGGTTGATTTAAAACAACATTTAAAAAAAATAAAACTGTAACATCCCAAAAATAAGACGACTGTTATAATAACGGAATAAACGAACGAGGCGTGACGGGCCGGGCTAGATGGAGTCCTTCCCCTATAAATAGCCCACACACTCCACCTTTTCTCTCATTTGCAAGTTCTAGAGAGAGAAACCGTAGAGAGAGAAAGTTGGCGGATCGACCCGAGATTTGAGAAGTGTGTTGCTCCATAGCTCATGAGAAGAACCTCCGGATCAGAAGCTCGATACAGGTAACGATCCGGCCTAGATCTGAGTTTTTGTTCGTTTTAGGGTTTTTCGGGTTTTGGGTGAAATGGTAACGTTTTTATGGATGAAACTAGAAGAAAAACATAGATTTGAGTTCCTTAAGGAAAAGCAAACGTTTTGAATGGAAACAAGTTCGGGATCTTGACGTGATCAGACCCGAATACGAAAGTCAGGGTTTTTGCGGAGAAGCCGATCCTGCGTACTTACCAAGTACGCAGGAAGAGGATCCTACGTACTTATCAAGTACGCATGAAGAGGATCTTGCGTACTTATCAAGTACGCATGAAGAGGGTCCTGCGTACTTATCAAGTACGCAAGAAGAAGGTCATGCGCACTTACCTAGTGCGCATGAAGCAAAGTCTGCTCACTTATTAAGTGCGCAAGAACAAAGCCCTGCGCACTTGCTAAGTGCGCAGGCATCAGGCTGGTTAAGTAAGTCAGCATGTTTAGAATGGTTAAACCGTTAGAGTCGGGATTGGTCTGATGTGTATTTAACTAATCAATTCAGATCGGAAGTGACGTTGTTGGACCTTTGTTTAGGACAACCCAGATTAGCTTGTCAGGTGAGTTCTAGAGCCCTCTTTTAAATGTTTTGTTAATATTTTTGGGCTGGTGTGCATACTTACGAAATGATGTTTTAACGAAATGATGTTTTAACGAAATGATGTTTACGAAAGGATAGGTTATGAAGTGTTTTTTGCCAAAAAGGTTTACGAATGTTTTATGAACGGTCTAAATGAGGAAATGTTTAATGAAAAGGAAAAGAGGTAAAGGTTTTAAAGAAGTCATTACAAATTTAATCTGTCGAATGAATGGAATTGACGAATGAAGTCTGGGAATGTAATTCCCAGCCTTGTGGTAGATTATGGACAGCGAGCCATAGTTGGCATATGAACAGGAATTGACGAATGAAGTCTGGGAATGTAATTCCCAGCCTTATGGTAGATTATGGACAGCGAGCCATAGTTTCCATAAGAACAACAGGGCAGTGTCTTGGTGGCCTGTCGATGGTTTTGATGTTGTACAACTGGTAAGGGAGTAACGACGGTTACTCAGGGGTTAACGTGACCCTGGTAAGGTTAAATTATGATCTGACGGTGTTATGGTCGTGAGCCATAGCCGTCGATGAAAGTTGTCGGTTTATGGACATGAGAGCCATAGGGGCAACTAAATGAGTATTGTCGGTCCTCGTGCTGTTAAGCCTTGGGGCAATACGAAAAGGGAATTGACGGAATGTATTGTATTGTCGGTCTTCGTGCAGTTAAGCCTTAGGGGCAATACAATACTAAACGAATGGTAATACAGATTTAGATAATAATGTATGACTTAAATGAATGTAACGGTGTTTATGATGTTGATGATGATATGGTTACGAGATTTTGAGGATGTTAAGTTATTACGTGTTTTTTGTGAAAGGTTTTACTAAATGAATGAATGTTATGTTTTTGGCAAATGTTGATGTTAAAGTTTTTATGAAATGCTATAACTCACCAGCGTAGCTGACTTTTTAGTATGCACATTCAGGTTAAGGCAGGTATGGACGATGGACGGTGATGCTTGGCAAGCGAGAAGAGTTACCCGGCTAATCATGAAGACTGGCATCCCGTTATGATTAGTTTATGTTTTGTTCATGTAATAGACTATGTTACGCTTCCGCATGTTGAACAATGTCATGGTTATATTTTAATGAAATTTTCCGCTGCGTTATTTTGATATTCTAGTTTAAGAAGTGTTTGTGAATGAGTAAATCCAACAAGTGAGGCCTCCCAGGTTTGGGGCCTTACAAAAACATCACTATCATCCAATAGATCAATTGAATGTGTGTAAGTAGACATTTTATAAGAAAAACGAATTCCATTGCTAAACCCACATTTTTCACAAATAAGATTTTTCAAACCCACGTAACTAATATTACTAGGTACACAAAAAACACGTCGAAAACATTTTTTTTACATGAACGTACTCCTCAACACCGTTAACAAAGTCCCATTTTCCACCGGTACATAAAATAATATTACAAGACATTACTTAAAAATAAGTGGTAAGTGGATAGATAAAAGGATGAAGTTTTATAAAGTGGATAAGTGGATAAATCTTAAAGTGGATGGAATTTGAAAGAAGATTAAGATAACTTGTAATTTAGTGAGGTTTATGAGAGAAGTTTGATAGTAAAGTGTATGGATAACTTGATGAAGTTTGTTGGATAAGTATTTGTTTGAAAATAATATTTTATTAAAATTCGTTTTTTATAAATTATTTTTACAAAAATTATTAAATTATAATAATTTAAAAATATTATTTTTTTATTAAAATTTAAAAATAATATGATCACTTCATATTTAAAAAATTTATAAATTTTTTAAATTATATAATATGAAATGGCGAAAAATCCATAATTTAAAAAAATAATAATATTTTAATAAAATTCAGAATATTAAAAATTAATTTATAATTTAAAAAACAAAATAGCGAAAAATGCCATATTTTTTCGCCGGAGAAAAAAATGGCGAAATTTCGTTATTTTATTTTATTTTTTTAGCGAAAATTCACATGAAATTTGGCGATTTTTTTTATTTTTGGCGAAAATTTGCCCCAAATTTTCGCTATTTTGACAAATGGCAGCATGTGATTGGTTGAACATTTTGGTACAAAAAAAAAGTCAAAGGCCATTTTGGATTTTGATCTTGGTCAAATGGCCATTTTGGTGAATTTCCCTATATTCTTTCATTTATTTTGACTTTATTATTTTAACTCATATTTTCCAAAATTGTTGTACTTCAAAGAGTATATTTACCTTATTTCCTTGCAAATATATATATGTACACTAGGTTATAGACCCGTGTATTACACGGATTTAAATACTAAATAAGCTTCTTAATTTTCCATATTTCAGTGTTTTGTCAGTATCTTAAGAACCATCATTGTAGGTTGACTGAAACTATTGTATAAGTAACAAATCTTCCTAACACACACATGTCAGTAACAATAATAACTATGAAAAATTAAATACTTATATCAAAATGCCAGTAGGCTTAAAACATAGTCCAAACAAATTGCACAATTGACGTTAACTCAAAGATCAAATCAAAAGTTAAGGTAATTCCTTCATACGGGTTAAATAAAATATACAATGTCAAGTAAAAAAAGATTTCATAATATGATATAAGTAATATGCCAATCAAAATACATTAAAGTTTTTTTACAATCAAAATAGAGTATTAGTTAATAATTAATATTCATAATATATTATACCTGAAAATCTCAACATGGAATTGGTTATGCAAAAATGCAGAACCAAATTGATGTCATCATATTTGTGCATTGAATGATGTGGGACGATGGAAAGATAAAAATATATCATATGCGTAATAACAAACTCAAGCTAAACACCTTTCTCATCTCCCTTCACAAGTAACAACAAATTATAAATCAAAACTTAGATCTTTGCTACATAACTTTAATCTATAATGGAGTGCATACAATAGTTACCTCGTTAAACCATATCTAAAATCTGGCAGCATTATCAGTTTGCTCACCATCTCCATATCTACAAATGCAGAGTGCAGACAATATTTACAATATTTACCTGGCTAAACCATATCTAACAAAGTTGCCAGCTCTTTGTTTTGCTACGGTAAAAGGTCCTCTTTAGACCATGCCAGTAATAACAAAGAATATAAAATATACAAGAAAGTGACAGATATATAAAAGCATTAGATTAATAAATCCATCTCCTAAACCCGTACAATCTAAGCTTGAGCTTCCCATATTTGCTCATCTTTATATATGATTTGTTTCTTGAGCAACTTTATGCTAAAAAGGATAAAAAGAATCACAACACACAAAGAGAGGAAAACCATTAATCAATTAGATTAAAAAGCTTCGAAATGATGTGCTAAATAATGAACTTTGACACACTAACTATTTAGGAAACATGTCAAACTTAAAGCAAATATTACCTGATTATGATATGTTACCCAACCCGTCCATTTTGTCACATCTAGTACAAATCAATAAGCACCAATCAAGATAAGGCCGGGAAGTTACTAAGTTACCTGGGGAAGATAGTAAATATATTGTAAAATAAGAGATTTTCTGAGATTAATTCCATGAGCAATATTATGAGTTGTAAGAATTGAGGCAGCTAGATGGTCAATGTATCCTGCCTGTATTAGTAAAATGCTAACTCACAAGTTAAGCTGATAACATGAGATAAACAAAAGTGAAGAACTTAGTGTAATATCCAGGATTTTTCCGACCTAACTTGTCCTAAACTCTTACACGTGTTAGTAATCCAAAGCCTGAATCTTTATTAAAAATATATGTTCTTAAATAATAAGTATTAATTTATTTACATAGGGGGAGGGTTCCAGAGAAAACCACAAGTTAGGCGAAAACCGAGAAAACCACTAAAAAAACCAATTTTACCCAATCATATAATAATATTTATTTTTTATTTTATTTTATTTTTATTTATTTATAAGAGTATGAATGTAATATTAAACATTTTTACTAAAAAATATTTTTACACATAGTGTTACGTATACGTAAACATAAAACAAAAAAATTACGGTTACGTATACGTAAATCAAAAAAATTATTTTTGGATACGTATACGTAAATAAAAAAATTGCCTGAAATGATGTGGTTTTCTCGGTTTTCGCCTAACTTTGTGATTTTCTCTTGATCCCTCCCCTATATATATATATATATATATATATATATATAAAACTCATTTAAAAATATATATATACATGTATTTTATAAATGAAATGTATTAAATTCTTAAAACTTTATAAGTTTATAATTATATAAAGAGAATAATTTATAAACTTACTTGTAAATACATAAACTTATAAACTAATAAATCTATAAATTATTTTATAAAATTTTAAAATAATAAAAGATATAAAACTTGTAAGACTTATCTAGTTTATAAAGATTAAACATAGTTATTGTTATAAAAGTCCAGGGACCAAAACTGTCCATTTTTTAAACTTATTTTGAATTATAATCTAAGTTTTAACATAAAATATCAAAAGCTTGAAACTTCAGGGACTTGTTGTGTCATTTGGCCGAACTCCCAGAAAGTGGAATCAGTCCCAGGTTCGACTCCCTCCCAAGCCGGTTTCACCTTCGAATTTCCAGAAAACGCGTAATCGGCCAGATTCAACGAACCTCGGGCTTCCATTCACGCATGCGACCGTAACCCAAGGAAATTCAATGTGCAATTTCGGGTTTAACACCTCGTGGGTTCGAGTTTAAGGTCGTTGTTTACACCATAATCTCCCCAACTAATTTGACAATTAATGACGAAATTAGTTATTAATACTAGTTGTTATACCACAACGACATCACACTCAAACTATCTAAACCCTCAATTCCTTCGATTTGTACCTGCAATCGCCAATCAAACTCGTGGACAGCCGACCCAAAACTCGGAACCCGTTCTCCCTCTTTTCGGCATCGTTTCAGGTAATTCGAAAGGCCATTATCTTCGTTTTCATTCCATAATCGAAAGCCCTCTGTCAATTTCCAATGACAGAGGGATTTTCAAGTCGTATTTCGATCTAGGGTTCATACGAAATTAAGGGAAAACTGGGAATGTGTTTATCAAATTGTTTTTCTGTGTTTAATCTTAGCGAGGCCCATAGCCGGGTGGTTAGTTCGTGTGTGTTAACTTGGGTGGCCCGAGTTCGAACCTGGACAACCCAAGTTTTGCGTTTTATTTTTTTTACACTTATTTAATCAGTTTTAATTCTTTTAAATTATTTTTATAAACACTGTTAAACTTTTATAAACTTACAAAAAAAAATTATTTGCACTTTTATATTCTGGAACCATTTTATTTAATTAAACTTAATTAAAAACTTATAACAAGTTAATCTTTAATCCTTGTTTTAATGTAAGGCCCCTTATCCCGGGTAACCTCACTTGTTGGATTTACTCATAAACAAAGTCATCAATACTGAACTTTAAATTTAACACATTCAATTAACAGCAAAAACATTCACATTCACGTTTGAGTACATTGCAGCGGAAGTCTTAACATTTTGAACATACATCATTGTTTAACAAAAACATAAATCGGGATATCAGTCTCTAGCCGGGTAACCTTCACGCCTTCGCACGACCCTTTTCTTTGTTACCTGAAATGTATACTAAAAGTCAGCTAACGCTGGTGAGTTCCAGTTTAAAAGGATTAGATATAAACATTATTTCTTTAAAAGTATACATAAGTTTATATATAAAGAACATAAATACGTATTCTTAACTTTTACTTTTCTTTCATCATTCTTGAATGACTACATTGATATGCATCCACCTTTACTTTCCTTAACATTCATTTGGTC
The DNA here is from genome assembly GCA_023525975.1 of Smallanthus sonchifolius. Taxonomy (NCBI): domain Eukaryota; kingdom Viridiplantae; phylum Streptophyta; class Magnoliopsida; order Asterales; family Asteraceae; genus Smallanthus; species Smallanthus sonchifolius. Next base: position 85,261,310 of record CM042034.1, on the reverse strand, counting down.
ATACAAATAAGGGTGATCAACCCGTCTTTTACTACGTATGTCACAAAGACATACGGCATGAAGCTACCGTCGTAGCCCTTTGACTCGTCCGGTCCTAGAAACCGTCCGACTTAAAACCGTCCGGCCAACCTTCGGCCGTCCGTCATAAACCGTCCTACCGTCGTAGTCCGTCCTTTTCGCCCGTCTACCCGAAGGTATCCGTTTCCCACGTGCTACCATGTTTGCAACCGTTCTACATATGATTTGGCATTTTCTTCGACCGTCCATTAATGCCCCTTTTTATTTCCTTGCTGATGAAGGAACGTTTTTGTCCGGGTTGCAAGATAGTCACGTGGTCGTCCGTCTACCGTAGTAGCCGTTAGCATCGAAGCGTCCATAACATTCACGTATATTCATAACATGCAGTATATATAATATAAAGCAAGATTTCATTCATTCATATTTAGTCATTCTTTCATTCATACTTTGTAAACATACGTTTCATTCTTTGTTCATAATTCATTTTCATATATATATATATATATATATATATATAAATATATATATTTGTATATCACGTATGATCACATTGGCATTCATAACATTTATTCATTTAGTGTATACACTTCAGCCCCAAAACATTTAAACTGATTTGCACATAACATAGAAGGGGGCACATAGAACTCACCTGATAAGTTAGTCCCGTTTTGTCCTAACAAAGGTCCAATGAGTGCCACACGCGATCTGAATTGGTTAATTACACATATATCAGACCTAATTTAAATTACACACTTTGACTTCAGCTGAACTAGGCTAACATACCGACTTTAATAACAAGTCTGATGCCTGCGCACTTAGCAAGTGCGCAGGGCCTTGTTCTTGCGTACTTGATAAGTAAGCAGGCTTTGCTTCATGCGTACTTGATAAGTACGCAGAACCCTTCTTCTTGCATACTTGATAAGTACGCAGAACCCTTCTTCTAGCGTACTTGATAAGTACGCAGGATCTGGTTCATGCGTAAAAACCCTAACTTTTGCATTCGGGTCTGATCATGTCGATATCTCGATTTTTCTTTGATCAAAACGTTCGGTTTTCATTCTAGATGCTATACCTAAGCTCATTTTCAAGTTTCATCCATAAAATCGTCACCCATTTAGCTAAAACCGAAAATCCTAAAATAATCATAAAAACTCAGATTATGATCGAACGTTTACCTGGATTGGAATTATGATTCAGAGAAGATGATCACAAGCACAGCAGCAACGTTCTCCTGAATTCCCGAGTCGATCCGTCACTTTCTCTCTCTAGACCCGTGCTCTCTTCTCTCTCTCTAGAACTTGTGAACTTGGAAAAATGAGAGTTTGGGGCAGCCCTTGCCCTTATATACTTGGGCTTCCTTCGGCCCGTTGGAGCCGAGCCCAAGCCCATCCATTTTTTCTCTCGCCATTTGAAAATTATAATTCCGATCGTGACATTATTTATTTATTACTAGTTTGGGATGTTACAAGTCTACCCCCCTTAAAAAGGTTTCGTCCTCGAAACCAGTTATACGTTAAACAAGCGAGGGTATAGTTCCCTCATCTCGTCTTCTTTTTCCCAAGTAGCTTCCGATCCCTTTCTGTGCTTCCATTGAACTTTGACTAATGGGATTGACTTGTTGCGTAGTCGCTTCTCAGATCGGTCAAGGATGGCTATTGGTTCCTCGACATAATTTGGACTGTTATCCACCTCGATCTCGTCGTAAGGTATGTGAGCCGTGTCATCAGCTAGACACTTGCGTAAGTGCGACACGTGGAACGTAGGGTGTATTTCGCTAAGCACATAGGGTAGGTCGAGTCTGTAAGCAACTTGACCCACTCTCACTAATATCTTGAAAGGTCCGACAAACCTTGGACTTAGTTTGCCACGTTTTCGGAATCGGATGATTCCTTTCCATGGTGATACCTTTAACAGTACCATGTCCCATACTTGAAACTCTAAATCCCTTCTTCTCTTATCCGCGTATGATTTCTGTCTGTCTTTTGCGGCTTTCATTCCGGCCTTGATTTGATCAAATTTCTCGGAAGTAGCTTTGACCACTTCGAGGCTTGCAAAGTCCTTCTGCCCAATTTCCCCCCAACACACCGGGGTCCTACATCTCCTTCCATACAACATCTCAAATGGCGGCATGCCAATCGTTGAGTGATAGCTGTTGTTATATGAAAATTCTGCCAATGGTAGGTGGCTGTCCCAGCTCCCACCGAAGTCAATGATACAAGCCCGGAGCATGTCTTCTAAGGTCTGGATTGTCCTTTCAGATTGACCATCGGTTTGAGGGTGGTAAGCTGTGCTGATATTCAATCTAGTGCCCATTGCTTCGTTAAACTTCTTCCAAAACCGTGACGTGAATCTAGTATCCCGGTCGGACACAATCGACACCGGCATATCATGCCTGCTCACTATTTCTTTGATAAAAACTTCTGCTAGCTTTTCGGACGAAGCAGTCTCACGTATTGGCAGGAAGTGAGCACTCTTCGTTAAGCGGTCGACGATCACCCAAATGGTATCATTGCCTTTAGCTGTTCGTGGTAGCTTGGTAATGAAGTCCATCGTGATCTCCTCCCACTTCCTTTCCGGTATTGGTAGAGGTTGCATTTTACCACATGGTTTCTGGTGCTCGGCCTTAACTAGTGAACACGTTAGGCACTTGTTCACGTACTCAGTCACATCATTCTTCATGCCAGGCCACCAGTACTCTTTCTTCAAGTCCTGATACATTTTGTTTATCCCGGGGTGGATAGAATAGCGAGACTTATGGGCCTCATCGAGTATTTTGGATCTAAGCTCACCAATCTTAGGTATCCACATCCGGCCAAACCTAGTTCGTACACCGTATGTATTTGCATCCAAATTCCCTTGTTGTCCTACTATTCTTTCCCGTCTTACATTTCTTTCTAATAGTGCTTCATCATGTGTTTTTGATATCTCACTCATCAAATCTGGCGTTATGATCAGCTGACACGCTTTGATCCGGATGGGTTCCGATTCTTCCTTTCTGCTCAAAGCGTCAGCCACTACGTTTGCCTTACCTGGATGGTACAATATCTCACAGTCGTAGTCTTTCAGTAGCTCTAACCACCTCCTTTGCCTCATGTTTAATTCCTTTTGCTCGAAGAAGTACTTTAGGCTTTTATGATCGGAGTAGATGGTGCATTTAACTCCATACAAATAGTGCCTCCATATTTTTAACGTGAAAACTACCACCGCTAACTCTAGATCATGAGTTGGGTAGTTAACCTCGTGAGTCCTTAGTTGTCGTGATGCGTAAGCAATTACCTTTCCTCGTTGCATAAGTACGCATCCTAGACCCAGGCTCGACGCGTCAGAGTAGACTACCAAGTCTTCATTTCCCTCAGGTAGGGTCAAGACTGGAGCTTGGGTTAATCGTGTCTTAAGTTCCTCAAACGCGTTGTTTTGGATTGGACCCCATTCGTACTTTACTTCCTTCCGTGTCAGTTTGGTTAGTGGCGAGGCTATTCTTGAGAAATCTTGAATGAACCTGCGATAGTAGCCTGCCAATCCCAGAAAACTTCGTATCTCTGTTGGTGTCTTCGGGATGTTCCATTCCTTTACTGTCTCGATCTTTGCAGGATCTACCATGATGCCTTTTGTGTTTATCACATGTCCTAGGAATTGGACTTCCCTAAGCCAGAACGCGCATTTGGAGAATTTTGCGTACAACTTTTCCTGCTTTAACACTTCCAATACTTCTCTTAGGTGACAGTGGTGATCACCCTCGTTCTTCGAATAAACTAGTATGTCGTCAATGAAAACTATCACTGAGCGATCCAACATCGGTCGGCATATTCTATTCATCAAGTCCATAAACGCTGCTGGTGCGTTGGTCAACCCGAATGACATCACTAGAAACTCGTAATGCCCGTAGCGCGTACGAAACGCGGTCTTTGGTACATCTTCTTCTCTCACCTTCAACTGGTGATAACCCGACCTAAGATCGATCTTTGAGAACCAACTTGCACCTTGTAGTTGATCAAAGAGATCGTCTATTCTTGGCAATGGGTATTTGTTCTTTACTGTCCTTTTGTTCAATTCACGGTAGTCGATGCACATACGCATGCTGCCGTCTTTCTTCTTTACGAATAGTACCGGAGCGCCCCACGGCGAAATACTTGGTCTAATAAACCCTTTTTCAGTCAGTTCCTTTAGTTGGGACATCAATTCTTTCATTTCTGACGGAGCCAATCGGTACGGGGCTTTGGCGACGGGCTCAGCTCCTGGCAATAAGTCGATCTGAAATTCTATTTCCCGATCGGGTGGCAACCCAGGTAGGTCCTCAGGGAACACTTCCGGAAAGTTGCACACCACAGGTACATCCTTGAGTTCCTTCGTTTTCATTCCATCGTCAATAACATACGCCAGATAAGCTTCGCAACCGCGCCTCATGTAACTTTCAGCCTTGATCATCGAGATAATGTTCGGCATCGTGCAATTCCAATCCCCATAAACCGTAATTGGAGTGTCGCTTGGAGCCTTGAGGTGTATCCTCTTGCGTTTACATATGATCTGAGCTTCGTTGGCAGCTAACCAATCCATACCCAGTACTACATCGAATCCTCCTAAGGTGAGAAGGAATAATCTAGAGGGGAACTTATGGCCCTCTATTTCTATGATATAATCATCGGTTACTTGGAATACTGCCGAATTTTTACCAATGGCAGTTTGTACGCTAAAGGCCTTTACTATGGTGTTGATAGTGCAATCTAGTTTACGACTAAATGCATTGGATATAAAGCTTTTACTAGCACCAGAGTCAAATAAGATAGCAGCATGTTCATCATTTCCTAGAAACGTACCTGACACAACATCAGTGTTTCCCCTTGCTTCCTCCTCAGTCAGAGCGTAGGCTCGAGTCCTAGCCTTCGGTTGTTCCTTTGCAGCTTCCTTTTCCTTTCCCGAACTGGACTGTCCGGTTTTCCAGCAATCCCTAGTCTGGTGTCCATATTTTCCACAACTTTGGCACTTGACATCCTTTAAACACTCTCGGGAGAAGTGCCCCGGCTTCCCGCACTTATAACACATGGTGGTGCCGATTCGGCACTCGCCAATATGGCGCCTTCCACACTTCTTGCAAGTTTCATATTCATCTGACCTTGGTTTCTTAATTTCAGCTGCTACATTCCCTTTCCCGGTGCCCCTAGACGGGTTCTCCCACTTTCTCTTTTGTGTCTCAGGTGCTGGGTCCTCATTGGCGTAGTCGTCGTAGACGATTCCGCTCAGATTCACCACCGACTCGAAGGTCGAGGGTAGGTTAGCTTTTACATGAACGCGGACCCGCTGTGGCAGCCCCTTAACATAGTACTTGATCAAACGATTTTCAGTTTCCACCAGGTGTGGTACTAGTTGAGCTATTTCATTGAATCTTGATGTATACTGGCGATGAGTCTTGTTGCCAGCCTTGAGGTTTAGGAATTCATTCTCGACTCGGTCGATTTCGTTCTGAGGACAGAACTTTTGGATGATCAGCTTCTTCAAGTCATCCCATGTCATTCTGTTTATAGCACTTTGTGACTTAGTTCTTTGAATATTCCTCCACCAACTTAGTGCTTCGTTGGTGAAAGAATGAGCGACGTACTTAACAGCTTGGTCGGGTCGACACTCGCTGATGTTGATGACAGCGTTCATCCTCTCGATCCACTCGAGTGTAGCCACCGAGTCCTTGTTCCCATCAAACTTGGGTGGGTCTCCGTCCTTGAAACCTTTATAAGTGCACCCCCGGTTACTTGATCCCACCTTTATTTCATCCCCATCGCTGTCATATACCTTTTCCTCATTGTTCCCTTCATCATCTTCCTTGATTTTCTTTAATGCCTCCGTTAGTAGGTCAGGCAATACATTCTTCAAAGTGAGCACGACCTCACGGGCAATAGCATCTCTGACCTCGGGTTCCAACAGTAGAGACCCTTGATGGTCGCCCCCAGTTGGGGTAACATTAGTTTGGTGCACGCTCTCAGTGTTTTCCGTGTGCACATCCTCTTTTTCTTGATGTCTTGGATTAAGTGAAGGCCTACCGACTCGGCCAGTACGACCTCCTCGGCGTCCTGTTCTTCCTCCCCCTGCCATAGTCCTTAATTTCCTGATAGTCATAAAGGGTATACATCAATGTCATTCTCTCAGATCATAGTCTTAGAACAGTACGAACAAGGTAAATTTTTAATTACAGTGACCGGTTTGTGATTAGAAATTTACATTGCTTTTCGGGTTCCAAACTCTTCAAATTGGTCGTGACATTGACATCTGTTGGTTCTAGGTTAAGGTATCTATTCTTATCTACAGGCATTAACTTTAGTACTTACTTACTGTGCTGGCGTTGGCGTTGGCTACCCAGACTGACATCCGTGCGTTGGTCCCATAATCAGCTTGAGTCCAGACATTTGGAGAGGTCTGAATCTCTCAAACTATTGCTCTGATACCAACTTGTAAGGCCCCTTATCCCGGGTAACCTCACTTGTTGGATTTACTCATAAACAAAGTCATCAATACTGAACTTTAAATTTAACACATTCAATTAACAGCAAAAACATTCACGTTTGAGTACATTGCAGCGGAAGTCTTAACATTTAAAACATACAACATTGTTTAACAAAAAACATAAATCGGGATGTCAGTCTCTAGCCGGGTAACCTTCACGCCTTCGCACGACCCTTTTCTTTGTTACCTGAAATGTATACTAAAAGTCAGCTAACGCTGGTGATTTCTAGTTTAAAAGGATTTGATATAAACATTATTTCTTTAAAAGTATACATAAGTTTATATATAAAGAACATAAATACGTATTCTTAACTTTTACTTTTCTTTCATCATTCTTGAGTGACTACATTGATATGCATCCACCTTTACTTTCCTTAACATTCATTTGGTCATACACATAAGGGTGATCAACCCGTCTTTTACTACGTATGTCACAAAGACATACGCCATGAAGCTACCGTCGTAGCCCTTTGACTCGTCCGGTCCTAGAAACCGTCCGCCTTAAAACCGTCCGGCCAACCTTCGGCCGTCCGTCATAAACCATCCTACCGTCGTAGTCCGTCCTTTTCGCCCGTCTACCAGAAGGTATCCGTTTCCCACGTGCTACCATGTTTGCAACCGTTCTACATATGATTTGGCATTTGCTTCGACCGTCCATTAATGCCCCTTTTTATTTCCTTGCTGATGAAGGAACGTTTTTGTCCGGGTTGCAAGATAGTCACGTGGTCGTCCGTCTACCATAGTAGCCGTTAGCATCGAAGCGTCCATAACATTCACGTATATTCATAACATGCAGTATATATAATATAAAGCAAGATTTCATTCATTCATATTTAGTCATTCTTTCATTCATACTTTGTAAACATACGTTTCATTCTTTGTTCATAATTCATTTTCATATATATATATATATATATATATATATAAATATATATATTTGTATATCACGTATGATCACGTTGGCATTCATAACATTTATTCATTTAGTGTATACACTTCAATCCCAAAACATTTAAACTGATTTGCACATAACATAGAAGGGGGCACATAGAACTCACCTGATAAGTTAGTCCCGTTTTGTCCTAACAAAGGTCCAATGAGTGCCACACGCGATCTGAATTAGTTAATTACACATATATCAGACCTAATTTAAATTACACATTTTGACTTCAGCTGAACTAGGCTAACATACTGACTTTAATAACAAGTCTGATGCCTGCGCACTTAGCAAGTGCGTAGGGCCTTGTTCTTGCGTACTTGATAAGTACGCAGGCTTTGCTTCATGCGTACTTGATAAGTACGCAGAACCCTTCTTCTTGCGTACTTGATAAGTACGCAGAACCCTTCTTCTTGAGTACTTATTAAGTACGCAGGATCTGGTTCATGCGTAAAAACCCTAACTTTTGCATGCGGGTCTGATCATGTCGATATCTCGATTTTTCTTTGATCAAAACGTTCGGTTTTCATTCTAGATGATATACCTAAGCTCATTTTCAAGTTTCATCCATAAAATCGTCACCCATTTAGCTAAAACTGAAAATCCTAAAATAATCATAAAAACTCAGATTATGATCGAACGTTTACCTGGATTGGAATTATGATTCAGAGAAGATGATCACAAGCACAGCAGCAACGTTCTCCTGAATTCCCGAGTCGATCCGTCACTTTCTCTCTCTAGACCCGTGCTCTCTTCTCTCTCTCTGGAACTTGTGAACTTGGAAAAATGAGGGTTTGGGGCAGCCCTTGCCCTTATATACTTGGGCTTCCTTCGGCCCGTTGGAGCCGAGCCCAAGCCCATCCATTTTTTCTCTCGCCATTTGAAAATTATAATTCCGATCGTGACATTATTTATTTATTACTAGTTTGGGATGTTACATTTAAATTCCTAGAAAACTATAAAAATACTTTAAAAACTTTATAAAACTTAAACATTTAACAGGAACTATTTTATATTATTCCTTTTTCTGAAATAATAAACTTGTTTTATTTAAGACTTTAAATAAATTTATAAAGTTTAATTTAAAACAGTTTTAAAACTTATAATGATTTTTATAAACTCTGTAATACTTTTATAAACTTAAAAATCAATTTTATTTACATTTTTATATCCTGGAAACATTTTATCTAATTAAACTTAATTAATACTTATAAAGATTTAATTCTTTAAAATAGTTTTAAATGCTTAGAAACTATAAGACTTTATAAAACTTATATTCTAAACATAGATTATTTTGCTAAATCAGAAATTATAATTTATTTTATATTTTCTGGAATAAACATATTATTTAGTCTTTAAACATTAAATTAATTTATAAACTTTAATTTAATACAAACTTATATAAATCTTATAAGAGTAGAAAAAGATTTATGAAATTTATATATCGATTTACTTTTACAATTATAAACTTATAATTTAAAACATTTATAGACTTATTTACATAATTATAAACTTAATGAAACTATATAAACTTGTAGTTTTATCTAAACTTAAAACCTATAATTAAAAAGTAAACTTTATAAGAAATTTATTTAACATTTTATATAAACTTATAGATACTTGTTGTTGTACTTATAACCCTATTTTTAAAACAACATTTATTTACAAGTTAATTTGTAAATACTTAATACTTAAAACTTTAGTAAATCCTAAATGATTTTATTTGATTAAATAAGGTTATTATTCTTATAAATGATTATTCAATTTTAATAATTATGTATCCCTTAAATAATTATTACTTTTAATCACTATTTGTTTAAATTATTATTAATCTTTTATTATTAACTATTCTATAAGCAATCGTTATTAACCTTTAATAATAACTATTTATTCTTTAAATAGTTATTGATCATCTTTAATAATTATTTAGACTTTCACTTAACAATTATTACAATTACACTCACAAATACTTAGAAAACTAATTTAGAATTTCATTACCTAACTTGTGTAAATAATAACTATAAAGCCTTCCTAAATAATTATTTTAAGTAATAATTATTCTAAACTATAAACATATTAAACTTGATATCCAAGTCTTGTATTTAAAACTTGATTTAAACTTTATAAACCCAATCATTCCCGTCTATTTTTTTGAAACCCTAGTTAATCTTAGCATCCTAGATCTTTTTGCCATAGACATATAGGATCAAACTTGAAACTTTAGACTTATGTTTTTAGGCTTATTGTGAGGATATTCTCCCTCAAAGTCTTGCTACACTTAATCCTTGTTGGACACTCTTCATCATCCACGTGAGTATACTTAGCCCCTTTTCGTTTTACTTTATTTATAAACTTGGGGTGGAACATGTATCAAACTTCCTAACTTATACAATTCTTGTACAACTATGCCTACATGCTTATTCTTGTGTTATTATACTTTAGACTTGCATGCTTAAATTAAACTTAATACTAGCATATCCATTAACTTTGATCAAGCCTATAGTAACAATGATAGATCTATTGTATTTGACCAATCCACCTAGATTGATTGACCTTTCGGGGTGAGCCTATGGTGATTGTTACTGACACCCCTAAGATGAGAACCCACAAGACATCCTGAATTAATTGTTCAATTTTTTTCTAGAAACACTATCATGATGTTTAAGCTCTTAAATCGGTTGGGCCTACCAAAACATTACACATTAGACATGTTTACTCATCTTTATTATTCCGTTCAATTCCTCATGCAAATTCCCGAATGTACTATCATTTTCCATTTACTTGCAAAAATTTTAATCTAGTGACATTTTTGAAATTTTTAAATTTTTATGATTTTTATGATTTATGACTCAAAAGAAAAGACTCGGACACAGACCTGGACAAGGTCTCCCCTCCCCACACTTAAACACGACATTGTCCTCAATGTAGGAAGAGGGACTCAAAAATGTAAATAAAATACAAAGATAAGAAAAACTTAGCTGGATAGACGACCGTATAGTATTTCATTCGCGATCGTGCCCCTGAATACTAGCGGTTTACATTGTACAAGAACGTCCAAGATCGGATTATCATATCTCGAATGGAGATTGCTTACGAGAAATTAAATCCAAACTTGCAAAATAAGCTCCAAACTAACCCACAAGCATCATACCGACTCAATAATATGACTCAATAAAAAAATAAAAAAAATAAATAAATAAAAAAAACCCGACGGCCCGTCTCGTTTGTTCTTCGCGTGTCGCGAAGATCTTCCTTCAGAAGTTCGCGTGGCACGAAGACACCTCCATCACAGAAAGATTAGAAATTTTTTCAATTTTTGCCTTGGAAATTTTTTTGTGTTTTTCAAGTCAAAATTTTCAACTTTTTCAAAATTCGTTTCAACTTTCCAATAAGTTCGTATATACCGGAACGAGATTTGTGATGGTTTTTAATGCTCGTGTGGCCCCAAATCTCCGAGAAAAGTTTAAAAACACGCGAAAACATACCGAAAACACTAAAAATGAAGACTCAAGACTCTACAAACTCTACATACGGTATCCTACCCCCTAGAGAATGATGCATGGCCCCCATTGCATTAGTATCAGCCTCGGCGTTCCGAGAACGTCCCCACACTTGGGCTTTTCCCAGATTTAAAGCACAAAAACAAAATAAAACCTAACTCACTTTCGTATGAATCACGAATGCATTTAGCACATGCATTAAGCCATTTAAACCCCTCGGTAGCCCGAGTGGACGAGTTTAGTCTCGAGAGGGTTTCAAGAGAACACACCCACAACGTTCATTTAATCTAGACAATAAAAGTAAAGGTTAGGTTGCCTCCTAAGAGCGCTAAGTTTAACGTCTTTAGCCAGACGCGGTGTACCTTACTCGGGTTATGGTGGTCGGAATGCAAATTCCCTTTCAAGTGTTGCACCTACCCGGTGATAATATTGACCATTCAATTCCATGCCTCGCATGTGTTGCACATCACTATATTCTTCTTCATCTTTCATCACCCCAGATTCATCAGTCTCATATGATTGCCTCATAAACTCTGGAGGTTTCCTTGATATTGTTGATGACCTTGATGATCCCGTATTCGTGTTGTGATGATCACTTACACTCTTTGCCTTATGGTACTCAGGTGGCTTTCCCTTTTGTAGCCTATCGTCCCCACACTTGTGGGTTACTTCATCTGCCACTTCCTTCACCTCTCTATGCACTTCAGACCTGTCAACAATCACAACATTCTCATTTGTGCCTCCCTCATCCAAATTGGACCGAGATGGGCACTTGTTAGTTGTACCTGCTTTTGAGCATTTAATCTTAGACAAATAAGTAAACGAGTTTGTAATCATATCTAAGTTAAACTTGTAATATCCAGGATTTTCCGACCTATCTTTTTCTAAAACTTTGCACGTGTTATTAATTTAAAGCTTGAATTTTTTATTCTTAAATAATAAATATTAATTTAATTGATATATATTTAAGAAAAAACAAGTATACTTGAGATATATATATATATATATATATATATATATATATATATATGAGACTTATTTAAAAACATATAAATAAATATGTTAAAATTCTTAAAACTTATAAGTTTGTAATTATATAAATAATATACACTTATTTTAATACCTAAACTTATAATCTAATAAATCTTATAAATTATTTTATAGAATTATAAAATAATAAAGGATTATTGAATTTTAATAATCCCACCTTTTACCAATTGGCCAATAATAATCCCAACTGAGAATATTCTTACCACCGGTCCCTACTTTCAAACTATTTTTTTACATTGGACCCCCCGTTAAAAAAACTTAACGCCGTTAGAGTTTATATGACGTGGACATCTGCAAACTGCCGGAAAGTCGAGCCAAGCTAGCAGTGGTCTCGTGGTGACTTTTGAAATTGGCTCTGGTGGTGTTTCACTGGTCTCGTGGGTCCGGAAAGTCCAAACAGAGACAACGGTGGTGTTTAACGAGACCAGTTAAACACCACCAAAGCCAATTTCAAAAGCCAACATGAGACCACTGCTAGTTTGGCTCTACTTTTCGGCGATTTGTAGATGTCCACGTCATATAAACTCTAATGGCGTTAAGTATTTTTAACGGGGGGGTCCAATGTAAAAAAATAGTTTGAAAGTAGGGACCGGTGGTAAGAATATTCTCAGTTGGGATTATTATTGGCCAATTGGTAAAAGGTGGAATTATTAAAATCTAATAATCCAATAATAAAACCTATAAAACTCATTTAATTTTATAAAGAATAAAACATAATTGGTTTATAAACCCCTGGGACTAAAACTGTCATTTATCGAAACTTGCTTTAAACTAAAAACCCATGTTTAACATAAAATGATAAAGCTTACAAGCCTCACGGACCAAAAGTGTAATTTATCTAAACTCCCGAAACTTAAATCAGTCCCAGGTTCGACTCCCTCCCAAGCCGGTTTCACCTTCGATTTATCAAAAAAACGCGTAATCGGCCAAATTCAATGAACCACGGGCTTCCTTTCACGCATGCGACCATAACTAGATGAAATTCAATGCTCAATCTCGAGTCTAATGCCCGCGTGATTCGAACTTTAACTCGTTTCATTCACCCGTAAACCTCCCAACGGTATGAGCATTAAATGCTAAAATTGATTATAAATATATGTAGAAACGCATTAGCGACATCACACTTTAGCTTCCCATTATCTCAATTCCATCAAATCGCACCTGCATTGCTCGATTTATCCCTACGGCAGCCGACTTCGAACTCGAACCTGTTCTCCCTCAATTCGTTATCAAATCAGGTAATCTGAATGCTCAAAACTTTCGTTTTTACTCGTATATCAATAGCCCTCTATCAATTTGTATGAGCAGAGGGTAAATCGATTCGTAATTTGGGTTTGAAAATCTAGGGTTCATACGGGAATTAGGGACGGATTTGGAATGTGTTTATCTATTTAATTTCCTGTGTAAAACCTTAGCGAAGCCCGTGGCCGGGTGGTGTGTGTGCTTGTGTGTGTGACTCGGGTGGCCCGGGTTCGATCCGGCCAGCCCGAGTTTTTGTCTCTTTTATTTTTTAGCCTTTTTAATAGATTTTAAAACTTGTAATTATTTTTATAATTTTTTTTAAACTTATATAAACCTAAATATGATTTTTTTTTACACTTTTTATATTCTGAGACACTTTAATTAACTAACTTTAGTTAAAACTTATAATAATAAATTCTTTAAAAGAAGTTTCAAACACTTAAAAATACTTATAAACTTTATAAAACTTACACTTTAATCCGAAACTAATTAGAATTTAATTTATTATATTTTCGGAAATAAACAGATTTATTTATTTTAAAACTTTAAATTAATCATTTATTTTTTATTAAAACAGAAAACTTATATAAATATTTATAAAATCAGAAAAGTTTATAAAACTTTCATAGTAATTAGAAAACATAAACTTATAAGCTTTTACATGTTTATAAAATTTATACCTATTTAATTTAAGACTTATTTGGTTATATACTTATAAACCTTAAAAAAAAACAGAAACTTATATATATATATATATATATATAAATCAAGAAAAGTAATTATACTTTATTTTTCTAAATGTTTATAAATTTTCAAACTTTATAAAATAGAAATAGAAACTTTAAAACATTGAAAACTTGTAAACTTTATAAACTTAAAGGAAGCGTTATTTGAAATCCTTATAAACTTATAGTTTTATTTAAACTTTAAAAACAATTATAAGCTTATAATCGAAAAATAAACTTTAAAAGAAATTCCTATTTAAGCATATATGTTTAAACTTATGATTCCAAATTATTTAGTTAAACTTATAAACCCATTGTAAAACATTATTAATTTATAATTTAATAAATGCTTAATGCTTAACTACTTTAATAAATCTTAAATGATTTATATTGACTAAATAAAATAATTATTTTTGTAGTTAATTGTTTAATCCTTAATAATTATTTATTATTTAAATAGTTATTATTAAATTCTTAATCATTATTTATTCATTAAATACTTGTTATTTAATAATTCTTTTATTCTTAAATTAGTTATTATTTAAATAATTAATATAAACTTTTAATAACTATTTATCCTTTAAAATAATTATTGTTAAACTTTAAATAATTATGTAGTCTTTTACTTAACTATTATTATACTTCCTTCGTAAATACTTAGAAGACTACATTTGACTATTGCTTATCGATTTTGTGTAATTAATAATTATTCTAAACTATAAACTTATCAAACTTTGATATTCAAGTCTTGTGAAACCCTACTTAGAAATTTATTTAAACTTTAGAAACATAATCATTCCCGTCTCCCTTTTGGAACCCTAGTTAACCTTAGAATCATAGAATTCTTGTCATAGACTTATAGGATCGAAACTTGAAACTCTAGACTTGTATTCTTGGGTTTGTTGTGAGAATATTCTCCCTCAAAACTTTGCGTGTCAAATCAGCTAATACCACGGTAGTGTCAACTTGCTGGAGAGGCCCTAAGTCTGACTGATCATATATGCTTCCCGGGAGGATACTGAGAGTTGCTCCATAATCCAAGAGTGCTTGACTTACTTTTATTCTCGCAACTTCAATCGGGATAAAATGTGCTCCTTGCTCACTTTCTTCTTCCGAGTTACCCTCTTCACTGTCTTGGCAAATACTGACCGCACCGACATATGCATTACTTGAACTTGAACCTTGATGTTGCGGGTTGGTCTGAGAGTTACTTGGCAATTTGCCCGGGTCTCTTCTCGTCAAATCTTCAGCCAATTAACCCACTTGCTTCAATAGAGCATTCACTGTCTTATACCGAACCTTGTTACTTGGTAATTTGCCCGACGCCATTTTAATCGCATTGTCAAGGTCAATCAAAAACAAGTATTATAATCCCTAGCTATCTTAAACTATAGTATAGTGGAGTAGGGTATCGTATCCACAGGAAATTGGTGGAAAGTGTTTATTTTATGAAAACTGTTCAGATTTTAATTAAAAAGCAAATACTTTAACTTTGTAAAAACTATTAAGAGAAAACGGATCGCTCCCGGGTTCAGATTACAAGTTTGGTGATTACTGGTTTGTACTTACTAGAAGTTACATAGACATAACTCATTAATCAGATTGATAAATAATTAACATTCAAATAATGACTGCACTGAGCAACGATTGTAAAACCGAATGCTTGACACAAGTTAATTACCCAATAGTTAATTACTAATTCAGAATACTAATCATAGATACACAATGGTTCACGATAGATAACCGAAAAACTGATGCATATGATAAATCAATAAACTAAACATGTTCAATCAATCCAATCAATCCTAGAACTCAAACAATCAAACGATTACAAGAATACTAGACCAAATCAAGTATGAACCTAGATATATCACTTACAAGCAGATCCTACACCGGGAAACGACACGAAAATATTAGCCGCTCATCGACATCTTCATCGATTCTTCAATAATTGTTCGAACTTGATCTAGCATCAAAAATTGGTAAATATTGAAACTTTATCTCTGGTAATCACCTTAGGGAAGCTCTGGATCGTAGAGTGACAAGTTTTTTCGACTATGGATCCCTAATGGCTTATAATTGGATTTCTCTCTAAAATAGCCGTAATCATGTTTTTCGCGTGTTGCGAACTTAGGATGTCTGTTCTTCGCGTGGCGCGAAGAACAAACTAGTCGGGTGGGCTTTTACTGGCCTCGTGTGTCGCGAAAAACTCTTCCCAGGTGGCGTGAAGATCCTAATTTCCACAATTATGACTTTTCTTGACTTTAACTTCTTCGGGGCCCGTGTATGCTACTATCCTCATGATTTTAAGCTCGTGTTTTCCCACTCACTTAGCACATTAAACGTGTAGTAGACACAAATACCAAATGCACATAAAACAGACTCGATATACAAAGCTAAACGCTTAAAACTACAAACTTAGACTCTTAAACGCGGGATATTTAACCTCACGTCAGTAATTACCCGACACAAACCTGACGGGTAATGGGACGGGTATGGGACACAATTTTACAACCGGGTATGGGTTTGTGATTATCGATACCCGGCCCGAACCCGACCCATTGCCATCCCTAGAGGTCACTCAAGTTTGCGGTCACTAAAGTTTGCGGTCACCAAAGTTTGCGGTCACTCAAATTTACGATCACTCAAGTTTGCGGCCACTCAAGTTTGCGACCAACAAAGTTTGCGGTCACTTAAGTTTGCGGTATTCCAAAATTTGCGGTATTCCAAAGTTTGTGGTATTTGAAGTATACGGTTTTGAAAGTTCACGGTTTTTCAAAGTACTTGTCATCGGGTGTGAATACTTTTTGTTACGTGAACTTCTGACATGGGAGAAAGTATAAAGGAGATGCTTTCTTCAGTACTGATTATATAAAAAAAAATGTTAGAACAAGTGATATTGTGAGTGTTGTTTTGCTTTTGGTTTCTGTTCTAAAGTAAGCATCAAACCTCAACCATAACAACCCTTTCTTTGATTTTGCTAGAAGTTCTGTAGGAAATGGTCTTGTGAAGTTGTTTCCCGTTAAGTTGCTATAAGGAAGATCATGTAAACAATGGCAGAACTTTAACAATTAAGTTGGGGGGTCCGAAAAGATTACACATCAAAAGACCAATTTTTTTTCACCAAAAATCTAAAACAAAACCAGTTCTTACACATAAACAACAAAGGAGGAATAATTACAACTCAGACCAACAACCTTTAAGGTTTTAAATTCATCACTAGTGGGCTTAGTGAAAATAAGTTTGGGTTTTTATCTTGACCAGAAAGTGCTCAAACACTATAACTAATATGAAACAAATCTAGCGGACCAAAATCAATACTTTGACGAAACATATGTGTGGGGGGGGGGGGGGATTGGCCCCTGCTGGCCTCCACTATGTTTCGCCCATGCATGTAAAATTATTATTCTTCGTGTTTTGATCATATATGACTTACAGAATCCTTAAGTTGTCTAGTTGAGCAAGAAACTCCGGCACATTTCCTGTCAAGTTATTGTAGGACAAGTCCCTAAAAAATTGGGAAGAAAGAGAAATAAGCAGATTGCACAACATGGGTTTAATATTTTGAAAAAACATATGAAAGAAATTACAATGATTCTATCATTGTGAGATTAGCGAAGACAGGTTCCTACAACAAGTAATTGTCAGCACTGGGTTTAAAATGGAACAATATATTATTCAGTGGTGATTGTTAAATGGAATGCATACAGGGATATGATTTTAGCTGCCCCCTGGGAATTGTAGTTGCAGTTAAGACCAACCCAAGGTTGTGGAACACATGGATCTCCTTGCCAGTTTAATTTTATTAACCCATAAGTTGACTTGATACTCCACATTACAGCAGCTAATTTTAACAATAAAGGTAAGAAATTGGAAAAAGCGCGGTAATTGCATCAGTTCTAATGCTTAAATATATTTTCATATACTTATAGCTTCAAAGTATAAATCTCAAATTAGATACCATCTTGGTCATTTGTTTGGTTTTGCTGGAGCTGCTTCAAAGTATAAATCTCTAATGCATTTAAGATAGGAGGGAGGGTTGAATTTGAGGTTTTAGTTACTGTAATCTGATAGTTTAATGAACCACCAGATATATTTCTGATTGTGGTTATGTGAGTTGAAGGAGAAAATGTTCCAATCCAGAAGTCATTATTAATATAAATGTCGAATTCTCTCGTCTGATTGCTTTCTAGCCTCTCAACTTCCGCAAGGTGAATGTAGATGATAAAATCATCATTCGTCGTAGTATTCCAGTAATAGAATAATTGATTTTCTGTAGAGTTTCTTGGCGTAATGGCAGTGCTCATGACATTTAATGGTACTTGTTCGTTATTATTAAGTCCTAAAGGAACCGCATCAGAAGTCTGTACTGCTCTAACATCATCCATTTTAATTGGATACCATATTCTATCATACATATCCTCTTTGTACCTGTTTAGCAAAAAAAAAACTGAATAGCAAAGAAGGGGAGTGGTATACTAATAACTTTATGAAGTTTAAAATGCTGACCTCACTGTTTCAGTTGTACCAAAATTAGAGCGCTGGACGGAGATTAATGATCGCGATTGATCTTTATACATGGTGATATCCAAGAGCCTTAGTTCTAATGCAGTAATGAAAGGATATCCATGACCCGTGTTAACGAGGCAAACATTTATGTAATCTGATGAGGTGAGGTGTATCATCTCATGGGCCAGATATTCGGATGGGTCTGGAATAAGAATCGTAGCCCAATAATCTGCTCCCATATAAAGATCAAATATCGGGGGTTGACCTTTACCGTCATAGTTTCCGTAAAGAAACACCGCCCTTATCAAATACCTGTGATTCTTCACTTTCTGGGGTCTGAGAGTGTAACAGTTTCGTTTATTTTTGGGAAAGCTTCTAAGAGTGTTGTACTCACGTACGCTGTCGTTATGAATGGGTAATATACGGCTTTCACTACCTTCTACGAAGCCTTCGTTTGACACATAATTTATGCCTGTACCTTCTTGTGTGTAGTTTGACCTACTTCCACAATCTATGCTAATGAAGCCTGCTAAGAACGGACGACATGCATTTGATACATATTATTTAGAAAAAATAAACACAAAAGAATGATTCTAGCGTACCTGATTGATCATATTGAGCATGAATCATAGCAGTTGCATGAAGAACCACAATAGAAAAGAAAATTCTCATTTCTGCAGATAAGGCATAACTCAATTCGTGAGTGTAAGTATTCAACATATTCCTAGAAAGTAAAATTTTATCGTGTGAACCAAAATTAATGACACCTACCAATCACATTATTATGAAAACCGCGTCTGCTAGTCAATGGTCATAGGGCTACAATCTTTTGAACTAAAAACATATTGGAGATTACAAAGTATTAGATATTCGTTTGACCAACTTTGAGAGCTTTCAAAATTTTGAACCTCATGACTTTGTCAACCAAATCTTAGGACTGGCAAACTAGGCGGGTTTGGGTCACGGGTCAGAACGGGTTCGGGTCAGAATGGGTTCGGGTCAAAACGGGTTAATTTAAAAAAAATGATATTTTGGTTTGGGTTAGAACGGGTTTAGGTCAGAACAGGTTCGAGTCAAAACGGGTAAAATGATGTAGCTGCTAGCTTGAGAATCTGTCGATGAGTAAACTTTTCACTTCTTATATTTGTCACTGTATATAGGGGTGTTCAAAATCGGATATCCGAAAACAGGTAAAATGATGTAGCTGCTAGCTTGAGAATCTGTCGATGAGTAAACTTTTCACTTCTTATATTTGTCACTGTATATAGGGGTGTTCAAAATCGGATATCCGAAATTTTAGGATAGTGAAACGGGTATCCGAAAATATAAAAAAATAAAAAATATATAAATTTAATATTTTTAAATTATAAAAACAATTAAAATCCTTAAAAAAAATTAAAATATACATATATAAATACATAAGTATAATATATCGGGTTTTGATTCAAATTTTCTTATTGTTAAATAATAAAAACAATTAAAAAATATATATAAATATAATATTTCGGATATTCGGATATCCGAATTATCCGAAAATCATTATCCGAATCCGAAAATTTGGATATCCGAAAAAAAAAAAATTGGTCATTGTGGTTACCATGAATGGATGTCCGTAGTGGTGGTTCGAAGACCAAATCTGGAATAACAGCAATGACGATGGTAGGTGGTGGTTTCGGAGTTGTGATGAGTTGATGCTTGTTGTAGCGGTAGCTATGGGCGGTGGTGGTTGCGATGAGAACGATGGGCGTTGTAATAATTCTCATAATTCACTTTTTTATTTTTTATTTATTTGTGATTTTCAGAAAATTTTATTGATCCGTATGGAACCATTGTATTGACCCATTCTAACCCATATATCCCCATTTCTATCTAGAATTCAAAAGTATTTATTCATTGCAAACATGTTTCCTCAGGGTTTTTCTTGGTTAAATATGTTTGGTTTATGCAATCCATTCTGACCCACATGCCTTGGACCCATTCTGACCCACTCTTTCTTGTTAAGGATTTATTATGATACCCAGCTAAACCTTTTTTTAGCTTAGATATTCCCAAACTAACCCAATAGGAAATATTTTCTGCCCAAACCTACCCGTTAATAATAGAACGGGTTGTGATTGCCAGGCCTACGAAATCTATTTACAAACACAGACATTTCAAATTACAGATAAAACCTTATTCATCTGCATTATCATGTGAATTTCTCAAAACCAGTTTAGTATGAAAGACGAAAATAAAATAACAAAACTGTACAAGATTCCAAGAAACGAAATCAGAAAAACTTTTTGAATTTTTAACTTTGAAACTATATAATATATCATAAAGTGAACAACTTGCTTCTTTTCGGGAGAAAACATTTAACATAAGATTATACTAGGCTAACATCCTAAGTCACACTGCAATTTTGAACTATAAACATGTAGATTAAAAGCGATTGCCAATATTCTGTGTCCACTTTAAACTTAAGCACAATATTCCGTGACGGCAATTCCCCGGTATATTTTTAGGCAAACCCTCCAATTGGCCGTAAAAGTTCATTTCCCCCTTTTTCAAACTCTCTAGTTCTTCTCTCTCAATGAACCACCGCTATCAACTACCACCATCGCCGCAATAGCCACCACTAACCACATACATCCCCAACTCAGTCGCTACATCTATCCATCTCCACCAATGACGCAATCGCCACACTAACCACATCCACTATCGTCGCAGTCGCCACTTCTATCCACCGCAACCATTGCTAGCAACTGATAGCGTGTTTTTAGTAGTAATAAATATATTCTATTTAGAGCTACACAAAATCAGGTTTTAAATTTATAAAATGATAATTACTTTTAACTTAAAACACACACAATAGGCAAGTGTACCTATCGCGGCGTAATATAGTCTGGGTAAGAACCAAGTATCGAACCATGGACACGGATCCCGTACTCAACCCTCGCTATTGTCTGACTAGAATAATAAGTGGGAAAATAGGTTTTGTTTAAAAGGAAAATAAAAAGTTAAGAAATGTAATTAGAACTATTATTCTGTTTGAGGTGTTACTCTATTTGTTATTCCTTGTTAATTAATGCTGTATTTAAAGTAAGGTTGATCATAGTTACTAATACTAACCCTTTCGATAGAGGAGTTAGTATGTCGTAACGAAACAGTGGATACGGTCGGTCAACTGTTCCTTAATTAGTATAACGGACCCTAAACGGGCCGTGAAGTCCGTCGGTATCATCACAACTCATTATTCGGACTTATTATCCCTGTGACTGACGTACGTCTGGTCTTGTAACTTCTTCTGGTAAGTCGGAATGCACGACTTCCTCCAAAGGTACTTTATGAACACTCGGACCTAACTAATTATGTTCTTAAATAGTTGTCTTTACTTATAATATTATTTCAAATAAATAAGACTTTCCTTCTCAAGATCAAACCCCATGGCTCCCGCTAGAAGTCCTCTGCAAGCCAATACAAGAGAAGTAGAGAATTACCGACAAAAACCGCCCGGACTGTTTAGGGCTCAAAAGGCCTGCTGAATACCCAAACCTCCAATCAACCCATAATATTAAATATATACTAACCGGCTGTGCTAGCATCAATATTTGTATATAGACCGTACAAATATCGAATAAGCTTCCCGAGCAAGAAGTCTTGCTTAAGTAACTCACAAGATAAAAGATTATTAGATTGATTTAATTATCACTTATTCTGGTCTGTTCTAGATAAATTATAGTAAAGACTTTAAAAACATAACTTACTAAAAATACTTCATTAATTAATTAAAGTTCAACCAACTCGAGCAACACAAGAGGACTAACCAAGAATGACCATACAAGTGACTCCACTAACCCTTAGATAATGTGTGGAAGTGTTCCAACACCAAGGGAGAGTGGGTATAGGTTGCCTCTTGTTTCACTCAGACGAGAAGAATAAGTTCATATTACAAGACTTAGAAAAGAAAATAGAAAGAAAAACCTAAATAGACCAAAACCGAGAGAGATCCGGCTCTTAGGTGAGCACTAAGGCCTTCACACCTCTTGATCTTGGACACCTAAAACACTAGAATGAGCTTGCTATTTATAGACTCTGAATTTGGTAATGCACGGCCGTGCATTGGAATGCACGGTCGTGCAAAGCACACATCTCTTGCACGTGAGGGAATCTGGCAGAGCAGGGAAGGACGGGGACACGTGGGGCCATTTGCACGACCGTGCAAAGGTCAATTTTGACTATTTGCTTGATTTTGAATTCTGGGTTGACTCCATGCGTCCGGTTTCGTTCAATTGTCTCCCGAATGCTGATTTTGCCTTGTTTTTGGGTGTTTTCTTCATGTTTTTGCATGCAAGGGTTAATTATCCTGTTGTAACACAAATAAGTGGATTAAGTGTCATATCTTATTATATTCTTTATAATTTGTGCTATTTATGGGGATAATTGTGTGTGTAAAACATGTATAAATGATGGTATATCATAACACCCCATACTTAAACTTTGCGTGTTCTCAAGCAAACTCATGCATGATTATACCCATAGAATAAAACATTGATCTAAAGCTTTGTCCCAAATGGTTAAATGCCACTTTTAATTATAATAACTTGATGTTTGCACCATTCGAATGTTTCTCCACAATAGGGTAGTAAACCAAACATACTTGATGGAACTATGATTATGCACAAAATTACAGTCTCACAAATTTTCACTCAACACTCGGGTTTAATATATGGATAATATATGTCAAAAAAACACTCAATGTTATAATTAATGCTTGCATAATCATAAGCTTGTATAGAAATCAAATCTCCATCAATTGACACAAAATATGTACATAAATCAAGAGGGCTTTAAATGGGTTGTAATGATAGGCTTAGGGTTAGGGTAGGAAATATTTGGGTGAAGTGGCTAAATGTTGGAAATCTGACTTGGCTTAATGATTAAATGGTGAGTGTAATATCCAGTGTTTTCCGACCTACCCTTTTCTTAAACTTTTGCACGTATTATTGATTCAAAGCTTGAATTCTTTTATATTTTATATTTTTTTAACATAATAAATATTAAGTTAAGTGATATATATATATATATATATATATATATGTAAAATATGCTTGATTCTTAAAAACATTATAAACTTATAATTATATAAACTTATTCTAAAATACTTAGACTCGTAACCATAAATCTTAGAAATTATTTTATAAATTTATAAAACAATAAAAGGCAATAAATCATATTTAGTTTTTACAAAAATAAAACATATCATTAGTTTTATAAAGTCTAGGGACTGAAACTGTCAACTCTTGAAACTTACTCTAAACTAAAATTAAAGTTTATACATAAAATAATAGAAGCTTGAAACAACAGGACCTGTTGTGCAATTATCCCAAATTTCCGAAACTGAATCCGGTCGCGGGTTCGATTCCCCCAGGGCCGGTTTTGAGCTCCGATCGTCGAAAACACGGTTGCAGGCCGAATTGAATGTTCCTCGAGTCTCGCCACGCGCATGCGACCGTAACCCGGGATACTCCAATACCCGATTTCAACTTTAAACACCGCATGCTTCGAGTTTGAACTCGTTCGGCTCAACCGTAATCCTCCCACCTAATCCATCATTTAATGATGAAATTGGGTATAAATACCCGTTGCTGCAGCTCAATGACATCACACTCAAGCACCTCTAACTCCCAATTTCACCATTTCACACATGCAACTGTTTAATCAATCCGTGGACGGCCGGCTTCGAAACTCAAACTCGTTCTCCTTCGATCCAATACCAATTCAGGTAATTCCAATAGCCAAATTCATCGTTTTCAATCAAGGATCAAAAGCCCTCTGTCAATTTGTAATGACAGAGGGAATTTCGATTCGTATTTAGGGATTTAAGTTCTAGGGTTCATACGGATTTGGGGGTTGGTTTGGGATTGTGTTTATCTCTTTCTTTTTCGAGTTAAAACATTAGCGAGGCCCGTAGCCGGATGGTAGTCCGTGTGTGTTTCAACTCAACAGGCCCGGGTTCGAATCCAGCCAGCCTGAGTTTTTGTATTTCCTTTTTTTTTATACTTTTTAATCAGTTTTAAATTCTTTAAAAATTCTTATAAAATCAGTTAAACTTATATAAACTTGAAACTGATTTTTAACTTTACTTTTATATTCCAGAAACTATTTTACTTAATTAAAACTAGTTAAAAATCCTATAAAGATTTAATCTTTAAAATTAGTTTTAAACACTTTAAAAACTATAAAAATGTTTATAAACTTTATAAAACTTACACTTCAATCAGAACCTATTTTATAAAAGTTAGAACTTAATTTGTTATATACTTTCTGTAATAAACAGATTATTTGTTTTAAAACTTTAATTAAAACAAAAACTTATAAACTTACACATTTTATAAAATTTATATTGACTTGAATCTTTATTTATTTAAATGAAACAGAAAACTTAACTAATTAATTATTACAAGAAAATAAATAAACATTGTTACTTAAGATTGGAAATTTATAAACTTAGAAATTTATAAACTTCAAAAACTTTTACTTAATAAATTATAGACTTGTACTTCTTCTTTTAAACTTATATGTTATAAAAACATAAACTTATTTATTTATTTAAATTGAGAACATGGGGGATAAACATGCTTTAATTATTTTCTAAACTTTTGTAAACTTATAAATTTTATAAAAGTTAAATAGAAACTTTAACTTAAAAACATTTATGAACTTATAGAAACTTGACATTTATTTAAACTTATAAATATTATTTATTTACAAGATAATTTATAAAATAAATGTTTAATACTTGAAACTTTAATAAAAACCTAAATGATTTATATTGTTTATTCTTATAGATAATTATTTATCCTTGAAAATTACATACTCTTTAAATAATTAATCCTTAATCACTATTTAGTCTTTATATACTTTATATTTAATGATTATTTTACTAAATAATTATTGTCTTTAATCCTTATCTTAAATAATTATTTTAAACAATAATTATTTTAAACTATGAATTTACTAAACTTTGAAATCCAAGCCTGGTATGGTTCATTCAAAATCATATTAAAAACTTAATTTAAACTTTATAAACACAATCATTCCCGCCTACCATTTGGAACCCTAGTTAATATTAGAATCCTAGATCTTTTACCTTAGACTTATAGAATTAACTTGAAACTTTAGACTTGTTGTTCCTAGGCTTGTTGTGAGGATAATCTCCCTCAATAATCTTGCTACACCAAATCTTGTCGGATACTCATTCATCAATCCAAGTGAGTATACTTAGCCCCTTTTTGTTTTGTTTTGATTTATAAACTTGGGGTGGAACATGTTCAAACTTTTAGACTTATACAATTCAAACATAACTATGCTTATATGCTTTCTATGTGTTATATGCTTTCGAGACTTGCATGCTTAAATTAAACTTAAGACTAGCATGTTCATTAACTTTGGCCGAGCCTATGGTAACAATAATAGATCTATTGTATTTGACCAATCCACCTTGATTGATTGACCCTTCGGACCTTGATTGATTGACCCTTCGGGGGGGGAGCCCATGGTGATTGTTACTAAACTTAAACTTTAAACTTTTACGGGTAACCCTCGGGTTATGCCTAAATTTGGTTGGAGGTTTGAAATGCACAATGTTTAACATGTTTTGTTCTCACACTTATACTATAGAATGCATTACATAGTGAATTGTAAAAAATTTCAAAGACTTTGTTAAACTGTGTCAAAACCTTCGTATCTCACCAACTATTTTTAGTTCACAGATTTCTTCACATGTTTCAGGTACACCAACATGAGACTTTATTGTGATCACATAGGAATGCTTTGGACCTAGAATACTTATCAAATAAACATTGTATTCTTGTTATGTTGTTTTTATTCTTTGTATTGAACCTTTGAATAACATTAATGAAATATTTAAACTTTAATAGTCAACCTTATGCTTTTTGAACAACCGCGTCCGCCCCGACGTATAATCCGCCGTCGGTTGGGGTGTGACATATTGGTATCAGAGCCTTGGTTATAGGGAATTAGGTTATTAGACACATGACCTAGACTATAACTTAGGAGACCCAAACATGAGTTATCTCATGTCCTATACTAGGAATTCTCCTCTTTGTTCTATTCTTAAACTGTAAACCCTATACGTGTATGCTTATACCTGAAATCTTATACCTCCATCTACTTACGGCCTGCAAGAACCTACTACATCGAGGTTATACTCTTAGGCTTCAAGGCCTAATCCAAAAACTAACTCCCGTCAAGAATATTTAAATTCTGAACAATGTATGAGAACTCGTGCGGACCGGAAGGGTGGATACCTGTATTCTAGGAAAATTCTGTCAAGGAAAGCATTTCGTACAAATCCAGATCAACCGTTGGACCCGTATGCTTTCCTGGGAATTCTTGGGATGGGTGTTCACTTATAAGAATGCATGACTTCTCTAACGTTAGTGAATTTGAATTACTCTTGATGTGTCAAAGTGCCTATTTAGTAATGTTCACTAAATGGGTACCATCTAAATACTTATACTTCGTGATTTCAAATCCACATCTGTAATCCTTACTCTATGAACCTTATGTTCCTTCTCTTCATGATTTGTCACATAACAACATGCCTACTCGTCACAAGAAAAAACTAGACTTCAAATTCTTATGATACAATACTTAAAACTATATGTATATACATTACTCTATAAAAGTCATAATTCTATGATGATTAAGAACTCTTGTGCTTATCCCTATCTTCATATTACCTAGCTAAACTTCATTGGATAACTATCTTAAGCTTTTACTACACTTTTATACATTCCTAAACCTTCATGCGTCTTTAAAACTTACACACATCACCACCCCTTGTAAACAAAACTTAACACCTTTGGACATAAGGTACATTAACAAGAAGCTAAGGAACCTACTTATTTTCCAAGATGAAGGGGTCTACTGGAGTAGAATAAACCACATCAAGATCATAAACCCAATCAATAGTTCAAACAATAGTATTATTAGTACATAACGACCGAAAGAGTGTATAGAATCATGAGGAGTTCTGGCTAGGAAAAATAGGGTACTTAAGTGAGTCCTTTAGGACCCAACCCCTTTCCCGGGAATTTTCCCCATGAGCACACCACTTATAAGTCAAAAATCATTTCAAAAATATTACTGTGATAACTCAGTATTATGGATAAATAAACTTAAACTTCATGAAAAACTTCCACATTTAACAACTTCACCACCGGTTCTTATCCCCACCAAGAGACCCATACTTGACACCTGACCCATATCCAAAGGCAAGACATGTTAAAACACCCACTAGTGTAATGGGAGTCCCGACTAATGACGTCCATCAGTATGCGGGAACCGCGGAATTTGTGAGGCGAGAGATGGAACACGGTATGAGGCACGACCTACTGAGCTAAATGATTGATAACTTGAAGAATCAGATCTAGTGAAGAGAAAATCACGACCCTGAAGGAAGACAGGGAGATACTTGACTATCGTACGGAAACCACTAGAGCGGAGGCTAGGTTTGCTATTCGAGTAACCTTAGCGGTACTTGCCTTAGTATTCATTTGCTTCCTAGTGGAGAGCTATATGAGTCGTTAGTTGAAGTTTCTATTTTTCAAATTTTTAATTCTTGTTTAAGAAACAAATTCCTTAAGTAGGGGCTACAAGCCCCAAATTTTCAGGCAATAGATGATAAGTCCTACTTTGCAACTCAATTGTTATTTTTTTTTTAAATAACACAAATCTTATCGAAGATTCTTAAACATCACTTCTATTTATTTCAACTTAGTACTCTTACCTAAAACATTCTTCGTAAGCAGTTCATCTCAATATTTGATTCAAACAACGACATATTAAGTTAACAAACCCTTAAGAGGCAAGTATGACTGAATAACAAACTTTGAATAAACATCCTATTTAGAAAGAGGTTCTTTTAAAACAACATGACTTATGAACCATTACCTTGATCAACTATGACCTTTACTTCTTAAGACTTAGCCTTAGCCTTGGCTAAACTAACTACTTGTTAATCGTACATGTCTCTTGAGAAATCCTTCTTATAACCACTTATCCTATGTCTAACTCTTTATTTCTCCGAAACATCCTACCTATACACAAACAAAAGTGAACTACAAATTTCTTTTATAAAACAAGATCAATTATTCGTAAACATACTTATATAAACACTATCAGAAATTTTCCCGTTACCTTACACTAGAAGACTTTCCTCGTTAAAATCTTGCTACATAAAAGATTCGCCGTAAAACACAACGGGAGTCAAAAACCCAAATGCACGTTGCTAAAACATTAAAATTACGTATACACATCACTATAAAGTCAAAACTTTAAGTCTAGAGGGACACACCTTGTTGCATTATGCAAAAGATAATACGACATTCAAACCCGTATCCATAAAGCTCAACACCTTTCGGTTACCGAAGGTAAGCATGAACAACGAAATGTCATGACTTCAAGCTAGGATAAATGATTTGTCTTGCTAAATCATACCTAAATTTCCTGATTACGATAAACGATGTACGTTCATCTTGAATAAAACTTATAAGACTTGTTACTCGTTTCATCCTAAATGCACAAGAAACTTCACTCCTAATGCTAGAAACTAACATGAAGAAGGACGTTGCTCCCTATAGCAGAGTACCTCACTTGCCTCCGAATCAAAACCAAACATCGACATCTGGTCTCTTTGAACGACCAGAATCTCGCATATAGGAATAAGGAACGTATAACAATTGATCCCATTATGAA
This sequence comes from Smallanthus sonchifolius, assembly GCA_023525975.1. NCBI lineage: Eukaryota > Viridiplantae > Streptophyta > Magnoliopsida > Asterales > Asteraceae > Smallanthus > Smallanthus sonchifolius. The sequence continues at coordinate 85,232,076 of CM042034.1, read as the reverse complement.
AACTTTCCCACACCTCTCATGAGCACCAGAGTATTTAAGTGATCACCTTGTACTCAAAGCGTGATCGCACACTCTATTCACTAAAGTTGGAAAACCGAAAGACTTCGAACTACTCGGTGTTTGACGTATTCTTGTTCAAACACGAGAAATATGTGAGACTTTAGACTACTCGGGGTTTGACGTATTCTTGTTCAAACACGAGGAAGGGGTAAAACTTTAAACTACTCGGGGTTTGACGTATTCTTGTTCAAACACGAGGAAGGTGTGAAACCTCAAACTACTCGGTGTTTGACGTATTCTTGTTCAAACACGAGGAAGATGAAAGACTTTAAACTACTCGGGGTTTGACGTATTCTTGTTCAAACACGAGGAAGCTTTGAAACTCTAAGTCATACCACATCATTACTCTTTAGTTACCGATTGACGTTTCCCTCTAGGGACTCCGTTAATTGATAACTACTCTTACGTGAAAACGATAGTTACGAGCTAAGCAAATTCTTGTACTCCCTCATGATCCACACACAAACGAAAGGATCTATGCGGACTATGGACTTACGGGTGCACACGTAAGTATGAAAAATCAGCGCATGGAAACACATAGTAACTTCTATCGTGTGCTATGATCTAATACCTATCGTAAAAGATAGCAACGAAACTTAGGTACCGTGACAAATCCTTAGACATATTAGACTGCGAACCCAGATCATCAAATTATCATCGAATCCATTCTGAGTGATGCATCTCACTTTGGATTCTGAATGATGATTCAGCAGTTCTTCTCTTGAGTACATTTCTGAAAAACTAAATCCTTATATCCTTCGACGAAACTATATGCTTCTTAGAGAAACTTCTGGCAATCATGGGCTGTGAAACTTAGAAACTCGGGCGAAATCTTATTCCTATCATTACATTCCATTTAGAATTCTAAATGTAACCCAGAGTTCACTTGGGAACGTAAAGCAAATGAAAGCCATCCTCCTCATTATCATCGCACGTATCATAAGCTTAAATCTTGAAAACAGGAACCTTCTACTTTAATTTCGGGACGAAATTTCCTAAAGTAGGGGAGACTGTAATATCCAGTGTTTTTCGACCTACCCTTTTCTTAAACGTTTGCACGTATTATTGATTCAAAGCTTGAATTCTTTTATATTTTATATTTTTTTAACATAATAAATATTAAGTTAAGTGATATATATATATATATATGTAAAATATGCTTGATTCTTAAAAACTTTATAAACTTATAATTATATAAACTTATTCTAAAATACTTAGACTCGTAACCATAAATCTTAGAAATTATTTTATAAATTTATAAAATAATAAAAGGCAAGAAAACTTATAAAACTTATTTAGTTTTTACAAAAATAAAACATATTATTAGTTTTATAAAGTCTAGGGACTGAAACTGTCAACTCTTGAAACTTACTCTAAACTAAAATTTAAGTTTATACATAAAATAATAGAAGCATGAAACAACAGGACCTGTTGTGCAATTATCCCAAATTTCCAAAACTGAATCCGGTCGCGGGTTCGATTCCCCCGGGCCGGTTTTGAGCTCCGATCGTCGAAAACACGGTTGCAGGCCGAATTGAATTCTCCTCGAGTCTCGCCTCGCGCATGCGACCGTAACCCGGGATACTCCAATACCCGATTTCAACTTTAAACACCGCATGCTTTGAGTTTGAACTCGTTCGGCTCAACCGTAATCCTCCCACCTAATCCATCATTTAATGATGAAATTGGGTATAAATACCCGTTGCTACAGCTCAACGACATCACACTCAAGCACCTCTAACTCCCAATTTCACCATTTCACACCTGCAACTGTTTAATCAATCCATGGACGGCCGGCTTCGAAACTCAAACTCGTTCTCCTTCGATCCAATACCAATTCAGGTAATTCCAATAGCCAAATTCATCGTTTTCAATCAAGGATCAAAAGCCCTCTGTCAATTTGTAATGACAGAGGGAATTTTGATTCATATTTAGGGATTTAAGTTCTAGGGTTCATACGGATTTGGGGGTTGGTTTGGGATTGTGTTTATCTCTTTCTTTTTCGAGTTAAAACATTAGCGAGGCCCGTAGCCGGATGGTAGTCCGTGTGTGTTTCAACTCAACAGGCCCGGGTTCGAATCCGGCCAGCCTGAGTTTTTGTATTTCATTTTATTTATACTTTATAATCAGTTTTAAATTCTTTAAAAATTCTTATAAAATCAGTTAAACTTATATAAACTTGAAACTGATTTTTAACTTTACTTTTATATTCCAGAAACTATTTTACTTAATTAAAACTAGTTAAAAATCCTATAAAGATTTAATCTTTAAAATTAGTTTTAAACACTTTAAAAACTATAAAAATGTTTATAAACTTTATAAAACTTACACTTCAATCAGAACCTATTTTATGAAAGTTAGAACTTAATTTGTTATATACTTTCTGTAATAAACAGATTATTTGTTTTAAAATTTTAATTAAAACAAAAACTTATAAACTTACACATTTTATAAAATTTATATTGACTTGAATCTTTATCTATTTAAATGAAACAGAAAACTTAACTAATTATTTATTACAAGAAAATAAATAAACATTGTTACTTAAGATTGGAAATTTATAAACTTAGAAATTTATAAACTTCAAAAACTTTTACTTAATAAATTATAGACTTGTACTTCTTCTTTTAAACTTATATGTTATAAAAACATAAACTTATTTATTTATTTAAATTGAGAACATGGGAGATAAATATGCTTTAATTATTTTCTAAACTTTTGTAAACTTATAAATTTTATAACAGTTAAATAGAAACTTTAACTTAAAAACATTTATAAACTTGTATTTTAAAATATAAACTTTAATTAAATGCTTATAAGCTTGTAAATTGAAAGAAACTTTATAAACTTATAAGATACTTATTTAAGACATTTATAAAAACTTATAGTTTATCCACACATTTAAAACATTTATAAACTTATAATTTAAAACATAAACTTTATAAGAAATTCTATTTTATGAACTTATAGAAACTTGACATTTATTTAAACTTATAAATATTATTTATTTACAAGATAATTTATAAAATAAATGTTTAATACTTGAAACTTTAATAAAAACCTAAATGATTTATATTGTTTATTCTTATAGATAATTATTTATCCTTGAAAATTACATACTCTTTAAATAATTAATCCTTAATCACTATTTAGTCTTTATATACTTTATATTTAATGATTATTTTACTAATTAATTATTGTCTTTAATCCTTATCTTAAATAATTATTTTAAACAATAATTATTTTAAACTATGAATTTACTAAACTTTGAAATCCAAGCCTGGTATGGTTCATTCAAAATCATATTAAAAACTTAATTTAAACTTTATAAACACAATCATTCCCGCCTACCATTTGGAACCCTAGTTAATATTAGAATCCTAGATCTTTTACCTTAGACTTATAGAATTAACTTGAAACTTTAGACTTGTTGTTCCTAGGCTTGTTGTGAGGATAATCTCCCTCAATAATCTTGCTACATCAAATCTTGTCGGATACTCATTCATCAATCCAAGTGAGTATACTTAGCCCCTTTTTGTTTTGTTTTGATTTATAAACTTGGGGTGGAACATGTTCAAACTTTTAGACTTATACAATTCAAACATAACTATGCTTATATGCTTTCTATGTGTTATATGCTTTCGAGACTTGCATGCTTAAATTAAACTTAAGACTAGCATGTTCATTAACTTTGGCCGAGCCTATGGTAATAATAATAGATCTATTGTATTTGACCAATCCACCTTGATTGATTGACCCTTCGGACCTTGATTGATTGACCCTTCGGGGGGAGCCCATGGTGATTGTTACTAAACTTAAACTTTAAACTTTTACGGGTAACCCTCGGGTTATGCCTAAATTTGGTTGGAGGTTTGAAATGCACAATGTTTAACATGTTTTGTTCTCACACTTATTTGGTTGGGGACAAAAATATTTTAAGGGGGGAGTAATGTTAGGTATCAAATAGTAGAGGGGGTCAACTGTAATAATATCTTAGTATGAGGGTTGAAAGTGTAGCTAGTCAATTGTATTAGTTATTAATAAGCGAACAAGTTACAGCAATGAGAGTATCGATGAATTGATTTGGGTTTTACCCTTCTTCTCTCTTAGTGTTCTTCTTCCTTCTCTTTATCGGTCTTGATTACCAATATGTACCGTAACAACTTTAAATTATAAATAAAAGAGTCTTGGAACTGTTTTCCAATATTGGTGCATAAATCAATTGTTCAAGGGCGTAGGTGATCTACGATCTCTGAGAGTTTAAGAATCAGTGTGGGGCGCTTAACCACAGCCGATCACGCTCATCTAGATTTGCAAGGTGTGGGGGTCCAAAATCCTTCAGTCGAAACTTGAACAAACGAGAATTTGAAAGACGAGATGGCCGATGACGGACCACGACCAGGACCGGTTGAAATTCCGGTGGGAACCTTGAGGGCGTATTTGAAGCGAACCTTGAGGACCTCATAGCAAAAGGTTATGTACAACCAAATGATGAAGTCTTTGCTCCTATAGCAAGACTTGAGACAATAAGTCTCATTCTAGCTCTGGCAGCTTACAATGATCGGGAAGTACATCATTTAGATGTAAAGTCAGCATTCCTACATGAAGATCTTACAGAAGAAGTTTATGTTTCACAACCTGAAGATTATGTGAAATCTGGAAATGAAGACAAGGTCTATAAAATTTCTAAAGCTTTATATGGGTTGAGAAAAGCATCACGTGAATGGAACATGAAACTAGATCAAACGTTAAAATCACTTGAATTCAAGAAATGCACATTGGAGCAGGCAGTCTATACTAGGAAGTACAAAGATTCAACCTTATTAATTGTAGTTTATGTTGATGACCTGATAGTAACAGAAACTCCAAAGAAAGAAATTAAACAATTTAAATATTAAATGGAAGAGTTAAGATGAGTGGTTTAGGGTTATTGGCATACTATCTCGGTATAGAATTCAACCGATCAGGGAGAGAAATAACTATTAAGCAAACTGGCTACAACAACAAGATCCTCAAAGATGCAAGTATGTTAGATAGTAATGAAACAAAGATTCCAATGGTCCCTAGAACTAAGTTAGATAAAACTGAAGGAGGAGATCAAGTTAATGCAACTGAATATACAAGTATGATTGGTTGCCTAAGGTATCTACTGTATACAAGACCCGATTTAAGTTATTCAGTCAGGTTACTTAGTAGATTTATGCAAGAACCAAAAGAGCATCATTTGAAAGCTATTAAGCAAGTGATACGTTATATCAAAGGAACAAAGGAATTTGGTATAACTGATAAGAAAAGTGGAGGCTGCAGAAGCACTGGATAGAGCGAAATTAGTTTTGGGGTTAATACGGAAGAAGGAAAAAGAACTACTAGTATCGTATTCTACTTTGGAAGTGCACTTATAACATGGAGTACACAGAAACAACCAGTTGTGGCACTATCATCATGTGAATCTAAATTTATGACAGCAACTGCAGCAGCATGACAAGCACCATGGCTGAAACGACTACCTAGTGAGATAACTGGATGGAAAGAAGAAAAAATAACTTTATATGTTGTTAACATATTAGCAATAGCACTGATGAAAAATCCGGTATTTCATGGAAAAAGCAAGCACATTAACACGCGTTATCATTTCATAAGAGAATGTGTTGAAAATGACCATGTCACGGTTGAACATATTAGTGGAGAACTACCAAAAACAAATACTCTAACAAAAGCAATGGCAAGGATAGAGTTCATCATAATGCGGGAACTACTCAGTGTTCAAGATCCGCAACAAGAATGATTAATGATTAAGGGGGTGAATGTGAGATTAATCCATGAAAAGTACAAATGCAATTTTATATACTTAATAATAAATATTTATACATTACATATTTATGACATATTATATAGTTTTTTAATACAAATTTTAGAAACGTCATACATTTACTTTTCAGAAATGTTTTATAAAAAGAATGCAAAGATGTTCAATTTCTAAAAATGTTTTATGAACAAACCTATATTTTTAAAATAAAAAAACATTTTATAAAAAGAGTTATAGAAATTATTTTTATTTAATAGAAAAGAAAGATGAAAAATAAAAAAATTATTAAAAAATAATTAAGAAAATTTTATGCAATTAATATGAGAGAGAGGCAGAAAAATTTGTCCCACCAAAACCTTTATTTATTATAGAGTATAAATGTGTCAGTTATGTCAATGTAAATAGCCTAGGGTGTAAGTTTGAAGTTGTAAACCACAAAACTGTAAATACAGTTTTTAAGGTCGTTTCTAGGGGTTACAAAAGGGAAACAAATCTGTATGTATTTCATTGTACGCATTCTATCAATTTAATCAAAAAAGATCGTTTCTTGGTGTTTATCAAATGTTATTAAAGATCCAATTTGGGGCAACAGGATTGGTATAGGGACACACTATTTATACACATAGTGAAGGTTCCAATTGAACAGGTGCGTCTCATCATCTAACGACGCGACCTTTCGTTTATAATTAGGACTAATTACAATCTAACCCTACTACTAATAGAAAATTACAATTGTAACTCTAAACTTACTTAACTAATTATGAGTAAACCATTAAAACTTGCGTCAAATAATTATCAAGGCCAACAGGTCTCCCTAAATAACTGTACTTACTCTAACCGTAGAAGCAGTTAACTGTTTTGTCGAATTATTAAAAGATATTAAGATTTGACGTATATAAAGGTTTGACTTGCTTAGTTTAAGATCCTCGAGTTATAATCAACCTTGCATTCTTTATTCAACAGGAAAGGGAAGTGTTGGTTCTCTCTTAATAACTGTACCCAACTGTAGAAGCGGTCAACTGTTTTGTACAATTATTAAAAGATATTAAGAGTGGACGTATACAACCACTAGCTTAACATAGTGGCAAAGGTGTATATTCAATATAATTCACTAAAATGGGGAGATTTTGGGTTCAAATCTCACCAGTGACAAAAAAAAGGGTCCATGTTGGGCCAGGGGTTTTCTCACTTATGATGGTTTTCCTTCTGAGGGTGATGGAGATAATCGGGTGGGCCAGTGACCCGTCAGTGATCCAAATTGTTGTTCAAAGAAAAATTAAGAGTGGACCTGGGTAAAGGTTTGACTCGCTTATTTTAAGATGCTCTAGTTATGGTTATAATGCCTTGCATTCTTTATTCACTAGGAAAGGGAAGTGTTCAGTTATTTCCTAGGATTCTCTCTAAATTACCTTAAGTCCAACTTTAGAAAATGTCAAATGTTTTGTATAACTTTTAAAAGATATTAATAGTTGACGTATATACATGTTGGATTCGCTTATTAAGATGCTTTAGTTATGGTTATAATCAGACTGGCATTATTTATTCACTAGGAAAGGGAAGTGTTTGGTTATTTAGTGAAAGTACGTAGGTTTTCTAGATATAACCCGCCCTTCATATCATTGACTTTTGAAATAGTCTTCCCAGACGGCTTATCATAACAAACCATTAACCAGCAAATATTATGCATTTGACTTGGCGTGGGGAATTTAAAAGGGGCAATTTAATATATAGGTGATGGTTCAATTAAGAACACTAAATATTGCGAGAACACGTATAACAAAACGAGTCGTTCAATTTTTCAATCTTAAAAAGTTTTAAAATATAAGAAAATTATATAAATGTAATGTTTATTTGTTTTTAATGAAATTCAAACAAAAATATATGAAAAAATTTCATTTATATACATACCTACACATGTGTAGGAAACTTTTAAATATATAAAAACATATGAAAAAATTATTTTGATTGTTGTTTATGTACATAAACATACATAATGTAAGACGTATAAACTTTTAAATTTTTTTGCCATGGATCAAAAAAATAAACGATTTATGTTTGTTCCCCTTGTTCTCGCTATATTTAAGTGCTCTGAAATGAACTTATCCCTTTATATATATCTCTACAAACTTGAAAAATATTTTATATATACCTAACCAAAACTAAAAATATCATATATACCCTTATAAACATGTAATAATATCATATATATCAATTTCATTAAAAACAACTTAAAACACGACCATTTTACCCTTAATTCTCTAAAACTTTAAAATTTCATATTTGTCAAATTTTAACATTGAAAGTTCATATTTACTCATTTTTAACTTTAGAATTTTATATTTAACCAGAAACAATAGTTTTCTCAAAATAGTATTTTGATTTTTTTTTTATTTTTGAGTTAAATACGGTTTTAGTCCCTTTGGTTTGACACAAATAACCATTTTAGTCCAAAAGTTTAAATTTGACTTTTTTTAGGCATGTGAAAAGGGTGAAAGTAGAAACAAGAAACTGGGAGAGGTGGTGGATAGCGGTGGTCAAGTCGCATCGGAAGACGAGAGAACCATTTGGGAAATTACTTTTGAGCCTTGCGACTTTGTGTGTGTGATTAACATAATTTTAATTAATTAATTAATTAATTACATACATTTAGTCTAAAAAGTAATAGGGGTAATATTGTCTTTTTATACAAACTTAACTGAAATTTTTTAACGGTGTTACTGGACTAGACTATAATTGATACGAAAGTGAAACTATTGGACTAAAAAAGTCAAATTTAAACTTTTGGACTAAAATGGTTATTTGTGTCAAACCACAGGGACTAAAACCGTATTTAACTCTTCATTTTTTATTAATTTTACCAATTTTCTTTTATAATATTAGCATTTTTTTTAACTAATTTCTCGCAATCATTCATTCGGAATCGATGTTTTCTGAATGGGTTTGGAGAATCGCGATAGTTGTCATAAAATAAGAGAACATGTGATCTTTTACGTATTGGATAAAACAAAAAAAAGGTTATAAAAAATCATATAATGGATAAGGGTAGAATGGTCATAAAGTATACTTCTCAAATCGGTGGCTAGGTGGCAATTTTTTTTGTCACAAATGCTTAGTTTTCTAGTAGTGGTAACAAATTATTTGAATTGGGTATATATGATATTTTTAGTTTTGGTTAGGTATATATAATATTTACCCATGTTTACAAGGGTATATATGATATTATCCTTTTAAAATATGTGTCCCTTGGGACAGCAGACCAGACCATACTAGTTCGTATATATACACAAAGTTATTAATTGAAATATACGTACACTACAAGAATTTGGGTCTGTCGACAAAGGCTATAGCGACGACATAAGTCGTCTGCATAGATTGGCCATAGACTTTATCAGATTGTTAGATTAGGTCACCCTATGGTGACTACAGGTCGTCGGGATAGCTTAGGCGGGATTTAGTGAAACAACATGCCTTCGCTATAGGTGAAAAAATATTTTTTTCTTTTAATAATAGCTTACGCGGGAACTGCCAAAACTAGTTACCAAGATTTTGGTAACCTGTAGCGACAACGAATAAATAATTGCAAAAGAAAATTCTGGAAGACTTTCAAACGCAACTCGAACAAATGCGACGAGATTTTCAACAACGTGATAGAATTTTATAGTGAAGATGATATTTTGAACAATTTTACAAAAAAAAAAGTAAATATTTTGATATGTGTGATATTTTAAAATTTTGTTTGATTTATGTTTGATATGTATAATATTTATATTGTGTTATATATGTATCAAAAAACCTGGAAAAAAAAAACAAAACAAAAAAAATACTCCGGAAGACTTGTCACTGTAGGTTTTTTTCACTCTATAGCGACGACATGTTCTCACCACAAGCGTAAAAAAATGTCGTCGCAATGGGCTTGATTTGTGTTGTAGTGGTACACAAAGTGGTTAACTGAAGATTATGAAATATAATATTTGCTTGTTATACTTCATTCCTTTGATTGCTTGATCGATTCAGGTTAATCTATTAATAACAAAGCTTATACAAGTATAATTGAAGTGACAAATTGGACCGGATGGTAATGGATGAAAAGGTGTAAGGTTTTGTTTGGGTCGAGATGGATTGACCCAACAGACTTTGTTTAGATCTTTGGTTAGATCTAATGTTTTTAATAAAATGATTATGCAATAAATACATTCTTGGTGGCTTTCGACGTGTCTTACTCTTTTCTTTTTAGCTTTGGTTAGTTCAAGCTGCAATATATAAATCAAATGAATGGTTTCCCACAAGAAGTACCTTGGCCAAGACACACAGTAACTATATATTGTTCAAATAATCACCAACTTGCATGAGTTACAAGTCAAAACACGAAACTCAACATCACAGATCTTCCGGTGATAAAAATATCTAAGTTTCAAAACAGTACATTTAAGACATCTTAGCATCAAATTGACAATAATGTAAGAAACATCTAAAAGTTGGAGTTTGGAATATAACTAGTACTGTTCAGTTGATTATAAAATTGTGACAGTGGAAAATTAGGTTTTCTTAAAAATGTGAATTGCTAATTGCTTCCCCTTTTTTATGCCAAATTGATGGTTTAAAAATGCAAAATTTATTGTTTAATTGTCGCTTTAAAGTAACCATGTCCTAATTAATGGTCCCAATTTAAGTGAATTTTACAAATTAGAAGGAATTATGTGATCAGTGCTTTTACAAAATTTATTGTTTAATTGTCGCTTTTGATTTGTTGCCTCTGATTTTTTAGCAATCGATGATGTTGATTATGATTGATAAACACTGTTTTCTTGAATGACTCCTTGTTTCAATGGATCTTGAACACCGCTCTCATACCAATTGTTGGTAATCAAAGACTAAATGAATTGAATATGAACAAGAAGATCGATTAAACACAAACTAGAATTCATGGTTACTGATTACAAATGTCGATTACACACCATTGTTCAATATATCGATGCCCTATATGTATTTTATGAACCGATGTTTCAAAACGTTGTGTCGTTTGGTAAACAACCTGTTAACCTACCCTTTACCATTTAGACCCCTATGTATTTACAATGACACTTTGACCCTATAAACATATTTTACAATAATGACACATGATGACCCTTATACTAATAAGTTTAGTTTAACTTCCAATAAATTATGTTTGTAATATCACTATGACCCTATCAACATGGTCGACAACAGGTCATGTGGTTTAGAGCTGCAGGGGTGCATCTCAAATTTACTCTTTCAAGAAATGAGCACATGTTTTGCTAGTAACTTATAATGTATATTTGATACATGTAGCTCCCAATTAATCTTGTGGAAGAGTTATATTAACTGGCAAAAGATAATCACGAATAGAACAATAGAAGAAGAAGAAGAGAATCTCAGCTTATAACCCCAAACAATGATCGACACTTTTTAATTAGTTAAAAACTGGAATAATGAAATTACAATCATCGATCCGTTTAAATAGATCAGACTCTTAATGACCAAGCAACCCTAATGACTCTTAATAGGAAACTAAATCTAACTTTAACAAAAACTAAATAAACCCCTAAAATAATTCACCTAAATTACATAGATACCCTATGACCCAATCGGAAATTAACTACTAACTTCCAATATTCGAACTCTCTTCAAGCCTTGCACCCCAAGTTTCGAGCTTCACATGTGAACAAACTCATTAAGTCCAACATTACACACTTAACATATATCTATATTTTTGGATAGGTTTGGATTGCTTAAAATGAGGAATTTGTTGTAATAAAATTGCACACTGTAACGTGTTTTATCGAGCATTGGTCACTTTAACAGTTTCAATACTTCACTATCTTGGGTTTGGATCACTCACACTTTCCAAGTTGAAGGACACGGATCCAGTTTGACGAGTTTTTTCCGCTTGCACGCAGTGCTTGAGATCCATCACCACATCATTCATGGTTGGCCTTTTGATGGATGTGGGGGAAACACAGGCAATTGCAGTTTCTACTACTGTCCAAGCTGTATTGATGTCAAAACGCCCCTCTAATCTGGCATCAATTATAGTTTCAACATTTCCTTCTTCAATTGATGACTTAACCCAGTTAATTACGTTTATGCCATCTAATATTGCGCGTCGGCCTGTAATCAACTCCAGAAGTACTACCCCGAAGCTATACACATCACTTTTCTCCGTCAACCTGTTAGTGGAGTGATACCTGCATTTTACATTTTGGCAACCAACTTTCTTGAGAAGTATTATTGCATGTTATTCGTTAACTATTTCAATAAGTTTCTCTATCAGTGAACTTGAAAAGTGAAAAAGCGTTGAAGAGAAAAACTCACTCGGGGTCAAGGTACCCAACAGTGCCGGCAACTTTTAATGATGATACATGAGTGGCATCTTCAGTTGGATAAGCTCTTGACAGCCCAAAATCGGACACTTTTGCCTGGAAACTTTCATTCAACAATATGTTTGAACACTTCACATCTCTATGGACTATTGGCGGCCTGCAACCATGATGCATGTACGCTAGTCCTATAATGCATGATAAAGTTGTTAAAGCAACATATGCTTACAAAATTAAGCCAATCAGTACATGCCATTATTAAGTAACCCAATTACTAACCTTCTGCTGCATCAAACCCAATTTGTAACCTTCTTTCCCAGCTCAAGACATTTGGACATCCATCTGATATCAATCAAATGAAATGTAAAGCTATCAGCTCAAGACATTGGAATCTTCACAAGAGGGTAGGTGATGCTTTTAAACGTCTAAATCCGTACTTAATTAAGGAAGACATGACATTAACTACATCCAATTACCAAACAGATGATTTTCTAAATTCCCATTAGCCATGAATTCATAGATGATCCCTTTGTGCTTGTTGTCATCACAGTACCCAACGAGTGAAGTTGTGTTTGTATGATGAATTTCCATAAGCAGCTTAACCTGTACACGAAAACTTCTTAGTCGTCCATGTTATGACTTGTGTTCATAGTTTTAAAATTTGAACTGGCCTGTCTTGTTGCAAAAGAATTTGCATCAATGTTCATTTTCAGGTTATTGTTTAAACATCCTTGTGAAATTGTAATTCTATCGTAAAAGACAGTTTATCTGTTTACCTCGGCTTGAAATTCCCTGTAACCTTGAGATGCTGATTCAGAGAGCATCTTCACAGCAACTTGGTTACCACCTACATTTCCATGGAACACACTTCCAAATCCTCCTCTTCCAATTTCATTATGGATTTTTTTAGTAATACACAGCACCTCAGAATACGTAAACTGTTGTTTTCTCAGTGTGAAACCCTCTTGCATTCTTATGAAAGCTGCATTCATTTTTTTCAAATTTAATAAGTACTTCTCCATTAAGATATAAATCTATTAAGTGATATGATTAGAAGGTTAAGAATAATGCAAACCTTTCTGTTTAAGTTGTTTAACTAATAATACGACGAGGGACAATACCACAACAAATCCAATAATTGGCGCTAAAATATCAACTAAGTTAGGCTTATTGTTTCTGTTTTCTTTAGTACTGATTATGGCGCTAACGTTGGTATCAAACGTCAGCCATAACAACCCATCCTTTGATTTTGCTAGAAGTTGTGCTGGAAATGTTCTTGTGAAGTTGTTTCCCACTAAGTTGCTACAAGGAAGAACATATACGATTATTATGCAGCATGTAAAAGCTTTTGATTTTACACCGGCAACCAGGTGACTTACAGAATCCCCAAGTTGTCAAGTCGAGCAAAAATCTCAGGCACCCTTCCTGTCAAGTTATTGTAGGACAAGTCCCTGGAAAATTAGAAAGAATGAGAAATTAGTAGATTGTACAACATGAGTTTAGTATGTTAAAAGACTAAAAAAACATGTGAAAGAAGTTACAATGATTCTATCATAGTGAGATCAGCCAAGGCAGGAGCTATCTCTCCACTCAATCCCCTTGAAGACAGGTTCCTGCATCAATTAATTGTCAGTGGGTACAAAAATAGGGAAAATTCCCAAAAATATGCATATTAACTACTTGCTTTTATACCTTTGACCCTAATATCTCCTGAATTTGTACTTGTACTATAATGGTGTTAATGTCAAAAGAGTTAGAATACCACCAGCCACTGTTGGGTTAATCGAATTTGTTCACGGGTTTCATGGGTCATGAAGTTGGAGCTTCGTAATTGGATGATCGGGTCAAATGGTTGCTGATGTTTACTGCGGTTAAATGATTGTGTATTTTATGAGTTATTTACTTTGTTCAGTCAAGATAAACGTGGAGTCATGGTGCTAGGTTGTAGAAGTAGTGGGACAGCTTTATTCATTTCTTATCCATGTTTTAGGGTACTTGGAAAGTGGTCTGCAATGTTGCTATTTGTGTTGATGTTAATGCAATTAGAGTGTAGAGTTAAAATGCAGAAAAGATACCTCTTCGTGAGTTGCTGTGTTTTTTGAGTCACTACAAGAAAAAGAAGCAATAGCGGCGACACCATTAGCGGAATGTCGCAGTTATTGCTCTTGATCTGTGTTCCATATTTAATCAGAGATATGGCGGTTGCCTTAAAGTTAACCGAGCGGCTCTCGTTTTAAAACCTTTAGCGGCGACTAATACCCTAAAACGGGCATAACATGATCGACCGACGTTGTTAAGCCAACCACAGTCCGCCACATATCCAAATCGCCGGTATGTTTATAAACACCGGCGGATCTGACGGTGTTTTTTTTCTTTTACAAAATTGTTGAGGTAGGATCTCATGTATTTATATAAAATAATTATTATTCTTTTTTACAAAATTGTTGAGATAACTTTTTTTTTTCAAACACCATCGGATTTTTTCCAAACACCGTCAGATTTCTTTCAAGCACCAAATACCGTTGAATTTTTCAAGCACCATTGGACTTTTTCAAACACCATCGGATATTTCAAACACCAAATGCCGTCGGATTTTTTCAAACACCATCGGACGATGGTGTTGAAGGGACATTCTCGAAAAAAAATAAGTTAGCGGAACAAACGGGGGACAAGAAAAGTTACAAGGACATTTCAAATATTTTCCCTGTGGGAAATATTGTTGCCAAAGGTATAAAAGCAGGTGGTTGAAATTTAATATGTATATTTGAGAATTTATTCGGTGGTAGTTGTGAAATGGAATACATACAGGGATATGATTTTAGCTGCCCCCTGAGCATTATAGTTGCAGATAAGACCAACCCAAGGCTGTGGAACACATGGATCTCCTTGCCAGTTTAATGTTGTTAACCCACCATAAGTTGACTTGATACTCCACATTGCAGCAGCTAGTTTTAACAATAACAGTAAGACAAACGGTAAACTTAAATACTAAATATAAAAGAAAATATATGTACCATATTGATCATCTGTTTGATTTTGCTGGAACTGCTTCAAAGTATAAATCTCCAATGCATTTAAGATAGGAAGGAGGATTGACTTTGAGGTTTTAGTTACTGTAAGTTGATAGCTTCGTGAATCGCCAGACATTTTCTTTCCAAATGTCGTTATTTCAGTTGAAGGAGAAAACGTTTTAATCGAGTTGCCATTAATTTTGATGCTGAATTCTCTCGTCTGGCTGCTTTCTAGCACTTCAACTTCAACAAGGTAAATGTAGATGATAAAATCATCACTGGTTTTCGCATTCCACGAATAGTATAACTGATCATCTGTAGAGTTTATTGGTGTAATGGCCGTTCTAATGACCTCTGGTGGTACTTGTTCGTCATTAGGTCCTAAAAAGACTGTATCAGAAGTCTCAACTACTCTACAGCCAACCGAATTAATCGGATTCCATATCCTATCATACTTGTCGTCTGGGTACCTGTTTTAGAGAAGAAAAAATGAATAGTGAAGATCGGGATTGATGTTACGGACTGAAACCATTGCAAGGTATGGGACTTGTCCCACATCGGTTGTATAGGCAACCAATGTGGGGTTTATAATCCAAATGAGCTCCCTTACCCATTAGACTAGTCTTTTGGGTTGAGTTCTTCTGTTTGGTTTGTAACATTGGTATAAGAGCAAACCTCGGAGTGGTGGCCTGGAGAGAACCAGTCGTGACCAACGTGGCCGTAACCAATGCGGACGTTGGCCCTTAAGGAGGGTCGAATGTTACGAACTGAAACCATTGCAAGGTATGGGAATTTTCCCACATCGGTTGTATGGGCAACTGTTAACTTTAAGAAGTTTAAAATGTTGACCTGACGGTTTTATTTGTACCAAAGTTAGTGCGCTGCTCAAGGATTAATGTTGATGGTGATTGTTCATCATACATGGTGTTTTCCAAAAGCCTTAGTTCTAATGATGTAATGAAAGGATCTCCCTCATCTGTGTTAACAAGGCAAACATTTATGTAATCTGATGAGGTGAGGTGTATCATCTCATAGGCCACATATTTGGATGTGTCTGTAATATTAACAGTAACCCAATAATCTGCTCCAAAATAAAGATCAAACTGTGGGGTTTGACCTCTAGATTTACCATAAAAGATCGCCCTTATCAAATATCTATTATTCTTCCCCTTCTTGGGTCTCAGAGTGTAGCAGTTCCATTCATTTTTGGGAAAGCTTCTAATAGTGTTGTAAACACGTGTAGAATAGTTATTTGATAAATCATGCCTATCACCACCTTCTATGAAGCCATCGTCTGAAACATAATATATGCGTGTGTCGTCTTGTGTGTAGTTTGACGCACTTCCACAATCCTGCTAACAAAAGGTTAAGAACCAACCGCAATATTTGATACATATTATTTAGGAAAAAAAATGATTCTTACGATACGTACCTGATTGATCATCTTGAGCATAAATCATAGCAGTTACACGAAGAACCAAAATAGAAAAGAAAATTCTTAGCACTGTCATTTCTACAGCCAGTGTTATAAGTTAATTGATTTGTGAGTGTGTGCTTCTCCCTCACACCCCTTCCTTATATATAGCAACGTTTGATCTTGCTTGCTAGCTAATAGTCAACATTCAACAGTATTGGTCCCAAAATATAGCTACTAAATTATCTCTTGTCACAAACAGTGACAAACCATTGTCAGTTGCAAAATTTGCGACCAAAAGAAAATTGGTCCCAAAATTAGCAACTAAATTGTTTTTAACCAAATTAAAGAAGCATATTATAGAAACACAAAATACAATTCATGTCAAAAGATTAAAATAATTAGATTGTAAGTAATTAAATAAATATAAAAAGGGGAAAATTACTAAAAAAAATTGAAATTTATAGATACATTTAATTAAAAGTTTGTAATGTTTTTTTTTATAGTAGTAGATAGATATGATAAACAAAAATCTAGACTTCATCATAAGATCATGTGGTCGTGAGAGACCCTCCGTGAGGTTGCTCATGCTAGTGAGGGAGAGGGCACACCACCCCCTTGTTTTCGTGAGGGGGTTAGTGAGGTTCTTCACAGGAAGGAAAGGAGGAGAGGGCACACCAAGGCTTTTTTATTGAAAATGTATTTAATGTTCACACCACTCTCACTCACTTGTGTATTTCCCTTGCCAAGTGAGCTTGGTGTGAGACTTGACAAAGATGACGTGGCGTCATGTGGCAACCACTTTTCCTCTCACTACACACTCACTCACTTAGATATACCACATACTCTCTAAGTTGATACGTGACGTATAAACTCATAATAAGGATATATATAGAAGGGAGAGGTTCATTACAGAACACTAAATTACTGTGAGAACAAAAAGAACAAACTTAAATCGTTTAATTTCTTCATCCATGGTATATATTTTTAAAATTTTGTACTTCATACAAACAAATATGTATGTTTATAACCATAAAAACAATTTAACAATTTTTTTGATATGTTTTTATACATTTAAAAGTTTACCTACACATGTGTAGATTATGTGTAGGTAAAATAACATATACATCCTACACATGAATTACACATGTGTAGGTTGTATGAAAAAAACGAAATTTCTTCATATTTTTTTATAATTTTTATGAGAGACAAATAAACATTGCATTTCTATCATTTTCTCATAATTAAAAACTTTTTAGGATTGAAAAAATGAAGGATTTATTTTGTTCCTTATGTTCTTGCAATATTTAGTGTTCTGAATTGAACTTTCTCCATATATAGAAAAGCATTAATTAAAACCAAAATTATATTTATAAAAATTGTTATTATATGTTTTTTTAACTTGCCTGGTGGTCACATTAAATATCACCGTAAGTTAAAAAATACTTGTTTGTGTTTCATTCAAGTAGATTTTTTTTTTACCATTATAATTATTGTATAATTTTATTTTATATAACAATGATTGCTTGCTATTTTTCTCACAGAGAAATGTTATACATATATATAGTGGTGACTTCAAATGGGAACAACTAAATATTTATAAACCATGTGAGGAACCGATTTATTGCATTATGATTTTATAATGATTATCTACATATTCATCGTTAAATACGTGTATTCTCGACTTAAGGCTATTTTGTTCGAGACCAAGAATCACATCCTAGCCATCTATGCTATTTTATCTTTTAAGGCTCAAAAACCGAATGTTTTTATTCGTAAGTCATAAGTGAGACTTGAACCCATGGATGCAGTCAATAATGATTATCTACATATTGATCGTACGTTATAAGAAAATAATCACACATGGATGCAGTCAATTATTAACATCCAGCTGGAATGATATAAATACAATCAAGTGGGTACTCTACTACTTATAAATACGAAATAAATATGCAGGACAAAAGCTCATTATTGAGCATTTACCCTTTCCATTTCACAATTGTTTTCTAGTATTAGACATACCACTTGTACCATTTTATAATTGTTTTCTACTCCTAATAAATATCTCTTTCAATTCATACATAAGTCCATCTCCATGTTATGATTATTTTCATGTAAATGGGCTTACTGATACATGCATACATAAATATACATATATCTGGTTCACAAGTAAATTCATATATATAGAGTTGCAATTACAGAAGAATATAAAAAAAATATATAGCAAAAATCATAGTTTTAGTTCATATATGAATTAATGTGTTAATGTTAGTTCACATGTCAATTAATTAATGTTATTTAATATTAGTGCCCATGTGAGTTATATTATCTGCAATCACATGTTAATATTAGAAAACCTAGCAAAAGTCACAATGTAACTTCTCAAATTTTAAACATCACGTAATTAAAAAGTTTTAACAAAAGTATATCAACTAAAAAATATAAAAGAAGGAGAAAAATGTTTGTTTTATGAACAATACACTTTATATTTTGTTAGTTTTGAATGAGTTATTTTAGTAAAGAGGTGTGTGTAAAAGGAAGAAGAACAAGCATAACCGAACTAAAATATCTTTTAGTGTGAAATCTTATTTTCCCAATATTCTCAATAAAGTGAGTCATACATTTCTCAAAGTCGACTTTGAAAATCATAAGCACAATGGGAAGTTTTGAAGGTAGCTATTGTTGTTTCGACTTGACCTAATTCATATGTAGATATCCTTGTGGGTAACAAGAAAACGTCTCATGTATATGAGGGGGAGAACATAGCATACCGGAAATGTATTAAAACTGAACTGTCTGATTGCAAGGTACCTGCTACTGTTAACAATGTTTTATTGGTTAAGGTTGTGGATGTGGAGATGATCCCAAATCTACTCAAGGTTTGGCACAAGGTTTTTTGTGAGTTGGAGATTAGATACGTAGGAGGTAAGTGGGTTCGAATCGAGTTTGTCTCTTCTGCTACATGTGAAAATTTTTAAAAAAAACGTGTTGCACTTAATGGATTTTTTAGTGAGATGAAGCCTATTAGTCAATTGTTTGTACCGGATGAGAGGATGGTATGGATTGAAATCAATGGCTTACCATTAGTTGCATGGGAACCGTTTATGTCAATCATATCTTCAACTCGTCCCTGTAGAGCATCGATTAAAAGGATACTATTTATTTCGTTTTCAATTGTTCTTCATATCTTTAAATCCACATGGAAGCATTCAAACTCATCTCTGAAGCCATCGACTTCCCCTTCCATGTCTAGTTCATTTTCATTGTCACTTTCATCCTCCAATACCACAACAGAATTAGAACTATCATCCCCTGTAGATTCATCCCCACTTCTAAGCATTGTTGGCACCCAATCCGAAAGTTCTCTAACTCTTACCATAAAAATGAAGCCCTCCACCGAAACAGAAACCGATTCAGAGATGGCTTCCATATTCTTTGTGCCAATGCAAACTCTTCCCGCAGATAAACAGAAAAGTGCATCCAATTTCCCAGGTGTGTTTTAATGTTATAATAAGTTTTGATTATGCAAGCACTCATGGTGCATCCAACTTATGTTTATTAGCGCCAAAACTTTGTGTACTTAAACAGATGCGAATATACCCCTCGCCTTAAAACATGCAAATGTACATGTGTCGTATTCCTGGCTCCTTGTTAAAGGGGAACGACTAAATATTTATAAAATGTGAGGAAGCGTTTTATTCATTAGTAAATTCATTATATAATTTTAATGATTATATACATATTTATCGGTAAATACATGTATATTCAGCATGTAAACGTACAAGTTCTAATGTGATTCCGAACTTAAAGCTCCCTTTTTTGAGACCGAGGCACACACCCTAGCCAACAATGCTATTTTATCTTTAAGGCTCAAACTAAATTAATGTTTTTATTCATACAGGTACAAATGAAACCCAAAAATTGCTCCAAAAAGGGGATATAAGAGGCCAAAGAACCCACAAACATGTCGGTAGTCGGATTCATACCCTCTAAAACCAACAAACCTTCATCGTCGGACCTATTTCCGTCATGCTCATCTTGCGTTTACAAAGCAGCAATCACATGGATGTAGTCAATCATTAACATCCGGCTAGAATATTATAAATATAATCAAGTGGGTACTCTATTTTATTTTTATAAATACGTAATAAATATGCAGGATAAGGCATCAAGTGGACAAAAGAGAGTTTCCTCTACTCTTACAATTATTGAGCATTCACCCTGTCAGAAATGGCAAATCTAGACATCAAATACCCAAATCATAGTTGTTCATCACCCAATCAATGTTTATCGCAATGAATACACATGCAATCTTTACACCAAGATGATGTAAAGAAGATACAAAATACAATACAAACTACTAACTATCACATGAATAGACCAAGAACCCTAAAACACTTTGAATCAGACTTTAGGGAAGATGAAGATGTGAACTAGCAAGTTGCTGAGACAAAATACTAAGATGCGTATTTTCCGTCAAACTCAAACCCTAGTTGATTGCGATGCTATATAGCCGACACATTTACATTCCAGCCCTTCTTCTTATCCATTTAACTCACATCAGCCTCAAGCTTTACTAGAACTACATAAGTAGCCCTTCATCTTATTCATTATTCTACAATAAGAATAACAAATATTACAAGCAATTTAACTTAACCAAAATAGCAAACAACTGAATTGAAAAAAAAAATTAAACACTTATGGCATGTTTGGTTCGTAGAATGTTTTGGAAGGAATTTGATTGTGGCTAGGAATTAGAATTAAATGGAATTGGAATTAATTCCACTAAAATATTGAAATATGTTTGGTTTGTAAGTTTCTTAATGGAATAAGAATTAGAAAAAATCAAATGACAATATTACCCCCATCCCACAAATACTTTATGCCCTTCCCATATTGAATCGACCATGTGATTAATCTTCATCGACTCATCGCTTATCTTCTTCGTTCGCTTCACATATTTAATCGACCATTTTGATTTTTGGGTGTTCACTTCACATATTCACCACTCCATCTACTTCTTCTTCGTTCGCTTCAAGGTTCGGTTCTTGGTTTTCATAAATCAAACCTACATGAATATGTGAAGAAGATGAATTTATGTATCTTTTGGTTCTTTGATTTGGATTTCCTTATCTGTAAGTTCTTTAGTTTCGATTCAGTGATTTTGTTAGCTACCAAAAGAATAGAGAAACTAAAGAGGAAGAAGAAGTTTATTCAATTCATAGCTGAAATGGTTTACAAGCCCTAATTCCCTATTTAAGAGACTCTAACTAACTAGTAGGTACAATTTGACAATCTAATCCCTATCTTTATCAAGTTTACAATTCTAGTCCTTATCATTTACAAGATGTTCAATTCCAGTCCTTGTACTATTTAGAACCTAACAAAACTTCCCTCCCCAAAAGCATTCTTGACCTCAAGAATGAACGCTGAAAATCTCAGTGTTGTCTTCAATCTTATCTTGCCTAGCATTAGCATGATGCATTTCTGTTCCCATTTAGTACTATCAAGGCCTTCAAATATTTGGTTCTGAAAGGATATATTGCAATTACTTTCAGAATGCTCATACTTGTTTCCATCCTTTATCCATTCCCTTTTGGAGCACTGGATAAGTTCATTTAGATGTGGCAATTGTGCTATGTTTTCATCAAGCAGTGAGACAATATTAACATCTTCAGCGACTGGTTGATGGGGCCTTCTTCTGAAATAATGGTCATTAGATGACATGTTCTTCGGCTTCATTTTTAACAGTCTAAATTTAGCAACATTGCTATCATAAAATCCTGCAGAGTGGAAAATGATACTGGAATGAAAGAGAACAACATTTCCAGCCAACACTTTATATTTCCATTTGAGCCACATGTATACCTTCCTTTTCAAACAGCCCTCATTCATAATGCAACCCAATTGTAAACAAGGCCCTAAAACATTGTAGTAAATTCTGCCCACTCTGATCTTCACATTGGTTGATTGAACAGAGAATAAAATTTCTGAAAATCTCACACCCATTTTTTTTCTTGTTGGACTAATTTGCAGCCTTGATTGAGCTTCTTGTGAGTTGATATCCCTTGTTACCATAATCAGTCGCTTTTTAGTTGCCTCCTTCTCTATTGATGCCCAACCTTTTACAAAGTTTCTTAGATGAGTTAACATCAAATAACGCAGCAGATCCTCGCAAGTGACAAAATATAGACTTCTAGCCAAACAAACGATCATAAAACTTGATGCATTGTGTATAGGGTCCTTATCCAGGTTGGTAATATACTCCCTCAATACAACCTCAATTGTGTTTGAGTTGCTATAGAAAGATTCCTCTGAACAACTACAACACATGAGATTATAACCATAGCCTTGAATTTATAATTCCATTGAATCAACCCATTACCCAAAATATTGTCTTTTACACCATATCGATATTTCGGACCTCGAGCAGTAGCACTCTTAATATTCTCCTTCCCATTCCTTATCTTCATAATCCAAGCTCCACATGTACACCAGCTTAGTAGAATCATAACTGTTAAACCATTAAAAACATCATCTGAAGTCAACAACCTACTTTTTTTCGAATCTGTCCAACTCAACCACACAAACTCATTAAAAATACAAGTATCGTGTCTATGAATTCCATCAGCAGTAATATCAAACTATGGTACCTTCCAAATATCATAACCATCCGATTGAAAATTTAAGTTCTGTTGCATACAGTTTACAAACCTCAAGTTTTCATAGCTAAACTTCATCTTATTATTATTATCATCATCAATTTTGACTAATTTCCTCACTTCTTGTGGTTTTCCTTGGATGATATTTTTCTTGAAAATATGAGGAAGTACATCAGGAACCCGTACTTTTGTGACATTAAGGAAACTACCCATCATGAAATCCTTTACCACTGAGTTGGCAGGAAGAAACCACTGAGAATAAGTATACCAAAATCCTAGGCCAATCATAGTACACATACAACTATTGTGTTGATAACATCCATGAAAGTAATAGCGTGTAACTACTTTATACAACTGCTTAACTCTCCCTTTCAGTGCTACCTGCAATCTTTTACCAACCAGCAAGCTTTCTATCTCCTTCCAGCCAAGAACCTCTTGAGGATACATTTCTTGACACTTTATATCCAATGTAAATTTCTCCCTTTCACGGCTTCTCATAGCTAACTCCCATTTCTCACTACCTGAAATCGGATGTATCATTCCTTCTCGAAACAACCCTTTTGAACTAATTCTGGACAATCTTGGTTTAGATTTCCATTTATGCCACTTATTTTCCTCTGCCATCAACACTTGCACTTGAAATTTTTTTGGTTTATCTTTGTTATCAAGCACTGTGATGTCTCTATAATTCCTAATAACCGGATTCACTGCAATGATTGTACTACCAACATCCATTATACCTTGTTGATCATTGAACTCTGGGTTTTCATCTACATTTATCTCCCTTCCCTTGAATCTTGAAAATTCAGTTTCATTTTCATTAAACTGCCATGATTCTTTCCTATGGATGTTTAAATTGTCAATAGCTTTTTCTTGAATTTCTGATACATAGCTATCAGTTGATTCTTGAATTTCATTTTTTATTAACTCATCATCCATATCATCCTTTATTTCATCCCTAACAGTAGATTCTTGAATCTCATCCCCAAACCTTGTAGGCATTTCATCAAACACATTAGGGGCAGAATCATATTCTTTGAATATAGTTCTCAAATATTCTATCCAATGCATTTCACTAATTGTATCACTATCACTACTGGTTTGCAAGTATCTTTTATGCCAATTCCAAGCATTGCCATCAAGAAAGACGATTACATACCTTCTTTGAACTTTTCTGCTGTTTCATCCTTTAAGAAGAATTGGTTACATTGGTGTATCCATTCCTCAAGATCACCTCCACTAAAGTAAGGATATTCCACTTTTGTTGCTACCATTGTCGTTGATTACTGAAACTTGCGAATTGCTATTGGTCTTCACTATGGAACTCGTTGCTGTTGAATGTTGCTTCAATTTCGGAATTGCTGGCCCAATCGTTAAATTGACGCCTCAATTGTTGCCGGTAAGAACTGCTCCAACGAAATCCTGCCTTGAATCGGATTAATGTTGATCGTCACTGCTAATTGTTGACCGCTTGTTGTAGTGTTGAATTGCCGCCACCAAGAGCTCCGATGAGGATCGGATGGCTCTCATACCACTGTTAGGGCATGTTTGGGACTAATTTTTGAGCTCCTTTGGGTGAATCAAAGGAGATGAAAAAATACCACTTACTTTTCAAAACTCCTTGTTAACTTTTAACTTTTTACAAAAGTTAACAAGGAGTTTTCAAAAGTAATCCCAAACACCCCTTTAGCTACCAAAATAATAGAGAACTAAAGATGAAGAAGAAGATTATTCAATTCATAGCTGAAATGGTTTACAAGCCCTAACTCCCTATTTAAGAGACTCTAACTAACTAGTAGTTACAATTTGACAATCTAATCCCTATCTTTATCAAGTTTACAATTCTAGTCCTTATCATTTACAAAATGTTCAATTCCAGTCCTTGTACTATTTAGAACCTAACAGATTTTTTTATTTGGATTTTTTGTAAGCTCTTCGATTTGGTTTTTTGTAGTTTTTTACTGTGGGTTCTTCCATTTGGGTTCTTCAAAAGCAAAAATCTACGAAGAAGTTGATTTTTTGTGGGTTCTATATTTTCGTTTTGGAATGTTGTGGGTTCTTCAATTTGGATTTTTTTTTTTTTTTTTTTTGTATCTAGGATGGATTTTTGTAAATTTGATTTTAGACCCTACATGAATTTTGTATATGTGAGAAGGGTTGGAAGGAAGAAGATAGAGGGTGTTTTGGTAATCATTCAACATTCCATTGGAAAGTTTAGAATTCCATCACAAGTGTGAAGGAATGTTAAATTCCTTTAGTTGTTGGAATGTTTTCCAATTCCAATTCCATCGTGTGCCAACCAAACACGTTTTTGGATAGAAAACTTTCCAATTCTATGTCTAATTCATTTGGATTCTACGAACCAAACGGGCCCTTAGCTTAGCTTCTTTTAACACACCCTTTCCATGAATTTCACAATTATTTTCTAGTATTAGACATACTAGTTGTATCATATATAATTATATTCTACTCCTTAGAAACATCTCTCACACACATACACATACTGTAACCTTAACCCGACTCATATTCTTATTCGTGTCAAAAATTTCAACCCGAACCTGACCCGTTTAACCCATTTATCTAAATCAAAATCATAAAATACTAATCCAAAATCTAATTCATTTAAAGTAAACAAAAAACTAATTGATTAATTATCTTTAGAAAGGGGAAAAAAACTTTTTGTTATAATTCAGTTACTTTATGATAAACACTAAACAATAAAGTAAATGAACATGCGTTTCTGTAATGTAAAAAATAAAAAATATGTATTTTGTAACCTAAACGGGTTAACGGGTCAACCCGTTTTTAAATTGGTCAAACCAAACCCGACCCGTTTATTAAACAGATCAACCCGACCCGTTTTTTAAAACGGAATGAAATGGCCAACCCAAAACCTGATTATTTTCATGTCATGTTCAGATCATGTCAGGAATTGACACCCGTACACATACACATACAAATCCATCTACATGTCATAATTAGTTTCATGAAATTGGGCACTGGTGAATGCATAGATACAAGTGCGTACGTGTGTTTTAATTCATAGTGTTAGTTCACATGTGAATTAACAATAACTCACATGTGAATTTATACAGTGCAATCACATAAGAATATATAAAGTAAAAAACATAGCAAAATTCACATGAGAACTAGTAATAGTTCACATAATTTATGTTGGGTTACAATCACATACAAATATAAAAACCTATTTAAATCACATGTTAATTTACACTTCACCGATTTCAAACAACGCAGACAAAATAAGAAGTTTAACATCATGTTGACCGTCAGTGACGGAACCAGGAATTTTTACCAGGAGGGTCACAATAGGAACATATTTTAACATAAAAAAATGCACGATAAAAAAGTATAACAAAAAAACCAAGTCATTTTTCATAAAAATTAATAAAAACAAAGTTAAACATAGCATTTAACAGATTTGAACAAGTTCCGATGTTAAGTTCGGAGTTTTTACCAAAATATCTTTCTATATAAACGTTTCTACATATAAAAATAATAAAAAAAAAACTTATGTCAAACTATAATATAAAATAATAAAAATTTAAAGTAAATAATATATATAATCTAACAACTTAAAATCAAATTACAAAAAACATTAATTTATAAAATAATAGAACTAGAAAACATCATTAAAACAAATGGGAAATGGCCAAATGGGTACCTCATTTTTTATTTGATTTCGAGTTACAGTCAATGTGGTGAATAGTATGAGCAGTTGTGTACGGAGACTTTCACTTTTAAGTTTATCAATTTCTCTCTGGGCGGCTCTATGTAAAGAAAAAGAAACAATATAAAATTAGGTCTTACTAATTGGGGCTGGGCAAGTTTTGTTTTTTAAGGTCCGTATTTTAATACTTAAATGTATTATTCATTTAGTCAAGACTTATTTTTCTTCTTCTTTCTTTTCTCTGTTTCTCTCACGTTCGCTGAAGCAGAATCTTAAACAATCTCGTCGAAGTTGCTGGAAATTTCAACTTTATTATTTCTACTTTCTCATTTATAACTTAAAATCATCTGAAGGAGAAAATTGAGAGGGTCAAAAACACAAAAAAGAAATCTGGTTATGTATTCCGGTAAACTATATTTCGCCGGCCGGAGGGTCAAGGGACCCTCTGGACCCCCCTTTAAATCCGTCGTTGTTGACCATCTAATTGAAGAGAGAAAAGAATTTGTGTTTATGATATGATTATTGAGTATTCTTTAGATATTTTAGTTTTAAAGAAGAATATGTTTTTGTTAACAAATGAAGAGAAAAGATGGAGTCTCTATATTACACAAATGAATATTAACTTACAAATGAACTCAAAGCAAACATTAAATAGAAAGCTAAATGGGCTAAGGCCCATATCGGACTTATTATGCTAACATCCCCCCTCAAACTCACAATGCAATAGCAATAAACATTGAGAGTTTGTCACACAAAAAACGAAACCGAGATGCCGATTGAGCCTTGGTGAACACATCTGCAATCTGCAAGGCTGATGGAACAAAAGTAAGTGAGATGGTCCCAAGCTGAAGATGATGACGAGTAAAATGACAATCTATCTGAATATGTTTTGTCCGTTCATGAAAGACAGAGTTCTTAGCGATCTGCATAACACTTTGATTATCACAATGTAATGGGGTAGGCGAGGAAACAACAACCCCCATGTCTGCCAGAAGCCATCGTAACCAAACAATTTCACATGTAGTCACAGCCATAGCACGGTATTCGGCCTCAGTGGAGGACCTAGAAACAACATCTTGTTTCTTGCTTTTCCATGAGATTAAGGAATCATCAAGGAAAATACAGAAACCAGTAGTGGATTTACGATCATTATGATCACTATCCCAATCAGCATCACTATAGGCACGCAATTCCAGAGAAGATGTAGAGGGGAATAGAAGACTTTGAAACTGAGTGCCACGAAGATATCTCAAAATACGAAGAACAGCTCCCCAGTGTACAGAAGTAGGAGCGGTAACAAACTGGCTAACCACATGAACAGCATGAGCGATATCAGGGCGAGTAACTGTAAGATAAACCAAACTGCCTACAGTGGTACGATATAGGCTCGGATCAGATAGAGGAACACCATCAGTGGGAGAGTAACGTGCATTGGTTTCAAGGAGAGTGTCTGCAATTCTGTTATCAGAAAGTCTTGCACGCTGAAACAGATCAGAAATGTACTTCGTCTGAGAGAGAAGATATCCTTTTTTAGATTGAGCTACCTCAATCCCCAAAAAATACTGTAATAATCATAGCAAAACGATGGGCCAAGTCACGTTTCAAGGATTCAATACCATCATAATCATCGCCTGTAATAATCATGTCATCCACATATAAAGACAAGAGAATGCGTCCAACATTCGTACATCGAACAAATAATGCCGAATCATGATTGCTAGGAATAAAACCAAGGGAAGTGATGATTGTAGAGAATTTTTCAAACCAAGCACGAGGGGCCTGTTTGAGTCCATATAGAGCTTTTCGAAGCCGACAAACTTCACCGGGCTAATGAGCTATTCCCGGAGGTGGAGTCATGTAAACCTCCTCATGAAGATCACCATTCAGAAAAGCATTTTTGACATCCATTTGACAGATCTTCCATTGTCGAACGGATGCAACAGCAATTAAAGTACGAACTGTTGTCATTTTTGCCACAGGGGCAAAGGTCTCCTCATAATCCATATCATACGTTTGCGAATATCCTTTTGCCACAAGTCTGGCCTTGTACAGTTCAACAGAGCCATCAGACTTTTTCTTAATCTTATACACCCAACGACAACCAACCTTATGTTTACCTGGTGGTAGAGGAACCAAATCCCAGGTGTGAGTCTGATGAAGAGCATTGAGCTCTTCAGCCATAGCATTCTGCCATAGAGGGTCAGAGACAGCCTCTTTATATGATTCTGGTTCAGACAGATGATGAATGCCCACAATAAAAGAACTAAACGAAGCAGAATATGCAGAGTATGCAAAATCTGGTAGTTGAGTAGACTTAGACGCACGAGTAGACTTTCTCGGAGGTGGAGGAGAATCAACATTGGTGCCAGATGACGTGGGAGGTTCATGAACTGGCACATCATGTGCAACAGACGTATCTGGAGCAGACATATTAGGATCAACAGACGAATCGGGAACATCAGAGGTTGGGATATCAGTGTCGCTAGCAAAATAATCAATGTTCTAAAGATCCGACTTTGTTAAATCATGTGACTTAGCTGGAATCGGATAGAAGGGAATATGTTCAAGAAATGTAACATGTCTTGATACATACAACTTCTGAATTACAGGATCAAAACAACGATATCATTTTTGTACCGTGCCATATCATTTAGGACCACTGGCATAGCCTAAGAAAACACATAATGCTGACTTATTTGTCAATTTGTCTCGTTCAACATGAGGACGGAGAGCAAAGCAAGTACATCCAAAAACCCGTAACTCACCATAATCTGGGCGTTCACCGAAAAGACTTTCAAATGGAGACATCCCATCATTGTGATAAGTAGGGATCCTATTAATCACATGTTGGGCGGTCAGGAGTGCTTCTCCCCAAAAGACACTAGGTACCTCAGCAGATAAAAGGAATGAACGAGCGGTTTCCATAAGATGACGATGTTTCCTTTCAGCAACACCATTCTGTTGAGGAGTGTCAGTACAAGACGATTGGTGTATGGTACCATCTGATACAAGCAACTGAGTAAAATCATTATAGGTGTATTCACCCCCTAAGTCACACCTGAAACACTTTATCACAGCAGAATGCTGCGTTTGAACATAAGCCCTAAATGTTTTATAAATGTCAAAGAACTCAGATCGACGTTTCATAAGGTACACACAGGTAAAACGAGTATAATCATCAATAGAGGAAACATAATAACGTGAACCACCCTTAGTGGATACTTGTGATGGTCCTCATACATCAGAATGAACAATATCAAATGGTGCAACAGAAAGAGTAATACTTTTATCAAAAGGTAAAGCAGAAAATTTAGCAAGTTTGCAACCACTACAATCAGAAATGTCACAAGTTTGCAACTGACCCAAAGCACCTGAAGAAACCAAAAATTTTAAATGAGATGCGGACACATGTCCCAAACGAGAATGCCAAATATAAAATTCAGACGATAAAGGACTTAAACGAAAATAAGATAAATCAACACTAGAGCCAGCAACACCAGGTGCAGGCACTTTGAGTTCTTCTAAGACATATAAATCTCCCACCCTACGACCGATCCCAATCACCTTCTGAGTGTGTTGATCATTCACAACACAAACAGTGTCACAGAAGAAAACCCAAATTCCAGACTTACACAACTGACTGACTGAAGCAAGATTTAAGGCAAGCTTCGGAATATAATAGACATCATTGAGAGACACATGAGGGGTAGACACAGATCCAACACCCTTTACCAACATGGATGTAGCACTAGCAGACATGACAGAAACAGGCGAAACAGGGAAAACAAATACCCGTTGGGGAGAAACATGCATACAAACAAACAGTATTTTACTTGTTTCCCGTTGGGAAGAAACATGCATACGAACGGACATCCGTCTACTTGTCTTCCCGCCGAGGAAAGACATACACATGAATGGACATGGATCACATAGTATTTCATTACCACTTGTTTACCTAAGTGCAAACATAACATGCAAAGTCCTTACAAACTCGGACCGTTAATATATGGAGTATAGCGAGGAAATTTGAGTAGTACTACTGGGTTTGACAAACCCCACCCGGGTTAGTCGCGCTAACTTGATTGGAGGTCTAACGGGTGTAAATTTTCCTAAACACTTGCCATTGTTGATGTTAGCAATGGCGGAAGGCATCTCAAACATAAACAGTTAGCTTCGGTTGCGAACGCTTAGAGTAACTTCTACATTGTCTAGCTAGCAATAGGTGTGACTTACGTATGTGGATCCTACAAACACTCAAACAGATTATTCACTTGTAAACCTGTGAACTCACCAACCTTGTGTTGACACTTTTTCTTACATGTTTCTCAGGTCGCTAAGGCACAGGTTGCACTTAAGACATGCATGGAGTCCTACTATCATTTCATCCTCATGCAAACATTCAAAACAATTTACTTGTTTTATTAAACTAAACTTGGGCGCGCTTGTTTTGCGCATTTGTTTTCTTATTTAAACGCTTCCGCATTAACTCTGAACTTTTATGATATTTCATTTATGTCCCATATAGTGTCGTTTGATGTAACTAATGACTGAGATCCTGGTTTGTCACACACCAAACGGTAAAACTCCATTAGTGGAATTTGGGGGTGTGACACATAACCCCACATATTTTTCCCTCGAAGAAAGTTTTTCATCACGTAACTCCAGTATGTGTAGTTTGAACCGCAAACTTCGAATACCACAAACTTGTAACCGCAAACTTCGAAGAACCGCAAACTTCGAATACCGTGGTGAAAACCGCAAACTTGGTAACCGCAAACTTCGTGAAACCGCAAACTTGGTAACCGCAAACTTCGTGAAACCGCAAACTTTGAACCGCAAACTTGGTGAAAACCGCAAACTTCGAGAACAAACCGCAAACTTCGTGAAACGGGACAGAAACGAGGACCAAGTCCATCAATCTGTCCAGAAGCTCTTCCAAATACACAAATCAGTTCAAATAAGACGGAATCTGTAACTTTGATACCTCACAAGTCAAAGAAATCCGTTGGCAAACTTCGAAACCGCAAACTTGAGATAACCGAGCTCTACCCTACAACAACGAACAAACCAAGCAACGAACGAATCAACAACAGAGCAGAAGCGACAACAACAATTTTCAATCAAGCATGAATCAAGTAGGCTCTGATACCATGTTAACAAATGAACATGACAGAGAAAAGATGGAGTCTCTATATTACACAAATGAAGATTAACTTACAAATGAACTCAAAGCAAACATTAAATAGAAAGCTAAATGGGCTAAATAAGCTAAGGCCCATATCAGACTTATTATGCTAACAGTTTTGTTAGTTTTTAATGATTTGTTTGTTGGAAATCATGCTCAAGAACACGAACATAAAATTTGATCTCAGCAAAAGGTCGACTCTTTCTGTTTATTATAATTCTTTAGACATTTACAATGATCCCTAACCCATTTATTTATACAAAAATAAATTTTACTAATCAAGTCTTCAAATCGTACTAAAATAGTTATACATAATACCAAGTGAAACACATTAGAGGTCCGGTGTCACAGACAAAGACTTGATTTTTTTTTGTAAATCTCTTCACTCTAGAAGTAAATTTAACGCATAGCACAGGCTACCCGATGAATCCGCCCTTAAACAATATAATATTTTTTGGGTAAATTATATTTTAATAATTTTAAACTATAACTCATTAGCTGATAATATTCATACTGACAATTTAACTTCCGTTAATGACACTCTCACATTCTCACTCTCATGATCATTCATAAAGTTACACTTGATTCCTACTCGACTTCACTCACAATGATGATTATAAATGAAATGAGAAAATGTACAAGCAAAAGAGGTTGCAAATTAAGTGTAATTCTATGAATGATTATGCTATTAAGATTGCACTTGTTAACGAAAATGAAAGTTAAGAATATCATTGATTAAATTGTCAATATGGGTTATTATCGACTAATGAATTGAAGTTTAGATTAATTAAATTCAATTTGTCAAATTTAAAAAAATAACTAAATATCAAACAAGTAATTGTGGATAACGTTGTATTGTAAAAATCCAATTCTAACGTGTGAAACAAAAGTCGGTCATTTGAACAATCAAATGATTTTGACGAAAGAAAATGAAACTTCAAGCTCCAATGCTTGACTGACACGTGGAATAATTATGCGACCATTTAACATTTATTTAACTGATGTAATACATCGGATCGGGCACCTTGAACGTTCGATTACCCACATTGTCTCCGAGTAGATCAGTCCATTGATCACCCATGTTTCCCCAAATCCTGTAACCGCTTTCAACTAACATAGTCCTCTTTGCCGACTTGTAAGCTATAGCTGAGCTTCCCCATTCCGAATTTCCCCTGTAATCAAACCCGAATTTAATTTCATGTTTATGATTTACATTTAGAGTTTAGGGTTTGATTAGAGTAAATCACATAAGTGTCATAAAATAACAATATGTTTTTTTGTCAGCCTGTTTCGATACTTATAACTCTTTCGATCCATCTTAGTAGTTACGGAACTTTTCTTGGAAGCATCATTTTGAAAACAGGACTAGACCGGCCGGTTGACCGAACCAGAGGTCAAATGGTTCAAACCGGAACGGGTGAACCGGTCGGGCGGTTTTTGAGTGAACTGGTTCAAGACTTATTAACTCTTTTTTTATTTAAAATTATTTATGACGTCATCCAGTTTTTTATAACGGTCTGACCAGTAAACCAATAGAGGAGGCGGGTTCAATGCAATTCAGTTTTCAAAACAAAGGCTCATGAATTGGGTAGTTAAAGTGTTAAAACATGATCGGAGGTTAATTTGCTTACTTGAGGATGAGCTTCTCCCACTTGTAATAACCAACTTTCTTCAAGTTGGAAATCCTTACTTTTTCAAAAGCTTCGTTTGTTCCGGTCAAGAATATAATCTTGAACCCGAGCCGAACCAACCTTTCGTATAACTTCAAGGCACCGGGCACTGGTGGCGCCACTCCTTGTGCCACCCACTCATCAAATGAGGTCTCGTTATATGGCACTGACCTGCACATTTAATAAACGAGCTTAAACCTAAGTTTTACACATTAAGGTTAACTGGTCTTGCGAGCCTAGCATTTTATTATGTTTATGTTATTTATATAGTTTTAATTTAATAAGATAAATATATATTTGCATAATAGTATTTATTATGTATAAATTATGACAAAAATAACTAAATAATATATATTATGTTATATATAAATATATTATAATTATAAATGTATATAAATAAAATCATTAAATAATAATCGAGCCGAGCTCAAACTTGAAAAATTACTCGTGAGCTAAGCTCGAGCTTTAGACGAGCCGAGTTCGAGCGCTAGCTCTATTAAGTTAAATGAGTTAAGCTAGAGTTTGGCTCGACTCGTTTACACCTTTAATGTTATACGTCAATAAAACCCTTAAAGGTCATGGTTACCCAAATGCGACATCGGATCGGGCATAATAAGGGAGGTTCGAAAGGGTAGTTTCGTCAATATCAAATATCCAAACGTCATTTCCATCTCCCACGAGCTTTAGGGTTTTAGCATAGGTGTAAGCAGCTTCAGCCACCATGATACAATCCTCTCGATATTGTTCGCCTAACATGTAATGACCTATGTACGCCTCACATGATTTGGGGACCAGTTTCCATTCTTGAATGTTATCGGTTTCCACGGCTAGCCGCCAACTCGTGCAATCAAAAGTAGGGATCGGGAACCCGGATGAACCGGAATGTGGTCGAAGTTGGTGAATTTGGTTGGTGGTTGTGATGGAAGTTACACTATGTGTTGTGAATATTAGAAGAAGAAATATAAAGGACAGGCAAAATGGTATCCCCATGGTTTTTATTATATTTTTGCTTTTAGGCAATGAATAAAGTTACATCTAAAATGGTTTTAATTTATAGGGGAAGATATATCTAATAATCCAAAATAAAAGAATCTTGTTTAGCTCAAAATTAAAGTAGTGAATGATCATCGGAGGGAGAATCCAAGAGAAAAATTCTATGTGATGGTGTTTATATACTTTCTTGGTCAACATTTGATTATAAAAAACAAAACAAGTAATCTCTCTTCGTTTTAATCAAATTATTTATTAAATCGTTAAATTGTTTTAAAAACGTTTGATACAATTTAATTTTATACGTTTAATTAATTTTATCAATTATTTTGATGTGATTATAAAACATAGGGATACTATCATGTATACTCTTACTAGTTTAGATCCCGTGTCTACACACGGGTTGAACAATATCAATATTTAAAATTTTTAAATCTTGATGTATATTTATTTTACAGGTGTAAAAATATATTACATATATTACGGATATAAATAAACTCAAAATATGTAAAAATTAATATATAATTGGGTTTCGAAAATACGTTAATTACTATTTAATGTAATTTGACTTTCAATTACTATTTGATTGAAATAAAAGTTACATAATTAAATTTTAAAGTTTCTTATAAGAAGTAATAATTTAAAATAAATGTTTTTATTGTGTAATTAATATTTTCTTTAAATATATATTATTATTTAAAGATAGAAGTGCATTAAATAAGAGAGAGAGAGGCGGAAAAAAATGGTGAAAATGAATATGAAGGTGACACGTGGCACTAAAAAACCTTTATTTATTATATAGTATAGATAAATATGGGTAAATATCATATATACCCAACAAAAAATAAAAATATCATATATACCCAACAAAAAATAAAAATACCATATATACCCAATTTAAATAATTTATTATTTTATGATCATTCTACCATTATCCATTATATGTTTTTATAACCTAATTTTTTAGTTTTATCCAATACGTAAAAGATCACTTGTTCTCCTATTTTTTATGGCGACTATCGTGATTCTTCAAACCCATTCAGAAGGCATCGATTCAGAAGAAATGATTGTGAAAAAGTTAAAACATGCTAATACTATAAAAGAAAATTGATAAAATTATAAAAAAATGAAAAATTTCAAAATGGTATTTTGAGAAAACTTTTGTTTCTGATTAAATATAAAATTCTAAAGTTAAAAATTAGTAAATATGAAATTTTAATTTTAAAAATCGGTAAATATGAAATTTTAAAGTTTTAGAGAATTAAGGGTAAAATGGTCAACTTTTAAGTTATTTTTAATGAAAATGGGTATATATGATATTATTACAAGTTTGTAAGAATGTATATGATATTTTTTGTTTTGTTGGATATACATGATATTTTTCAAGTTTTTAGAGGTATGTATGAAATTGACCCTAAAACATAGGGATAATAAAAACCCACAAGACACATTGATTAACCACGAAAAGAAACACGTTAAATATTTTCCAGCTGATTTTAGGTACTGATTTTGAGTGAAATTTCAGGCTCGTTGGTCATCTTCGATGGTACAACTGACTGCTTCGGTTGTTGTACCCTATGAGACATACGTGTTTTTAGCGAGGAACGTGAAATCTATTTTGAAAAACCGTGTCATACACGATGCCTGAGTCATTCTGCTTTTGCCACTTCTTATAATTTTTATTTATTTAAACCGTGACTAGATATTTAATTATTTATTATGTTGTAATTTATTTTCATATTCTATCCTATTTTATACTTGTGAACAGTAAAATTTAATTATTCTTGTATTTCAAACACTTGTCACTCGTTAATCATGGATGAACACATATCTAATCCATGATTATATACGTGAAAGCGGTCACGATACCAAAGCCGAAGATGACAGAATTTATAAGATATAGAGTCTTTGGGCCTCGTGGGCTTGCTTTAGTGGGCCACTCACATAGCTTTTTGCCTGTTTCACAAATCCCAGCAATCATCAAAGACGTGACTTTAGTCCAACTGATTGAGTGGGCCTAATATATTATGGACTATGGACATGGACTGGAGTAATAGTTTTAATTTTTAAATCAGTAAATAAATTTAATTAGACTAACTGATCATGTGTTGGTAAATTAGAAAAGGTTTTATAATATAATATTTAATTAGGTTTTAAATTGGTAAACAATAATCTGTGAAAATATATTTATTGAATTAATATTATTTAAGTTTGGAATAAACTTTATGATATCGAGTTTTATATAGTTAAATAATTTTACCTCCCGGATGTTTATGTGTGATTATAGCCTGTAAAGAAATAGAAGGGGTGAATAAGTTTTTCTTAAAATGTTGCTTATATTAAAATTTAATCTTGTACGATTAACACTGGTTAAGAACTCAAGATAGTAAATATGCAATGCATCTAAAGTAAGGGTTACCGAATTTATAGAGGTTCAAGTAGATGTTAACTAATCCACTATAAGTCATCTCCCCGATTCCTCAACCGATAGTTGCTCCATTAGTCGTTTCCCTTGAATGGTAGGATCACCAATACACCGTGTCTCACTAGCTCAAATATAGTGATCACCTTGTATAACGTCTCACTATTGAAGGATAGTAATCACCTTCTTATATCAAGATAGTGGTCTTTACACTTCTCATTGTATCAAGATTGTGTGTTCTTCCAACTTCCAAGTATACACTATGTCAAGATAGTGTGTAACTTCACAACTAAGCACTGTGTTAAATTTGTGTTATCTCTAAAACATCAACATTATATTAAGATAATGTGATCATCCCTAACTTAACACTATATTAAGATAGTGTTTACTCATAAATTACAACAAGATTCATTAACCAATATTAGTGAAAACCCCTACATACAATACAATAATGATTTATAAGTTTAATAACATGTATGTTGTATATGATAATCTTTAATGAACACTTGATAACACAAGTTGTATAATTTCTATCATTATCAAAAAAAAAATCTTAATCACACCTTAAGTGGACATTGATGTCCCAGCCCAACCCATCACATGTATATTATGGTTAATGTTAGTGTTGTTGTTAGTTGTCATTAGTTATTGTCTGACTCGTTGAATATTTCTGTCATTATTATCTAGGTCAATATGTTAGGTTCTTCTATGTGACAAGTAAAAAGAATAGTGAACACTGATACGTCAGTGGAATATAGCTATGATAGTTATTACTCTGTAAAATTAGAATTTGTAGTGGTGTAATTCAACTTTTGAGGATTTAAACAAAGTTTACCATGTATTTGCAAATAAAATTGTTGTCTTTGAATCTATAAAAGTGGCACATCATCTTATTTCCATAATGTTACACCACCTTGTCACCAACATGCTTAATCATATTTGTCAACTTGCGAGTACACGTTAGTTTTTTTTTTAAACAAGTATCAGTTATAAATATGACTGTTATAAAATATTTCTAATCATAAAATAAATATACATTTTATATTATAACACTTTCAGACAGTCCCTTTTAAGTAGTGTATTTCTTATAATTGCACATTATGATTCAAATGCGCTTAATAAACAGTTTATCCTAAAACAAAAATAGATTTATACGAGTTACCTTAAAGCGTCAATTCCACTTCCAATGGGAACATGAAATCCACATCATGACTGTTGTGGCTTGTGGTTCGTCTCCTAAGGTCCAAATCAAGTGAATAGAATGTGCGACGAGGGTGTTCGTAGGATCATGTTGTTATATGAGATGCGACTATAATGTAAGGTCTCGTCGGGTTTAATGGCGAAACAAATAGAAGAGAGATTTCAAAGTTAGTTTGAGAGAGAGATCACATATGTGAAAACGAGATTTGTGTGATGATGGGGACGTGGAATGGACTATAAATACTCTTATAAATTAAATTGTTTAATCATACTATTGTTTCTTTGTTATATATCTATAAATCTATAAATAAATAAATAAAAAAATTTGAACGACAATACCTAGATATTCTAAGATAATTGGGTTTCCCGTGTCAACACCAAGAACATCCAGGACAGGAAGAACCTCCAACTGGGTAAACCCCCTGACCTGACCACGGACCTTTTTTTTGTTGTGGTCTGGATTTGAACCGACGACTTTTCATTTAGAAGTAACCGAGGTACCGTGAGGACAAAAGCCCCTTTCGTTAAATAAATAAATAAATAAATAATTGGGTCTCCCCAATGAGAAAAACTTTTTGGTCCAAACACAATAACTTCAAACCACGATATAAAAATATTTGTTTAAAGGAAAGAATGACATAAGACAAAAACACCAAGCCCTTATCTCTCCAATTAATCAAGGCATCAAAGACAAACACGCAAGCAATTACCAAAACCCAAACAGTCCCACCAAAACACTTCAATTCTGGTCCCAAATCCCACGAATCAATTCTCAACGTCATTTTTATGGAAGATGTAAACCGAATTAGGGTTTAATTTCGATTCTGATTCGAGTTTGAATTTGATTTTGAAATTGAGAATTGATGGCAGAAGAAGATGATAAATTAAGATTTAAGGGGTTGATTTTGCTCTGTTTTTTTCTAAAAAGGGATTAGGGTTTGAATTTGAATTTGAAAATGGGGAGGGAGAAGGGAGACATAAGCCCAGTGATTTTGAAAATTGGGCTTGCTTTAGCTTTTTCTGTTGGTGGGATGCTTTGTACTTTTATAAGAAACAAAAGGATCAAACCTGCTCAATCTCCATCTGATCCTTCTAAATCTTCAGGTTTGTGTTTAAATTTGTTTTTTTTATTTTTTTGAAAATTTGGATTGATTTATGTATTTAACGAACATATGTTTGTCTAGATTGCGGTTCGAAAAGCAAGCATCATGCATCTTCTGGAACTCCAAATTCCTGCCAATTTGATCCTTTGGCAAGGGATAAACATGTAAGATTCTTGATTATACTTTTGCCCCAAGTTTTTTATATTTGTGAGTTTTGATGCTTTTAGATTCTTGATTGGTTTTATGCTAATAGCCCTATCTGCCCATATGGTTTACTGATTTAGGGAGTGTTTGGAAATGAAATTAAACTATTTATTGTGATTTGATAGATTTTAGTGTTTGGATAGAAGTGATTACAGGGTTGTTTTAAGTGTTTGGACAAAGAAAAGTTACATATTTTAAGGTGAAACAAGCGGTTTCCACAAGTATTTGAGATTGCTTATTTGAAACTGATTATTCTTGGCGGATTAAATGTTGTTTTTTGATAAATTATTTGTAAATATAATAAAAACTCATGACCTTGTGGTCTAGTGGTATGGTGTCCCCCCCCCCCACCCCCACCCCCACCACCCCACACACACAAAAGTGGTGTGGGTTCAAATCCTTGCAAGTGCAAGGTTAGGTGGTATCTAGGTGTAAAAAATTGTTGAAAAAAAAGTAAATATATTACTATTTATACTTATTTCCCAGACCCTACGAGTAGCATTTGCCATGAGTGGGATTTTACTGGGTACATGTGTTTTGATCCTTTGGCGACGGGTAAACATGTAAGATTCTTGATTATACTTTTGACCAAAGTTTCAAATATTTGTGAGTTTTGATGCTTTTAGATTCATGATTGGTTTTATGCTATATAATTTACTGATTTAGGGAGTGTTTAGAAGTTAAATTAAACTATTTATTGCAATGTGATGTCAAGATAGTTTTTAGTGTTTGGAACTTTGGATGAAGAAAGGTTGCTTATTTTAAGGCGAAATAGGCCGGTTTCCGTAAGTATTTGAGATTGCTTATTTGAAACTGATTATTCTTGGCGGATTCAAAATTACAACTTTAGCTTAAGAGTGGAGAAGGTTGTTTTTCAACAAATTATTTATTTTAATAAACTATATATATATTTTAAATATAATGTAAATAAATATAGCAAATTATATTTAAATATATTACATTTGATCCTTTGGCGTCGATAAACATCTAAGATTCTTGATCTTACTTTTGACCCAAGTTTCGAATATTTGTGAGTTTTGATGCTTTTAGACCCTTGATTGGTTTGATGCTAATCTCCCCATCTACCCAAATAATTTACTGATTTAAGGAGTGTTTGGAAGTTGAATTAAACTATTTAATGTGATTTGATGTCAAGATAGTTTTTAGTGTTTGGGTAAAAGTGATTAGGGGGGTGTTTGAGTGTTTGGATGAAGAAAAGTTACTTAATTTAGGTGAAATAAGCTGTTTTTAACAAGTATTTGAGATTGCTTATTTGAAACTGATTATTACGGGGTGTTTGAGTGTTTGGATGAAGAATAGTTACTTATTTTAGAGTGGAAATGAGCCGTTTTTCAATAAGTACATAATGATAACATGCACACTTTTAAGCGAAGAATTAAG
This sequence comes from Smallanthus sonchifolius, assembly GCA_023525975.1. NCBI lineage: Eukaryota > Viridiplantae > Streptophyta > Magnoliopsida > Asterales > Asteraceae > Smallanthus > Smallanthus sonchifolius. The sequence goes on along the minus strand of CM042034.1, from coordinate 85,190,922 downwards.
CTTCAAAATAAGTTTAGTGATACGAAACATGTAATTCTTTTGATGTTAAAACCCGTCGTCTAATACTCTAATTCGTATATGAACTTTATTTGTTTGGGGAACATCGAATTAGATACATATTTTGACTTTTGAGGTCAAACAATCTAGTTTTTACCTTCGATCTTATACAGTTTCTTCCACGATTTGAAGAAAGTATCCATGATTTGTATAACTTGTTTATAAATACAACGGTTCATAAATCATTGGTCTTTGATATTGTGACAAAACCGATGATAATTTTGATCTCGAGAATAATAAGTTTGACCTCACATTTCACAGCATTGGTTTGTATGTTTCCCATTGCAGAATTCCCTATCTGATAAAGATTCTTATCTTCTGCCTGAATTTAACGACCTCGTGAAAGAATTCGACATGACTTCCATAAAAACAAAGCTCGAGCTACCAATATCAAACACGAATCCACCACCAAAAGTCAACTCGTTGGTCAAAACTGACAGCCAAGAGCAAGAAATCAAGGATCTAAAAAACATGGTCAAAATGCTTAAAGAACGAGAGCGAAATTTAGAAGATCAATTACTCGAATATTACGGTCTCAAAGAACAAGAAACCGCAGTCATGGAGCTTCAAAACCGTCTTAAATTAAACAACATGGAAGCTAAGCTTTTTGCTCTTAAAATTGAGTCATTAGAGACCGATAACAAGAGATTAGAATCACAAATGGCGGATTATAATAAAGTTTTAACGGATCTTGAAGCTGCACTCGCCAAAATCAAAGCTCTTAAGAAGAGATTAATATCAGAAGCTGCACAGAACAAAGAACGGATTTTGGATCTTCAACAACGAGTTGAAAAAATGCAGGAAGATGAACATAACCGCAGTGTCAGGATCGATCCAGAGATTGAATTAAAACTTTGTAAATTGAAGGATTTGGAAATTGAAGTCAATGAATTGAGGAAGTCAAACTATAATTTGCAGGTTGAAAAAGCTGAGTTGACTCAGAGATTGGAGCATGTTCAAATTCTTGCTGCATCTGTCTTAGAAGACCAAGAAGTAAGATATTCATCCATTTTCATTTGCAGTGGGTTTGAACCAGACCGGCAGATCATACCGGGAACCGGACACATAACCGGTCCGGTTGTGTGTAGTTGAACCGCTTTCATCTGAACCGGGTGGTTGGACCAAATTTCGGTTTTTTTTGTTTTTTTTTCCTTCCAAAATACCATTTAAATGATCTATTTAGTATATTAAACTTCATATTTTGTTTATTTAAAGTTCATACTTTATTAATATTGCAAATCCACACAAAAAATAATGTATTGTTATAGTTTATTTTAAATTCATTATATATTTATATGTTTAATTTTTTAATTATATATGACGTCATCAGGTTTTTGAAACCGGTCCGACCAGTGAACCGGTAAGGCGACCAGGTTGAGGACCGGTCCGGTTATGAAAACATTGTTAAAAAGTAATAAAATAAGCAACCAAGAATCGAACTTTAGGTCAGGGGTGTAAACGAGTCGAGCCGAACTTGATCTTGCCCCGTTTCGAGCCCTATGGCTATAGCTCGAGCTCGCCTAGTGAGTTATTTTTCAAGCTCGGGCTCGGTTCGTTTATTTTCTATTTAATTATCTATACTATATAATAAATAAAGGTTTTACATGCCACGTGTCGTCACCATATTTATTCTTATCCTTTTTTCTCCGCCTCTCTCTCTTATTAAATACATCTCTATATTTTAATAATAATATATCTTTAAAGAAAATACTAATTATACTAATAAAACACATTTATTTTAAATTATCCCTTATTACAAGAAACTTTGAAATATAATTATGTAACTTTTAATTTGAATCAAATAGTAATGAAAGTCAAATTGCTTTAAATAGTAATTAACGTATTTTCGAAACCCATTTATATATTAATTTTTACATATTTTGAATTTTGTTTACTATCATTCGTGTATGTAATACATTTTTACACATGTAAAATATATACATAAAAAATTAAGAATTTTATGTATTGATATTTTACATCCTGTGTGTAGACACGGGGTACTAACCTAGTTTTATATATACAAATGTATAATTGTTTTAAATATAATTTTTGCATATAACACAATATATATTATTTTAGTTATTTTTATCATAATATATTTAATATATTAAATAGAAATTATTACATTTAGATAAATTATAGGCCCGCGACCCTAGTAAAGCCGCTCGAGCTCGTTTACGCTTGAATCGATTCGAGCTTTTCACGACCCCATCTCGATTAGCTCATGAACAATTCGATTTGATTGCACACATTCCCATTCTCAACTTTTGGTTCCTATTTAGTTACTAGTTTTTCTTGCAGACTGAAAAGCTTAAAAAGGAAAGTGAGCATTTGAAGAAACAAAACAAAGAACTAACCAAGGAAATCGAGCAACTTCAAGCCGATAGATGCAGTGATGTGGAAGAACTCGTATATATGAGATGGGTTAACGCTTGTTTACGATACGAACTCAGAAACTATCAACCCGGACCAGGTAAAACAATGGCCCGAGATCTCAGCAAAACATTGAGCCCGAGATCAGAAGAAAAGGCTAAAAGACTAATCCTCGAATATGCTAACGAAGAAGGCGATTGCAAAACGGTAATAAACATTCCAGAACTCGACTCCGATCAATGGTCAAGTCCTCCATCTTCTAATCCCATGGATTCCGGTGAACTCGATGATCCTTTCATTGATTATCCATCGTCTCGTAAGAGCAACTATAAGTTTTTCGGGAAGTTTGTGAAGTTTTTAAGAGGGAAAGACGGAAATAACCCTGACCAACACCACCCACGCCGCCATGTCCATGACTACAACCGCCATCACAGCCAATGTAGTCATAGTAGGAACTCGTCGTTTGAACAAATGGAATCAATTGGAGAAGATATGAATTCGTATAGCGATCTAGGATTACATAAACGGATTGATTCCATTGCAGAAGGCCGCGATGTTGATGATGGTTTTTTGGGTTCACCTTCTTCGTCAGACGGTCAAAAATCTGAGCTCGTGAAATACGCAGAAGTTTTACAAGACTCGAATCCGAAGCCACCGACCAGATATCGCCGGAGATCGACGATGTTTAGTTCGTTTTGATTAGTTATTTTGTTGTTTATAGCTGAAGTAGAAAATGTCATTTGCTGATTTTGCTGTTAGAAGGGATTGTTTAGTGTGTATATTTATTTGTGTCAAAAACATTATGGCCTTGATACACTTAAAATCGTGTAATTTAAACACAATTTATTTAACCCATTTATCTAAATGAAGGTTGACATGTTGGCGGGTTGTAACGAAGTTGTAAATATGCTAAACAAGTTGATGAGCTGTAAAAAACAGGTCGTAAATGGGTTAGAGGGTTGACAAGTTTAATGAAACAGGTTGGCGGGTCAACATGTTTAATGAAACTGGTTGACGGGTCAATGTGTTTAGTTAAACGGGTTGGGGGTTAAACTATCTAAATTAAACGAGTTGACATGTTTAACTAAACGGGTTGACAGGTCATTCTGTTTAATTAAATGGATTCACAGGTCAACTTATTTGATTAAACGAGTTAGACAGATTAGCCCGAACAAGACCTATTTATTAGATTGATTAAAATGACACCCGAACACGACAAGAACATTATTATTTTTAAGTCATATTTCAAGTCAAGTCGTTTCGAACTGTGCGCTTAATAAAGATTATTATTTTCTTGACAAATATTATAAAATAATTCTATTAAATAAATTAGAGTAGCATAATCATATTACCAGACAGACAGATTATTTCATATAACTTTTTTTAAATCATTACTATAATAATCATACATGTGATTCTTTTTAAACAATTATGCAAAAAAGAATAAAATAAGATTTATTTATCCAGATTATTTAAAATTAATGATTAAATAATAATAATAATAATAATAATAATAATAATAATAATAATAATAACGAAAATATAGGGGCTTGGTAGACGAAAAGGAGGGAAATAGTTTGAAGAATGAAAAACGGTTAATAACAGACTAACAGACTCCCTCTCTCTAATCTCTATACGTATAGACTATAAATACACTTCCACTCGGAATCTTCAGAATCCATACGCCATTGATACACACACTGAGCTTCGTATTCTTCAATAATCTCTCTGAATTTGATTCCATTCGTTATGGCAATGAAGATCGTATCTCCACCACCACCACCGCCTCTGTTACTTCCGGCCACCAACCGCTCCTCCCTCTACGTCGGCGACCTTCACCCCGACACCAACGAGAACGACCTCTTATTACTTTTCTCCATGATCGGACCGGTGAGTTTTGTTCGTGTATGCAGAGACCGTTTCTCCTGCAGATCCCTTTGCTATGGTTACGTCAATTTCTACTCTCCTTCTCACGGTAATCTTCGATCATTGAATCAATTTCAAACGAATTTTTATTTGATTTCAATTCAAATGTCTAATTGTCGCGATTAAACCGCGCTGAATAGGCTATTTGTTTGATTGAATCAATTTCAGTAGAGTTTTTTTATTTGATTTTAAATCGAGTTTCAAATACCTAATTGTTGCGATTAAACCACACTGAATAGGTTATTTGTTTGATTGAATCGATTTCGTTTGTGAATTTTTTGATTTGACTGAAAATTGACCAGCGGATGTGGCGTTGTCGGCTTTAAATCACACTGAATTGAGGGGCAAACCGATGAGAATCATGTGGTGTCTACGAGATCCGGTTACGAGAAGAACTGGAATCGCGAATTTGTTTGTGAAGAATCTGGATCCGATCGTCACTGATATGAAATTGGAAGAGGTTTTTGGAAAATTTGGGAGGATTCTTTCGTGTAAAGTTGCCAAAGATGATCATGGCATGAGTAAGGGTTTTGGATTTGTGCAATTTGATTTGGAGGAATCGGCTAATAACGCTCTTAAAACCCTAGATGGAACTGCTCTCAATGAGAAAATCATGTACGTTTCTTAATTATTCAACCTCTTGTTCTTAATTTTCTTTTTTATGTTAATTATCAACTAATAGAATTTGAGTTTATCATTGATTTAGGTTAATTTTCTTTTTTAGGTTAATTATCTTGATAGTTTACGTTTATAACTTTCTGATTCATGTTTTCGTAACATTTTAAACATGGTTTCTTGTTAAGATCTGTGGCCAAGTTTCTCAAGAAAAGTGAGAGGAAGGAACCCGAGTTTACAAACGTGTATGTTAAAAATCTTGATTTGGATTTCACCGAGAACCTCTTGAAAGAAAAGTTTTCTGAATATGGGAATGTCACAAGTGTTGTGATCATGAAAGATGCTGATGGGGGATCAAGAGGGTTTGGGTTTGTCAATTTTGAGTCACCTGATAGTGCAAAGAAGGCTATTGAAGCCCTGAACGGTGCAGTAATCGGTAAACAAAGCATCATAAGTTCATAACTTGTTCATTTTAGTTTTTACACAATATATTGCTGTTTATGGGTGTTTTGAGTAATTAAATTTGTACATGAAAACAGGTTCTAAGGAGTGGTTTGTTGGAAAGGCTATGAAGAAAGCCGAACGAGAAGGGTTCTTGAAACTTTCTCATCAAAAGACCAAGATAAACGCTTCAAATCTTTTCATTAAGAATCTTGCTACATCTGTAGATGAAAAAACTCTTGAGGAAACTTTTGGTGAATTTGGGAAGGTGGTTTTAACCAAAGTTATGTGCCATAAAAATGGGCTCAGCAAAGGGTTTGGATTTGTGTGTTTCTCTAATGCAGAAGAAGCAAACAAGGCTTGTGATTCCCTTAATGGTGATTAATTCAATTTTATCTTGCATTCTTTATTCATTAATCTTTAAATTTTTTTTTCATTTCTGACCTAAATATGATCTTGGTTTCATTGAATTCATGCAGGGAAACTTTACCATGGAATGCACATGAATGTTAGTGTTGCTAAGAGTAAAGAAGAATGTGCACAAAGATTACAAGCCCGTTCTGCACCAGAAAAGATTTTTGCTAGCAATCAGTATTTCAATCCGTATTATGGTATGCAATCATATGGTAGAACACCCATCTATGATCCATACTGGCAGCCAAACATTTATAGAAGTATGCAAGTTTTTCCAAATATTAAACCAAAAAACCATCAGGTATGCATAATTGTAACTGTTTTTGATTCTGCTAATTGTTATTTAAAGTTTTTATGACTAAAATAAACTTATTATGAGATCAGGAAGGTGTTAACTCAAGCTATGACAAGGATCAAAAGCCATTCAAGAGCTTTAAAGCTTATTTCTCAGAAGGATCATTAGCCAAGGAGGCTCATAAGGTCTGTATACAGGTGCCTTAATCATTTAGATTATTGTTGTACTTATTTAAAAAATATTAAATGAACAAAAAAATGTTTGCGGGTTGAACAGCTTGACCCAGCCTGTTTCCTTGTATGCTGAAAATGACCCGTTTCAAGTTTCAATCCGTTACTTGAACCACCATCTTACTGCCTCTAAAGGTGGCAACTTCCACCATTTACATTTCAATTGGTTGACTAAAGTCTGTCATATGTATACAAGTGCCAAAATCGTTTTATCTAATAATTTGGATTGTTTTTTGTAATCTGAATTAACACATTTCTTATATATGTATACCCAGCCCGATTTATTTAAGAACCTGGTTGGCCCACAAACTTAATTGACGTGTGTACTTAAAAAAGACACTTTTCTACTCAAACCGATCTTGACCCGTTACCATTTTTGTGTTGTGGCAGAATCTAAATGGCATGAAGAGTTCTGGAGTGTTTTGGGAGATGAAAAGGCCGAAATTACAGGGGTCAAGAAAGGCGTTTTTGAATGTGAAAGTTAAGAAAGAAGTTGGAGCAAATGAAGGTGTGTTTGGTTTACAAGGGAACTTGAGCTACTGATTGACAATAATGGCAGCCATGAATACCAGTACAGAATAGTCTTTGTAAATGTGTATAGGTCTTTCCCTGAGTTGTTCACTAATGGTGATATGATTGATCTTCATTGCAACATGAATAGTCTTTGTAAATGTTTGTTTCAAAGAAAATGGTAATAGAAATAATAATGGTTTTGTTTCTTGTGCTACTGTTTTTTCATGTTTGAAGATATTGGTATATAGGTAGTTATATGAAATCAGACATTATGACTATGCCCCTAATAAAGCTCACAAACTTTGGTTTTAAAACAAACTAGTTATTTTCACAGCCGCACGTTGCGCGTGTTTTTCTCTCCTTAAACCCTATCCGATTTCGGCTATAAATTCAGATAGAAAAACAAATATCCATATTATAAAACCTGCTTGTTTTATACGAAACTTGCATATAAAAAAAAACAAAACACACTAACATTACAACTCGTTGTTTAAGAAGAGAGTTAAAAATCAAAATAAAACTTGCTTGTTGGGTAGTTCAGCTTTCATTCCTCGGCCTCCAGCCTCCTGTCTTCAAATCCGAAATCCAAACACAGTTGATTTGCAAAAAAAAAAAAATGCTTGATGATGAGAATAATGATAAGTTTTGAGATATTAATTACATTAATGTAAGAGCACATGACCTATGTGGCTTAATACTATTATTGCAGCAAATTCATTATGATATTTGATTTTATCATTCCTTAATTTGCTTATTTCTTTTTACAAAGTCATAGACATAAATGTAATTCTGTTGCTTAATATAGGAAACATCATAATTTGAAAGCTCATTAGGTTGTCTTTGGTTGCAATTAGCCCTTCAAACTAACTGGATTTCAAAAGGATGTAGTGCAAGCATATCCCAAAAATACTCATTTTATTCTAAATTTAGTTTTAACATAGGGGAGGTCCTAGTACCTCTGCAAAAATGGAAGAAGCTAAACAAAATATAGTTCCCATGTTTCAAAGCAAAGAACTAATTGATTCATCTACTTCACATGATTTATTGTTGTGTGAAGTGGTTATAACTAATCAATTACGTACCTCATAGTAGTTCATATACAGATTCCTATTAGGAGCCCTGTAAACAAATTGGTTAATTGTGTAAACAAATCGATTACATACTTTATAATAATTCATATTAGGAGTCCTATAAACGGATCAATTAATTGTGTAAACGAATCGATTACATACTTTTCATATACAGATTCATATTAGGAGCGCTGTAAACAAATCAATTAGTTGAAGAAATTTTTATTTTATTTTTAAATTAATAAATAAACAAAAAAACTAAAATTTTAAAAATCATTTTGTTAAATAATACAAAAACTTTACAGAAGAAACCTAAAACTAATTAAATTTTAAAAAAGAAAAAGAAAAAGAAAAAAAAATGAAAATCGGGCAAGGGTGGTTAGAGTGGTTGGAACCCGGCCCCGGGTGGTGAGGAGAAGCGCACTACCAACTCCAACAACCCACTCTTAGGTTACCAATTTGAATCCAATTGTATGTATCATGAAGAAGAAAAAACTGCATGCTTGACAAAAAAACAACAAAAAGAAACTTAGATTGCCTGATCAAGATTTACCTTCAATCTTATGGTGGAGACTATGGTTAGCCAAACTGTGAAGATGAGTTTCATCAATCTTGTGACCACTTAACCTAAAACTATAATAATAATAATAATAATAATTTCAAAAAAAGCATGTAAAAGCATACTTGCAAGTTTTTTTGTTCTGACCTAAACATTTCCATTTGCTGCACTGCATTTGTCTGCTAATTAGTTTCCCGTCTAATGGACATTCAACTCATTTCTTTAAAGTTAGAAAGACTTTTCTATGGGCTTATAAAGCACAATAGAAGTTTTAAGATAATAGTTTCATCTGCGCATGTTTTTGCATAAAAGGCATGCTTTTGAAGGTGCACAAATATCATAAAAATCTAAAAAGGAAGGAACTTTCTTACATCAGCTGCGATCAGTTTGCTTACATCCATCTGCTCATCTAACTTTCAATCTAAGTTTTCAATTCTTGTTGATACATGTCTCTTTGTAGACAGCAAATTTCAATAAAAAAACAAAACCATAAAGTTAGCAAATAAAATATGCAAAAAAATTAATAAAGAAAACACATTGAAATCATCACTCCATACAGTGACTCAAAATGATATGTAATCTTAAAAAAAAAATATCAACAACTTATTCAGATTGCTAGTCATTATCTTCACTTTTAAACCATTCTTTGTGATCAAAAGTCAAAAAGTATTTGTATTCGGAATTTTTTGCTAAAATGGGCTATAGGAGATTGTGTAATCACATTTGGGGCTGTTCTCTCTAAGTTTATACATTTTGGGTTGTCTCCATTTGGAAGGGCGACACCTTTCCCAAATTCTCACCCCAATCATTTGATGTGTCTGGTCAGTCAGTGAACCCAAAGCTGTCGCCCTTTGGAATGGCGACAACTTCCAGTCACACCTCCATCTCAGCTTCAAGATCCTGGTCACTATCCTAGTCAAAGATGTTGCCATTTGGAATGGCAACAGCTTTCTTAATTGAATACAAAAGTTGTCGCCATTCCAAATGGCAGCAGCTTTTGGTGTGTTGTCTAGTCAAACAGCAATCATGTACAAGCAGGTACAAAGATGTCGCCAATGGGAATGGCGACATGATTAGGTAGGCCATTGCTATTCTGTAATACGCAAAGAGTACGAGTCATTCTCAAATATAATAAAAAGTACATTTAAGTACACATAATTTTTAAATAAAATTAAATGATCAATATGCTTGAAGTTTATAAATGTACACTATGACAATCTTAACACATAGAATTTCATATTCATCAAATATGTTTGCTCCCATATTCGTTCAATTGTATTATGGTGGTAGTGTTTTCTACGAAAATGAGATTATTTCGTGTGATAGTTTGACTAAAAGTTGTACGATTATTGTTCAACAGAAAATATCATACGAAGAATTCGTTGATATGATTTATCTTCATCTTCAAATTCAAAAGTGAGTTTTATACGTTGAGTATGAAAATATATTACACTTTTCAAGGGTTTTCCCAATCATCTGATATTTTCAATGATCCTAGCCTTGACGTGTTGTATTATTTAGCCACAACAGATCCAAGTTTTCGTCCTAACGTATATGTTGGTATTGAGCCAATAACGTTTGTACAAAATTCTAGTTGTATAGATCTTCTACGTGGTTTTTCTGTATACGAGGCTCCTCAACAAACGAATTATTCCAATCAAGAGAATTCTAGTTCACTTCAATTTGAAGCCGGTCCGTCTACTAATATCAATATTGATGACGACTCCGAGCCGGATACCCCTCCACCAAGCACTGAAGAATCTGAGGGCCTTCCATCAAATGAAGAATCCTCCGATGATGATGCAGTCCAAGTTGAAATTCCTGAGCAGTATAATTATACTGCTAACCTTGAAACCTCACATATAGTCACCAACTACTCTCAAGATCCCGAAGAATTGAGAGAGTATGAAGCTGTCGATTTTGATGACGAGGAAGACATGGATATATGGAACGATCAGTCTAGACAAATTCGTCTTGGTATGTACTTCAGAGATAAAGAAGAGTTGATGGGTGCATTTAGGCGATGGAATATAGACTGCAACCGTGAATTATATGTTGCTGAATCCAAAGATAATAAATAGAGGGCAAAATGCTAAACAAGAAGCCCTAAGTGCAAAACTAATCATCTAGACGCCCACCCATGTAAATGGTTTGTCTACGCGTCCAAAAAGAGCAATGACCACATGTTTAGAATTGTTAAATGGGTGGATAGGCACAACTGCTACGGGACAGTTGTGGAAAACAACAACAGAAGTTTGACAACCAAAGATATTTCAAGACACATCATCCATTTAATTCGTCAAGACATTTCATACCCCGTGAAACAAATCAAGACACATATAAAAAACCAGCTTAGAGTTGACGTTTCTTATAGTAAGACGTGGCGAGCTAGGAAGACTAATTTTTTGGTATTTGAAAAAACCCTCACCCGGTGTAAAACCCATCAAATTCTGAATTTTTAATATGACATCTGCATGTTGTGAACTTTTATCTACACCACTAACAACATTACCATTAATTGGTAAACCCCACAAAACTTGTACGTCTTGTAGAGTTACCGTGACTTCTCCAACTGGGAAATGAAAAGTGTGTGTTTCAGGATGCCACCTTTCAACAAGCGAGGAAATGAGGTGACGGTCAAGTCGGCGACTACCACAAAGTATTACACCCGCAAAACCTGTCTCGTTTATGTAATGCATAACATTCCGCGGATGGGATTATGTTGGATATGTGTCCAGAACTTCTCGTCACCGTGTCTAATTCTTAGAACCGCGTTGTTGTTTGTGAGATCTTGAAAATAGTGATCTGCCCTGTGATTACCACTTAAAAATAATAAGTCACCGATCAATGGACCTGATGTAAAACCAGCATCCATATTATAATTGTTGAATAGATGATTGAAAGGAAAAATAAAATATATGGTTTGGTTTGCTGTGATATTTCATGAAAGGATGGGTAAAAAAGAGAATATATAAAACACTATAACACTAGTCTCATTCAAATCCACCTTTTTTTACCTAAACCTCTCGCCATGCCAAAGGGCGACGGGTTTGAATTTTTTTGTACTATCCTACCAGGTGTAAGAAGGGTGGTTGAGTGATGTCTGTAGAAAATTAAAGCTCTCGCCATTCCAAATGGCGACAGGTTTGAATTTCTGTACTATTAAAGACGGTGGTGGTTGTTGAGTGGATTAAAGTGCTTCTTCATATTAAAGAGGATGTTGACTAGACAAATTATAAAGTGGGTTCTTCATTAAAAGAGGGTTCTTTATCGAAGTAGGGAATGCATGGAATCATATATTACACTTATTTATTAAAGATTGTACCTGCTTGTACTGTTTGACTAGACAACACACCAAAAGCTGCTGCTATTTAGAATGGCGACAGCTTTTGTATTCAATTAAGAAAGCTGTTGCCATTCCAAATGGCGACAGCTTTGACTAGGATAGTGACCAGGATCTTGAAGCTGAGATGGAGGTGTGACTGGAAGCTGTCGCCATTCCAAAGGGCGACAGCTTTAGGTTCACTGACTGACCAGACACATCAAATGATTGGGGTGAGAATTTGGGAAAGCTGTCGCCCTTCCAAATGGCGACAACCCCAAATGTATAAACTTAGAGAGAACAGCCCCAAATGTGATTACACAATCTCCTATAGCCCATTTTAGCAAAAAATTCTTGTATTCGTGAACATTCAACGATTTCAAAAATCAAAATATTATTAAAATTACAATTTACAGAGATCTTAATCTTAAACCTCATGTAACCATTTACCAATAAACTACATGCATGTAATCCCCAGGAAATTCCGACCTTTATTTTAACTATTCCGGAAAATTGTAATTTCATTATTTTATTATTCGCATTTATGAAGGTATCATATTTATTCATTATAATTCATGAGTGTGCATACATAATTATATGATTGTTATGAAATAAATATATACACTTTGTTATAATAACCAAATCTAAACTTACAAGCTTTGATTATAAATTGATATCCTTTATGTGTGTACTTATAAATATATATGTGACTATATATATACACACATGATAAATAAACCATTTAAACAATTTATTATGAAAATATAACATTGTTAATTAACATTGCTAGTATTTTTAAATTACTAAAAGTAAATAAAACAAATAAGTATATAATTACATTTTAAATATGAATTATGATGAAATGAAGTCATAAACATAAAATTAATGAGCACTTAAGTTAAAATATGTTATGAAATTAAAAACTATTCTTCATATTTTGCAATCTTAGTCCCTATAACAAATTAAATTTTGTGAATAAGCCCCTGATATTACCCTATAAATAGAGCCCTTATTTCTCATGCATTATTTGCACCTCAACGATCCTCTAGGGTTCTCTAGCTACTAAAGGTCGTTCTTCTCATCTTTTGTAAGATTCTAGCTTAAATCCTTACATTCTAAGTAAGTTCTTCTTATGTTCTTGATTGTTCATACTTTTCCTTTCAAAAATCCATAATAACTAGATAGATCTATGATCCCTAACATGTTTATGTTATAATCATAGACCTATCCAAGATCAAAAGCCCTATTTTAATTAAACTTGTTCAAACTTTTATTTAAAAGCTTGGTTTGATCTTCTTAATCCTTTCAATTTCAAAAATCATGTTTTTACTAAAAATCTTTATTTTCAAATTAAATTATTTAATATTCAATTTCTATCTTTACTAAACTCATATTTTCACTTTAGCCCATATACTTTTCAAACACAACCTAAACTTGGTTAAGTATGCAAATAGAGTAAATTTCAAACCAGTATGTAGTTATCTAACAAACATTAAAGTTCTGGCTAGGAAAAGACGGGGTTCTGATCCGACCAACTCTTTCCTGGGACATTTCTGTCGGAGATACTACTCTGCAATGATAACCATTCTAGTGTATAACAACCACCTTCAACTAATTATGATTATGATTATAAACTCATTTCTTTACACATATTTATACAAACTTTTATATAATTTATTTTTATTATATGACATTTAAAACACAATTCTATACTTTTAATTAATAATTAAATTATGGTTAATTATTAATTAATTAGAACATTATTATACTTTAAATTTTGGTTTAATTACCAATTAATTAAGTCATTATTTTTAACACTTATTTTTCATAAATCAAATGAAAGGTTTTATTCATTTATTTATGTAGTAATTATTTAATTACTCAACTAATTATTACTCATTTATTTATTCATCTATCCATCCATTAATTTATGTGATTACAAATAAAAGAAAACTAGTCATTTATTTATTTGTGTATTTATTTACAAACAAAAGAAACCTAATTATTTATTCATACGTTTATATAATTATTACAAACAAATAAAATATTTATTCATTCTTTCACTTATTACAATAAAAATATTTATCAAATATTTACATAAAATATTACTTGCAACTCAAATAATTATTTTATTATTAAAATGAGGACACCCACATCAATCTCCTCGCACATTAGGATTCTCTATTTCAGTTGTACAAATCATTGATACATATATTCCATCAAACATATGTTAACCTTGTGGTTAGCTACAACATTTGTGCAAAAAACTATATACTTGTGTGACATCTAACCTACTCATTGCAAGGTGAGTTTACATAGCCCCTTTTTACTATTTTTACTTTTTGGGGTGGAACATGTCATTAACTATATTTCATACACAATTCAATACCTTTGTTCTTATGCTTTGGTCTTTATGCTTTATGTCTTAAACTACTTGGTGACCATTACATGCGTTCATGTTAGTACATTCATTAACTTGCAGCCCAAGCCTAAGATAGTACCTAACATGATCATTTATATGGTAAACTGAAACTATAACTTACCACAAGACCTTGGCGGGTTTTGTTGTGTAACATCCCGAGATTTAGGGCGCGAAAGAATTCACGAGAATTAAAAATTTTAAATAAGAAAAAGGGAAGCGGGCTTGGGCCGGGGTGTATGGGCCGAAAGGGGCAAGGGTTTGGGCCCTTATAAGACTCAAGACCAGCCTTAAACCCTCACATATTACACCATTTTCGGATTCTAGAGAGAGAAAGTGAGAGAGAGTCTAGAGAGAGAAAGTCCCGGTTTTCGGATTTGAGCTTCAAGGATCATTAGCAAGAGTCTCTTGAGTGTTTAGCAATGAAAAGGAAGTGATTGCAGGTAACCGATTCTCCTAGATCTGAGTTTTAGTTCGTTTTTGGGTTTTTCGGGTTTTGGGTGAGAAGGTAACGTTTTCACGAATAAAACTGAAAGATAGACATAGATTTGAGTTCCTTAATGGAAAACGAACGTTTTGAATGCAAACAGGTTCGGGATCTTGACGTGATCAGACTCGAATGAGAAAGTTAGGGTTTTTGCGAAGAACAGGTCGTGCGCACTTATCAAGTACGCACGGAGCAGGTCCTGCGTACTTACCAAGTACGCAGGAAGAGGGCACTGCGTACTTACCAAGTGCGCAGGAAGAGGAACCTGCGTACTTATCAAGTACGCAGGAAGCAGGGTCTGCGCACTTGCTAAGTGCGCAGGCATCAGGTTGGTAAAGTCAGTATAGTCGCCTAAATCAGAATGGTTAAGCCATTTAGCATTGAGTTAAGCCTGATACGTGTCAATTGTTATGATTGTTCAGATTGTGTGAGATACAGTAGACAATTGCAGCTAAGATACCAGGTGAGTTCTAATCCCTTTTTTGCCTTCTTTAGGGGTGGTGTGCATACTTAGTGTAAAGTGTTTATTACATATTTTATATTAATAAACGAAGTGAAAAGCTATGTTTTAGTTACAAGTTTAAAAGAGGCAAATGTATGTTTTGAGCAAAGTATAGCTATATTATGGCAAGCGTTTACTATATTTATATACATAAACAAAGGCATGATATATGTGTTAAGCTATGTTTAGTAAAGCAAGATATATATTTTGGCAAGCGTTTACTATAATTTCATATACATAAACAAAGGCATAATATATGTGCTAGTATGTTTAGTAAAGCAAGATATATCATTTGGCAAGCGTTTACTATATTTATATACATAAACAAAGGCATGATATATGTGTTAAGCTATGTTTAGTAAAGCAAGATATATATTTTGGCAAGCGTTTACTATATTTTCATATACATAAACAAAGGCATGATATATGTGTTAAGATATATTTCAGTAAAGGCAAAGGTATTTATGGCAAGCGTTTACTATATTTTTATATACATAAACAAAGGCATAATACATGTTAAGTTATGAACAAGGCAGATAAAGTTTTATGAACAGAAAGTGAACAGTTTTCCTTCGGGAATGTGTACCAGCTGTAAAGGTCCTTGGGACAGATGTTACTTGTACAAGATGTCAGATATGGGTTCTACCCATTAGTAAGAACCTTTGGGTTCGTTAACGGTTGTACAACTGGGATGAGTGACGGCGGTTGCTCGGGAGGTCCACGCAACCTCCCACTGTTAAGCGGTATTGTCGGTTCATGTTCGTTGATCATGGGGGCATTGACCAGGGTATTGTCGGTTCATGGTCGTTGATCATGGGGGCATTGACCAGGTACTCGTCGGTTCATGGTCGTTGACCATGGGGGCGGTACAGTTATGACAAGAGAATTGACGGATAAGCGGTATTGTCGGTTCATGGTCGTTGATCATGGGGGCATTGACCAGGTACTCGTCGGTTCATGGTCGTTGACCATGGGGGCGGTACAGTAGTGACAAGGGAATTGACGGTTTAATATATATTTTTAAACTGTTTGAAAAGTAAAGTACGTAAAGTAAAGTATGTAAAGTTTAGCCTTATGGGCAGTATATATGTTTTAGTAAATCTTTTGTATAATTGATTTAAAGTAAACGTTAGAACTCACTCAGCGTTGCTGATTTTTAGTATGCACATCAGTTAAGTGTAGGTGGCAGTAGATGGAAGTGGATGCTTGGCTTGGCGAGAAGAGTTACCCGAAGATTCAGCATCTGGCATCCTGTTTATGTTTCTTTTGATTATGTTGATTAAGACAAGTTTCAGTTGTATTTGACAAGTTATGTTTAGATAAGTTATGTTTAGACATGTTATGTTTCCGCTGCGTATGTTGAGATTTAAATCGTTTCCGCTGTGATAATGTATGTCTTATGTTTAAGTGCTATGTGTTGATGAGTAAATCCAATAAGTGAGGTCTCCCGGGTTTGGGGCCTTACAAGTTGGTATCAGAGCCATAGTTTGAGAGATTTGGACATCCCCGATGTCCAGACTTAAACTGAGAATGGGACCAAGTAGCGGATGCCAGTAACGGGTAACTCAAGCCAAAGCACCAGAAGTGTATAGTAAGTAAAGTTTCTTTCCTTGTTCTAGAGTGTCAAGATAAGAATAGAGGCTTTAGTGGAACCATGAAAGCGAATAAATAGAACAACGAGAAGTGACGTAATGGTTAATTGCAGATGGCCAGTGTATATTAACATCTTACCTTACTTATTGTGTTCTACATATTCCCTAGCATGATGAAATTAAATTCCTTTGTTCTCTATCTTTCAGTTAGAAATGGCTAGACGTGGAGGAACTAGAGGAGGTGGAGGAGGAAGACGTGGTGGACGTACAGGCCGCCGCGGTGGAGCTGGAACCAACCAAGAGATTGAGGGGAGTGTTCACACTACCCATACTGATACGGTAGTCAGTCAACACAATGTTGAGCATGTGGCAGAAGATGATCAGACATTCGAGTTCGAGCCAGCCGTGCAAGCAGCTCTTGGCCGTGAATTTACCCGACTGCTGAAGGAAACCTTACCAGCCATACTAGACGAAGCCTTGAGGAAGGCCAAGGAGAACCCCAACACTACTGAAGAGCCTGTGGTGCTTCAAACAATGGGAGGACCAAATCTAGTAGAGAATGTTGCACCGCCTGCTCGCGGCTGCGACTATAAGGCGTTTCGGGGTTGTGATCCACCCGTGCTTACTGGGGAGAAGGAAGCAGCAGATACCTTAGATTGGATTAACGGTATGGAGTCGACCATTCGTCTTAGTGAATGTCGACCGGATCAAGCAGTCATGTTCGCTGCGAAGTCATTGAAAGGAGAAGCAGCACACT
Source organism: Smallanthus sonchifolius (assembly GCA_023525975.1). Taxonomy (NCBI): domain Eukaryota; kingdom Viridiplantae; phylum Streptophyta; class Magnoliopsida; order Asterales; family Asteraceae; genus Smallanthus; species Smallanthus sonchifolius. Next base: position 85,173,350 of record CM042034.1, on the reverse strand, counting down.
GGTGGGAAACTGTGAAACAGGCTAAGGGTGACCAAGCGGTCGGATTGATGAGGTGGAATGACCTGAAAGCGTTGGTAACTGAAAAGTTTTGTCCTAAGAATGAGGTCCACAAGGTGGAAAGGGAATTCTTGACTCTGCAAGCCGGACTCATGACTCACCGGCAATATACTTCAAAGTACAATGAGTTGGCGCGTCTGGTGCCCCATCTAGTGACGACTGAGGAAAGGAGAATTCACTACTATGTCCAAGGATTGCCACCAAGGATCCGTACCTTTGTCAAGACCAACACACCCAGTACCTTTGAGTCGGTGGTCGTTCTGAGCGGGGTTGTGTACGATGACATCGCCTCTGAAGTCATTGCTGAAGCACCCAAGAAACAGGCAGCTAAGCGCACTGCTGAGGAACTCCAGGGTCCTAATGATAGGAGGGCAAGGGTAGAAGCTGAGGGTCTATGCGGCAGATGTGGAAGGAGACATGGAGGTGAATGTAAGGCGGGTCAGGTGGGATGCTTCAGGTGTGGTAAGTTTGGACACCAATCACGGGACTGCCCGGAAAAGCCAAGGTGCCACAATTGTGGGGAATAGGGACACATGAGCCGAGATTGCAGGAAACCCAAGGAAGCGGAAGTGGGGGGATCTGGAAAGGGAAAGGGTAAAGAGAAGGAACCCTACATCAACAAAGCTAAAGCAAGGGTCTACCAGATGACTCAGTAAGGTACGTTGCAAGCTCCTATCTGGGATATGGCAAGTTTATGTTATTATTTCCTTACTAAATTAGTTAGCCCCATTAGTCTAGATGCCTTAGAATTTGAGATCGCCCCAGGTTAAGCTCCCAGTGGTAGTTAATCACAATGGCCTTCATGACCAAGCTGCCTTGCATAGCTACGGTTTATGCCACCCATTATGTGATTAGCTATCAGTATAGCTTATGGCAGGTTTCGAGGACGAAACCTGTTGTAAGGAGGGTAGACTTGTAACATCCCGAGATTTAGGGCGCGAAAGAATTCACGAGAATTAAAAATTTTAAATAAGAAAAAGGGAAGCGGGCTTGGGCCGGGGTGTATGGGCCGAAAGGGGCAAGGGTTTGGGCCCTTATAAGACTCAAGACCAGCCTTAAACCCTCACATATTACACAATTTTCGGATTCTAGAGAGAGTCTAGAGAGAGAAAGTCCCGGTTTTCGGATTTGAGCTTCAAGGATCATTAGCAAGAGTCTCTTGAGTGTTTAGCAATGAAAAGGAAGTGATTGCAGGTAACCGATTCTCCTAGATCTGAGTTTTAGTTCGTTTTTGGGTTTTTCGGGTTTTGGGTGAGAAGGTAACGTTTTCACGGATAAAACTGAAAGATAGACATAGATTTGAGTTCCTTAATGGAAAACGAACGTTTTGAATGCAAACAGGTTCGGGATCTTGACGTGATCAGACCCGAATGAGAAAGTTAGGGTTTTTGCGAAGAACAGGTCGTGCGCACTTATCAAGTACGCACGGAGCAGGTCCTGCGTACTTACCAAGTACGCAGGAAGAGGGCACTGCGTACTTACCAAGTGCGCAGGAAGAGGAACCTGCGTACTTATCAAGTACGCAGGAAGCAGGGTCTGCGCACTTGCTAAGTGCGCAGGCATCAGGTTGGTAAAGTCAGTATAGTCGCCTAAATCAGAATGGTTAAGCCATTTAGCATTGAGTTAAGCCTGATACGTGTCAATTGTTATGATTGTTCAGATTGTGTGAGATACAGTAGACAATTGCAGCTAAGATACCAGGTGAGTTCTAATCCCCTTTTTGCCTTCTTTAGGGGTGGTGTGCATACTTAGTGTAAAGTGTTTATTACATATTTTATATTAATAAACGAAGTGAAAAGCTATGTTTTAGTTACAAGTTTAAAAGAGGCAAATGTATGTTTTGAGCAAAGTATAGCTATATTATGGCAAGCATTTACTATATTTATATACATAAACAAAGGCATGATATATGTGTTAAGCTATGTTTAGTAAAGCAAGATATATATTTTGGCAAGCGTTTACTATAATTTCATATACATAAACAAAGGCATAATATATGTGCTAGTATGTTTAGTAAAGCAAGATATATCATTTGGCAAGCGTTTACTATATTTATATACATAAACAAAGGCATGATATATGTGTTAAGCTATGTTTAGTAAAGCAAGATATATATTTTGGCAAGCGTTTACTATATTTTCATATACATAAACAAAGGCATGATATATGTGTTAAGATATATTTCAGTAAAGGCAAAGGTATTTATGGCAAGCGTTTACTATATTTTTATATACATAAACAAAGGCATAATACATGTTAAGTTATGAACAAGGCAGATAAAGTTTTATGAACAGAAAGTGAACAGTTTTCCTTCGGGAATGTGTACCAGCTGTAAAGGTCCTTGGGACAGATGTTACTTGTACAAGATGTCAGATATGGGTTCTACCCATTAGTAAGAACCTTTGGGTTCGTTAACGGTTGTACAACTGGGATGAGTGACGGCGGTTGCTCGGGAGGTCCACGCAACCTCCCACTGTTAAGCGGTATTGTCGGTTCATGGTCGTTGATCATGGGGGCATTGACCAGGGTATTGTCGGTTCATGGTCGTTGATCATGGGGGCATTGACCAGGTACTCGTCGGTTCATGGTCGTTGACCATGGGGGCGGTACAGTTATGACAAGAGAATTGACGGATAAGCGGTATTGTCGGTTCATGGTCGTTGATCATGGGGGCATTGACCAGGTACTCGTCGGTTCATGGTCGTTGACCATGGGGGCGGTACAGTAGTGACAAGGGAATTGACGGTTTAATATATATTTTTAAACTGTTTGAAAAGTAAAGTACGTAAAGTAAAGTATGTAAAGTTTAGCCTTATGGGCAGTATATATGTTTTAGTAAATCTTTTGTATAATTGATTTAAAGTAAACGTTAGAACTCACTCAGCGTTGCTGATTTTTAGTATGCACATCAGTTAAGTGTAGGTGGCAGTAGATGGAAGTGGATGCTTGGCTTGGCGAGAAGAGTTACCCGAAGATTCAGCATCTGGCATCCTGTTTATGTTTCTTTTGATTATGTTGATTAAGACAAGTTTCAGTTGTATTTGACAAGTTATGTTTAGATAAGTTATGTTTAGACATGTTATGTTTCCGCTGCGTATGTTGAGATTTAAATCCTTTCCGCTGTGATAATGTATGTCTTATGTTTAAGTGCTATGTGTTGATGAGTAAATCCAATAAGTGAGGTCTCCCGGGTTTGGGGCCTTACATGTTGGGTATCAACTATAACTTGGAGTATCCGCTTGCTCCCTTTTTTTTAAAAATGGCAATCAGTGAGATTGTGTATCTAGTTTTCTATTATCAGGCTTGAATTGTACGCTTGGAACCTTGTATGTTTTCACAAATATGCTTTAGACATGCTTTGAACATATTGAATTGTAAACCTATACTTAACTTTTGTTTGGTGTCAAAACCTATGTTACTCACCAACTACTTGTAGTTGACATTTACTCACATGTTTCAGGTGCCCCAGTTTGAGGGCACTACTTGATCACTTAGGACTTTGGACCTAGCTTTATTAAAGATTAAATTTAACTTATGTCATGTTTGAACTCTTTGTTTTCCATTTTGTATTTGTAACGGATGTTTTAATTATGATGAAATAATATTATCACTTGTTAATAGATGATCATGTGCTTATGAACAACCGCGTCAGCCCCGGCGTATAATCCGCCGCCGGCCGGGGTGTGACAGATTGGTATCAGAGCCATGGTTATAGGGAATTAGGTTATTAGACACAAATGACTTAGACTATAACCTAGGAGTCCCCAAACATGAGTTTAACTCATGTCTTTTATTAGGAACTCCACTCTATACTCATTTATACACATACTTACCTACATCTATCTACTTCTGCTTACGTGATGCAATTACATGAACTACAACATTCTAAGTACTACATGAAACTATTTGAACTACATGGATTACTTGAAACATATTCTTAGTCTATAGTCTATAACATTAGGATACCTTGGTGTAATTATCCTACATATTATATAGTGTATTACATGAATTATCTTATGTGCTATGTTACTTGATAACATACATGTTTACAAAACTACTACTCCTGTGATACCTTATTTGCTACACTATCTGATATGTTTGCACAATACATATTGGATATCACTAAATGCTATCCTAAGTATTGACATACACACCTTCATCTTTGCACATCATCACTAATCACCTATGGAAAGATTCAAACTCTTAGGCCCAATGCCTATGAAAATTTTAAAATCCCGTCAAAGTTTTGAGTTCTAAAAATTAGTAGAGAACATGTGCAATCTGGAAGGGTGAATGCATGTACTTTGGGTCTTCTGTCTCGAACCATTTACATATTCAATCGTCTCGAACCATGTCTGGCCCAAGCTCGTCTACCCCAAGGCCCAAACACTAGCTCGTCTAACTTCATGTCAAGACATGTGTTAACGTGTCGTGTCATAATTTACAAGCTCTGTGTGAGCGGTCCATGAGTGAAACTGACCTGTTATGAAAAAGTGTTAAAAATGGGTGATATGGGTCGTTTTCAAGTAGCTTAAATTAACTCATTTTTTTTCTAAAAATGGTCTAACAATGTTTTAAAGGCTGCTCAAAACATTTCTTTGAAGAATAAACGTTTTAGAGCCAAATCGAACATGCTAAAAACCCCAAAACCGATATTTTGGTAACCAAATTGTGTTATGAAAATTCCAGGAGTTTTCATGAGCTAAAAGTGTTATATAAGGTACTAGGGTATATACCCATGTATTACATGGGGGTTTTTATATAAAAATAAAAGTACAATAATTTGTAAAAAAAAAGTAAAAATAATGTGTAAAACAAAAAATAAAATTCTTTGTTTGCTTAATTAAGTAATAGTTAAATTCAAATTTTATATTATTTTTTATGAAAAATAAAAACATTTACATAATTAAATTTCAAAATTTAAACTTACTTAAAATATGGAAAATTAGAAGATTTTAATATGAAAATATATAGTGATAACATGTGGCATTTTTTGAAATCATTTATTAAAATAAGGATTTTATAAAAGACACAAAGGAAGGAAACACTAATAAAAGACTTAACCACAAGACTATGCACGAAACCGACATCGTTAACTTGCGAAAAAATTATTTTTACCATGATATTTGTATTTACACGTTTTTAATTTTTAACAAAATAATAAACATGTAAGTATGTATAAAAAATTAGTATAATGTAAATTAAGTTATATATCCATGTATTACATGAGGTTGTTTAATAGAAAAATGAAAGTCTAATAACGTGTAAAAAAATTTAAAATAATATGTAAAACAAGTAATTTTTTTTTTTTTTTCCTTAATCAAGTAATAGTTAGAATTCAAATTCTACATTATCTTTTTTGAAAAATAAAAGCATTAACATAGTCAAATTTCAAAATTCAAAATGTACTTAAAATAAGGAAAATTAAAAAATTTGGTGAGAAAAAATATGATGATAACACATGTCATTCTTTATATTATTTATTAGAATAGAGATTAAGTATTTAGGCCTTAAATAAAAGTTGTAACTTTAAAACCTTAAGCTTTGAACTTAACCGCCCAACAAGCCCTCTAATAAGCCAAAATAGTTTTAGACATAGTATTTTAAGCCAAAAACTTTATAAAAATACTTTGAATTTGCGCTAGGAATTCCGTCACAATCCCAAATATTAAAACGCATAAAATGAAACTTAAATTTTTTTCAACTCAAAATGCATATAACGAAACCTTAAAATTTAAACTCAAGCACAACCAAAACTAACTAAATTGAAAAAAGGTTAAAGAAAAAGAAATAAAGGTAAACAAAAAAAAACTAATTTTGATTGCTATATATAAAAATGATGATTAAAATAAAGTGGTCAGTAAACGGGCAACAAGCTGCGCCGCGACCCCCTTTTGGATAGCAAAACCGATCCTACTAAACACAAAGCTTTGAGTCTTAGGGGACAAAATATTACCGTGCATGACCCGTTGAACCCTATTAAGAAATTCCACTGCCTCCGGGGCCAAGAAACCAAATGTATCAAAAGCAAAAGGGATAAACACGTGTTGATTCTCTAAACAAGCTTTCTCGTGTTTAGCAACTTTGCCTGATTCCGCTTTCAACGCAGACTGGCTCGCAACAAACCCATTGTCCCTGAGCCCCACAAGAGGGGACACTCTTGTAAGGTCCACACAAGCGTGTTTCCCCCTGCCCACCCAAACACAAGAATGTCAGCTGGCCGTAGAGTAAACCTCCCTTCAAGCAGAACTGTAAGAAAGTTCACGGGGGCCTCCTTTTTGGCAGAAATCCCTGCGCGCTTAAGAACATCACATAGGACATCCCTAACCAAATCATGCCTGTATTTAAAGCCATGTAGCTCCTTACAATGGACTGCATGCTCACCAAAAGATTCCAAACAAAACCTTGCGGCAAACCGGGCAGGGTTCATCAATCAAAAACAGAGGGATCATTAGCCAGAACTTAAGGATAGTCCTGTATTCCACAGCCGACATATGTTGGCCCAACCCTTCAATGGGGATAACTGTCAGGAAATCTTAAGTCAGTGGAGCCCGAAGACATTCAAACACCGCTTTTTGACGAGGGGATAAATCAAACTTCACTTCCAAACTCTGGATAATTCTATTAAATAGGGTACTCGCCAAAACATGTTGGCTTTAGGGGGCGGTGTCTTTATTAGAGAAACCGCAAAGATTGAAATCGGAAAGGGACATGTGCAAACTAATTTAGAAAAGGAAAAAAAGGGTTAAAAAAAAGTAAGAATGGAAAAAAGGTATAAAATCGGGCATGAGGGGGTTCAAAAAGATTAGAACACGAGTAGTTGTTGGCGAAGGACAACATCTTACCAAGCTGTGCTAACCTAACTTTGGTTTATTGTTGGAATTCATTTGCTTATATCTAGAATAAAAACATGTAGCTTCATAAAAAAAAATAGATTCAACCCAAAAGGGAACCGACACATGTCCTAGTGGTCTAATCAGAAGAAGGAAATGTTCTTAAGGTTCTCTAATCATCCTTATTCTAATAAATGATTCCAAATAATGACACATATTATCACCATATTTTTTCTCACTAAAATCTTCTAATTTTCTCTATTTTAAGTAAATTTAAATTTTTAAAATTTAATTATGTTAATGTTTTTATTTTTCAAAAAAGATAATATAAAATTTGAATTCTAATTATTACTTAATTAAGGAAACAAATAATTTTATTTCTTGTTTTACACATTATTTTAAATTTTTTTACACATTATTGTACTTTCATTTTTTTATTAAATAACCCCATGTAGTACATGGGTATATAACCTAGTATACTATATAATGATTCGCAACGAAATCGGGCCAATAAAATGTGTTTTGGACTTTAAAATAGTATAACGGGCTAAACGACTCAATGGTCATTTTGTGTAAATAATTTGGTCCAAGAACCCAAGGATCATTTCAAAATTATCCAAACCATAAACTTTTAAGTAATTAAAAATGGATTTCATAACCGTTGTCTTAGTGAGACCGGCTCAACAACTATTTAACTACTTATTATTATTATTATTATTAATACATACAATCACTAACTAAGTTCAATTACCAAATTACCCTCCAATATTTTTTTGTCTTTTATGATATTTTGGTAATTTCACTTTCAGCCAAATTAACAAATTACCCTTCATTAATACATACAATCACTAACTAAGTTCAATTACCAAATTACCCTCAAATATTTTTTTGTCTTTTATGATATTTTGGTAATTTCACTTTTAGCCAAATTAACAAATTACCCTTCACTTGTATATATTACACTTTTAGCCCCTCCACTTTATAAAAATTTTGCAAAATGTCATTTTCACCCCCTTCGAGTTTCTAAAGTTTCGGGTTTAACCAAATACGTTTTTACTTTAAAAAAAACTAATTTCTTATGTTATTATTTTTATGTGCGTGTCGGTATAAATTCAAGTTCGTGTACGTTTTGACGTAAATTTTGTTGGGAAATGAGCCAGGTCAAATATATTACGTTTTCGTACTTATTTTTATGTACGTTTCGAGTTGGTCTACGTTTCGACATAAATTTACTTTGAAACGAGTCGGTCAAATATAATAATACGTTTTCATTCGACGGGTACAATCGATGTAAATTTTGTTCGGAAACGAGTCAGGTCGATTGTAGTCTATACTTTATCACGCTGCGTTTAGCGCCGCCGCAACGCGCGGCGGGTAAGAAAACAAGCTTGGACTAAAAGTTAAACATTGGACTAAGGGATTTGCATAAGCCTATATGATTACCTAAAGTTATCTTGAACTAAATATGATTAAATATCTTAATTCTAAAGTGTAGTAGCTAAGTATAATACAAACCTTGTTTAGAAACCTAAACTACAACTTTCAAACGTAGGAACTTTAACGTCAAACCCTAAAAGCTAACAATGGCACCATTATACACTACCATTTTATATAGGGGTGTAAACGAGCCGAGCCGAGCCCAAGCCTGACACTAATTGAGCTCGGCTCGTTGGATTATCCTGAAGCTCGAGCTCGGCTCGGTTCGAGCCTATAGATTTTGGATCGAGCTCGGCTTGTGGAGTGAAAAGAAAGCTCAAGATTGGCTCGGCAAGGCTCGGTTTCATTCATGACGATTAAACGAGCAAAAGCTCGGCTCGAGCTCGTTTATAGGAAGCCTTAAACGAGCCAAAGCTAAAGCTCGACTCGATTTGGGGGGGTAAATTGAATAATATATTAAATAAAATATGTAAGAAAATAATATAAAATTTTACTAGGCTCGTTAAGGCTCGCTAGCCTAAACGATCTTAGAAAGCAAAGCTCGAGCTCGGGCTCGGTAACTAAACGAGCCATATTTTAGGCTCGGGCTCGTTAAGGCTCGACTCGTTCAAGCTTTTTACCGATCCGATCTCGAGTAGCTCTCGAGCCGACTTAATTCGTATACACCCCTAATTTTATATCAAGACAATATTGAAGTAATAACCTTTCCTAAGGTTAATCGAACAATAACACATAGATGTAGGATTTCAACCAAGATTCCATAAAGTTACTAAATAAGGAACCTTCACCACAACCATATGATGAACATGTTTAAAATATTAAGATCTCTTGTAAACTCAATTAAGATAACACATAAGGAAATTTGAAAAATGATATTAGAACTCGAGCATACACAAGACCACTCATGCATTAGCATATAGGTGCATTGGAATAATGACACGCTTTTTGGGTGAAATGCATGATATTAAATTTTTTGAACATATGGTGTATTATTATTCAAGGCATTTTTGCGTATATACATTTCCCCACCTTTTATAGCACAAACATTAACTCGAGTAGAGCCGCCTAGCTATATGAGGAGTACTACTTGGGAATCCCCCACGCATGGTGACCCCTAAGATTTGGCCCATCACAATATAGGGGGTGGGTCATGGACCATAACAATAATGGGTATGGAACACGAGGAAGAACTTCCATGCATAACTAGTTGGTTATGTACCGAATGCAAGATTGGTTGCATGACTTGCTCAATATACACCTACATACATATTGTTGTTACTTGAATTTATGAGCTCCACAACTCTATGTTGACCCATAAATTTGAGAATGTATTTCAGATACCTTAACTATTAAGGCTTGGAACAACACATAGACATGAGCTTACTTAAGGATAGATGATTCTCACTAGAAGACGTATCATGTGGAATCTTAGATGATTTACCTACCGACGCCTTCAAGAGTTTTAGTCTACACCATATTGATGTAGGGTTAAATATCCCGTATATAAGTGTCGGTTTTTGTACGTTTTAATAGTTTAATTGTGTTTATCGAATCGGTTTTACGTGTGTCTTGTAGTTTGGTGTGTTACAGGTTAAATGTGCTAAAGAGCGGAAGTTTTCACCTGTAACACACCAAACTACAAGACACACATAAAATGACTCGATAAACACAATTAAACTATTAAAACATACAAAAACCGACACTTATACACGGGATATTTAACCCTACATCACATATACTATTGATTGTACTTCACAACCTTGTGGTTCACTTTGGTTTTGGACTGTAATTCGACCTAGTGTAGACTATTGACATTCAAACATGTACCTTTTTGCCGCTTTGAATTTGATATCAATCATTCCGTCTAGTCCACTTATTGGGGTGTGACAGTTGAGCGATACATATGTAATGATATATAGAAATAAACACGAGAGGAGTTGTTTTGATATTCAAAGGACATGCCTTGCTTTTATAACCGACGTGCATTGTGACCTTTTAATGATCACCCATATCCTCGGCGAGGATAATGACAAAGAATCGGTGGATTTTGACATTACAAAGATCGCCATGAGCAATGATACGTTGGGTCAATGTCATACCAAACACTAGGGCTAGACAAACAGGTAGATTTACAAAATATATAGCCATTTTGTTTACAACTCAGTGGAAGTCATATGGTCCTTCAGTACCAAAAGTATAATAAATTTAACTATAACTATGTACCACAAAGTTTACTTCATATGCCTAATACGAGGTTTTCCAAATAGCCACTTGATGCCTTTAACTCCTAACCTAGTGTCATTGTAATAGAGGTTTTAACACACCTGAAATACACGCTAAGTCAAGTCATCTTACGATGGTGAGTTCCAAGTTTAACATTTCAATTGTGATAAAAAAAACAAGTTTGTAAGCATGCCCACATGAGTTCTAAAATCTTTAGTTCTTATGCCACTTAAAGCTCCTTTTTAGTTATGGGTCACGTTAGCAAAACGTATTAACACGTATCTTTTTTATGGATAAGCTCGATGTGTAGACATATATATATATATATCTATATATATATATATATATATATATATATATATATATTCAACCACACTCTCCCTATTATATCTTCATTGTAGGTTTAGCTTATACAGCCACCAATAAATACCAGACTATGGTTCCTATGAGTGTATCATATAATATAGCCGATACCGTTTATATAAATATATAAGTTTGAATGTGCAAATCTATACTATATAATAAATAAATGTTTTTGTATGCCACGTGTCGTCACCATATTTAATCTTATCATTTTTTCTCGTCTCTCTCTCTTATTAAATGCACCCATATCTTTTAATAAATTATTAATTATACTGATAAAACATATTTATTTTAAATTATCCTTTATTATAAAAAACTTTAAAATCTAATTATATAATTTTTATTTTCAATCAAATAGTAAATGAAAGTCAAATTACATTAAATAGTAATTGACGTATTTTCGAAACCCAATTATATATTATTTTTTACATATTTTGAATTTTGTTCTCTATCCTTAGTATATGTATAGTAATACATTTTTACACCTGTAAATTACATAAATAAAATTTGAGAAATTTATGTATTAATAATTTTCACCCAGTGTGCATTACACGGGGTCTAAGCTAGTAGTTAATATACCAAAATTTTCATAAGAATAACATATGTAAATACATAACACAAGCTCGACACATAAAAACGTTTAACACTAGTATGTATCATGTTTTGTAAAGTTAATGTATTGAACAAAGTTTATCTACGTTTATTCCAGCCCAAAACAATATAAAAAGGACAAAGTCATATAAACTCACCTTAGATGAACATCTCTTGTTTTTCTAATCTCGAACTTATAACATCAAATAGGAAATCTTATTTTTCTAATGATCCTAATATTAGTTAAGAAAAGTCGTTTATGGTTTAAAAGAGAAATATGCATTAGTCGAATTCAAAGTCTAATTCGAAATCGATTCTCCATATTTAAGTTGAGCTTCAAAATCTACAAATTTAATAAACTCGAATTACAAGTTTAATCATGTTTAATCCAATCCAGTACACATAATGTTTTTACATGATATAAAAAGTTATTTTAGTTTTATAATCAATTATTTCAAGATTAAATTCAGAAATTGAACCCCTCTCTGGCAGCGTTACGCCGTACGAATATCTTGGTCGCCTTCAGGTTTTGCATCTCCGATCACTTTTCCGGCCACTTTTCAAGTCTACACACACTCTCTCTCTCTCTATATCGATACACATTCTTCAACCTAACACATCCGTTAGTCTCCATATTACATCATCGAACTCTCGAATCGCCTGCTGAGAGTCCGAGACAAGTTATTCGCACAGCAGGTTGATTTCAACGTCATCGTTATTATATTTATGAAGTTGTTTCATTAATTCGTTGTTTGCACGGAATTTGAATTCGTTTCATGTTTCTAGGGTTTTGATCTGGTAAATTCGAAAAAAAACGATAGTTTTGACGTAATTTCTCGTTCTAGGGTTTCGAAATTAGGCGTGTTCTGTTCGTTGCGAAACAGTTATACTAATCTCGAAGATTAGGTGATTTACTCGTATAGATTATGTGTAGAGATTGAAAACTGTGAGTTGAATTACATATATCACATTCATCCTTTTAGCTTGTTTCAGAAATAAGGCTCTGATCTGGTGATTATTAATTTTCTCATATCTACCGGTTTCCTAGGGTTTAGTTAAACAGTAATCTCTTGCTAGAGTTGAAATTCTGTAGGGCATGGCGTCGTACAGGCCATTCGCTCCACCGCCACCACCTCCGATACCCAATCACACTGCTCTTCCACCTCCACCCCTTGCTCCTCTGCCCCAACCTAGAGGAAATCAGTATTCTCAGAATTGGGGATATCCTAATGCGAGCTTTCAACAGGGTGGTTATGCGATGCCACCGGGAAACCCTGTTCCGAATCAACAACAGCAGTATACACCATATCCACCGCCACCGCCGCCGCCGGAGTCTACATATCCACCGCCACCACCTCCTTCCCAGCCTGCTCCACCAGGACAGATGTACTTTCCGTCTTCTCAGTATACGCAGTCGAATAACCAGCCTGTACAACCCCCTCCACCACCACCTCCTCCCTCTTCACCCCCCAGTTCTTCAGTCCCGCCGCCTCCACCGTCATCACCGCCTCCTCCTCCACCCCCTTCATCTGTCCCTACAAGTAATCAAGCCAAGGAAAGCAGACAAGATGGATATAAAAGGCCTTCTAATGACATAGAAAGTTCTAAATGGCATCATGCAGGTCCTTCTAGACAGCATTCTAAGCCTTCTAATTTACCTCCTGTGCCAGTAAGAAAATCAAATGGCCCTCCGGGCAGAGTTGAGACTGAAGAAGAAAGGAGGATGCGAAAAAAGAAAGAAATGGAGAAGCAAAAGCAAGAAGAAAAACATAGGCAACAATTGAAGGAATCTCAAAGTAAAGTCCTCCAAAAGACTCAAATTTTATCTACAGGGATCAAGCAACATGGTTCGATTACTGGGTCCCATATAGGTGATAGGAGGGCTACATCATTCTTGAGTGGTGAAAGAATAGAAAATCGGTTGAAGAAGCCAACTACCTTTCTTTGCAAGCTGAAGTGAGTATGTCATGTTACCAAGTTATTATTTTTCATTCTAATTGTGTTCTTTATACATCTCCTATTATTTTAATTTATTGTGAAATATTGTTGAATTGTGCTAGTATATTGATTTTATATAATGAGTTCTTTAAAAAAAAAATATTGGACTTATATGGTTCTGAGTGTTCTTTTACATTTGTGGTTTTTTGAAGATTTCGGGACGAGTTACCAGATACAACATCTCAACCAAAGCTTCTGTCTATAAGGAGAGATAAAGATCGGTATGCATTTGGACTTTTGGTATATTTGTTTTTGTCATGGTAATGTGTTTTAGCTTTTAATTTATCTTTCAAATATGTGTTCACAACTATGAAAGCTTGAATCATGTATCTGTACAGAACTCTACCATCTAAGCATGCTGGTTGCATTATTGTATAGATACTAAAAGTAATGTGTGTGAACCTATCAGAACTAAGAAACACAACACTACTCACAAATAAGGCACTATAAAAGATAAGTAATTTCCTGTTGGTACTATTTATAAATATTAGTGCGTGAATTAATAGATTTTTAGTTCTCTTGTCTCACTTCTATTCGAGAAACAAATTTGAGCTATATGCATGTAAAATGACTGTCTAGATGCCAAATCATAAAATTTTTCCAGCCCATTCATGTTATATAGTAATGGGAAGTCCAAATTAAACAGTTTGTTTAGCCAATTTGATTCATTATTTGGTGATAGGCAATGAATTTTGTGTGGTCGTTGGTCAAATATTTCAAGCATTAGGTTTCCTGTTTCAATATGTTGGACTAGATGATTTAGTCCAGGTTTAAATACATTCATAGTAATCCTCAAGTTGTGATGGAGCAACTGCACTACTACTTTGAATAGGCAAACATTAAGCTTTCTTTAGTCACATATTTACAAGAATGCATTATTGCTACATGAAGTATTGTTACTTCTATTATGGAACATTTATGGCTTTGTATATTACCCAAGCAGTTATTTTGACAAAGATATATCTGTAAGATGTATTTAACATCTTTTTGAAGGAATGAAAGGGAAGTTCCTGGATCTATAGTTCAATGCTTATGTTTCCTTGTGGTCTGTTGGTTCTCTTATTCTAGAAAGTTTTATACATATTGAGTTTATGATTGATTAACAGAAACCAATGTGCATAAATTCTTTCCAAATCACAGAAAAATTATTAAACGTAAATGAGTGAAACCAGCAGGAAACAAGAGTTAAAGCAGATTTGTTTCTCAACTGATTTTACATTTTCTCCACACTTTGAATTGCTCCGGTCACTTTTTATTTACCCTAACAGAAGTATCACAGTAGCACTACTTACTACTAACTAAATACATTTTTTAACTACACTGTGAATTGACAAAACTATTCTTCTAACTCAACTTGGATTCAAGTCACATATCTCCAATATTTGAGTATATATTTTGGATAATGTTTAACTACACTGTTATTAGACTCATTTTATGATCCTTCATGGGTCTCTATAACTTTAAAGTTTAATCTGTCTCCATTATTTGATTATATATTTTAAATGACCAAGTTCATTGCAGTAGTTTAACTTTTTAATTATTACTGCTACACTAGTAAAATCAATTTATAAATGTTATATTCTTATCTTGGAAAATTCACTTACAGATATTACAATAGAAAAACCTACAATGTTTGGTTTATATATTGAAAACTCAGTAGATCTTTTATGTAATTCACTACAACATAGTCGCAAGATCTTTTTTTATGGTACAATCATAGTTAGGTAACTATTGCTCATTTAATACTTTTGAAGTAAATGATAAGCCCAAGTAATTTCCATTTGTAACACTTGTAATTTGTGGTTGCATTTTTAATGAAATCTTACAACTAATTTTTGCAGAGCTGCTAAATACGCCATCACTTCACTGGAAAAGGTTCATAAGCCTCAATTGCATGTTGAGCCTGACCTTGGGATACCACTTGACCTACTTGATCTCAGTGTATACAAGTAATAGCTCACTCCATAACCTTTGTTCTTTTTTATTTATTTAAAAAGATAGTTTTTTGGGAGGTCTTTTGCTATTTTTTTAATAAATCTAATTTTCGTATTTTAATCATCTCTTAGCTTTTTGTTTCATATATTTCTTACTTTAGTTTTTAAAAATATGGATTTTCTATAGGGAAAAGAAAGTAGGATATTATGAAAGAAAGAAAACAAGAAAAGTATATTATTGTAAAATGGGTGGAATAAAAAACTAAAAGTTCATTAATAATAACTGTCATTTATAAATGGTTTCTTATGAACATTAAATGCTGTTTAACATGTGTCCTTAGGGAACTAATCCTTACAACTTCTTTCCTTTATAAACTAGTGCTCCCAAGGATGAAATACTACATATTGATCCTGAAGACCACATGCTGTTGCAAGAGGATATTAGTTCGACCCCAATAAAAAAAGATGGACTAAAGAGAAAAGAACGCCCTACAGATAAAGGGATGTCTTGGTTGGTCAAAACACAATACATATCTCCTATTAGCACAGATGCTACAAGACAGGTGAACTTAAGATTATGTCTTAAAAAGTCTTGTTTACGTATTACTAGCGGTGCCAATCTTGACTCGCGTATATACAAATGGTTCAATTCGGGTTATTTTTTGCTTATCTAGTGATTATGAATGAGACCAAAGTATTCGTTTTTTTTTATTCCGAACTATCCATCAGCCGTATATTGAAATTTTGAAACTACTTTATAGGCCACCGAAATATGTATGTGGTTTCATTTATACCAGTTCTGGCAAAAACATGGCGGATAGCAAAAATTCCCTTAACTTTTGAAAAAAACAACAATTTTAACCTAGACCATGTCATCTCATCAAAGTGTCGAAAGGGTTAAGTAAAAGATTTAACAAAACTAGAAGGGTTGAGTGGGTCAAACAGGTTGAGAGTCATTTCAAAACATTAAATGCATAATAAATCCTTACTAAAAAATGCTGAGATTGTTATTGTTAATAATGTAGTTTTTTAATCACATTGAACACATTATTCATATTTTTGTAGTTTTATTAAATCACTGTAGTAAATAAATTTGAGATCACTACTGTAAAAATATGGTTTCATATTTAAAACATTAACTGTATTTTTTTGGAACAGAACCAAAAAGTGCTTGCAGCCTCGTTACTAAGAAATGCCTGTTCTGACACGTTACTCAACCCACCCTACCCATTTTACTGCAAATATGAGTTTGTTTATTTGATCAAGTCATATTTTTTCAATGCAATTTGCAGTCGTTGACTGAAAAACAAGCAAAAGATCTACGGGAAAAACGTGGGAACGCCATACTGGACAACCTCAATAGTAGGTATAGAATGCTATAATGCCCTTTTCCTTCTCTATACAAGAAAGTGCAGGCTTTTTTTCATCATTTGACATTTTTTACTTGTGATACTTTTATTTAATCAGGGAAAGGAAAATCAAGGACATTAAGGCGTCATTCGGGGCTTGCAAATCACGCCCTGTTCATGCAACCAACAAAAAACTGCAACCTGTTGAGATTTTGCCATTATTTCCCGATTTTGAACGGTATTTACGGAACGTTGTCTATTAAGTTACCCTTCTAATTTTTTGTAAGGCCTGATAAAACTAGCAAAAATAATAAATAACGAATAATAACTGATTTTTGGGAGGTCAATGAGCTTTCCCATTTGTTAGATACCGTAAATTTTGGTGATCGTAAATACATGATTGGTATGCGGTAAGTTTCAAATGCTAAGGGCAACTAGAGCACACATAAGCACATGAAAGTGTTGGTACATGTTTTCAAATGATTCAGTTGACATTTGGTTTGCGGTTAGGAGTGGATATGGGTATGGGTTTGATAGCAGGGTAGAATTTTGAAGGTATGGATGAGCCATAAGTTAATGGATTCTTGATTTTGAAACCATACGGTCAAATTGAACATCTTCTATTTTCCCATTCCCGTAACCCTCAATACAGACCCCCTTACTGTAACTGGACTAACTATTTCTATATTTAGGTTATGTAAACAACAGGCATTTTATTCTAAACTTGTTGGGTTTGGCTAAATATAACCAATAAATTTCCGAATTTGGCTATTATATGACGTTTGCAGGTGGGATGATCAATTTGTTGTTGCCACCTTTGATGGACCTCCTACTGTTGATTCAGAAAGCTACAATAAAATGGATAAATCTGTTAGAGATGCCCATGAATCACAGGTATGATTTTTGTGCATATTTTGTGAAATATTATTTGTAATTATCAGGCATACAAATAACTAGCTCCGTAGGTTTGCTTTTAAAGGTATTCAGACTATGTGGGTGTTTGAGATTGCTTAATTAAAACTGCTTATCTACTTATTGCATTTTGAAATAACTAGTTTGGAATAAGCAACTCTTAACTGCTTTATTCAGAAGGGCTATATGAAAAAAAATGTAGCAATGAACTTCTACTGATGTTCCATCTGAGTCATTAAAGTTTTTTTTTGGATATAATTCTGGACCTAAACGCCTCAGAGCGCCTCACGCTTTTTAAAACCTAGGTCAAACGGGTCGAAGTCCCGCAAAGTAAATTTTCAGTATAAAACCTGTTATATCATCTTATTCAAAAGTTCCATTATTATTGAAACAATATATATTTTGTAATCATTTTTACCACAAAACTTGGTTAAAAAAAAATTAAAATTTGTGACAAATAGTGTTTTGGGTTGACCCAACCTGTACCAAAAAACTACCTGTTTTGACCCGTTCCAAAAAAATATTCCTTTTACCTCTAGTGGGTCAAACTTGGTGAAATCAAAATAATTAGCTTAAAAGGAAATGTGCTAAACATCCAAAGGTCACTCGTAGTATATTTTTAATGCATAGATCTTCCTACTTTATCTTATTAAAAAATTAGATTATATTATTGTAATAACTTTGTACTCACGGCTTGTTCTAAAAAAAACTAAAATTTTGGACAAAAAGTGTTTTGGGTTAAGCCAACACGTACCAAAAAAACTACCCATTCCTACCTGCATGCCTGTACCAAAATTTATCTGCTTTGACCTGTCGCTTAATCTGCTCATTTTTCCAACGGTGCTCTTGTGAATACACTATGAATTTATACTGTAAAGGTTTATGAGAAGGTAAATGAAGACTTCTTAATTGAACTAAGAAGATTCATCTTAGAAAAATCTTTATGCTTCTATGCAATAATGCAATATCCTTCGTTTAGAGAAGTAAATATAAATGTCAATTTTGATCATACATCAAAGGGCACATGTCAAAAAAGCCCTATGGACTTTTGCTGAATTCACACACAAGTCCCTGGACTTTTGTTTTTACGTGATTGTATTCTTAAACTTATAAAAACTCAACGAAGAAATCCTCAGACTTTGTTTTTAACAACTGATTTTTTTTATTTTTATTTTTTGCATTATTAAGTCCCTAAACTTGTAAAAACTGGACAGACATGTGTTTTTTTCATGATCAAGTTACTAACTGTATAAAAACTTTAAAGGACCTTTTTGTAGAGTTTTTACAATCATGCAAAAATAAACTCCGACGACCTATGTCTAAATTCAGCAGAAATCCATAAGATTTTTTTTCAACATCTGGCCTACATTATAAGTAATCTGACCGCACTTCAAATCAATCCAGTTGATCAATTCAATTGCTTGTATGGTTGTCCTGAATTTTGACTTTATTCTTCATTACAGGCTGTTATGAAAAGCTTTGTTGCAAGCACCTCTGACTCAGCTAAACCTGACAAGTTTTTGGCCTACATGGTTCCTTCTGTTGGTGAGGTAATACTCGCCTTAAAGATTTTCCTATGGTGAGAAGTGAGAGTAGGGGTTACACATTGGGCGGGTTGTGTAACAGGTCAAAACCACCTGGTCAACCTACAAGCTCTTTATTACATATACTATATTATTATTTATTAGAGTACTTATCTAATTTCTTTATAATAAACCAATTTAGGAGGTTTTTACGTTTCAACAACTTTTTGGGCTACCTTTGACTGCATTTCAACTAATTTTTTAAATTTACCCATCTGTGACCCGTAGAGAAAAAAAAAAATATAACCCGAAGGTATTGTGGTATTTGTATTTAAACTTTTTCTTCCAAAAACTATAATTGTATCTGACCTTTATACTTTTAGGGCCATCTCTAACTGAGAATTATCGAGATGCTTCTGTTTTAGTTTCAGCAAATCCATGTTCTGAAACTTGTGGCTATCATTTCCAATTTCTTTTATTTATTGTAATTTGTTATTCGGTCGCTCTAATACCTGCAGTTGGTTTTCTGTTGTTTTTCCAGCTGTCAAAGGATATTTATGATGAAAACGAAGATATTTCTTACACGTGGGTTCGTGAATATCACTGGGATGTACGTTCTGAATATGTTTGTAAATTTTTTGAATTCCAGGGTTATATGTGTGCGTATAATGGTGTGTATATGAATGCTTCTTGTTTTAAAACAGGTACGGGGTGAGGACGCAGATGATCCTACAAATTTCCTTGTGGTATTTGGTGAATCAGAGGCTCGTTACATGGTAACAGAAAAAAAATAGATTTGGGTTGATTCACTACTTTGTAGAGGTGGAAAAAATGGATGGTTTGGGAAACGGATCAAAATTAGTAACTCTTTGGTACATGTCAAAAGGGGCTGGGTCGGGTCGACCCAGAACACTTTTTGTCCAATTTTCATAAATAACTTATGTGTTAGATATGATTAAAGAATATTTTATTACAATTATATTCTAAATTTTTAGTAGACTGATTTAGTATGTTGTATCTTAAAAAAGGTACTTTGGACAACTTTAATTCAGTTCGACTAAAACGGGTAAATGTTTGGTTCTGGTCGAAAAGGGTCCGGTTGGGTGACTCGAAACACCTTTTCCTAGTTTTCGGAAAAGTAAAGCCATTTTTGTTAAATATGCTTCAGAAAACATATTAATATAATAATATTCTGAATTTTTTTGATAAATTAGTAGGTTGTATGCATTTTTGGGGGACTTTTGACCTGTTTGATCCGTTCACCTCTTAGCTAAACTTTTTTATTTTACCAGTTTGACTAGATCAAACATAACGCCAATCAACACATTCATAAGTAAATAGGTTAATATTGTCATCTGTACTCAATTATAACATTCTTTCTTGTATAGAAATATCCTTGCTCATTTTCATTATTTATTCAGCCTCTGCCAACGAAGCTCATGCTTAGGAAAAAAAGAGCTCGAGAAGGAAAAACAACCGATGAGGTTGAACATTTCCCTGTTCCTGCAAGTATCACAGTGAGGCAAAGATCACGCGTTTCAGTTGATATGAAGGAACCCGAGGTACTTACCTTTTTCTGTTTTCCTCCTTGATTTATTTTACAAAATTTCTCCTTCAAGATAACATTCATCAAGCTCGGTGGTAAAATGTGAGGGTCGGGCGGGCTGGGTAACGAGCTCACTTCAGATATGGTCAGTGTCTGGCGGGTTGGACCGCTTTCTATCTCTTCGACCCATTTGATCCTCGTCCTTTAAGTTATTCTTTTATGTTAAGAGATAGAACACAACTCGAATAAACCCGTTCATAAGTAATCATTGTTTTCTCATCTTTGATAAATTATTACATGGGAAATTCTTGCAGGAGAGTTATGCTGGTTTAAAGGGGAGAAATTCAAACCCTAGGCATCATGGTAGAATGGACATGGATGATGATGCCAATCGGCATCATCATAATGACATGGATGATGCCGATATGGGCCAATCAAGCGGGGGTGAGTATGATTTATCTGATTAACATCTTCAAGGGTAGTTATGGAAATAAAGAAAGCTAAAGTAGCTCCAAAACTGGAATGAGAAAACAGAATATGCAAAATCTGCAGTGTGAGGTAATTCTTTATTTTTCTTCACTTCATCTGTTATCATCTCTTGTCCCCATTTTACTGTTTGCCTTTCATTATAACACGCGGTTATGTTAAGAACATATAGATTATGTATTGCAAGTTTTAACAAATTTCTGTACACAAGTGTTTATTGTTAAAGAAATCCCAAGTTTTTGGTTCTGCTTACATAAAATCTAAGTGCGTTATATTATTGATTTCAAGTTTTAAAATGATCTATTTTTCGAACTCCGCTCCCAGAAACTGAAATGATCAAATTAACTCCGTCATCCTACGTCTTGGTAGATGCGTAGGTTTAAAAAGTGCGCCCGAGGCTCAAGGCGCCGTCTGGCGAGTTGATCGGAGCTTCTGACTACATGGGTAGATTTTATGCTTCTTTAGGGTGTATACATACAGCTCTTTAGGTTGTGGACAGAGGTTTTACCATCTAAATTTTGGGTGTTTAAGGATTAACTTTCAACACATTATAGAAAATTTTATCTAGAGTTAAATTATAAATTTTACATAAAATTATAAATACCTATCCACTTGTGTATGTGATGTATAAGCTTTCGCCTCAGCGATGTATAAGCCTTAGCCTCAGCTCTTCGGTTCGGGCTGGGTTGTTAGGATCAAACACACACACAAACTAAAGCAATAAATGACACGAGAGATTTGGTCATGGTTCGGTCAAGGGGCAACGTCCCTGACGGTTAAGTTGTGTATCCGGAGTAACTTGTTCATTAGGAATAGTTTTAATTATTCGGAGTAGATCTGGTTATCCAGAGTAAATTGAAACAACTAACTTTCAAACGGTTGAATGTTGTGACGGATTCAAACCAGCTACCCTGTATTAGAAGTCAATTTGGTTAGTCTAAAACACATGAAAATCCTAATAGATTTAACACATTTGTCCTTGAAATATCCGACTGAATATTCGTATATACCATGAAAATAATTAAATCTGAAAGTGTACACTCAACATACAAGAGGTTCAAAGTTCGAACTGGAACTTTACAATATTTTTTTATTGGTCGTTCGGCTATTAAAACTGGTATATATTATTTATATCCAATTCAACGAAATAAGTCCAAGGCAAAGGCAAAACTGCTTCTTCTTTTTATTATTTGATATTTTTTTTTTCCAAAGTTCGTTTAAATAATATAGTATACATACGAAATTTTAATAACTTAAATGAAAAAGGATAAATGATCACTAGATATATTATTCGGGATTTGCTAGAAATATGTAACATCCTATATGCTTATTACACTCCATGTTATATGCATACAAGTACACGGGCATATAAATAGGCATATACTGACGTAAAAACATATTTATATGCGTATACATACGCGAGTGACTGATAACTAACTGACAATACAGGAAAATGGACATTCGCTAAAAATAAAGTATGCTTAGCATGATTAATATTATTCTTGTTTTTATTTTTTGATTATCAAAGGTATTTTGATCATTTTAAAAATATTTAACATAAAAGTTTAGAAGTCTAAAGTTAATTGAAACAAAAATAGAAGTAATTAACTGAAAAAGTCAAATTAAAACTAATGGTTTTAATTAGTTAATTTGATCAAACCGTATTTTAGTTATTCACAAAGGTCCCTTCATCCCGGAACAAAATAGGATATTAACCTCCTGTTGGGCAATTTGGAAGGCGAGAAATCAAATAATATTGTCAAACATAAACATTTCGATAAAAAGATTGATTGGAGAGACATTGGGTTTTCTCTAGACAGATCCTTGGAAGGCTAGATTGGTTAAGAGTTTAATTTTAAAATCATAACCTAATTGTTTCTTTTTGATTTTCGTTTTTCTAAAGCATCTTACTAGTTGTTTTTTAATCAAATCTCTTGTTACCGTTAAAAATAACTCTTTCTTATAGTTAAAATTTATCAGAACTAGAAATTTTGCTCCGCGCTTCGTGGCGGGAGACTAACCTTAAACGGTTGAGGCGGTGTAATTAACGTGGCTAAGTAAAAAAGATACGTTGTTAAATTCATAAAAGAAATGTATGAAGTTACGGCGACTCGGCTGTGGAGATTGAAACATATATAAAATAAAGTTATATAACGGTATCGATGTTTTTCAATCGGTGTCAGTCTTATTTTTCACGGTACTCGCGTGTTATGACGGGATGATAAGATTAAAAGAAACGTATGAAGTTACGATGGGTCGATTATGGAGATTAAACATATAAAAAAACATTATCATGTCCCAAACAATATAATATAAGAATTTAAAAAAGTAATTTAATAGAAAAGTTATAAGAAAAATGTCCCAAACATTATGGTATAAGAAAAATCAACGCCCTCGACGACGTTTTAAACGCATACGATGGTGACATTGACGTGGTGAAGTGCGTAAAGAGAAACACATAAAGTTGGAATAAAAATAAAAATAAAAATATTGTGTAAAGAGAAACGCTACATAATTAAAAAAAAGTAAAAAAAAATGTTAAAAAAAACAACTAACCGGAGAACGGGAGGGTACGTGGGTTGTGGACCACGAGACCCGTGTATTTTTATTTTATCCAATAGATTAATATATATAATAAATTTAAAGTATGAAGATCAATCATCAAATAAAAGTTGGATGTTGAAGTGTCATGTGCTGTGATTGGAGTAAATTTATGTGACCGTCCGTCCCTAATAACAAATCAAATGGATCATGTGTGAGTAAAATCCATTTCAAAATGTAGTGTTGATTTAGGGCCCACAATCCTTAGTTTATGGATATGAATTAAATGTTTGTAGAATTATTTTGTTTTTCTCTCTTTCAGGTTCGTAAGTAAATTCTGTGATCTATATGAATATCAATCACATGTTATTTTATTTTCAAGGAATGATCGATCGTCAATTATTTAAAGTTTAATTCTAAATTTGAAATTTCTGACAAAGCATCTAAAAAATAGATCGGCCGGCCTGCTCTTTATTAGTTGGGTATAATCATAAATATTGTTATGTATAATAAAAATGTTGACTTCGATATACTCATTTAATTAAACAAGTTGTGTTTGGGTTATTGAAATATAATTCTTTAATTCATGCGCATGAGTCGTGTTTGACTTGCACGATTTTTAACGTGTGCTAGTTAAAGTTAATGTTTTGGTATTATAAATATATATAGATCGCATTCAGATTCATCCACCAACCATTTGATCCAGAACCTGTCAACCTGACACCACTGCTATTCATAGGATTAGTTTTGGAATGATTTAAAACGTGTTTCTTCACTTCTTTATACCATAATGTTATTAGTGATAGTTTAGGGACTCAAGTATAATATGTCTCTCTATATTTGTAACCCCTAATCAACAACAATCAATACAATATAAATATTTGCGGTTTGTCTTGGTATCAAGGGCGGACCTAGCCTTAGGCTAGGGTAGCCCCCGCTACCCCACAACTTTTACGCGCAGTGCAATTTTTTATTTTTTTTACGGTTTTATGTATCCGGTTACCCCTTACGTTACCCCTGAGCAAAAATTACGTTACCCCTCAAACTTTTTTAAAAGCTCAACACTTCATAAAAAGTCCAAAATTTTATAAAAAACCTAATACTTTATAAAAAGTCCCAATATTTTATTAAAGGTTTTGAGGTATTGGGTTTTAATAAAACATTTGGGCTTTAGCCAGCCCAAATGTTTTACTAAAACCCACTACCTCAAAGTCTCAATTCTCAAACCTAGCTTACCCAAACGGTCGGCCAAGAATGAAAACAGAGAGCGGGAACTGTGAGAGGTTGAGACCGACCAGTCGCTCGACCTGAGACCACAGGCCGGTGCCGCTTCCGCCTCGCCAGTCGCATGTTATCGTCAAAAAAATTTTGTTTACATGAAAGTACGGTAAAAAAAAATTTGTTTCATAAAATAAAAGTATGGTAAAAAAAATGTCTCATTTACATGAAAGTACGGTAAAAAAAAAATCGCTACCCCTGAACTTTTGTTCTACATCCGCCACGTTGGTATCAAGAGAGCTCATAAGTCACAGCCATCATCGGAAACAGCCACCAGTTCAAGTCAGAACCGGTTAGCCACCATCACAAACACAACACCTCAACCAACCCTTCCGCCGCATCTCAACCATCGCTTCCGTTCTTTCTTTTCGACTGGTTTTTATAAAGAAAATCTTAAAATTGTGTGTTATGGCGTGACACATTTTTATTGGTATGCGCCCTTTGGTGCACAAGACTGGATGTTGTACGCCAGCGTGTACATGTAAACGTGGCACCTTCTAATTGGTTGGTGTGGCGCGCAAGTATGAAGTATGAATGTTATGCGTTTCTTGACGCACAAGTATGCATAAACAATTGAAAATATTTCTTTAACTATTATACAACCGAAAAATTCACTCTCTCTAAACACACTCACTTCTATAAATAGCAACTAGATGCTTTTATTGCAAGTGTGTGATATGGAAGATAACTTGTTTAGGGAAATAAGAGTTACCCAACAGATAGTTTGCAATGGGGTGAACTTTCCAAAAAAATAGCAACTCCAAACCCTTGCAAACTTTCTAATATTATAGAATCCATCAAGGCATCTCATTCTTGGCTACAACTTCAACTTCACCAAACTGGTGCTATCCTCTTCAGGGGCTTTCCTGTAATTTGCGCGTCTGACTTCAACGACGACGTTGAAGCTTTTGGATTCGATCACATTCCGTACGTTGGAGGATCCGCTATCCGTAAACATGTCATCGGAAATGTCTTCAGGGCTAATGAGTCTCCACTTGATCAGAAAATCCCCTTCCATTATAAGATGGCTCTGGTTCTTCACTATCTTCTTCTTTTCATTTTTTTATATAATTTATTTTTGTGAGTTTACTCGTTTAATTAAATTGTGAATGAGTTTTTATCAAATTTTTCCTGATCATAAACATTTTGTAAGGAAAAATTTAATAGAGAACCAATTGAACCAAAGAGTTGTAGAATGATTGATTGTTATTATTGTAGAAGTGATTACATAGAGAATATATAGAGTACATGAGACTCTTCATATTACCTAACATTAATTGTCTAATATTCCTCCGCAAACTAAGCTCGGGAGAGATTTAGGTTGAAAATAAAAAACATAAAACGTAAATGATAGTTGGTATTCGTCTTCCCGCCATGCTTTCGCCCATCACTCACACCGTTTCTTTTTATTTGTTTAAGACCTTGCAAGCCAATCAACCCTTTTTTTGTGTTTTGAAACACCGGAGACTTCAATTCCATGGGGTTTGTTCCCATATTCTTCTCCTCCACCATGTGACACATTGGTCATAGTATGAGTGCAACCCTCGCAAACACGGAACATAAAGCATATTAGCTTTCGCGAGGTGCAAGTCGTTGGATTTTTACGCACAAGGGTGCGCTGCCGTTGTTTGGCGGAGCCGGTGTTGTATTGTGGCGGCAATCGAATTGAAGAGGGCGGCGGCTGCCTGTGGTGGCAGCGGCAGATCTTCAGATCTAGGGGGGTTTTTTTTTGTGGCGGCGTGTTGGTGGGGTTGACAACAGTGGTGTTGTAATTTGCTGCGAGCTGCGGTACAGATAGTAGAAGAAGAGAAGACCGGCATCGATTTTGTGGTGTGTTGGTGGTGGGTAGGGCGGCGGCGGCGGGCGGCCGCCCTTCCGGTGAGTTTTCAGGTCAGTGAGCTACAAGGCTCTGATACCAAATTGAATCAAAGAGTTGTAGAATGATTGATTGTTATTATTGTAGAAGTAATTACATAGAGAATATATAAAGTACATGAGACTCTTCATATTACCTAACATTAATTGTCTAATAGAACCATAAATAAACAACCAAAAAGAGACCAATATCAAACATTCATTTATGTGTATTTATCTAAGATTATAATTAAAAATTTAAAATATATTATTGTTGTGTGATATATTTGAATTGATATATGTCATATGTAAATAAATTCACATGCATTTATGTAGATTGATTATTATTCTCTAACCTATACATCTGTACGAAACTTGTTAGTGGAAGAAAGAGGAGACATAGTAGAGAAAATTAATTAATTAGAAAGAAAATTAAGTTAATATTTTACGGTTAGACTGTGTTAAACCCTCACCGCACCATGCGGTGAGGTTGCTATGGATCGGAAGTGGATTGAAGCAACACCGCCCCCCCATTGCGGTGAGTAGAGGTGTACAAACTGGATTTTTTGGCCAAACCGATTCGGGTTGCAAACGGAGTCGGTTTGGTCAAACGTGGTCAACACCGGGTTGAGATCCAAACCGGTTCGGGCCCAAACCGGTTTAAGGAGGGGACGGACTCGAACCTATTCGATGCGGTTTGGGTCGGGCCGAAACCGGGTTGAGGCCATACCTGCTCGGATTGCAAACCAATTTTTATTTTTAGTTTCAATTTAACTAATAAAACACAAATACAACTTCGAATACATAGTCGTCAATACTCGTAATAAAATATTAATAAACTTTGATACGCTATGGTCAAAAAAATTTGATGCTATGGGCAAAATGTCAAAATACTAATAAACTTTCATACGCTATCAGAAAACTAGTAAAAATAATAATAATAATAATAATACAATAAAAACGGTCAAAAAATCCCCCAAATGCTAGTTTTAACGGCCATATAACAACTCTTTTTTTAACGTTGGGAACCGGTTTCACACCTACAAACTGCAGCAGATCAGGTTAAGAACCGTCTCCATCATACAAACCGACTCGGGTTAGGTCCCAAACCGGTGTCCAAAAAAAATATACAACCCTAATCTAAACCTACAGGTTGGGTCGGTTTCAAGATCGGGTCGATTCAAACCCGTTTCGTTATACCATCGGGCCGAGTTTGAAAATGGTTTGACGGGCCTAAACCCGTTTTTTTGTACACCTCTAGCGGTGAGTGTGGTCAACGGCGAGATGCGGCACTGCGGTGAGTGCTGCCGCTACACCACACCCCTCCTGCGGTGATGTGCAGCGCTCCCCGTAAGGTATAGTGGGGGTATAACACAAAGCCTTATAATCATTTAATTTTGAAAAATAAATAAATGATTTACATTGGTTCTCGAAATTATATGTATATATATACATACATATATTTTTGTTAATATACGAAGTGCTTAGATCTAAAGGACCATGTTTTTCTTGGTTTCCATCCAAGCTATTCTTCTTTGTGAAGAAGAACCGCTTAGCGAAGGTGAAACTCCGTCCGATACATGTCATATATGATAAGATGAAGGAAAGAAGCCCAATATTTGTCCAACAGTTGGGTTGACCTCTAACCGAGTGCTTGCTTGGTGAAGAGGATGACCTTTACATCCCTGTCGGTCTTGGGTGGAAGTCCAAATTATCAACCTCCGATAAGCATATTGCTGAAGAGAGGTACATTTGTCTGTGAATTCCGCCTTTTTATCCATAAAAATAGTTGTTCAATATTTCAGCATTTTGGGCCAACATGTCATGCTCCGGAGTCCGGACCAAACAAAAATTTTCAGTGTTCTTATCTGACCCGTCCATTTTGCCACCTCTTATTGTATGGTCTAATCATTTTAGTTTAAGTTTGGTCATTCACTATTAGCTTTCAGTTCTAATAATCACAGGGCTGCTATGGCGGGAGCAACACTAATGGATGTAAGGTGGTCAATACTGTTAATTTATACGTGTTTGGCCGATTTTTCGCTCAATAGTGTTAATTTATGAGTATTCGGCCGAAAATTTTATAGTTCCGGGTCGCTGCGTTTTTCTTCAAGCTTCACCACTGCCCATTTACATATGACTGGGTTAAGATGTTGTCAAATAATTTTTTGTACCGTCATATGGGTGGAATGAGATGAAAGTTATAGAAACTATTTTTAATGCAACAATTTAGACCAGAACCGCGGAACACATTGTTCACAAAGTCCAGTTTTAATTCATACAAGCCGAGACCTAATCAAATAAAATCCAGATTGTTATTGTAGTAACCTTTAGTAATTACTACTATAAAAAAAAGATGCAAAAAAAGCATATGCGGGTCAACCCCACCCGACAAACGGACCAATATGTTTCTCTAGACAGTAGAGTAAAAACCGGAACATGGTCTAGGAATCGAATTCGACAATACGAGGCCAAAGTTGAGCTGGACCCCATAAAATAATAACGAAAAGCAACGAAATAAAAAGATTATTAAAAAAATAATGTATAAAGCCTAGGAAGTCCTATTAACACTCGGAGAACAATCTATAACTATACACACACTTATACAGGTCGGTTCTAGCAGCATAGTGGTAAAATCTGGGAAAACTCGAGTAATAGAATAGATCCGCTTGAACGAATAATATTTCTTTTAAAAAAAGATGGGATTAAATTAGCAAAAAACATTATCTACCTTGAACAAGACCACTGAATACCTGGCTATTTCCAGCAAGAGTAGCTTCCCATTCCACAGATGACAAAAGAATATGTGAAAGTGAAATAACGACTTGTTTCATGTCCGGTCTCAAGATCGGGTCATCCTCTACACATTGCTTTGCCAGCGTGGCCATCTACAAATCAGTCAAAATGAAAAATATATTAAGTTTTTTAAAAATATATATATTTGCTCTCTATTCTCATGATTTACCAACAGTAGCAGAGCAAGAAAATCTATGCAAGTTGATTATAATTTTATTCAACGAGGGTAAGGATTCTTCAATTTATGATTTCATACTAAAACATTCAATGCTTCTACTAACTACCAAAACTGAACGGGTCAAAACATGTCATTTTGTTACGAGTCGGGTCAGGCTGACTCGGTTACCCAAAACAATTTTGCCCAACGCTTTATTAATAATTTAGTGTCAAATATGATTACAAAATTTGTATAACTAATCTATTTTTTAGTAGAACTTTTTAGGAGCTTTTATGCATTAAAAATACACTTTGGGGAACTTTAGACATGTTCAGCCCATTTCCTTTTTGAGCAATTTTTTTAATTTTATTTTACCTGTTAGAGATAAAACATAACCTAAATCCACCCGTTCATAAGTAAATGGGTCGAAATTTCCACCTGTTACTCATTACCCATTGGGTTCATACCCGCAAGTATCAGGTTTATCCATTTATGGTCTTATGTGATCAAAAGTTACATGTTGGGATGTCTGTTACCTAAAGCCCGATCTCAAACTCACCTCAAATTTTGACTTGAAATATCACATACGAA
The DNA here is from genome assembly GCA_023525975.1 of Smallanthus sonchifolius. NCBI lineage: Eukaryota > Viridiplantae > Streptophyta > Magnoliopsida > Asterales > Asteraceae > Smallanthus > Smallanthus sonchifolius. Next base: position 85,142,881 of record CM042034.1, on the reverse strand, counting down.
AGTACACTTTTAATAATTGTAATAATTTCAAATTTCTAACAAGTAACAAACTTGACATACTATTATACTTTTTAAGATTATATAATATATAAATATTATCCGGTTCCGATGCAGGTAAACAGTTCGGGTAATCGGGCGGGTATCACCTAATACTATATCCATCCCAAATCCGGGAATTCTTTTTAAAACTAATCCCATACTCGCCAACCGTTCTGAGTGACATGCATTTTCCCTGTCAAATTCGGGTTCTTTTGCAATCCTTAGACATGCCAGAAAGATTTTCAGAACAAAAAAGTTGTTTGGTTTTTCTTGTCAGGCATAAATGTGTAACCAGCCAATCATGCATTCGTAAATGATATAACAATGCTCAAAAGATGAAACAAAGTAGTACCTTGAAAACACAGTCGAGGGGATATAAATCCATCAAATTTGGATCGATATGATCTTTTAAGTTTGACGTAACGACGGACTCCGGTGCATTTTTAAGAGCTGCCATCATCTGCAAGTTTTCACAAAACAATAACAAATTTGTGAAATTCATGTACTTTCTGCTTAGATATTATTTCTTTAACTGTGGGGGAAATGCATGAAATAGAAACAAACATTACACTTCTTCCTGCTTTTAGCAACCAACTTTAAATTAGGCGCTTTATATAACAATTTATTGCCGATTTTAGCAACCACCTCATTTATACTGAATTTTAGTGTAGCTTGCTGATGTGGCATTGATTGATGACTTGATGCAGTGTCAGCCACCAAACAGATGGCACATATGCAAAAAAATGCTTGTCTTAAAAAGATAAAAAACAAATAAATTTACAAATTTTAAAAAATGGTCTTGTCTAAGATTCTAAATATATATTTAAAAATAAAGTTCATCAAATTAGATGCCATGTGACACATACATATACATTAAAATGACAATTAAGATGCCACATCATCAATTTTTCAAAAATCAACATAAAATATCATTCGTAGCTACGGTTGGTCATAAAATGTGATTCGGTTGCTAAAATCGGTAATAAAGTGTATGTCGGTTTCCATTTTGCACCTAATCTGAAGTTGGTTGTTAAAATCTGGAAAAAAATGTAAGTTTGGCCTTAATTGTGTAGACTTACAATAGATGCCAAAGTCCGTCTTTCAGAATTCTTTGTTACACCAGCTTCGGTTCGTATTATGGCATCTTTTCCTGATATTATCTCAAAAAGAATAACACCAAAGGCATATACATCACTTTTAGCTGTTGCTAAACCATCCCTAAGGTATCTGTAATAAAACAGTGATCAGCAATAAGTCAATTAAGTAATTGTAAAATTTCATATAAGGCAGCAATCTCGACCTGTTTATCTAAATGAACCAATTTGGGTTATTTTCTATTTTAGACAACACACTTTTTCACTCACTATAGTAACACACTTTTAACTTCTGTGTATTTTAAACAACTTACATTCGTGTGTTTATGCAAAATAGCAACATACTGATTTTATATGTTATTTGTAGTATTGTATCACAATTTGATGGTCGACCAGTTGTAAGGATCTGCTTATAGCAGAAATGGACGAAAAGTTGGTTTTAAAGTGGACAAAATTAAATATGTTGTTATTTTGCATAAAATACATAAGTTGTAGTCTATGATGGAAATTGGCTTAAAGTATGATGTTGAAGGTACTTAAACCAATATTTTATATTTTACAGTTCGAATGGGTATATAAAATAAATTGGCTAAAAGACGGGACGGGTCAGATAGGTTAAGTGGGTCAAAATTCACCTGAAGTATATCCAACACACTGATTAATTATTTGGGTTAACTACACCACATTTAGTTTTGGTTGCATCTTTGTTCCTTGTGTTTAAGAAAAAATGTTACTTTCCATTGTATGTAACATACTTTCAGTTTTTTTCCATGGTAAGGAAGTTTTCTATAGCAGGTAAATGGTGATGTTGATTGGATTAAAACATCGGTGTGCCACTCAATGTTTTACATGCTATAGAAGGTTACTTACATATAATGACAAAATATTGAAAGAATGCGACATGCTATGTTAAAAACGTTTTTTACGTACATTGACAAAAAGGTGAAAGTAAGTTCCATTTTGGTGTAATAAATAATAATTCAAAATGAAACGGGAACCAATAGTTTTTGGTGGGTCACCCGTTTTCACCCGAATTTATATAAATAAACTTACTCTGGAGCTAAGTAACCATAAGTTCCCACCACCCTTGTCACTGAAGCTTCACCATCATTACTTCTTCCAACAAGTTTTGCCAACCCGAAGTCTGATATCTGTTTTGAACCAAAATCAATCACATGTATGAAAATGTAACATTCAGGTTTTCAAAATTTCAATTGTTAGACAGTGATACAAGCTAGATTAAGTACCTTGGCTTTGAAAGCACCATCAAGTAAGATGTTGCTTGTTTTGACATCACGATGTACATAATGAGGTTTTGTATGCTCGTGTATATATTCCAATCCCCTTGCGGCGTCGAGTGCAATTTGAACCCTCATGATCCAAGAAAGTGTTGTATTACCTAGAATGAAGTCATGTAACAATTATTTTTAGAAGTGGCAAAAATGGTGGGTTCGGCTGGTTGGGTAATAGGGTCAAAACGGGTAATTTTAGTATGGGTCGAGTTGACCAGATACACTTTCTCCAAAGCTTATTTTTTATAATCTAATTATAGAGTCAAATTTGATTAAGAAGATCATATTATTTCAAAATAATCTATAACTTTTAAATAAAAATTATTTAAGAGGTTTTATGCATTAAGACGTTTAACCATTTGAAACGTTGAGAGATAAAACATAACTTGAATTGATCTATTCATAAGTAAATCGTATCAAATTGCCACTTCTCTTTATTTTCACTAATGTGGACAAAGGTGCACAATGGTTCCACATGTGCTATCACTAACACAAATTTAATATTATCACCCATGAGCATACACTCATCAATGGACTATTGCAAACATGATCTATTTTCTCACATTCAGTATATGAGAACAAATTTAACATATATACTACTTAGAAGTTTATCACAAGTTTTAATATGTTTAAAGGTCGAGTACTTGTTTTCTTTGACGGAGAATACCAACATACGTTAGAATTTAGATTCCATCATAAAAAAGGTTAAAGGTATATTTCCAAAAATGGAATGAAAAAGGTATAATGTGTAAAGCAGGAATTGACCTAAAGTAGGTAGTTATTTAGTGCATCTATCCTTAAAAGATAGGGGTGGAAACTCCCGAAAAGTCTTGAAAATAAATAGATTAGGGTTGGGTATAAACGGGTTTGGGTCGTAAAAGAGTCAACCCACATATCCTGTTTAATAAAAGGATCTGGTAGGGTTTGGATAAACACATCGACCCATTTAGCATTAGAATTAAAAAAGAAGTCATAAATTATAAATTCAACCCCTCGCCCATTTACTTGACCAACCCGCTTACAATCCACTTAACCCCGTCAACCCGTTTGATATGTCTAGATAAATAGATTGTATGGGCAGTGCCCACGTTGTGGATTACATGCCAAGGTTGGGAGGGCTACGGTGGATTACAAAAAATTACCCTCCAATCCGAACCCAACTCGAATCACCACCGGCTAATAATAATATACAATCAAAAGGATCTGTAACACTTTTGAAGTTAAAAGAAGCTTATCCACTACAAAAAATCAAAAGACGAAACTCATTTCGGGATATGAAGTGTAAAATCTTGAGCACATATAGAGAAAAAAACATATTTAAATGATGTATTAAGAAACTAAAGTGAAATTAGTGCTTGCATCAAAATTCTAAGAAAATAGGATGAATCATAAATGAAGAAATTCCAACTCATATTAATGAATAACAATATAACATTTTCCTATCTTTTGTTAAAATAGAAAATTACCCTTGTTTTGAGGATCATGCAAGTGATTTTTAAGGGAGCCTTTTTGAGCGTACTCATAAATGAGGAACAGCTCATCATCGCTAGCTGCATAACCAATCAGTTCTACCTTAAAAATAAGAAAACCAGACAAAAGTTAATTCGTTGAAGAAAGAACAACAGTGTCATTTTTTACCTATTTACTTATAAAATGGGTCGTAAGGGTTATACTTTATCTTCCAACAAATCAAATGTATAAACTTAGAACTCGAATAAAAACGGAAGAGATTAAAAGTTGCTTTATTCAAAAAAGCATGTTATTAGTATTATTGTAATAGTATAGTTTTTCAATCACATTTAATACATTAACCATTATAAAATTCAAAAAATGGCAAAGCGCTAGCGGGTCAACACATGCCTACCAACCCGTATTAAAAAAATTACTCGTTTGACCCATTACCCGAACGCCCATTTTGCCACCGCTAGTGGCAATTAATTTTAAAACATAAATAATAGGTATACGTTCTAATAAGTACCATAGCCTACCAAATTTGTATGATGAACCTTGCACAAAACTTTCATTTCTGCCATGAACTCCTTAGTTTTCGTTTCAGTCATTCTTTTGATAGCAACTTCCTACAATTATGTAAGAACAAGGTAGAGACTCAGGGGTAGTTTGGTAAATTTGGAACATGAAGCAAAAATAATAATGCCAACCTGATCACGAAGTAACCCGTAGTACACAGCACCATATGTTCCATGACCAAGAAGATTAGATTCAGAGAAACAATCTGTAGCTGAAAATAATTCTTCATATAAAAAGACAACAGGCTTTTCAATGTCAAACACACCAGTCCCGATAACTGCAAGAATAAGACAATCATTTTAATAGTTATTATGAAAAGATCATATTGGGATTGCTTATTAACTAATCAGTTATCTGCTTATTGCGTTTACTTAAAGCAGGTAAACTTTTGAGTATTTGGATGAAGAAAAGTGCTTTTATATAAATATATACTTATTTAGGCTGAAATCATGGTTTTAAAAAACGGTCGAGGCGTACGCCTCGAGGCGAGGCGGTAGGAAAACGAGTATGAGGCGATGCCTCATAGGGTATTTTCATACGTACGCCTCTAAGGGCTGAGGCGGACTGAGGCGAGGAGGTGAGGCGGTAGAAATGAAAAAAAATTGACTTTTGACCCATTTGAGTTGTGTATTTCGTTCTATTAACGAAATACACAGCTCAAATGGGTCAAAAGTCCATAATTCGCAAATGTAGTCAACAAACAAGATACAAACATTGTTTGATGTTTAGTATTTTATGGACTTGTAAGATATATAATTGTTATATTATTTTTTAATTCCGCCTCGGGCTTACGCCTCGGTTCGCCTTGAGGCGCGATTCCGTTCTTTTAAACCTTGGCTGAAATAAGTTGTTTTTAATAGCAATTTGAGATCAATTATTTCAAAGTGATAACTCTTGTGAATTCAAAATTCCAAGCTTATCCCTTAGGATGAAATAAGTTGTTTCTAATATGCTGATTATCTGCTTCTGCTTATAATTTATATAAGCATAAGCAGTTTCAATAAGAAATCTTAAACACCCTACCCTACGTTATGGTAGTTTAACCAAATCTAATGGTTTGGCGTTTGCTTGAACCTAAACCGAAAAATTGAACTTTTTTTTTCTGATTCTAGCATGTCAACCAAAACATAATAGAAAAAGCGGTTCCGTTAACCTAAAAACGATACTGTTACTCTGTTAGTTTGCTTTTCGATTTCGGATTTTTTAACAGCCCTCTCGTACCTACAAGAAAATTTATACCCGGTTTTGTAAATTTTGCACTCCCTTCATATATTTTTGGGATAATGTACGTGGAAGCCAAGCCACCCATGTATTGAAACTACTTTACACGCCACCCTATGTATCTACCAATTTTGTTTATACAAAATCTGGCCAAAACATGTCTAATGACGAAAATGCTCTTAAATTTTTTAGAAGGAAATAATACCATTGAAAGCAAGTTACAATTACCAGTAAGCAAAGATGGTCTAAAGATGTTTGAAATTTCAACCTTTTGGAATATTCGTATGGCGGCCACTAGATTCCCCAATGTTTTCTCTCCAATTATCAGATTCACTGCTGAATTTCCTTGAACCAAAACAAAAGCTTGTTGTCCTTAAGATACGAAACTTATGAGAAACTTTTTCAACCTTTGGATCCTTCGCATGACTCCCTTGGGAATCATCAAAGCAAATTGATGATCTTGAACAGATAAAAAAACCTATGACTGCTATGATTAGTGCCAAGACAACCCCCAAGCTTCCTACAATCCATAGGTATGGTACATGAACCTTTTGATTGTTCTGGTTTACTGCATAAGAGAACAATATCGTTAGTTTTGTCTCTTATAAGCTGTAAGAAAGATTATATTGGGTAATAGCAAGACATGAGAAGATTTTCCCAACTGGAAGAGCTCTAATCTGTAAGGAAAAATGCTATATGCATAAGCTATCAGCTAAATTTATTTAGCACAGTTCACTTCTCCAATCATATATTATTGCCATTTTCAGCCATGACATAAATTTTTCGATACTCAAGCAAAACTTAGTGACAAATGGAGAAAACATATTTCCTGGTGAAAATGGCACTGACATGAAGTTCAACATGTACTTGGTAATCTGCTATCTCTTTACAGTTCTTCCTGAATTTTTATCAAGCTGTACATACATTGATATACTGATATATATTCAGGAATGCTTAAGCATCTCCCATGTGCAGATGCACTAAACATTTACACAATTTTGATGTAAAAAGAGCATACTCTTGGAACATGCTTACAGCAAAATTATTTCAACTACAATATATGAACCAATTTTTTACATCAATATTTTTACACTAGTATATTTATATTTACTGATTAACATATTAATTCTGTTTAATAAACCTCTTTTCTAATATTAAAATAAATAATTTTATTTAATCTTATATTTACTTAATTAAGTAATCAACTTATTAATAACAATAATGAATAAACAATTAAGAAAAAAATATTCAACATGGTACTCATTTTATATTGTTTCAATGATATACTTTTATAATAATACTTCTACTTTTTAAATTGCATATATAATAAAATATGTGAATTATGAAAACTTGGTGTAAAATGGGATCAAAACAGTGCTACACCAAAAATTTACACCATTTTGGTGTCATGGTTGGAGATGGTTCACACCATTTTGGTGCTTTGGGGCATAATATTGGAGATGGTCTAAGAGATGGTGGTTTGAGAGCATAAGGATCTAGGTGCCATAAATCGATGTAGTTCATGGCTTAACATGATGATCCGCATGTTTTCTATTTCTACTACAATCAACAAAATATAGAAACATATATAAACCTATATTGCAAAATTACCTGCAACATCAGTAATAAACAGCGGTGTTGGTGTTGGAGCTGGAGCAGGAATGACATTCTCAACAGGATATGGCTCACCGGGAACTACAACAAGATTGATGTTATAATTGATAAGAAATCAAAATGGTACAAGGATGCTGACAGTGAATATGCTTATGTTGTACAATACAAGGTTGTGCACATGTACATATACCATAAAACTAACTTTTCTGGGAAAAAATAAGCCGGATGATGAATAAAGCAACTGATCCGGGAAAAGGTTGCGGTAAAAGGAACTCTGGAATTAAGTTAAGGGAAAATCACTGAAATGGACACTTTGACCAAGAGTTTTACTAAAATAGGCATTGACCAGGTTAACTTTTTTTGTGTGTAAACGTTGACTTCTCGAACCAAGTTGACACGTCGACCTCAGTGGGCACACTTACGCCTTTGACGTGGATTACTCACAACGCGACACATGCCCACCTTCCGGCTCGATAACATTCCCCCATTCAGCGTGAATGACCCAAGGCATGCCACATATCAAATTTCTATTGGTACGTATGGGAGGAATCCCTCTCAAAGGCGTAATTGAGCCGGAAGTTGGATACATGTCGCGTTGAGAGTAATCCATCTCAAAGGCGTATATGAGCCTGCTGTGCCCATGGCGCCGACGTGTCAACTTGTAATAGGTCCAGAAGTCGATGTTTACACCAAAAGTTAACTTGGTCAATTTCTATGTTGGTAAAATCCTTGATCAAAGTGTCCATTTCAGTGATTTTCCCTTAAATTAATCTTACATGACCTGCCAGAATTTACAGGTAAGTAATAAAGGAAGTTTGTAATTAATTAATCTGATATGACCTACCCAAGTTTGGCAAGATACTAGAGTGTTCTTAATAGATCTGGTCAACTATAACTAATCATAGTTCTTCAATTTCCTCAGACCCACAACGTGAAATTCAACTCTCATAAACTAATCTAATAAAGCACCTTAAACTGATGAAAATTTCAAGTAATATAAAAGAAGGTTTCAGTAAAAGAACTATACTTAATTTAAGCTTGGGTGACCTACCAAAATGTCAAGGTGCGTGTAATCAAGTGCACCAACAGTGACATTATCTAAATTATCAATCCCATTAAAACACAGTTTGAAACTATAGGTTTCTTAACAGATCCGGCCAGCTATCCCTTGATAATAACTCTACAGTTTAATAAAAATTAAACTAAAGTATCAGCAAAATAAACATGAACTAATCCAGTATAAAACACTCTGTAATTAAACTATAATTAATTAATTAATTAATTAAGCTTATATGACCTACCAGAATTTAAAGGTATGTAATAAAGTTCCCCAACGGTGACATTATCTGAATTATCGATTCCATTAACAGCCTCAATACTATCCATACTAACACCAAACCTACTCGCCAATAACCCGATGCTATCCCCTTCCTTCATCACATAACTCATCAAGTAATTCCACAATCCATTCGAACATCCACAAAGCAACTGCAACGACACCACCGCCCCCACACGCGCCGGCCGCGTGAAATTCGCTAAATAACCTAATCCGCCGTAAGCATCAACCACCATACCGTACAGAGACTCACCGTTCTCCCTCGCAGTATACGTCGTGTTCGTCAAATACTTACGAACAGATAAATCAATGCACGAACAATTCTTCCTAACGAACACGTAATCCCTACCGTTACCTTCAACCGTAACATCCTCCGGCAACACATCGAACATACTCATGATCACACCTAGGGTTTCGTTCGCCGACGGACTGAATGCTAGAAACGAAGTGCAGAGACGAGATGCTTCGGTGCAATTCAACGGCGTAGTGTAAGAATCACAAATTCTCGTTAACTGCGAAACGAACACGATTAACACAAACGAATTTAGAACGTGAAACTGTTTTTGAAGCACGAAATCCATTATCGAACTGTAATGCAATGCAATTAACGGAATCTGAATCGAAGAAAATGAAATGCAGAAATTGAGGTTAGTTGAGATCAAATCATGAGTGTTTATGAGGATTTTAGGGTTTGATATTGCAATTTGTAAGCAGTGAAGATGAATTTGGAAGAGAATAACGATGAAGTGTTTGTTAGTAGTGTTTTGGTGCAAATAGCGACGTGACAGTAAAAGAGGTGCCTAGATATGTGTTGATCTTGTTGTTTCACTTTTCTATTTCCCTTTTTATAAACATTATTGGTGGCTAATAATATAAAAATCAATATATACAAAATCTTTTATTATATATTTATATAAATCACATGATGCATGTGACAAAGTTTTTTGGTTTTATATTTGTTTATATGAAAATGTTTATAATAATAAAATATACAAACAAATTTTTTGTATACATCTTAGGTTGGTATGTTATCTTAAATATTTTGAACAGGGACGCAGCTGATCATGGGTGAGGAGGGCGACCGCGCAGGGCCCGCTCTCACGGAGGGGTCCAAAATTTTTAAAATTTACATATATATATATAGGGGAGGAATCAAGAGAAAACCACAAAGTTAGGCGAAAACCAAGAAAACCACATCATTTTAGGCGATTTTTTTATTTACGTATACGTATCCAAAAACAATTTTTTTGATTTACGTATAAGTAACCGCAACTTTTTTGTTTTATGTTTACGTATACGTAACACTATGTGTAAAAATGTTTTTTGGTAAAAATGTTTAATATTTCATTGATACTCTTATAAATAAATAAAAACAAACTAAAACAAAATATAAAAATTATTATATGATTGGGTAAAATTGGTTTTTTTAATGGTTTTCTTGGTTTTCGCCTAACTTGTGGTTTTCTCTGGAACTCTACCCTATATATATATATAATTTTGTAGAACTATTACATTATGTCATTTTAAAAATATAATTTTGTTATATTTATTGTTATAAAATTTTTTGTGTTAATAAAGTTTTTTTATTTAAAACTTGTATCGTTTGGGGCCTATTTTTCTAGACCGCCCCGGGCCCTAAATCCTCAGCTCCGGCCCTGATTTTGAGATACAAAGATATGAGAAGTGAAGGAGCACAAAAGCAGTCTACCGACATCGTTAGCAGTCGTTCGTAAAAAACAAGCAAGTATTTCATGCACATAGTTTTTGAGTGCGTCTTTAATTTTGGTTGTCATGGTATCACTCTCGGTGTTTGCATACAAGGATACGTGCATCGAATCTCTATCATCACATGGATCTATCTTAGGATTCGTGTTTTATTTTATTTTTTCTTTATCCTTTTCTTCAATATTTTTTAATCTTTTAATGCGTACATATAAAAAGAAACTAAAATATATACATAAATATACTTAGAATATTTCACGTAATTTATGACTTTAATGATAAAATTTTATCTGCACTAATATATAAATATGCCTAAAATTTTACGATATTGGTTGAATTATGATGATTTCAAGATTTTGTGTGAAAATATAAAGATTAATGCTGAATGGTGTCAGTATCAAAGCGAAGAACGACAGAAGTTTGAAACGTTTGTGTTGTTCCGGATAAAGATATAATACGAGAGTCACTGATTATAAAGAGCAGAAACAATAGTTTTTAAGGTTAAAGATTTGTATAATTATCACAAATGTAATAAAAGAATTAGAGCAATAAAAGTAACATGATTTGTTTAGCTTGATTTTAAGCAAGTTTTTAAAAGCTTAGTTATGTATATTGGAATGGACCATTGATGGTACATGAGCCAAAGTGCTACTGTGAGATTTGAACATGAAATAAATAAATTCAAAAATTATTGCATTTCCGTATATATAAACATAGAATTTATTGTAACAACTGAGTTAGATTCTATTTGAATACTAAATGAATTATATGAATACAAACACAATTTGTATGTGACTAGAAAATAAAACCCGCGCTACGCGGCGGGGACGTATTACATAGTAAATTAAAATGTTAACATGTATAAAAGGAAAAAAAAACATATATTGTATAGTAAACGAAAGCGTTAAAACACAGGAAAAGAAAAAAACATAAAGAAAAAAATGGATGAAAATATAACAAAAAAAAAAACAGTCAACCTAAGGATTGAACCCGGGTATAGAAGGAGGAAGCAATGAGTTAAAAGGGGAAACATTAACCAACTCCTCCAGCAAAGACTTTTGGTTGTGATTGGAGGAAAAGCTTTAAGTACATAAATGGAAATGTAAAAAAGTAAAAAAAAAAAAAGTTTCCAATTAAAAGTCACCACATGGCCTTGCCGCCCCACTCAACCAATCAGGAGAAGTTACTGTAGACGCTAGAGATAAATTCCTTTTCAATTGTATTGTTATTAATAATAAATATTAAAAAAAAATAATTTAGGCACACAAAATAATTAAATAATAGTAAATTATGAGTTTGCATGTGATGGTCGCTTAGTTCCATTTAATATCACTATATGATTAAAGTATTACATAATAACAACAACGTATTAATAACTAGTTTTATTATTGTTGATAAATCTTTACTCAACTGAGTTCGAATATTATATTTGTCTTTTAGACATTATTGCTTAATTTACCGTCACACATAGAGTGAATCATACATGGAAAAGATTATGACTTAAATCGAGTTCAATCTTATCAACAATGTAGTTTAATCGTAATTAAACGTGTTTAAACAAGAGTGATTTCACTATGAGCGAACTCATATAAAGTCATCGATTGCCGGTCAAGAACAAAAATATGAGTCGATGAATAAAACAGACAATATCATAATTGCATGTGATGGGGTGTCGGATCACTCTTTTGGAACGTTTCAGAATCGAACCGGACGTCGAACCGGTCGCCGGTCCCCTGGATGGGCCGGATTTAAAAACCGGACGCCGTCATAAATGTTATAAAAATAAATCAATCCAAACAACCATTAATCCTTCAAAACCATCAACAAGTCAATTCCAATACTCTTAAACTGACAATTAGCTACGAAATACGAATTCAAGAAACTTAAAAAGATAAAACAAAATAAAAAAATAGCCAACCGGTTCGACCACTGGGTCGCTGCATGACCGTTTTAACACACCTAACCGGACCGGTCAAGCTTTCGGTTCCCGGTCCGAGTTTCAAAACACTTCTCTTTTGAGTAAGCTATTAGTTTGTCTTCAAGATATCCTGATTGTAAGGTGGTTTGCTTCCCAACAAAATGATTATGGGTTCAAATCTTGCGTAATACAGGTGTGATGATTTTAGGTATAGAATAGAGTGTATGTTTGCTCGTAAAAAAACATAAAATATAGAGTTAATACCATAAAAAACAAATAACTCCTTCTTTTGCAAAAAAAAGGTTACACTTGACATATTAAAATCCTAAAACTATTAAAAAATAAACGAAAAAGTTACTTAAATAATTATAATATATTAGTGTCCCCAATGTTTTAAAAACCGGCCGGTAATACCGGTTGAACCGGGTCTCGGTCACTAACCCGGTAAGTTTGAGCTCGGTAAATTGGAAGAACGGTATGTTAGTTGAACCGCCGGTATTACCGGTAATACCGGGTTATACCGTTGTACCGGTTTTAGTTACAAGTAAAATTTTATGTTTAAACTTTAAAACAAAAAAAAAAAATTGTTTGCCGGGATACACAAAGTCTCAAACAGAAGGCTTGTTGATCAATTACCTTACCTACAAGCTAGTTTAGAAAAAAAAAACCAATTGATATGCTCTTCTTCATAAAATAACGGCTCATGTAAAAACTATTTTAACCATCATTCTTCTTCTTGCAGTTGGAAACATTTAAGCGATAAAACTTATTATTTAATATTGTAAGAAGCGAAAATAGTTATGCTCTTGTTGATTAGGATGACGATGATAGTGAATTTTATTTTTTAAGCAATCGTGAACTTGATGCATTCAACACTCCAATAACATAAAGCAATTATACACTTTTAGTTAAAAAAAACTTTATTGAAAAATTAAGCGCTTTTGAATTATCTTTTGATTATGGATTAACTTTTGGATTATTTTTTATTATGGAATCATGTACTTTTGAATTATTTTTTGAGTTGAAGTTATATTTTTATAAAATTATAGGTTTACAAGTCAACCCAGTTAAATCACCCGATACAACCGATTAAAACATTTTTTAGCCTAACCCGGTATAGTTTAAAAGCCGGTTTTTAAAACATTGAGTGTCCCTAAACCTAAACTTTGTAACTAATTACCTCTTCAATTGATAAAAAAGGATTGTATAATTTTTCTAAGTAAAAATGTTACAATATCATTTCATCAAATTTTGACTGTCATCAAAATTATTTTACAAGTATGTGCATCCTAGATAATTTTAGACATTTTATCTACCTAAATTGAGTTACGAAACTTTTGATGTATTTTGACAAAATTAGAGACTTTAATATGTAAAAAATATTAGGTATAAACTTTTTCCATAAAAAATAAGAAAATATGTTGATTTTATTGATATTTACCTTATAAATAATAAAAGTTTATTATATGAGACAACTGATGCATAAAAATATAATAATCATATTTCTTTTATAAAATCTATACTATATAATAAATAAAGGTTTTCTAGTAACACGTGTCGCCTCCATATTCATCCTCATCATTTGTTTCCTGACTCTCTCTCTTATTTAATACACTTCCTTTTAATAATAATATATATTGAAAGAAAACAATAATTATACTAATAAAACACATTTATTTTAAATTATCCGCTATTATAAGAAACTTTAGAATTTAATTATGTAACTTTTATTTCAATCAAATAATAAATAAAAATCAAATTATATTAAATAGTAGTTAACGTATTTTCGACACCCAATTATATATTAATTTTTACATATTTTGAGTTTGTTTATATCCTTAGTATATGTAATATATTTTTACACATGTAAAATATATATATAAAGATTTTAAAATTTTATATATTAATATTTTTCACACCGTGTGTAACGGGATCTAAACTAGTATATATATATATATATATATATATATATATATATATATATAGGGAATGGATCATTTGAGAACTCCTAAATATTTTGAGAACTCGCGAGAACTCGTCAAAAATCCAATCAAAACCATTTTTTTTGTTTTTACTATTTTTGTTGTTAGAATACAACATCAAAAATGAATTTATATACGTAAATTTACATGTCTTCATATATTAAAAAAAAATATACACTTGTGTAAGTTTACCACTTACACATGTGTAAGTGTTTACCATTTACACATGTATATAAATTTTTTTAAGGATAATTTAGAGAGAAGGGATGAATTAATTGAAGAGATAAATCATTTTTTATGTTATATTTTAATAATAAAGATAGTGAAAACAAAAAAAAATTGTTTTAATTGGTTTTTTGACGAGTTCTCGCGAGTTCTCAAGTATTTATGAGTTCTCATTTGAACCTAACCCTATATATATATATATATATATATATATATATATATATGACATGATTTTTAAGCCTCTAATATTTGACAAAAGGTACTTGTATTAGATTTAACAAAAGTTCACGGGAGTAAAAGAAAGCAGTGGCGTAATCGTGAATTTGGATGCGCCTAACTTTTAAAATAACGACAATTACCAAAAAGATGTACGAAGCTCACGAGTCACAAACTTTGATCACCAAAACTAGACCTTAACGCTTAGGTTGCGAATATCGATCAGTCGACTTAACCATTGTTAAAAACTAATGTTTTCATAACCAGACCGATTATTAAACCATTCGTCTTACCTGATTACTGGTCTAATGAGTTTCCAAAACCGAATTACCTGATAAATAATTAAAAGTTATATATGATTAACTTAAAAAGTTTTTAATTTTAAGTTAAAATTTACAATGTTAATAAAATATAAGCCTGATTGGTTGAATATAGAAGTAAATAAGATTTAAAAATACTTTAAAGCCCGGTACAACCACCGATATGGTTTCAGGTTCAACCAGTCGGCGTCATAACGAGCCGACTCACATGAATGTGGCTTAATAGGATTTAATCGGACTGAGCGGTCCGATGGCTGGTCCGACCCATTCTGAGAACACTGTTTAAAAGTTCAAAATGTTTTTATATTGATCAAACCATCTTTGAATGAGCAAAAATATGACTCAAAACACTTAAATAGCTGTACTGTTCTAAAAAGTTTGAAAATATTTGATGGGTCATAGCCTAATATAGCTTACAATCTCTTTGTAGGGGTATGGAACTATTTTACTTTAAGAAAAATACTAAACTTAGCAATATCTAAAAGAGTTGGTGTTTTTTTTCTATGGTAGACAAATCTGATAAATTTTTGTGAGAATGAGACTTGAATGGAATTCATGAACTCCTTAAAACTTAATGTTTTTAGGCAATTTTTATTTTCTTCTACAACTAGACCACCAACTCCAGTTTCTAAAGAGTTGTGTTAAATCTGCAGTGGCGGACCCAATAATTTTTTTCATGGGGGTTGGAAATTTTTGTGATCGGTTGTCTATCATTAAATATTAATTTTTTTCAGTCCGGTTCAAGACAGGTCGGGTCACTTAGTACACATATTATCACTAATTACAATTAGTAAATAGTACATATGGCATAGCTTATAACAAAATAATATGATAAGCAAAATTCAAAATTTAGAGGAAAAAAAAAAGTTACCTGAAATCATGAGGAGGTAACGACGCAAAGCTGTGAATAGTGAATCGACTAAATAAGGCTAGAATCGTAAATTCGTGAATAGCGAAGAGGTTTGAAATCGTGAAGAGGCATGTCTAGAATCATGATTAGCAAATTGTTGTTCTTCAGATTGCGTGAAGCGTGAATATGAAATGTCGAGACGTTGATGGATTAGGATTGTCGCTACTTAGATTTATTATCATGTTAAATTGTTTAAAAATTTAAATGGGTAATGGGTTAACTAAATATGAGCTTAATTGTCTAAATGAGTTCCAGATTATTCCAAATGTCCAATTAAGTTTTTCGTTTAAATGGAGGTCGGTGTTAAAAATTAAATTTTCTTTGAGATCGGTGTTAAAAATTATTTCTTTTGGGGGATCGGTAAAATTTTTATGGGTGTCGGTGTCAAAATTCCATAGGGGTTGGTCAAGATTATATCGCATATATAACAAATAGAAAAAAAAATCCATCGGGTCGGCCAACCCACCTAGCAAAGGCTAGTTACGCCTCCGTAAATATGTACATACAATTTTTTGTTTATGTAATACACAAGATTCTAACCTATTATATATTTTCTTATAAAAAACAGTTATATAAAACCAAAATTTTATTTATAAAATTATTATTATTAGTATAGTTTTATTAACATGTGGGATGGTGATATTAATTTTTTTTGTTGAGGTTAGAAATATTCCAAAAACAGCACTAAAAGCAGCAGAAGGATGGGGGACACTATCATGAAAAGAGAGCTGGAGTGGGGCCCTCACCACCATATCGGCGTTTTGGCGGCAACTTTAGGGTTTTTGGTGCCGTTGAAACGGACGTTGACTAGAAAGGTCAAAGTCTACACCGACAATGACTTATGGTTTATTTTTTATACACCACTCTTTTATTTTACACACTGTAAAAAGTTAAAAAAAGCCTTACATTTTCTTTTACCTGTTGATATTTATAATCAAATTCTTCTTAAAAGAATAGATATTTGAGTTGATAACTACTTGATATCATAAAAAACAATCATATTTCTTAATTTTATTAAACAAATATTTCCATTTAAAAAGTACATGAAAAAATCAATCAATTTAATTTTGTTATATTAAAGATTGTGTCTCAATCGGCCTCCCTTTTGACTTTGAAGGTAACGGATCTACCTCCTTGCGCTGTTTGCTGGTTCGTCAACGCAAAAAAGGTCTAAGCTACACATAGTATGGCGGTGGCGATAATTGATTCTGAGACAGAGAACGACATAGGCCAGTTGGAAGAATCAGAGTTTACACGTGCCCTGGACTGGACTTCTCTGAAATTATCTTTCTGCTCTAATACTGTTCATAAGAGGTTACATTTTAATTATTCTTTAGAATTTAGAATACATGTATTTATGGGAAAGAAAATTAAAATAATAATTTCTTATCTCTTAAATTTGGTTAAAATAAAATAATATATTAAATGTCACTTTCATTAAATATTGAGTAATAAATCATTTTTTTTTTGTGTTCACATTAATAAGTCGAACGGATACGTTTGTTTGTTTTCTTGCTTCTTTAAGTTGAGGGATATTTTTGAGAAAAATAAGTATGTTTGTTTTTTTTTATAATATTTACCCTAGATATTTATATTTAGTATTATTGATATTATGATAAAATCTGACTACAAATTTAGATAATAACACTAAAAAATAAAACATTTATTCGTACAAATTTAAATAGAAGAATTTTTTTTAACTGCAAAAATTTTATTAAGAGCCGACTAGTAAGAAACAAACAAGGCACAAAACAACAATTACAATGATAAAATCGGGTTTGTAATCAAACCACCCAATTGATACTAACTTTATGATTCCTAGACGTGAACAATTAACAATGGAATCAAAATTGTTTTCCTTCTTGTTTAAGGTGCTCGAGAAAATGCAATCATTTATGTACTTCCATATCGCTCACCAAGTTGTAAAGATGATAGCCCCCAACACCTTTTTCTTCTTTCTAGCGATCAAAATCGAGTCCAACCAAGCCATAATATCCGACATGTGTTTAGAAATCAACCCATTTTTCCACAAAAAAACATCCCACGTTCTCTTCGCTACATCACAATATCCATAAAGATGGTTGCTCGATTCCTTCTTTATCACAACAAACACATAATAAAAAATGAACATCGATGCCTCTGTTGTCCAAATTGATATGAGTAGGAAGTCGATCATAATAAGCCGCCACACCATACTATTAACTTTCATAAGAATGAATTTATTCCATCTAGTAGGAATCAAACCATCTATCAAAGAAACCCGGACAATATATTTTCTAACTGAACTAACAGAAAAGGTATCCTCCCCATCTAGATCCCATACCCAGGTATACAGACCCAGTTAAATACCCACATCTAAGACCCCTAAGCCAAGACCACAACCAACCATTCCCTTCTCAAATATCAAAAACCTCAGTAATCGATCTCTAATCAAACTAAAAGTATAAAACATAATAATAATAATAATAGTCTTTATGTAAATCATATACCAAAATAAGCAAATTTATTAGCATGGGTTAAAAAGTTTAAATTATACGGCAAGAATTGAATGGAAAGTGTAGTTTTGAAATGTAAAAGGACAAAGGTTGCTGGAATGACCGTTTCGTAATTTACATATTATTGAATCAGTGACGGGCGACCACGGGTCATATTTGAAGTGTCAATTAGGAAAAGTGTTGTATCAAGATGGCTCGAGTATCAAGTTATTTATAACTTTTTAACTCACACATTCTTTGATTCTATTTATAGATTTATAATTTTTATCTAACATGGGTCTTGTAGCCTCAAACACCTAATAAATTATCGTAGTGTGAATTTTGTGAACGAGCCAACTTGTATGAGTATATTTATGAAAGTTTCAATACAAGATGGAAACGAGAAGAGGGTTCAAAATTTTTTAAAAAATATAGTAATTATGTTCGTTACATTTTTGTACTGTATATTCCTGAAAGTAAACATGTGACATGCAAACTTTTGATTGTATGATATCATACTTCGTACATAGCGAACTCTTCGTTGTGTAATCATAAGATTTTATTTTAAGTATAAATCAATAATAATATATCATGTTTTTTGTTATATAATTTTCCTTGTTAATTATTGTTGTTGCATCATATGATACCAAATTAAAGGAAAATCGTCGGTTGAAGTAGCACGTGCAGCAGGGGATGAAACGGGCAAGTGCACGAGGGGACAACTGTAAATACAGTGTCCAGTGCCCTAAAAGCCACCCATGAAGGGCTTGATATTAATATAACATTTTTGGATAAGAATTATTTCCTTTTTTCTTTTTATAAAGGAACAATTTCAAATATACCCTTACAAACTTAAAAAATATCATATATATATATACCTAATAAAAATTAAAAATATCATATATATACCCTTACAAACTTGTAATAATATCATATATACCCATTTCATTAAAAACCAATTAAAATATGACCATTTTACCCTTATTTCTCTAAGCTTTAATGTTCCATATTTACTAATTTTTAACATTGAAATTTCATATTTACACATTTTCAACTTTATAAGTTTATAACCATAAAAAATAGTTTTCTCAAAATACTATTTTGTATTTTTCTCATTTTTTTGAATAATTTTACCAATTTTATTTTATAGCATTAGCGTTTTGTAACTTTCTCACAATCATTCCTTCTGAATCGATGCCTTCTGAATGGATTTGGAGAATCGTGTTAGTCGCCTTCAAGAATAGGAGGACAAGTGATTTTTTACGTATTGGAGAAAACTAAAAAATTAGGTTATAAAAAAATCTTATAATGGATAAGGGTAGAATGGTCATAAAGTAACAAATTATTTAAATTGGGTATATATGATATTTTTGGTTTTAGTTGGGTATATATGATATTTACCCATATTTGTAGGGGTATATATGATATTATCCCTTTTATAAATGATCAAAGCTTTAAACCACTAAAATAAGAAAATAAAAAAAACTTGTCTTTACTAAATAAATAGTATAAACAAAATAAACAAATATACCTATTAAAATCTTATTTATATGTAGGGTCTGAGTAAGGTGAGATGAAGATAGACCTTTCCTCTGTCCTAGAGGATAGAGGGGCTGCTTCCACTCTCTCAGTGAGATTCTCGGCTTTTTTTCACATAAAAGTTATAGTGTAGTATAAAAAGAATATAAATTCAGGTAATAAAAAGTCGCAAACAGAGTCAGAGCAACAAAGATACAAAAGAACTATGATAGTACTAAAGTAACGGTAGCATCAAGTGGTTACTAAATCACAATTAAAAAACACAAATCTTTGATTTGTAAATGAAAACATGAAAGAAAATTTAAATTAATATCATAAAAAATCAACATGTTTCTTTTACCTTTTTATCTAAAAGAAGTTGTTTTGGATATATTAGTGTTCCATGGAGTAGTATATTACACTACATACTGTACACATCAATTAAAAAACGAACCTTTGCATATGTGATATGATTGTGCTAATACATGACGTTTACTAATTTCACTAGTTTGCATATTTTAAACAAATTAAAGATTTTAATATCAGAACTAGATTTAAACCCAAAAATCAATAATAATTTTTTTTTTGTCGTTTCAATCATTTATAACTACCTATTAGTTTCTTATCCCTTCAACTAAACCATTTAAAACGTGTGATAAGCCTCAACTCTATAGGATAATATCACTTTTGTATTTCATCCAATTTCATATGTATAATAGTCACACAATATAAAGTTTCTATAAAACCTTAAAACAACAATTAAAAATTAATGCATTCATAGATTTGACATCACATACATATAACTTCCAAACAAGATCATCCAACAATCTATTAGTTTTTATAATATAGCCAAAAATATACACCCCCACCCCCACCCTCCAAATAGTCTACAGTTTAATGAGGATGCGATGTGCTTACCGATTGAGAAACCGCAATTAAAAGACGTACCCCATCTTTAAATTTTCATTGTAACCTCTCCTGAAACATTAAACCAAGAGAAAATTTTTGTCCTCTAATATTAACAAGGTGGAATGATGTGACAAGTTGAACCGAGGAGAGTAAAATAAAGAGTAGGGTATGTTTAACACAACCTGATTAAAATCACTACTTGTGTTGTATCATATAATGTGTTTGATGCATTACGGGTAAATAAAAATTGGGCCTATGGATTTGGGCTTTTCATGGATATGGATAAGTGGGTTGAGACTAAGCGGGTCAAGAGAGTGGTGGATCAGGTTACGGCTTAGAGAAGGAGTTGGATAATTTCAAAGGAATCGAATAGCTTTTGCTTTCGTCCGAGTTATCGGTAAAATCCATTGATTGTTCTCATTCTTCTTGAAGCCATTTAAATACGCTCCCGCTTGTTCATCAGTGTCAAATAATTTTGACGACCCCCTTCTTGTGCTTGTCAAGTTGTCATATCCCCCTTAAAAGCATCACGTCACTCAACTATTTTTTTTTCTATTTCGCCTTAGTTATTCCCATGTTGTCTTTTATCGATTATTATTAGTATTTAAAAAATGTTTTAATGGAATTAACAATTTTTATTTATTAAAATGATACAAAAAATGTTAAAAAAAGTTGAAAACAATATATATATATATATATATATATATATATATATATATATAAGATACGTGTTAGAAGAAATAAAAAAATGTTTTTAAAATATTAAAAAAGGTTTTCTAAAAAAAAACAGTGTAAAAAGATAAAAAAAATACTTTCCTTAAAAACAAATATAAATGTTTAAAAAATAAAGTACTTTCTCTAAAAATATTAAAAACAGTTTTAAAATAAATTTAATCGTTTTAAAAAATAGAAAAAGCGTTTCTATCAACAATAACAATTATAATAATACATAATAAAAAATCAAAATAAACAAAAAAAAATGTTTGAATGGTATTAATGTGACAATTTTAAAAGGAAGCAAGCTAGTAAAACGACAAGTAATCGGGTTCTTCTTTAATGGGCTGACTTTGAACATATTTATGTCTTTTAAATTTTACAAATAACTAATATATTTAATATAAAAAAACTAATATATTAATCATAATTATAAAATAACAACTCCCACTCGTTAATAAAAAGGGATAACAAACACAACCCCTAAAGTGTATACCGTGTCGCATGACTTCACACGGGCCATATGATAGGACAAAAAATGGTTATACACAGGGGCGGATCTAAGTGTAACCAGGGGGGTGCACAGGAACCCCCCGAGTTTCGGAATTTTAGTGTAACGGCAGGTAAAAAAACTGGGGTGAACCCCCTAAAATAGTATAGGGTGAACCCCCTTACAAAAAAAACCGACCTGAACCGAATTTTTTTTATTTCCGACCCTATAAAATTGGAGTATCTAAAAATAGTGAACCCCCTGGAAAAAAATCCTGGATCCGCCACTGGTTATACAAAATTGGAGTATCTAAAAATAGTGAACCCCCTTACTATAACTTTGTCAATGGTCACATCAGTAATTTCAACGTCAATCAATCACATCATACATGTCCTATAACTTAGCGAACACCACCTCATACAGACCGTACGAAAACATCCTACGACGCCATATGAACATTTCCGCCATCTTATACATGCAATATAAATATTTTCGCCATGTTATACGGACGTAGGAATATTTTCATCATTTTATACAAATCATATAACCTCTGGTGTCTGTATGGTACGTCAGTGTAGACACATAACCTAAATTAATTCAAGATGTAAATATTTGGCGGTACTTTTAACCACCTTTACCGCCTAACTCTTAACAGCTACCTAAATTTCCAAGTTTACCTAAACTTAATACACAAAAAGTAACTAAAATGAATGTCACAAACAATCTATTTCAAATTTCCCAAATTTTATTTACCACTAACGACCTCCAAAATGGGAGAATCAAGAATCACAAAACTCAGTAGCAAAAACAATGCCACTTTCAAGTTCTAAATGAATCCATACATCTTCAACATAAATCAAACCAATTGCCAAAACAGATCTTCCCTAACCTAACAAGTTTGAAGAAAATTTCAACAACAATGTCCAATCACTGTACCGGTGCCGGAGTAGACGTAATCGGACCAACTCCGACCAAAAAATGTTGTATGTAAATAAACTCGTAAACGGATTCCGATAACCTTTTTCAAGATCCGTAAACCCTAGATGTATTGGGAGTGAGAGGCGGCAAGAAGAGCGGCTCCGATTCCGGATCCATCATTGGAGAGTATAAGTTTAACGTGTGGTGCGAGTTTGTCGCCGACCAATTCATTTAAAGTGTTCTCGAGACATGTACGGTATTTCGTGTAGTGTTCGTATAATCCTCCGTCCATGGCGATGACGGTCTTTGGGATCTCGTCGTCTCTAATGCTATCTCTTCCGATTTTCTTCAGAATGCCCAAAATTCCGGCGGCGGCGAGGCGGGCTCCTCGTGTGGCGATGATATTGCATATCTCGATCACTATCTTTCTTGTCGAGAGCGGTGTATTGGGTATCTGCAAATTAAGTGATATGTGTTTTATACGGTTCTCACAGTTCTCAACATAATATTGGTTCTGAAAAATAACGCACTCCTATATAAAGTTAACTCTTAATTACCAATGTGTCTACAAAAGTCAACATGGCATGATTTTTTCAAAGTGTCTATTAGGAGGATTAGAGGCACCAAAATGGGTGGGTATCCGGATTGAGTAACAAACAAACGTACTCAGTAAATCGCACTCATAACAAAGCTATTGGTAGGGTCTGAGGGGGTGGGTGGGGTGATGGCAAACCTTAACTGTATCCCAAGGGTTAGAGGCTACTCTCATTGAGACCCCCAGCTCCAAAAGTTATTTTTCATGTACGAATAGTAATGTAAGAAACTCAAAGTCTAGGAACAAGCCAGGGCAAGCACAAGTGTAGGAACAAGCTAAGGCAAACACAAGTGTAAAAACAAGCTAAGGCAAAGCTAAGTTGAGATAAACAAAAATGTAGAAACGAGCAAAGGCACCAAGACAAATCCATGCACTCCCCTAATAGTCCATAACTTTAGGGTCGTAAATCCATGCTCCTCTTCCCTTCGACAGTGAGGGTTTCTACAATTCTAAGTTCTAACTCGAGCCGTCACTTGTCTCTTCTTCACGTGCCCAGACCATCTCAAACTCCCCCCTTTTGATCTTATGATAGAACTCCACCTTATTAGTGGGTCGACCCATCCGGGTCCAACAGATTTCGGTTCAGTCCAGTCAAAGTCAATCAGGACCCGGTCAAAGTCAAAGTCAAGCAGAAGCAAAAGTTTAGGGCTGAAATAGTGGGGGGCTTCTTATTAGGGGAAACCAACTGCTGTTACGTTTATTTAGTCCTATTTAGTCTTTCTCGTATTCTTGTTTTTGATAGTCTTGGTTATTTAAATTAATAGAGTCTTGTAATTGGAGAATTGCCCTTCTCGAATCGGGCCAACTATCTATCTATTTATCTCTTTGTTCCATTAGAACTCCCTAGTATCTATCATCTTATTTGAGCTAAATGCCACCCGAAATTTCTCTTTAACGACTTCATTCCTTATTCTATCTATCCTTGTGTGCCCGCACATTCACGTCAACATACTCATCTCTGCTACCTCCAGTTTTCGCGCTTGTGTCTTCGATGGTTCAACAATCGATTCCGTATAACATAGCTGGTCTAAACGCAACCCTACAAAATCGCCCTTTTAAATTTGTTGAGAACCTCTTGTCACACACCTGTGTTTGTTTTCCACTTGCACCAACCTGCTTGAACGTTGTGGGCTACATCATTGTCTATATCCCCGTCACTCTGGATAAGCAACCCTAAATACTTGAACTTAATTGTTTGCGGAACCACTTGGCCTTCAATAATTATTTGGGTATCCTCTTCATCGTTTGCCCCACTAAAGTTACAGTGGAGGTATTCGGTTTTAGAGCGACTTATCTTAAAACCTTTGCGCTCTAAGGCTGCTCGCCACTCCTCTAGCCTATCATTCAGGCTCGTTCTACTCTCCGCTACTAACACAATATCATCCACGAAAAGCATGTACCACGGGTTAGTCTCTTGGATCGACTTGGACAACTCATCCAAGACTACTGCAAAAAAGAAACAAGCTCAACGTGGATCCTTGGTGAAGGCCCATCTCCACAGGGAAGTGTGACGGTTAAAAACAGGCTCGGATAATATAAATTGTTTTTTACTAATAACCAAACTAGGTCTCGTAGGGCTTATTTAGGAGTTGGTGTTGTATTGCGAGTATATTCTGGGCGACTTTTAATATGTTTAACCTGCTTAACCCGTTATCATTTTTGCCTTTTTTTTTAGTTTTGCGGATTTGATTCGTTACACACTCGAGTAGGAACCTTCATGGTGTAGCGGTAACTACTTGAGTCCCTCTATGAGGGATCTCATATTTGAATCTGGCCTCCACTAGTTTATGCCTTTAACCCCCTTGCAGGCTACCTGATCCTATTGGTCGGCACATTATTGTGGGGTTTCATGAGTTTACTAGCAATGGGTTCTCACAGTCGCCCAAAAAAACAACAGTTAAATAGGCTGACAACTTTTAACCCGTTTGATCCATTTTCTTTCTAGTTATTTTTTTATTTAACCATTTGTCATGTTAGCAATAAAATATAACCTAAATTGATCCTTTTTTACACAATGGGATCAAAATTGCCCCTCTTATGAGAAGCAATTTAAAAATGGACTAAGCTTTCACTTGCAAGAATATTATGTAATGAAGCAATTGACACATGCCACTTTGTAGGAATAGGAAGGGGGAATAATAATAACTATAAAGAAGACGTACCTCTAATATGTCTTTCAATTTCTCTCTGACAACCTTGAGATCGGGTGACGTGTCATGATGCATTGCAGACATTTCAGGTGTCCTATATGCATTACACGACAAACAACGGGTATTTTCTTTTGAGTGTTCCATATAGATATAGAAATCATAATAGTAGACAACGGTGAGAAAAAAACCGATTAACCAATCCGAAACCAAAATGACCGACAAAACCAAATCGAAATAACTGACCCACACTAATAACAGACGGTTTCAGTTTCGTCTTTTTGAAAACTGAAAATTACGGTTCGGTTTTGTTATAGAAAGTTCCAAAAAGGAGCACTAAACCGAACCAAACCGCACCTAACTTGTTTGTTATTGGATTTATGGCCCAAATTAATTAATTTAGGCCAAAAGTTTCAAGCCCAAATTCACTACTACGTGGCTAACAGAAAATTTAAGCCAAAAAGTTTAGGGTCCAAATTCATTATTTTGGATAATTCTTTTACACCCAAATGTAAGACAGAAAACCAACCCATAACCGAACCAAACCCATACGTAAAATTGAAAACTAAAAAATGACACTTAACGGTTTCCTAAAACCAAAATTTCAGTTTTGATTCGGTTTGAGCCCAAACTGACACGTGCACACACCCCTAGTAGACGTGGCAAAAATGGGTAACGGGTTGGGTCTAGTCGGGTTGACAAGAAACTCTTGTTTGTCCAATTTTTTAAGCTTATTTTACAGATATTTAGTATAAAAAAGTATAGGAAAATTATCCTCCCTCTGTTTGTCCAATTTTTTAAGCTTATTTTATAAGTCCAAAACCGACTATTATCCCCCTTACCTTCCATAAATAATCAGGTCATTATCAAAATAGCACAGGACGCCCTATATTAACGGATATGACCAAAATGATATTTGACGGCCTAGATTAAAACTCTTAGGTATAAGAGGTTTTATAAATATTTTTTGTTAGTCTCGACGTTTCAAATATTTTTTACTCTACCCATTTTACCGGATAGAGATTAAACATAACCCGAGTTTCCATCTATTTATAAGAAATTGGATCAAAATTGACACCTCTAATTAATAATCGGATATAGAAAAAAGCAAATACCTCAGTATGAATTGTGTTTTTAGTTTTGGAGGAACTGTGTCACCAAAAAGGGCAGCTTCTTCAGCCATCCGATGTAGAACTCTACGAAGAAGTTCTCCTAGATACATGCCAGCAATCATTTTTTCATATATCTGCCAAATAAATTAGGATTAATTTCATATATACATACATACATCATACATACATATATAGGGAATGGATCATTTGAGAACTCCTAATATTTTGAGAACTTGCTAAAAACAATAAAAATCATTTATTTGTTTAAAATACTAAAATTACTATTCAAATACAACATTTTTATATGAATTTATATGTGTAAATTTATATGTACTAGTATTTAAAAACATTTTCACATGTGTACGTCTCTCATTTACACATGTGTAAGCTTTTACCATTTACGCATGTGTAAATGTTTATAATATACCTGTACATGTAAATTTACACATATCAATCCATATAAAATGTTGTATTTTAATAGTGATGTTAGTATTTTAGATAAATAAATGATTTCTTATTGTTTTTCACGAGTTCTCAAAATATTTAGTGTTCTCGATTGAACCTAAATATATATTAAACTACTAGGTTAGTACCCCGTATACTACACGGTTGATAAAAAAACATATATCATTTATAAGTGTCCAAAACAATTTTATAAGTAAAACAATAAGTTACTTTACATAGGAAAAAAATAAAATTACAATAACTTTCACAAAACTAATTTTTTTTTCCTTAAATTAAAATCTATTACCAAAAAAATTTATAAACTAAAATAAATCAGCTAGGAACAATTGTTTTTTTTATGTATTCTATACCATGTATTTACTTAACAATTCAAAAAATAAACAATAAATTTCATCCTCATTATAATAATGTAATGTAATGAATTAACATTTAAAATAATAAAATACATTTAATAATAAAAAGGGTAAAGCGTAGTAAGTATATATGTGAGGAATATGAAAATCACATAGTTT
This sequence comes from Smallanthus sonchifolius, assembly GCA_023525975.1. Taxonomy (NCBI): domain Eukaryota; kingdom Viridiplantae; phylum Streptophyta; class Magnoliopsida; order Asterales; family Asteraceae; genus Smallanthus; species Smallanthus sonchifolius. The sequence continues at coordinate 85,115,110 of CM042034.1, read as the reverse complement.
TAGATTATTTTGGTAACTTAATTTTGTTAAAACAGACAAAATTTTGAAATAATATTTTTATTTTTATGAATTAATCAATCTTGACAATCATGTAATATTTTCATTTTTTTGAAATAATTTTTTTTATTATTAAGGAAATATTTAAGATTTGGTACATAATTTAGTCAAAATGGAAACAACTTAAAGGCCTTAAATTTCAGAAATGTTCAATTAAGAAATAAGATTAGAAGAAGTTTTGGAGGGAAAATAAATTTGAGGTTGAACCACAAGATGACATGTGGCAATACAAAACCTTTATTTATTAGTATAGATTCATTCATAACAAATTTATACCAATTTAAAACAAATTGAATGACATGTGCATAAACAATCACCTGTTCCCCAGGGTTCAAACTTTCAGCATCCAGTGTGTTATCATACTCTGTTATAGGAAGATGTGATGACTTGAAGTTACCCCATTCCATGTTGATGACCTGAACAACAAATGCAGTATGTTAATTAGTATTCCAGGTGGAAAAATGATCGGGTTGGGTAAGTGGCAAAACGATTTGAGTGAACTGGATAATTTATGGCGCGGGCTGAATCGGGATCAAGTTTGGTCAACTACACTTTATGTCCAAAAAGTTTCTTTTTTATCCATAGTTTGCATGCCTAACATGATTACAAAAATATGTCATTTCAATTATAATTATTTTTTTGAAAAGAAATTAGAGATAAAACATAAGACCCAAAATACAAAATACTTGACGTTTCGAACCCTTTTGGTAAGTTTAAAAGGTTCTGTTTTATTCTAAAGGTTCATTACCTTTTGAATAAGTTGATTACCATTTCATCTAAAATATATATGGAACTACATGATGAAGAAGAGGCATTCAATACCAAAATCATTTGCTCACCATCTCTCCGGATTTAGGATGTGGGCCATGCCATTTTGGTATAGCTTGAGCCCGTTCCACATAAGCTGCATTACTTCCGGTACCCAAGATTACTGCTACAGCAACATCTTTGTTATCGTATTTCCCTCCAGCTAATGTTCCAACTGTATCATTTACCTAAACGTAACACCACATGTTATTATTATTGTTCAATATAAAATTGCGGATATCGTAATATTTTCAAGTTACAAAAAGATAAAAAAACTGCAAGATAGCAACCAAATGTACTCACCAGTGCAGAAACACGCATATCAATACCTTGCTTGTCCATTGCTTTTGTCAATTCTGCAACCACATCTTTACCGACCTAGCAATTATTTTTTTTTTAAACGAAAGGTTATAAACTTTATTACTACTGCATCCCGGGTGGTCTAAATATGCTTAATCAGCCAAATAAAGTAATCATATTAGACTATAGATGATATTGTTACATGCACATATATAAGGATTTAGTCATAAATTGTTCATTTATGTTAATTAACATTATTAATATGTAACATAAATCCATATATGTAAGTCTTCCGTAAGATTTTCTTTTGTTATTCTGATGTGTCGTCTATGAGATGTAATGAAGTCAAAATTAAAAACTTCAATTTCTAATTCTACTGTTAATGAAGTAAATAATATTGGATGCTTAACTTGCAAAAAGTTTATACTACTTTGAAAAGAAAAACTTTCATTTGTCAATATCTTGTTTACGCTGAATAAATCAAAATATAAACACATATACTAGTTATCATGTTAAAAAGGTTGCACTTGGATCCCCTGAGTTCTAAATTTATAATCAGTTGTTGCACGAAAATTACAAAGATTGATTCCATGCCACATTCTGAACTCTAAAGGCATAAAGTTGTGGGGAAAAATAGAAGTAAATTAAATTCTTGCATGTAGCCCGTAACATAACTGTTGGAGCCTTATAAAAACTAGAAATGCATACCAATGAAAACTTTACTAAATAAAAAAAATTAGGAAAAGAAAGCAGAAGAGAGGTCAATTTTGCGGACGGGAACACAACTAAAGTTTGGAAATTTGATAACGTCAACTCTTACATTTTTTTAGTCTATAATTCTAACATGAGCAGAGACTCTGGCGATTTCGACGCGCTTACTTACCAATTGGTCAAATCAATGTTATCTAAAAAGTAAACGAGTTAGACATGTCAAAAGTTGCCCAAAATGTGTTTTGAATGCATAAAACCCACTAAATGGCTGTATACCATAATTATTGTAATCATACTTGGCACAATAGTTGTTTATATAAACAAGGCATAAAGTATTGTGGGTCAACCCGACCCATTCCGTACCAAAAATTACATGTTTCGTCCAAACAGCTTTTGATTTACCAATGTTTTGGGTCAACATAACCCGACGCTATCGTTATCGAAAATAATATTCTTTTGGCCCAAACCCTTTTTGACCCACCATCCAACCCACCAGACCCACCATTTTTGTCCCATAACCAAAATGTGACTAGTGATTACCATTTCATCAATAGAGAAGCCTTTTGTCCACCGAATAAGAGTCCCTGAATCAATAGATAATTGCATCACGGGAAATGAGAAGGTGAAACCTAGTTCCCTTTGTCTGCCCGGAGGAAGACGAAACTTTTCACTTTCATCATCAATAAATTTAGCAAGTTCTGCAGCAATGTAGTCAAAAAGTGCCTGGAAAAAACTAAGTTTCAGATCTTAAAAAAACACATACATGGAAAGTAGAGGTGACAATTTCGATCCATTTACTTATGAATTATCTCAAAATTGGTCAAAGTGTCAAACCAACAGACTTGGCTAAAATGGGAGCGGGTCGAACATCCTGTTTTTAATGCACACAACTTCCTAGATAACCATAAATAACACGTTTTATTTATAAAAAAAACTTGATGGTGCTTGTGGGCATTCCGACCTCGAGAAAACTAACTTTCAGATCTCAAAAATGTCATACAAGGAAAGTAGATATGACGATATCAACCCACTTTACTATGAATAGTCAGTTGAGTTTGATCTCAAATGGGTCAAATTAAGTAAAATTAGCCAAAAATGGAAGGGGTTGAACGGGTTTGAAGTCACCCAAAGCATGTTCTTAATGCACACAACCTACTAATAGTTATACTTAAAAAATATTAAATTTATGATTGTAATAATATGGTTTTCATAATCATAACCAACATGTTAGTTATTTAATAAAAAATACGAAGATGATTGTACAAAAAGGTGTAGTAAAATGAACCAGCCTGTCCCCATCTGTAGTAAAATGACCTGTTTTGACCCATTATCCAACCCACCCGACCCTCCCATCTTGCCACCTCTCATGGAAAGTCTAAAACATGAATGTAATATATGATATAACAAAATAAACTGAAGTCTTCGTTTATAGAAAGAAAAGCTTACTTCTGGAGTTCCAACCATAAATTGAGGAGGGATCGACACCTCAGCAAACTCTCGAAATTCAATGCCAGAATCCACAGACAACTGCACCCGCAGAACCCTAAAATTTGTTCCCCCAAGATCCAATGCATAATAAACTCCTTCCTCCTCACTAAGGTGAAATGAGAAAAAAATGATTCAAATTCAAACAAAGCCAACTAGAGTGGATTATAGAAAGCCAAAACAACTATGCAAGATATTAAGAACTTCATCTGGAATATACTTCAGATACCTAAATTGAAAATATCTCAAGGTGTTACACCAAAAGATAATATTTTTGAGTTGATTATTGAACAATTAACATAATGGATCAGGATTATCTTTCTAATGGCAATTATGACCCGTTTACTTATAAATGGATCAATTTTGGTTGTATTATATCTAAAATAGGTTGAAAGTCACCCAAAGTTTATTCTGAATGCATACAACCTTCTAATGATTATACTCTGTAATAGTATTGTTTCTGTAATCATAATTAATGCCTTTTGCTTTTGATACTTTTAGGTTCCTAGCACCGGAGGCTGTAGAATTCCTAAACAGGGTTCAACGAGTCGTGCATAGTAATATTTCGGCCCCTAAGACCCAAAGTTTTGTTTTTAGTAGGATCGGTTTTGCTATTCAAAAGGGGGTTGCAGCGCAACTTGTTGCCCGTTTACCTGCCACTTTATTGTAATTGTCCTACTTTAAAATATAAATTCCAAACTCAAAGAAGGTAAAAAAAAAAAAAAAAAAAAAAAAATTAATGCATTAATTAAACAGACAAAAAAAATAAAATTGTAGGTCAACCTGACCCGGTCCATTTTTACACGCGCTAAAAAGTAACTCTTTTTTGTAACTTCTCTTAAATACTAAACAGTGTATGTGCTTGAAATAAATTTCCGTCATAACTTTCTATAAATAGTAAAAAGATACTTGCTTTTATTGAATAGTATTGTTAAATTTTTACCTATTAACTGGTGCAAGAGAACTTCTCCCAGAAGACAGAAGTGAACCAGAAAATCAACAAAGAGGGTGTGAAATTTACCAAACGAGTTACCATTTTCTTTTTGGGGGTAACAAATTGTTTTAATACAACATTTTATACTAAAATTTTAGAAAGCATATACTAACTAACTATTGTGGGGTTGGGGTGGGTGGGTGTTGGGGGGGGGGGGGGGAGGGGGACATATTTACATAAACGAACACAAACCAACGTAATTACATAAATTAACACATATAAACATACATAAATTTACATAAACGAACACAAACCAACGTAATTACATAAATTAACACATATAAACATACATAAATTTGAGAAAAGAAAAAAAACAACATTCTTAATCCCAAACATAATACATAATCAAATGAACATGAACGAACACGAACACAATTGAACGAACGCGACCTCTGATAATATTCGTTCATTTAATTAATCGAACATAATTCCTTGTTCATGTTTGTTCATTTACAAACTGGATCGATCCTGAACATATTAGGACAATAATGCAAGATAACAAAGGGGATTTTTCAGAACCTAATCACAAATTTGAGACATTCTTTTCAGATCAGAACAATCAATTATAGATATGGATGAGTATTTGGTACCGAGTACCGGTACCGTACTGATAGATTTGGTAAGGTATTCGGTACCCCACTTCTCCAGAAATCCGGGTACCGATCTCATCCCTAATTACAGATCTCATAGAAACATGATTTTAAAAATGCAGCACAATTAATCCACTTTCAGTAATAACCACAAATTAATTAAGGCACAATTCATGATCATGTAGCATGTGAATCCCCAAAAAGTAACCTAATTTTGGAAAGAAAAAAGTCATAAAATTACCGATTGGGGAGATTATCAAGGTAAGTGATAAGCATCTTAAGTTTGCTACCACCTTCCGATGCGAGTCCAGCATGCATCTCAACCGTCATGGCGTCCGCTACCTGCCTCAATTTCGACAACGGAGTAGCGCTTTTTTCTTCGAAATCCTTGATGATATCACCGGATTTGTCAGACGGATTCGAGTTATGCATCCGGTGGCGCACAATAAACGCCGCGGCAGCGCATACCGCAGCGCCACCGATCACCGCCGCTCCGACAGACACTTTCCCCATGGAGAACGATGAATAGAGTGAAGAAGGATGTGAATTGGTTGAAATCGAATTGGTGGATAAGAGAAGAAAAGCCTTGGATTGAGGGGGAATTGGTGTTCGAGTTGAATTGCTTCCGATGAATATGGATGCCACGTGGCTCTGGTTTCTTGCATCTTACAGTTTCTTCTTCGCCCAACAATACCAACCGTCACCCTCATACATTCAATTCAAATTATCCCAAACTTGTTTGGAATATAACCCTTTATTTATATTTTAACTTAATACTAATACTTACTATTAAACTAATAAACAAATTAAACCGATAAACCATTATAATCTAGGTAACTTAACTAACTCAAACTCTTCAACCATTATCTTCTTTTCTTTTAAATTATCGGTTAGAAGATTAGAATTAATCATTCATTCACCTTTTTAATTATGATTTGTTTGCTCTTTTTTTTTAACATGCGGTTCTCTTCTTTGAACACAATGTTCTCCTCGGTTGTCGCATTCTTGATCTACCTTCGTCTCAACTAAATACTGTCACTTTGTAAACAGTTTTGAACCACATGGTTCAGTTCGACTTGCTCGAGTTCTAAATAATGTAGCTTTGGAATTTGTCTTTTTATTAGTGATAAGAAATATGCACTTGTTTGAAAGACCGTTTGAATACAATGGAACGGATACAACATACAAGTCTTAAAGACGAAATTCATGTTTATGAAGAAATACACGAGAGAGGTGGAACAAGGAAAGACATTGGCACTAATTATGACAATATTAAACACCAAAGAACAACGATGACTAAAACGATTAAACATTTAAAAATAAATTAATATTATTTTGTTTGTAATTTATTTATATCTTTGTAATTTCTAAAAGAAAAAAACAAATAAATAAAAGATTAAATTTATTTTTTATATATAAGTATTATTTTATTATGAACCTTTTTCCTAAAACGATTTGAACCATAACAAGTCCCAAACCGACCTTAACCAGTTCATACCGGGTTGGGTTATTCTCACACCAAACCGGGTTTGACTCCGTTGATCATCACCAAACCGGTTCTTTAGGGTTTCAAACTGTTATATGCATCAGTAGTTGTGGAGCATAAATTCAAATAGACCTTCCCACTGCTCACACCTCTCTGCAACAGATTTGTTAAATGACTAGGTTAGAAAGTCATGTATTAACGGGATAAATAAATCCAACTTGTTGTAAATCAACAGTTTCTATGAAATTTGTATGTTAAATGTTATTAGCAATTGGTAAAATAAAAAAAAGGAAGATTTAAGAATTATAAATAAGAAATAATTAATATTAAAGAATTATAAATAACAGATAATGAAGTTTTAAAAACTATAAAATTATATTTTAAGATAAGATATAACTAAAAGAATTAATTACACGGATGGCCCCTGTGGTTTGGTCAAATTATGGTTTTGACCCCTGGGAATACTAAATTACAAGTTTGAACCAATAGTTTACACACTTATTTCACTTTTTGGCCCCTGAGTTGGATGAAGGTTAACTTTTTCAGTTAAGTGCATGTAAAATGACTAAAACACCCCTCTGAACAAAAGTGTCAAACCCCTCTTTTAACCATTCACACCTCCGACCATCATCTCCATCCTCTCACACCTCCTCCACCTCCACCGCCGTCTCCGACCATCCTACCACACCTCACCTCCACCGCCTTCCACCGCCATAACCCCCTATTTCTTCCCCCACTCTCCTGGTTTTTCATCCATGTGAGCAGGGCCACCATATCGCCGCCACAAGACAGTGCCCTCAAATCCACGTCTTCTTCTCCCACCAAGCATTTCCGGCCCCCCGTATCTCCGCCATCGCAGATCGAACGACCAACTCAAAATACCCCCCTCTCTTCACCTTCCACCGCCACAACCTCGTCGATGATTCGGAGCTGTTCAAACGCATCTCAAGTCGACACCCTCTGTTTCTCACAAAGCACTCTTTTCTAATCGATGATTTGGAGACATTTAACCACAACCCCGTCGGTGATTTGGAGCCATTCAACCCTAGCCACTTTCTGGCGAGGTTCCACCCCAACTAGGTCTTTCATCTTGCAAACCATGGTGGTGTTGTGCGATTGAAGTAACTGACTGAAGCCACCGTTCAAAAAGGTTCAATTTGTTACCATCTATTGAAGCCGTCGATTGAAGCCAACATTGATCTTCTTCATCATTTTCACAAGTGTAAATTTTTAATTTGGTTTGAGATTTGATGAAAAAATTTAGTTTTTGGTATGTTACTGTGAATCCCAACAATTGCTTTTGGTTTGAATATGTTCATGATTTGAAAAAAAATTGTACAATGCCAATTTCGATTTGATTAAGTTGGAATGAATTGAAAGTTTTGATTTGACTAAGCCATTTTCTATTTATTAAACCGGAATGAAATTGGAGAAAAATCTATTCTAAAACGAAAAAATGAGTCGCCGGAGAAGATGACCGGAGAAGACGATTGGAGAGCACGCCGGAGAAGATGACCGCCGACAGTGTTCTCGCAAAACCCCAAGCTCCAGGTGACGTCGGAGACGACGGTGAAGGCGGTGGAGGTGAGGTGTGGTAGGATGGTCGGAGACGGCGGTGGAAGGCGGTGGAGGTGGAGGAGGTGTGAATGGTTAGAGGGGGGTTTGACACTTTTGTTCAGAGGGGTGTTTTAGTCATTTTACATGCACTTAACTGAAAAAGTTAACCTCCATCCAACTCAGGGGCCAAAAGTGAAATAAGTGTGCAAACTATTGGTTCAAACTTGTAATTTAGCATTCCCAGGGGCCAAAACCATAATTTGACCAAACCACAGGGGCCATCTGTGTAATTAATTCTAACTAAAATTTTCTTTTATATGATTTAGTAAGTTTTAATAAAATATTAGAATAAATTTTAAATATTTATTTATTTAAAACTATTATTATTTAATAGGAGATAGAATTATTTATTAGACAAGAAACAAAAATCTACACTTCCCCAAAAGTCGACATATGACATAAAGTTATTCATTTTATAATAATAAGGATTTGTTCATTTATAATAATAAGGATTTAATATAACGCCACTCAACATGCTCTTGGAAACATTGTCATATTTTAATCTCCATAAAACATTTTAACCAAATTGCTTATATAAGTTGTTAAAAGATATGACACAAAATCGTTTCAAGACAACCCAACATCCCAACCTTGATCGGATTTAACCCAAACCCATTTTGACCTATTATCCAACACGCTCATTTAACCACCTATAGGTACAAGCATTCAAAGAAAACCATATGCAAGAGACGTTCATATGTCAGCCCACTGGGGTGGTCGAGTAGCGAACCCTAGGGACTCTCCAAAGGAGATCTCCGGTTTGATCTCAATACCTTCAAACCCCTAGGGTGACCTTGGTTTAGAAGAAAACATCATTTCAATGCAACCGATGTCAATAATCTTTCAAACCAACATTACAAAAGACCAAAATCGACAAATGTTTAACGTCTAAACTGGCATCCACAAAATAACAAGACTCCTGAATCACTACCAAGAAAGACACAAATGGTTTCATATAAAGCTAGGTGACACCACTAATCTCGTTACCATCCAAAAAAATAGAAAAACATGTACATCAGAAGACTTTTAACTGCACCCCCGCCACCTCGACCTCCACCTCACCAATAAAAGCCCGAAATACCGAAGTTGAATAACCTAAAAGTTCTTTGAACTTTGGATGCTTGCTTGCAGCACAATAAACAGTCATGGCTGGTAAAATAATACTTACCAAGTGAGAAATGCACTTTAATCTCTCTCAAGCAGTTGACGTCGCACCTAACCTGTTGAAGAAACAACCGTACAATAGTCTGCAGCAGAGCAGTATCTTTGTTGACACCATGTATGCACAGGCCAGCCAGGTCACCCGAGTATTAATCTGGTTTCATTTGTCCATTCTTATAAAAAAAGCCTGGAAAATTATAAGATGACAAAATTCCCCCATTCTTAAACCTTTCGCAACATCTATAGTCGCAATTTGACAAAAATGCCCTTGAATCTACTCAAAAGTCCCACCTTCAGATGGATTGTCAATATATGTTAGTAGATTTAAGGGGAATTTGTCAGTTTACAACCCCAGATTAGGCAAAAGCTTTAGCGGTAGGGGCATTATTGTCATTTTACAAATGTGGCAAAGGGCATTTATGTCATTTTAAAATTTCTGAGACTAAAGTATGAACTGATAAAAACGAAACCAAATTGAAACTTGGGTTGCCTACAAAGTAGTTTCAATATAAGGGTGGCCAAAATGAAAAAAAGTAGAATATTTGGGTGGCCTCTACAAACATTATCCCTTCTTTATTTTTTTAGTAAACTTCGTTTTTGCTCCCTGTGGTTTGATCATTTTGCTCCAATAGTTTGAAAATGGCCATTTTGCTCCCTATGGTTACAGTTTTTACTCTAATATGCTCCCCGCCCCTAACTCCATCCATAATTCCGGTTAAATGTTACCCACGTGCCCCTCACATGAGGGGCATTTCTGTCTTGTCTATGCACATCACATGGGTAACATTTAACCGGAATTATGGACGGAGTTAGGGGCGGGGAGCATATTAGAGTAAAAACTGTAACCACAGGAAGCAAAATGGCCATTTTCAAACTATTAGAGCAAAAGAGTTAAAATGGTCAAACCATAGGGAGCAAAAACGAAGTTTACTCTTATTTTTTAGTTTAATAAGCAACTAATGTACTAAATCAGACCATAAGGACTGCCACTAACATAGTGACCCAAATTTAAAAATAAACCAATTTTAGCAACTAGAGGTGCCAAAGCCCTGGTTTCAGTCCCAACTTCGTCCTAAAACTTAAAAAGTACTCTTAGAAGTTTCTTAGATTCTTCTCTTTCAATATTTACTTATGTAGAATTAAACCAAAATATTTATCTTTTATAAATACAAAAGTGTATTAAATTAAAACAAAAAAAAAATCAAAGAAAAAAAATCTACCAACTAGTAATATTTAAAAGAAAACCACTTAAATCCTTCAAATCAATTACTTTTTAGCAAATGGATTTCTTTAGAAAATTTCATCATTTGACTTAACAATAAAAAGGGTGAGACTGAGATTTTCAAAACTTGCCTCATAGTCGTGTTCTGCTCTAATTCAGCTGCACCTATAGAATTTAGAACCATCCTGGCTTCAGTATTGGCTTCATAACACAAAATCAACCAAAAATAACATATTAGGCCCCTTATTCTATTAAACCAAGCTTTAAAATAAGGGTCATTTACATATATCCCCTTTCTAAGTTTATTTATTACACATTTACCCAACCCCTAATTTTAATTACATATTTCCCCTTCCTAAAGCTTATATATTACATATTTACCCAATTTATTTAAAATAACTTATTGAATTACTATTTTACCCTTAATGAACCAATTAAAGTACTATTTACATATATCTCTTTTCTAAATATATCAATTTACATATAAGGGTAAATAGGTAATTGTGTAAAAATTGGATAAATATGTAACTGATTTTTATGATTGGGTATATATGTTATTAAGGAGGTTAAGAGGGGGATATATGTAAAAAACTCTTAAAATAATAATAAAAACATGATTTAACACTTGGTTTTAAAAAGCAGAGGCGCTCTGAGGCGTTTGGGTCCTGATAGCCGATGTGTGAGGCTAGATTACACGAGGCGTTGCATTATGCACAACCAAAAGTTGCATCTCTTATATACCAGCCTTTTAAGTAAGTAAACCATTCATAATCTCTTCATCCTTTTGATCAATTCTACATATCAGCCTCCTCCAGACCCTATATTTGACCAACTTTGACCCACATGTACATGAAGCACCGCCTCAAGGCCTTGAGGCGTTTTACCGCGCGCCTCAGTTGCTATTTTTAAAACCAAGATTTGAAAGAAAAAGAAAAGGCATTCTGAATAACAGAAACCAAAATAACCCCTTCTCATCTTCATGAACTCACAAAAGCTGCAATAATCTTTTTTTCAAACACTCAAAAACCGGAAGATAATATATACTTATTGGGAATAAAAATTGAAAAACAAAACCTCAATTTTAAACACCTGGATTTTATCCCCCGACAATTTATCTACAGCCGGTTGAGAATCTTCCTCACTTGACTCCTGACTGTTGTTTCTGGTACCAAGACTTGTTTTTTCAGGGCCAATTTCCTCATTCGTAACTATACTAGACCCTGAACTACATCCAATAAGCCCAACATCCTCACTTCTAAAATTACTCTCAGGTTCGGGCCCGTTACCTAATGAATGACTTAACATATCAGGAGAGACCGAACCATGGCGCGGGCTCATAAACGGGCTCATGATCGGGCTCGGGCTAATTGATTTCCTTCTTTGAGGACTCTCTCTCTCAACATGACCTTCATCCTTTCTCTTTGTACTCATTTTCTCAGCAGAACCTGGACCACAAACGGGCTGATGATTCATGGCCCGTGGAACTCGGGCACGTTTATAACCGTATGGAAACACGTATTGCGGGATTTGCTTTCTATGAACATGAGAAACAAAAATCTCCATCCCAGGCTTCCAAAACACATACATATTAACCGAATGCCTAAATTCATCGACTGTAGCACGGATATCAAATTGTTGATTTTCTTGAACTATTTCACCTTGCTTTCTTTGTAACCCCATGAAAAAAGCATTGTGTGAACATTGTTTTGAAGGATCAATATAGTCATGAGGGTAAGGATGGCATTGCAGCTTCCCTTGTGTGTCTCGCTCAATCTGCATAGTAAAAATAAAAAATAAAAAAGCAGGAGGATGATTGATATTATTCCTACATATTTACCATACTGACAACGAGTTAAATTGGTAAAACACTAACACCAAAGAAAGTAGACAAAAGAGAACTGGTCTTGTTATCGTGTTTAATTTAGTTATCATATTTGAAAACAGGATATAAGTGTTGGCATTTCAAACCAACCCATAATGATGAGCCTGAATGGTCTTTGTAACTATCAATTATTTAAAATACTTGAAAAAGATACATAAGTGTTGAGCGGTCAACCCAACCTAAGTCCTACCGAGAAGCCATAACCAAAATTACAAATTCAACTCTTAACCCTTTTTAACCCATTACTTCAATAACCGCCTTTGTAATCATATTTAATATATTAATTGTTTAAAACCCTTTTAGAAAGGTACAGTTTTAACCAGTCAACCCAACCTGACATACCCAACTTTTGAGCAGCAATAAAAATTTACCGGTTTTAACACAAAAACAGTTTTAGCCAATCCGCCCCAACAGTTTATTTAGTATATTAATTATTTAAATACTTCTTAAAAGGTACACAAGTGTTGACCGCTAAACCCAACCTTTTCTAAGCGTTTCAACCAGCCATAAAATTTTACCAGTTTCAACTCAACCGTTTCAACCCGCCCAACCTTCCATCTTGCCACCTATAAGTACAACTTATGTTAACCTCAACCAAAGGAGCCAACTTTTTTTCTTTTCCTTTTTAATTGCAAGGATTAACTATATGAAGAGTCAAAAATTACCATCAAGGTCAACTGCCTCAAACGAGACTCTACCCAGCCTTTCCAAGCCCGTAGATCATCTGGGTCAGCAGCAACTATGTCAACTTGCAAATAGTTTTTGTAGCACTCAAAGAACATGTACGGTTCAAAAAGCACGGGCCACTGGGCTTTATTAAGTTCTATTTCCTGGAAAATGACAATAACAATCATGAACTAGTGCAGCAGCCAAACAAAAGTGAACACTATAGGTGGTGATTTAAACCCGTTTTTGGATAAACGGGTTTTTGAATAATAAGATATGATGAAAGCAGGTTGAAAGGGCCAAAAGTCACCTAATGTGCATTCACAATACATAAATTATTTATGAATTGGTTTTCCTGTAGAGCACATGTTAACTAGCATTTATTAAACAAATATTTCCATTTATAATCAGTAGTTGGTATTAATGATCAGTCGTATTCTACAAAATTTGTAATTACATTATTAATTCAATATTTTACAAATTCAACGTTATTACTTTTTTCCTTCCCTCGCTTTTTTCTCCTATTAACATTTTATGTTTTATTATTTCAGTTTTCAGTGATAAAATATGAACATTCAAATTAGTGTTCATTCCTTGGTCAAACATCAAATCTCCACATTTTCTTGATCTTACAAATTCAATGTTCCTGGTTATTTTTACCTACAAAACAAATATCGAAATTTTGAAATGATCAAATATGAAGATTTTATATAATTTTGTTCTTGCAAAAAGAAAGCATTAAAATAAATATCAAAGAATTAACAAAATAGAAATATGATTTTTAGGAGAAAAAACAGAAATTTGGGGAGGAAAAGTAACTATATTGAGATTGTAGAGTATTGGACTAATAAGGTGAGGGCATATTTTGTAGAATATACAAATTAAATAATCATTAACACTACCAAGTACCGACCATTAACAGAATTTTTCTTTTTAATATATGCTTATTAACATGTGCAATTAGGAGTTTAGGTAAAAACCCTTTATAAAATCCAAGAGAAGATAATAAAGTGTTAATGGGTAGTCCCGGCCTTTTCTAACCAGTACTAAAAATTACTCGTTTTAATTTTTAACCCATCACCAACCCGCCCATTTTGCCACCTCACACAAAACAGCAGCAGCATCTTACCTCACATATCCGATTACCAAATTGAAATTGCTCTGTCATAACACGAAGTGTGCTAGTGGAGACATTATAACTAGAATTCATGCATGGATAGGCAGGTGTTATGATTGGCATATGATGAGTTTTGTCCTTGGGATTCTTACGTGGATCCCACACAGTACATCCAAGCTCGTCCTCTTGTATAGCACAAAGCATGACCGGATTTGGCCATCGCCATTGTGTATAAACCCTAAAAAATCGAGAAACCAACATACTGGGAATAGCATTTGGATAAAATTGACATACCCGTGCAACAAGTAGGGCCCAATTCACACCACCAAGAAAACCAGTCACCTGACACAAATAGAAATAATGTGGGTCAAAAAATTGTTCAGGTTGAAGCAAAACAATTAAGACATGATGTCACATACGAAATGAATTTGCCTGATCAAACATAGTAGAGATGGCAAGATGTAGGTCCAAACAGGTTTAAATTAACCACGGTCATTTTTAGAAGGTGTTGAAATGGGTTGAGTTGACCCACAATATTTTTTGTCCAGTTTTTTAAATTTTTTATAGATAATTAATGTTTTACTTATGCTTAACAAATTATATTATTGCAACAACAAATTTTGAATAAAAACAATCTAGTAGGTTATAAGCAATTAAGCACTAAAAAGACAAGAATGGAACAGATAAAATGAATTGCCTCATCAAACATAGGAAGAGGTGGCAAAATGGGTGAATCGGGCAAGTTGCGTAACGAGTCAAAACGGGTTCGGGTTAAAACAGGTTGTATTGGGTTACGCCAACCTGCAACACATTTTTTATATTTTATAAATAAGTAATGTGCTAGATAAGATTAAATACTATATACTACAAAAATTACCCAGCCTTTATAATAAGTCAAATTTCAAAAAATCCAAGGGACTTCTGCAGAATTTACACACAAATCTCAGGACTGTATTTTTGCATTACTGAGCTCTTGGACTTAATTACTTAACAATATGGTCCTTTTTATCAAGTTTAGAGACTTGATCATGCAAAAAAGGACCTTTTCATTGAATTTTATAAACTTCAAGGATTTAATCATGTAAAAATGAACTTTCTTGTCAAGAATAAAGTCCAACGACTTTATCCATTAAGTTCTAAAAGATAAGGGATTTAATCATGCAAATCAAAATCTAGGGACCTGTGTGCGGATTCAGTGAACAATCAATACTTTTCGACAATTGCACTGTTCTAGAAAAAAGTGATTTAAGAGATTTTTACACATACGAATACACATTGGATGACTCTAACCTGTTCACCCATTTGACCCATTTCGCTTTTAGTTTATCCCATTAACTTGTAAGAAGTAAAACATTAACCCAAATCGATCCCTATACAAATAAATGGGTCAAAATTGCCACCTCTAATTTAAATAAGGAAGACAACACAGCTATCACAACTCAACTGTTCAATTCTCCATATGTAAAAACATGGACTGACAAAACCACTTACATTTGAATACACACCGCGCCTTT
The DNA here is from genome assembly GCA_023525975.1 of Smallanthus sonchifolius. Classification (NCBI taxonomy): domain Eukaryota; kingdom Viridiplantae; phylum Streptophyta; class Magnoliopsida; order Asterales; family Asteraceae; genus Smallanthus; species Smallanthus sonchifolius. The sequence goes on along the minus strand of CM042034.1, from coordinate 85,099,501 downwards.
TAGCCCAGAACTTTAAGCAACGAAGTGTCGTACGAAAATGCTAAATTTCACAAGAAAAAAGAAAAGACAGAATGTAAGTAGAAACTTTTGAAGCAATGACAAACAATAATCATCAACAGTCACCTCAACATTTGGAACAAGTTTAAGAATTTGATCAGCAACCCTGCAGCCATTAAGACTACGAACCGTTGGCTCATCAACATTATACAACACGGAAACATCAGAAATGTCCAAATCCTGTTTAAAGAAAAAGAAGTTAGATCCAATTTAAGGCATGGGCTATAATCCACGGTATGCAGTTATGAACCACCATTGTTGTTCCTTGTTCCTTAACTTGTATAAATAATTAAAGTATTAAATATGATTAGAAAACTATAACGTTAACATGTTAATCTAATCTTTTTAAACCAAAAATTTATAAGGTTATAAGAGTTTAAATATACTTTTTCGACTAGCTTCCTTTTTAGCTAAGTTCTTAAGATTTAGCGGTTCGACCAACCATTTGAAATAAAAATATAACCCAGATCAACCCCTATATAAGTAAACATGTCAAAATTGAATCACAAGCTGATTTTGCATAATCAAACCAACTTACATCAGGGACCACTAAACGAGAGATACTAGCATAAAGAAGATCAATAGATATCCCCTCAAACTTGAATTTCATAACCGGAACATGAGCACTTGGAACTGGTTGAAGTTCAGTAACTTCCTCCTTTTTTGTCAACATCTCATGCAAAAAAAAGAAGAAATCTTCCTGAAATATTGTAGATAAGAGTAAATAATTCAGAACAGTAGAATAGTTAGTGTTTTTTTAAGTACGATTCTCGTAAGAACTTATTAAACAGTGAGAACGTGACAACAGTTTTCAATGGTTGAATAGTGAAAACGTGACAACAGATCACAATTATAGATCATCTATATCAATGGTTGTAAAACAGTGAGCTTTTGTAATCATATAAAATTCAATGTGCTTGTCAACAATAAAGAACTGATTAAATCATATGAAGACTCACATCTCGATTCACATAAGATGGTCCAACACACAAGGTGTCAATGTCTGCTCCAGGACCATGAACCTACACCAAAGTTGGAAAACAAAACCAAAAACAATAAAATAATGAGCCTCTTATTGGAACATTGCAATACAAAAAAAAACTAACTGACAGTTGTGCATGAATTTAGATGATAAAAAATTCAGATAGTCCTATGTGTTAGCTTTTAGTACCCAGAACTAGAATTTCCAAAATGGGCAGGTTGGAAAACAGACCAAAATAGGTCCGGGTCAATACAATAATCTTAGTAGAGGCCAGATCAAGCTGGATTGAAATGAAACATTCTCTGTCCAAAAAACTTCATTTTTTTAAAAATATTGTGCTACATATGTACAGATATATAAATTATTTTGCTAATAATATGATTTAGAAGTCTTCATGCATTAAAAGTACACTTGGAACTTTCAACCGTTCAACCCATTTCCTTGTAAGCTATTTTTATTGGGGGTGCTAACAATAGCCCTGAAAGCCGTTGTTAACAACTACCTTTTAACTGCTTACTCTTAAATTGTTCTTTTATAACAATCTATTTAACAATTAAATGACGAGGAAAAGTAGGACTATGAGGGAAAAAGTTGGTTGAATGAGTGGGTTAGGTTTAGATGTTTGATAAAAAGAAACTACTTACATTTTTAAGTAGCATAATTCAGATTTAGTTATTGATAATAACCCTAAAAGCTATTGTTAGCAAAACCCTTTTTTAATTTGACATGTTTAACTTGTTAAAGATTAAACATAACACAAATGGACCCACTCATAAATAAACAGATCAAATCAACTCCACCCACATTTTAGCACCCTTGGTGCAGCATAAAAGTATTGACTTACGTGTGTACATAAGTAAACACCAACAAGAACTGTATTAATAGTGCTGCAGTTAATTTTGAATACAACTTTAATATTCTGCATGAAAATACTTTCTTACCCCAAGTCGATAAGAACCAAAAGTAAATATGACTGCATTTGCATCCTCCACCATTTGATCCGAGTACCCTCGAATGCGAGTAAGTTCCTTCACCCACTCAACTACAATCTACGCCACCAAATCAAATTGCCAAACATGGTCATATCAACATCGTGTAACCTTGAAGGAACCATTTGAAAACATATGTGAAAACACGGTGATCACAAAACCATGGTAAAGAAATACGCAAAAGTACCTAGACAGCACTAAACATGCTCAAACATGTTTTTGAACAACTTACCATACAGACTTGGTTTTAAAAAGCGAGAAGCGCACCGAAGCGACAAGGTCTAAATCCGAAGCGCAAAGCGCAAATCGCAAAAGCGGACCGATTTTCGTACGCGAAGCGCAAGGTGCTTATATAAATTTTTTTATATATACCATTGGGTTTTAGCATCCCTACCCAAAATATAGCCATAAATAAGGTTTTTATATGATGTAATGTATAAATTACTTACATGTACAACCTTTTTAGCTAAATGTATAACGCTTTGAAGCATAAAAACAGCCCCTGTACAAGAATCGAGCCTTTAAGTGCGATTTTTTTTCAAAAAAGTGCGAGTTTTGTGCGAGTCTTGTACAGTGTGCGAGTTGTGTGACAAGACTCGCTGGACTCCTCGCCTCATGTCGAGTTGCGAGTAAGCGCGCTTAACGCGCGGTTTTTAAAACCAAGCATACAGAGATAATATTAACTCAAACTAAGGTCTCAGATTCATCTCATCAATTCTCGTCACTTCCATTAACAGTGTAATTATGGCCTTTAGGCTAATCATAATCAATGATCCATATTAACATGAATTGACGTTAAATGAATGTCAATGGTTTATGTTAAATTTAATTGCCTGTAAATGATTGCTCGCTGATGATTGTCAAAATTTTAATCTATACATACTAATAAATAAAGGTTTTTGAGGACACGTGTCACTCTCACAGCCTCCCTCACCTTATTTTTCCCGCCCAATACCCGTTTACCCGAATTAAGAAAAGCGCGGATCCTATGACCCGGTAACACCGCCTCCTCCAAAACCCTAATCTGTCTCCCTTCCCACCACCACCACCGATTCTCTCTCTCTCTCCACTCTCCCCTTCCTTTGTGATGGTCGACGGCCTATACTAGGCAAGGACTAATTCAACATGATGGCCACTACAATCATCCCAACGATGAATGCTTTGTAGCAATCGGACCTTAAATCAATTTCATCTATAAAACCCTATTGGATGATTTCACGTATTTACGATTCTCTTTCTCATTCTTTCACAGTGGTGGTTTTGCGATTATCAAACTTCAAGCCCTAATTCGAAGAAGGTCTCGAGAAATCCAACTTCAAACCCAAGTCGAAGCATCGACCTAAATTCGAGAAATCCAAAGGTAAAGCAGCTATTCAAAACTCTAATTTTCTCCTTTTCATTATTAATTTCTGGTGATATTTGATTGAATGAAAGTGAAAATCGAAATATAACAATTTTTTGGCGCCTGTTAGTTTTTTTGATATTTGTCAATGAAGATAGACTTAACTTGGTTGAGGCACCAAATGGTGAAACAACCATTCAGCCCCTCTATGCAAGGTTACTGTTTAATAAGTGATTTAGTATTCACAAATTTACTCTCTTATTGAAGTACTGCAACTGAAAAGATTTAGCACATCAGAATTCAGAACTTTAATATATTTTATGTGTTTTGATTAGCAATGCTTAAATGTGAATTATGTTTAGCTAGATTAACATGGTATGTGTACAAATGATGGCGGTATGGGTAAACTTTAATGTCTAAAATTGAAATGATATTTTTATACAGAATGAGGAACATGTGGTTGAAGATGATGACGACGACAACGAAGAAGACGATGTTGAAGGTGAGACCATGTGCTTCTAACCCGTGCATAAAACTGTAGCCTTTTGCTATCCGATTCTTTTTCATCATCCACGATTAAAATATGTAACCAAGAATTTGCCATAGATCAATCACTTTGATTCATTATTTGTTAAGTCATTGCAATTGCCAAAGCATGTTTGCTACTCCTACCGAAATAGATGATGTTTATAGATAAAGTTCTAGGCGTGTTGTCATGTAGAATCAGTTGTTGTACTATGATTGTTATTTATTCGTTGTGCTGAATTTACCATTCTTTTCATTTCTTTAATCAAGTTTTGTTCTCTTAGCTAAATGTAATAATCTTTGTCAACTTTAGCTTGTGGAAAATTATGTGGGACTTGCAAATGGAATGATTAAAGATTGTTTGAGGAAGAATTTTGCATACAAAGTATTGAAATATTTGATGTATGTTGATAGTTGTTTCTTACACTCAGTTTTATTTGGGGCATTGATAGCTTAGAATTAATCTCTTTGAACTCATGATTGGAGTTTATTCAAAATAATAGGCAATTCTTTTCATTAAGTAATCAAATTCTGATTGTTTTAGCTGAATCATAGTTGTCAATAGCGAATAGCGGTAAATAGCGACAAGCAACCTATACGCTACGTAGCGAATAGCGGTAAATAGCGGGCGCTATTTCACGTTTAGCGATACACTGCTAGAAATTTTTAGAAATATTTTATATTCAAATATTGTAGGATTTGTAGCAATTATAATCAATAACCATCTAAATCTTCATATATTAGGGTTATTAGCAACCCTATTTATATTAATCAAGTAAAAAACTGGTTAAAAACATAAAAAAAATTAAAAAAAGGGAATATTCGCTATTTGGTCGCTATGTCGTCGCTATTTGGAAATAGCGGAAGTCTGTCGATTCGCTATGTAGCGCGCTATAGCGCGCGCTACAAGCGCTATTGACAACTATGAGCTGAATGTAATCTTTTGTTTTGTTAGCCTATAAAGTTTTGATATTGAATTTTGGTTGAATTTGTCATCATCTTCCATTTTCTTCTACATTCACCCATTGATTTAATGTACTTTTACATATGCTTTTCGTTTTTCGGCCAAATACCATTGACTCCGGCAAAAGAACCCAACTGAGTTTTTGGTTGGTGGTGGTCTTGGATTAGGTTCTAAAGGGTTGTGTTCTTTCATATAGATATTGATTTGTGCCTATTTGGGTTGTGTTTATCTAAAACGGGTCAAACAAAAAACATATATAGATATTTTATTTCAAAAAACATATATAGATATTTTATTTTATTTTCAAAAAACGTATTTACAAGTTTATAAATTATATCGTTTTTAATATACAACCCGTGTAATACACGGGATTTTAATATAGTTAGCAAATATTAAAACGAATCCCACCGTACTTATTGTGATGCTATTGGTAAAATCAACTCATTATGGAATACAACATCCAAGAACTATTCCCTCTTCACCCATTTTGGTGATTATTTGTCACTATGTTTGCTTTAAATAGCACTGGGCGCTAAATGCTTAACTTAAAAAAATTAAGGAGACTGGTATGAGGTAGAACTCCAATAATCTTAAGAAAGTTTGCATGATTAGATGATTGAAGATATGAAATCGATCACCCAAAACACAAAAATATGGTCCCCAATAAAAGAGATCTTCTAATTTAAAAAACTTCATTTAGAGAACCTCGCCTTTGTGCTTAATCAACAGACAAAAACAAATAATTCTAAATTATCAAGATACTTCATGTGTCTTTAACAATTCTGGACATTTCTTAGTACAATCTACTGATGTATGTTGTCAAGGCGCGCCTTATCTACTAACGTATGTTGTCAAGGCGCCTAGGCGCAGAAGCCAACGAGGCGCAAGTTTAGTGCCCGGTGGAGACCTAGGCGTGATCTGGGGCTTTTCTTGTAAAAGCGAACTCAGGCGAGCGCCTAGGCACGTATTCCGGCCAGATTCCAGCTAAAAGTCGACGGAACTTGTCTAAAACCCCTAATCAAGCCTGGAATCACCTTAAAAAAATACTAAACTAGCCCTAAACAAGCCTAAAACAAGTTTAAAACCCCTAAAAATGGTATTCTTATACTATGTGCCTAGCTTAAAAAAGCCCTCGCTTTTTTTGCGCCTTGCGACTAGGCTCCGGGCTCGGCCTTTGCGCCTTGACAACTATGCTACTGACTACTAGCAGCCTTTAAAATAAACTCCAAATCAAAGGCTGTATGACATGCTTAACAACTAAGTTTATAACTTGATGTAAATACTAAATCATGGTCAACTGAGCCTATAGATTATATCATTATATGAGGGGAAAGAAAAAAATTTCAATGCAAAAACAACATGAAAAAGTTCAGTAACATTAATCACAAGAACCTGTTTAATTTGACCAAGAACTTTCTCCCGCTTTACTGCTTCTTCTTTACTTTCATATAGTCCAGCATCTACCAAAAACTTAAAAATAAAAAAAAAATAAAAAAAATCAGTAAAATTGTGAACAGTTAAGAAAAAAGAATCAAGCAATGAAACTCATGATTTAACTCTTGAAATCAAGTCTCAAACCCTACCTTGTTCAATTTTTTAGTTCTGACTAAATCAGCCTCAGAGGGCCCCGCTAGAGACAACGGTTTCGTAACTCCGTGCTGCCTCGGTGAAGCTAAAGCCTCCGAACCTACCATCACTAACCCTAATTCGAAGAAATAGGATTCTACAGAAACCCTAATTCAGCAACAACCAATCGAGAAAGTAAATTTTTGAAAAAATTCAATCGAGTCTCTGAAAATTGACACGAAATTGATAACTTCGGACCGTTCGATTAGAAGGTCACGGAGAAACTGACAATTTAGAGAGATTGAATTGAAAATTGGGGTTTGATCGAGATTTTTAGGAATTAGGGTTAATTGGGGGGAAATGAAGGTCGATCTGCGGGGAAATTGAAGGGGGAAGCGATCGAAACCCAAAATTAGTGCAGGGAGATATGATTTGATGGTGGATTTGAGATGATTATTGTGAATCAAAAGTGAGGGGAAAGGGAGAAGAACGCGTTGGCTGTCTCGCACTTCAACTTGGATTTGTCTTCATTTAAGATATTAGACTATTGGTTGTGGTACGCCATTAGGGGCGCCAACGGTGGGGCGCAAGCCACCGTGGTGGCGAACACCGCAAGGGTGTCCAGCGATGGGGGGCGCTAGGGGGTGGGCGTGGGTGGGCTAGCGGGAGAAGAAAGGGTGGGCGTGGCTGGGGAGAAGAACAAAAAATGTTTTTCGATAAAGCCCCCGCTCACCTGCACCACAACACCCTCAAGTGCTTCAGCAGGGGCTTTATCCACTGCTTAGTCAGCATCCAGTCAGCGCCACATGGCGTGATATTAGAGGATGAATCCACTCTCAATAAAGCCCCACAACCATCAGCCTTATTAGCAAGGTTTTAACTTTGTGTCATATATTTATTTATTTATATCTTATATCTTATTTTAGTCACTTACATAAATAGTTTTAGTGTATAAACAAAACTAAAAATAATATAAAAATGCAATAAATAATGGGTTAAGTAGAAATAGGTACTAAATGAAATAGGTATGAACGGCCGGAAGTCAAATATTCCGGCCACCATTCTTACAAGAATTACCAAGGTTTTCATTACAAACTTGCCGGATAAATGTAGCGGAAATGATCTTTCGGATTTCATTCGCGGGTATGGGGATATTTACGATGTCTACATTGCTCGCAAAAGGGATAAAGCGGGATTTCGATTTGGTTTTGTTTCTTTTCTCGACGTTAAGGATTCCAAGGATTTAATCAGAAAGATTCGTAACACATGTATCGGAGATTGCTGGTTGAAGGCCAACATTGCCAGATTTACTCTTGAGGAAGGGGAGATTCGTCCGGAACCGGAGAAGACTAAGAAGAACCCTTGTTATGAAGACGCCGGTCGAAAAATGGATAAGCCTCCAACATCGTATTTCAATGGGAACCGTTCCTTTTCAGACACACTTTTGGGTAGACAGGGAGTGTTAAAAGTCGGTAAAACAGTGGCTGTGGAAGATCATGCAAATGCTTTGAGTGGTTTACATGGGAGGGCTCTTGTGGTTCGGATGATCGATTTAGATGCCCTTAAAAGTATCTATATTTTATTAAATGACTTATGTCCTGGCAAAGGTAAGGTGCAATACATCGGAGGTTTATCGGTACTGATCACTTTTGAAGATAACAAGGTGGCGACCATGGTTCGTGACGCAGCAAGAGAAGTATTGGGTAGGTTCTCATCGGTGGATATTTGGGAAGGACAAATTTTCGGTTTCGAACGTCTGGCTTGGATAAAGATTGTGGGTGTTCCTTTGCATCTTCTTTCTTCACAGGTTATTAATGCTATCGGGAGTTCTGTTGGAAAGGTGGTTTTCAATCCTAATAGGCCCGATGAAGATGATGATCTTTCATACGACTATATGGGAGTCCTCGTGGGTGATGGTAAAAGAATTGACGAAGAAATTACGGTTGCATGGCGGGATAAGAAGTTTAGTGTTTGGGTTACGGAAGAATCCGGTGTTTGGGTGCCGGAATTTTCTAAAGTGACTACGTCGGATACGGCGACAGAAGATTGTGAAGTTAACGTTGATACTCCCATGCATGAAGGAAACGCCGTCAACGAACCTGTGGTGGACACACCGGAAAAAGACACTCTCTCCGGTACGGAAGTTTCGGTTACAGGCAAACCAGGAATGGAAACCATTAAAGACATTAATGAAGGCATTAATTTTCCTATTATTGACAATAATTGTGGTGGTGAAACTCCTATTATTTTGGAGGATCTTTCGGAAAAACAGGATTTTATTCCAGGTAACGTTTTTGATTTTGATGCTGATTGTCATACGGATGGGGTTTTGGATGGTAATGGGCCTAATATTAATAAAAGAAAGAAAAAAGGTGGTTTGGGCTCAGTGGGCCAGATTAATCCGGCTTACTCTAGTAGTTTGGAAAAATCAAAAGTGGGGAAAAACATAGATTAGAAGAAGATGTTTTTGGGCTTGATCAGTTATTGGGATTGGATAAAGATAAGGAACCGTTTAGTTCGGCACATGGTGATCCTCAAGATCTGGACCTGAATTCGCAGCCTTGTATTGAACCTTTGCCTGAACACTTCTCAGTTGATTTGGATCGTAGTAACAGGTCCGAATTTTCTTCTATTTTTCAAGCTACAGAAGTGGAAGCCACCATTGCTATGGGGGAAAGATTGGGTGCAGATTTATCCAAGTCTCATGATATGATTCAGGATTCTATCGTTACCGAAGGATTACAAGGGGTGAAGAAATGAATTGCCTCTCGGTTAATATTAGAGGGGTTGGGGGTTATGGTAAATCGGGGTGGATTAAAAAGATTAAGTTTGATTGTGGTATTTCTTTTATTGGCATGCAAGAAACGATGATAAATGACATTCTCCCTGGTTTGGTTTCGAGCTATTGGGGAGGCACGGGTTTTGAATTTGAATTCGTTAAGGCTAATGGTAATTCGGGAGGCTTGGTGAGTATTTGGGACCCGAAAGTGTTTGTGAAAGATAAGGTGTCTAAATATTGTAATTTTCTTCATGTGGCGGGTATGCTCTGGGCGGGTTCGGTTAAGGTTAACTTGTTAAATGTTTATGCTCCTCAAAACAAAGGTGATAAAAGGCGTTTGTGGGCGAGAATTGAAAATCTTATTGGTTCGAATGAAGGTTGGTGGATTTTATTTGGTGACTTTAATGCGGTGCGAGAGCGAAATGATAGAAAAAACTCCAAGTTCGATCCGGGTTGTGCTAGAGATTTCAACGATTTTATTGATACAACGGGTTTGCGTGAGTACAATCAAAAAGGGTGTAGATACACGTACATGTCTTGTAGAAAAGGTATTTATACTTGGAGTCGTATCGATAGGTTTCTCGTTTGTGAAAACGTTTTTAATAAATGGCCAAACGCGTATGTTCGCGCATTGAATAGGAACCTTTCGGATCACTCTCCCTTGGTTTTTTCGGTAGTTGACACAAATTTCGGGCCTAAACCGTTCAGGATGTTTGATTCTTGGCTCGATCGTCCCGGCTGTGTTGAGGTGATCAATTCGGTATTCGAAACGTGGGAGGATAATGGTCCGGCCGATATTAATCTTCTTAAAAAGCTGGGTATTCTTCGGAACCGTTTACGTGCTTGGTTTCAAGAGGTTAGCGCTTCTGAGCAGATAGAAGAGGCTCGTTTACGGGCCGAGAAAGAGGAGATGGAATTGGATATGGAGCTCAAAGATTTAGAAGAAACGGATGTGTGGATTTGGTCCGAATGCAAGGTTGCGTTAGAGAATATTGAACTCCATAAGGCTCGTGACCTTAGACAAAAGTCTCGAGTCAAATGGGCTTCTTTGGGTGATGAGAACTCTAGTTTTTTCCATTGTGTTGTTAATGGTAGAAAGGCGAGAAACTCTATACCGGGTGTGTTGATTGATGGTGAATGGGTTACTAAACCGGCTCTTGTTAAGAGAGAGGTATTGCGGTTCTTTCGTTCTCATTTTAAAGAACAATACCCGATTAGGCCGAACCTTGTTTGTTCGGGTATGAAGACGATTGATGATACGGATCGTCAGTCCTTGGTTGCGGATTTTTCTAGACAAGAGATTAAAGATGCGGTTTTCGAATGTGGTTCTAATAAGGCTCCGGGTCCCGATGGGTTTAATTTCCGTTTTGTTAAACGCTTTTGGAATCTCTTCGAGGAGGATTTTTTTAAGATCTTGATGGAGTTTCATGCCTCTGGTGTTATCAATCAAGGTTGCGGGTCTTCTTTCATCACCCTTATTCCTAAGGTGAAAAATCCTATGGGGCTTAAAGATTATAGGCCTATCACCCTTATAGGTATGATTAGTAAAGTTATTTCCAAAATACTAGCCAACCGTATCAAAAGGATAATGGGGCAGATTATCTCTGAAGCTCAATCGGCTTTTTTAACAGATCGTTTTATTCTTGATGGGCCTCTTATGGTTAATGAAGTATTGGCTTGGTTGAAGAAGAGAAACAAGAAAGCGTTTTTATTAAAAATAGATTTCGAAAAGGCCTACGATAATGTCAATTGGAACTTTTTGATTTCTATTATGTCTCAAATGGGATTTCCCCCGAGGTGGTGCGAGTGGATCAAAGGTATTTGTATTACCTCTAGAGCGGCGGTTTTGGTTAACGGGTCGCCTACTTTTGATTTTCAATGTGAAAAGGGCCTCCGTCAAGGTGACCCGCTATCTCCGTTTCTTTTTTTGATTGTGATGGAAGCGTTGTCTTGGATTCTTGATAAAGCTAAGGACCTTGAGGTCTTTAAAGGTATTAGCTTTTCTAGTAACGAGGTGGACTTGACTCATCTTTTTTATGCGGATGACGCTTTAATTATGGGGGAATGGTCGTATGATAATATCAAGAGCATTGCTAGGATCCTCCGCATTTTTTTCTTATGTTCGGGTCTCCGGATCAATCTACATAAGTCTAATATTTATGGTGTTTTCACGGAGGGTGGCGAGTTGGATAACATGTTGGATTACTTAGGTTGTAAGCGAGGAAGTTTTCCTTTTACTTACCTTGGTATCCAAGTTGGGGAAAAGATGACACGTATTAAGAGCTGGGATCCGGTTATTGACACTATCCGGAACCGTTTGGCATCGTGGAAAGTCCGACACTTGTCTATAGGCGGGCGGTTGATTTTGATAAAGTCGGTCCTAGAAAGTCTTCCTGTATATTATCTTTCCTTATATAAAGCCCCTAAAGCCGTATTGGATTCTATTGAAACGATTATGAGGCGGTTTCTTTGGGCCGGTCCTAGCATTGACAATAAAATATCGTGGGTCGCTTGGGATATTGTTACGTCTCCAAAGAACAAAGGTGGTTTAGGTATCTCCAAGCTTCAAGAGGTGAATAACGCTTTATTGTTAAAGTGGACGTGGAGATTCAAAAGAGAAGGTAGTAGTCTTTGGAAGAAGATTATTATGGGGTGTCATGGTTCGGGTAGACCTTGGTCCTTGTTGCCTTGTAACGCTTCTTCGAGTGGGTGTTGGAAATACATTGTTAAAGTCGGTGATAATAAACTCTCCAATGGTAGATCACTTAATTCGTTTTTCCTTGGAGATCTTGGCGACGGGAGGTCTATTAATTTTTGGGGTGATACTTGGCTTCTAGATGCTCCTCTTCGTATTTTGTATCCTAACCTTTTCATGCTCGAGAAGAACAAATGGGCTAAGATTTCGGATCGGCTTCAATGCGTGGATAATGTTAAACAGTTGTCGTGGGAATGGAAGTCTGTTCCATCTACTCACCAACAGGTTGTGGAGCTGTTTGATCTTCTAAACAATATTCATAATCTTGAATGGCGAGGAGGAGTAGATTGCTGGAAATGGACCGAGGATAAGGACGGGCAATTCACAGTCGCTTCGGCAAAAAGACTTATGTCAAGCAACTCCTTGGGGGACGGTAGTCTTGGGATTAGATGGAAAGGTTGGGTGCCGCTGAAGTGTAAAATTCTGGTTTGGAGGGTCACTCGGAACCGTATTCCCACCATCGCTGAACTCATCAAACGGGGAGTTAGTATTCAACACACCGGTTGCAGCCTTTGTCAAGATGATATGGAGACAACTTTACACTTATTTACCGGGTGTATTTATTCGCATGAAGTATGGTTTCGTATTGAAGATTGGTGCAAGCTAAGTCACAATTTCATGTTTGATATTCCGGATCTTTTTCAAATGTCGGAGTCTCAATCGCTTTCTAAGGAGTCGAAGTACATCTTAAGAGGCATTGTTTATACTACCATTTGGATGCTTTGGAATGAAAGAAATGAACGTGTTTTCAACGACAAGAAGCGGAAGCCTATTCAAATCGTGGAGAACATCAAAGCTACGGCCTACTTTTGGATTCGTAATAGGTCTAGATGGAAATCTATTGATTGGAAAACTTGGTGTAATTTTCCTTTGGATTGATGTAATTTTGGTGTTTTTGCTCGTTTTGTCCTTACTTTGAGGACTCTCGAGTTTGTGTTTATGAAGTTCTCCTTTCAAAAAAAAAGAAATAGGTACTAAATATTTATATAGAAATGAGTTGTCATCAAACAAGTTCCTTATTTTTGCAATATATGCTTTTTCTATAAAGATTTAATAGAATTTCATAAAACGTTACTGGTATATTCAAATAAGAAAATTGTTATATTATATCATCCTTGTTTCTTGTTAGTGTATTTAAAAACATCACAATAAGGTTGATTTCAATGGAGTAAAGGTCTCCCCTTCTAGGGTGGTCTCGTATATCAAGGTTTTTAGCGCGTTTTAGATGAATAATAGAATGAAAGGGAGAGGTCCGGAATGGTCATTATGGTGTCCTCTTGATATGGGTTAAAATCATGTCGGGTTGGGTTGCTTTTTGGTGTTGAGTGTTTGTTGTTTTTCCTTTGTTTCTCTCTGTATGTTCTTGTTTGGGGTATTAGTAATTTGCTAGCCTTAGTTAAATAAATTCGCTTTGCTTTGAAAAAAAAAATTATCCTTAACTAGTTATGTGTCAAACTAGTCATTTGCCAAAATGATGAAAAACTCAAAAAGAAGTTAAAAGTCAGTTTCCATTTCCCTACTTCTTTCACACGGTCACACTTACTCACGACTTTCTTTTAGACTTTTATTTTTCATGTCTTCAAGGTCTATTAGCTGCAACATATTTTCCCCTCCGCTCCACCTCATGTCCATGTGTGTGCCAACACTTCCACTCAACGATGAAGAGATCGTCCCTCAAACTAAGGTAAATAAAGTTGGCGCTAGATCCTTCTCCCTTTGTCCATATCTACAATGGTTGAGATCGTCTCTTTACCCTTCTGTCCAAATTCGGCCCGACCGCCTACACCGGACCACCTTGGAAACCGACTCCCGGTCGAACCGATCCGGGTTTCAAAACATTGGTTTTACGAGTGATCATCATAACTGAAAATCAAGATTGAATAATAGGTGCAGTGAGATTCGGTTTATATTTCTAACAAAATTCAAAAATAATAATCATTTTAATTTAAACAAATAAAATGACTACTATGAGGTTATCTTTTGATGTTACGATATGATTTTTTTTTATAGCTAACTGATGCACCATCAAAAACTACTTTTAACTATACATCAATGTTCTTTTTATGAATACATTTACTTCACACGTTGACACCGTCATACTACAAACCCTTGGGTATGTTACCAAACTTGTTAACTAAGCACATGTAAGAATCGTTTTAGAGTTACATAAATAGGTGAACCTTTATATGAAACTAAACTACACGAAATTTATTATGTTCTTGTTTAGATTTCGTTCTACCTTCTAAGGAATTACGAATTACTATATATTGTTTGCAACTATGTAACGTATCCGGGTTCATGTTGCAGATATTCGTTTGATTTTAACATTAAACCAACTTTGCGTTTGGTCTTCTTCATTTTCCTTAAGAAACACCATTAATCATCATTAGATGCTAAAGTGATAAAAACATGGTGTGGCAAATACGTGGAAACATGACACGATTCGATCAAAAGCAGTTTAAGATATAGATTTAGTTCCTTCACTTTGCCATTGTGTTCTTCGTTCTTGAATTTGTATATATTGTGCCTTTCGTAATGTAAGCTTGTTAAAAACCTGAACCTTTTTATTTTCAGCTAGTCATATAAGTTTTTTTGGTTAAGAGACATCACGCATAGGTGTTTTGAACTTTCTTTGAAGGAGGTACTGCTACGACACGATAAACTATGTTGATTTTTTGGATATACATGAGTTTATACGCATGAAATGAACTACATAATGCAAGAGTTAAATTTTAAAGAGGATAAAACAATACATGTTTTAATTTTCAAATACCATACCTGGATTTAAGTTCCAATCTTCAAGCTTTAGACATATATCATGATTTATTTAGTTTAGGTAAGTGTATTTCTAACAATAAGCTAATTAATATGTATGCAGAATTTTAGAAAATGGCATACATATTTTACTTCACCTTGCCACATTCTTCAAAGGTTGTGGTTGAGGGTAGGGGTGTTCAAAAAAGTCAGAATCCGAAACCGAACCCGAATTATCTGAAAATCCGAATCTGAATTATCCAAAATTCGGATATCCGATTTTTCGGATTCGGATAGTGATTTTTGGATAATTCGGATATCCGAAATATTATATTTATATATATTTTTTAGTTGTTTTTATTATTTAAAAATAAGTAAATTTAAACAAAACCCGATATATTATATTTATATATTTTTATATGTATATTTTTTTAATGTTTTTTAAGGTTTTTAATTGTTTTTATAATTTAAAAATATTATATTTATTTTTTTTATATTTCGGATATCCGTTTAACTATCCGAATCCGTATCCGAAATTTCGGATATCCGAAATTTCGGATTCGGATAGTGAAATCCACTATCCGAAAATTTCGGATATCCGACTTTGAACACCCCTAGTTGAGGGAATATAAGAGGCAAGATGCCAAAACTTTAGGAGAAACTTTGATAAACAAAAGAAAATTGAGAAAAGGGCGATGTTTAAAGGGCAAGCACGACTTATGGCATTTTATAGAAAAAGGGGCAAGCACGATTGTGCCTGGGTAGGGGGCGCGACCGTGCTTCTTCTTGGCGCGGATGTAGCTTGTTGTTTGATCGATCTACAATGCCTATTGGTTTTTCATTCTCCAAGACAACTATTCATTATTCACTAAAGGATCTTGAGGTTGGGCAAGGTCGAAGACACGATTGTGGTGAACGAGCCCATGCTCAATTAGGGTTAGGCACTGTCGTGCCCCCCTTCCAGACTTACATAAAAAACTCTAAAGGTGCTCCATAAACTTCATAATTCACAATTTCTTCACATAAAAACTGGAAAATTCACAAATGAATCAAATAAGTGTCTAATCTAATGAAATTTATCTTGCATGAAATAGGGGTACTAGCGTGCCACAAAGATGTGTAATTTTACGCACATTAGCAGATCCTTGGTGGAGCCCCGTTACCGGAGTACTTATACTTGACATCTTCGAGAGTTAACTAGACTAGTTAGTATGAAATAGGGGTACTTATCTTGCATGAAATAGGGGTACTATCCGAAGCTGTTATTCATCCGGACTAAAGTCTTTATCCGGAGTACTTATACTTGACATATTCGAGAGTTAACTAGACTAGTTAGTATCCGGAGTAACTTCTTATCCATAATAGAATTCCTTCATCCGGAGTGTTTACACATGATTTTGGTAAGCATCAACCTTATCATGACTTTACAATAACAAATTTACGCTTATCTACTTTGACGTTTTATACCATTTAAACTCCTTTAGAGACCACTTGTAGGATTTGTAAGCTTCCCAATAACGAGTTTTGACGGTTACAAAATAATAAAAATAAAATACAACCAAATTCGAGATGTTATACCAGTTATAATTGCGCTACTAATCAAGATCAACAAAATCAAACACGAGACTCCTCATTTTGTATGAGAATAGGCAACACAACTGCTACTATTTAAGTTATAAAATTTCATGGCATTAATGGACACACAAACGTATGTCAAACCTTACAACATGCACCTAACAACATAACAAAAAACCAAAACAACTGCTACCAGTTACATATTTAGTGCCATTTTTTCGTCAAATTTAACGATAGCTGCGGTATTTGGGGCTGTACATGCAGCTCTCGGCATACGCTACAAGGTTTTCTGGTTGGGGAAGACGACTTGCCAAACCTACATATGAGAAATCAGAATCTACATTTAGTTTATGCAGTTACAAGACTTCCATTGAAACAAAAATAAATAATTTTTTTGGTAACTGTGAAACCCGTTACCGGAGAACATGAGCTCAAGCGCCTACCGCTACGCCACTCACTTGAATAAATTAGGGTTACAATGATTTAAAGATCTCATTATAATAGGTTACAATGGTTTAAGAAAATCAGGTTTCTAGAGTGCATGGTTTATGAATTTTTTTAGTTATTTTTCAATACACTGGTGTATGATATGCAAGTATATATTGAGGTTGTACGTGTAACACGGGTCTATAGTATATGTGTGTAACGACTTCAAAAAATAATTATTTTAGAAAAAAAACTAAGGTTTGGTTCCGGTCAAAATTACTTCGCACGCCACAGGGATTTTTTGTCATTGAACGATTGTTGTAGATATTGCTCCTTGTGGTGTGAAAATTAATTTTAGTGGTATACTAATTTTGAAAAGCTTGAGAACCATGAGCCTGTTTTTCAAAAACCCCGGAACCAAAAACCGAACCGAACTAAATATAGCTGGTCTCACCAAGTTCATATGCTTTAGCTGCCACCTTGGCTGCAATATGAGCAGAAATCTTGCGGATGTTGGTGAATGGCGGGTATATTAGCCCATTGTCAAAATGCTCCTGTGTAACCTGTTCAGCCAGAGCCTCGGCTGTTCCATTCAATACAAAAATAACATAAACAATGTCAAATTACGAATAGAACAATCTTGTAGATCTGAATTGAAGTCATGGGGATGGTGTCAAGCGGATTAATGGGTCAAATTTATTTGTGTCAAAACAGATTGTTTTAAGTGTGTGCCAAACCGATCAGGTCAGGTTGGATTATCCACAAACGCTTTTTTGTCCGATTTTAAAATTTCTAAATAATTATAAAACATAACATTATTATAATACAATCCTTTAAAATAGAAAAGTTCAGTAAGTTGTAATATATAATAAGTTGAATAGGCTTTGTACATCTTTTTATTCAACCAACTTGACCCATTAAAAACATAACAGAACCGAAATTTTTGTAAACGGGTATAAAACTGCGAACTTACAGGCTGCTAAAAGCATGTCGTCATGAACACGGATTGCACCAGAAATTATCAAGCCCAGACCAAATCCAGGGAAAATATACGCATTGTTGGCCTGAAATGGATAAAACCGCAATAATTAATTCTCCCTAAATTCCTGTTAGAAAACTATAGACCAATATTATTCAAGGTTCAAAAAGTCGAGACCTGGCCTGACACATAGACCTTTCCATTATACTCAACAGGATCAAATGGACTCCCACTGGCGAATATAGCACGACCCTATAATTAACAAAATAAAAGTATATATGTAAGAATAGCCTTACGTCAATGAATTCAGAACATTATTCGGTTTATTAACCGGAGTCCAAGTTGGACACTTAAAAATCTGACACACAATCAGGAGGTGTTTGGATTAGCAACTCGGTTTATTAAGCCAGTCACTTTTTTCACGAAAAATGTCTTGTTTGGTCATTTTATTTATTAATTCCTTAAATAATCAAAATTTGACAAAACATTCAAGCATCTGATTATCTAATAGTTACAACTTCAAACAACTGATGCATATCCAAACACCCCCCAACACAATAATCTCTTTTTTGTCAGAATAAAATCATATTGAGATGGGATTAAAACATCAAAAAATCCATTTGAGATTACAAATGAAGGGTTGCAAGATGCCAACCAAAAGCCACATTGACATCTAATAGCATATTTTTAGTTTCTATAATAGTTGCATTATATTTCAATGTGGAATGTAGGTAGAAGGATAATGGCCATACCTCACTCCAGGTATACGCTTGCTCAGCGGTACATTCGGATTGTGAAGTCGGGTTGGAAAGAGCAAGAATAATAGGTTTCTGCAACAAAAAAAAGAAACACTTGTTTATGAATCATTCACTTTCTGGTTTGATTTTTTTATCAAGGCAGGCAGATAAAACCTTAGGTAGGAACAAATTACCTTATTTAAAGACGACATAGTTTCAACAACTTCTTTTGTAAAAGTCTGTCCTGCCCCTGATGATCCAATCAACACTGTTGGCCTGATTGTCTGGTAACACAAGGGAAGTCAGATGAACAATAATTTTATATGCAAATTGGTAAAACTAGAGGTGGCGTCAGGTGGGTTGGGTATCAGCAACTTTTTGTCCATTTTTTTATAAATAATTTTAATGATGATAATTCCTATTGGCTATTACATAATCATCCAAACCTGTGAATAAAAAAATTTAGGAGGCTGGCAACTTCAACCCGATCGACCCATCTGACCCATTCCCCTTTTAGGCAAACTATTTGCTTTGATTTCGGGATAAAACACAGCCCGAATCGACTTGATCACGAGTAAATGGGTAAAAAATACCACCTTTATGGAAAACAGAAAACTAAAGCTAACAAAAAATGGATACACAAGTGTTTACACTTTACAGCCTCTTGAACTTTTTAATTTGATAGAATAAGATGAGTAGTTATTACAGTTTAGTAATAACTTATGTAGTCAAATTTTAAACACTAAACATTTATGAAATTCAAAAGATGGATAACTAAAATTACCCGACCCGATTGAAGTTGAACCGAACATCAGAACATGTTACCCAACCCGCCCATTTTGCCACCAAAACAGGAGACAGAAAGAGATCGAGACCTTGATAGCATCCAATAATTTATTAACAGGTTCGTGATCATGGGCCCATGGCTTCTTAAAATGCTGGAGTGAATCTAGGCGGGATCTAACAATCAAACCCTGCAAAATTATGTAACCAAAAAGACAAATAATTATGGTTATGCAAGAACAAACGAGAAAAAAGAGACGTAGTATTTTCATATTTATTACCTTTGAGTCCACAAGCCAAACCTTCTTGCGGCTCTCTTCTAACGGAATGTTTGTCTGCGATTGTATAAAACATCCATCATATAACCTCCTCATTTATCTCTCATCTTACTTTTGTGGTAGGGGTAAGGTGTGTGTGTGTGTGTGTGTGTGTTTCAGGGACTTGATTGATAAATTAAACAAATGTTGGAGAACTTAACCACTTAAATTTGTATATGTTTATTTATGGTTGACGCAGAAAACAAACTACAAGGACTTGCCTACTGAATCAATCACACAGAAAAAAGAAGATATGGAACTTGGCCAAACTTTTGGTGAAAATATATAGGGTTTTTTTGCGATAACTGATTTCTTCATATCAAATGGACCAAATTGGTCGAATAAAAAAACTAAACTACGAAGGCAATGGGTGGGTTGGGCATGGGGAAAGTCGCCCAAAACGCGTTTTAATGCATACACCTTGTAAATCGCTTTATTCAAAAATAATATTAATTAATGTAATAATATAGTAATCATATTTCACACTTATTATTTATTAAAAAATCCAAAAACTTTACTTGTAGGTCAACCTGATCCAACCCGTCACCCCACCCATCTCGTCACTTTTAATCTAGATGTTTTCTAACCTGTTTTGATATCTCCAGAGCTATTAGTTCAGCAATGCCTGTGCCAGCCTGTATAAATAATAGCTCAATTTGAGAAATGGAGGGGGAAAACACCACAAATCAAGTAAGTAGAAGGGAGATGAGTTGTGCAAAAAATTAAGTAAGATTGGCCTACCTCTCCAGCTCCAAGAAATAAAAATTTATGGTCTGCCAAGGATCCACCAACTAATTTTAGTGCAGAAATAAGCCCTGCAAGCACCACTGATGCTGTCCCCTAAAACAAAATAAGAAGACATTTATTACAGGCCATAATCTTGACAGTCTATTTTGATTGAGTTTTCTTTTCAAATGAGTTATATTGAGTCCAAAACCCAACTAAAAGGGGAACAGGTCAAAAGGCTGAAACCCCTCATATTAACGGATTATTTGTTTATTAAAAATGTAAAATAATGGAGCCTGGGCAGTTTCAACCTCATACTAGAAAATGAACATATTCTAAACCCGCTTTTACCCATCACCCAATCCGGCCCATCTTGCATGTAGGAAAGGGAAGTGTCATTCAATAAGTTTTTTGATTGTATTATTGTACTAATTTTTTGTCGTTTTCGCATTTGAACTATCATTAGACAGGCCACGTTCAGAAAAGACGTTAATTATTTTATGTTTTAACTTTACTGAATAAACATTTGTCTATCAATTTTTCATGTTATATATAAATCAAGATGTAAATTTTACTTCTAGTTAGTACATAACTTAATAAAATAAAGAAATTTATATTTGTAAAAAAGGAACTTTAAAACAAAATAATAGATTAAGATAATCCCAGATAAGATTATAATAAAAAAATATACATTCCTAATTATTTTTGAAAAACTTAAAGATTCTCAGTTAAAGTTTTAAAAAGATTTTAACGAATTAGATTTATAACTTATGGATAAAAATAAATTGCATTGCAAACTTCCATTCAATTCCTTGATGGAACGAAAAAAACACCCCTCCCCCAATGAATGAAATCATTAAAATGAAAGGCTTTATTCCTTGTGGAATTGCCCATTTCGTAGCTAAACAAACATGTTAATCTCATTCCGTTAGAATGGCCCATCTCTATTACCTGTATATCATCGTTAAAAACAAGATGGGTGGTTCTATACTTCTCAAGAAGATCAAAGGCGTTGTGGTTTGCAAAATCCTCAAACTGCAAAGATAAGATTAAAAGACTAATGAGCACCATTTCTCATGTGCAAGATACTGGAGAGAAGCAAAATAAAGGTAGGAAAAAAACTAAAAAGAAGATAGAAGTTGCTAACCTGAATGAGGACCTTTTCCCCATAATTCTGCTTGACAGCAGACATGAACTCATTCATAAGTTCAGCATACTCCTAAAAAAAAGAAAGAGCCACTCGATAAACAACAAATTCTGAAAAAGTATAGGTGGTGTGCCTTTGGCCCAATTACTTATAAACGAGCTGTTTCATGTTTCCTCTGTTTTCTAAGGATTGATGAAAACTAAAAAAACATGTCAAGTGGGTTGAATGGGTCAAAAGTAGCCAAAGGTGTACTTTTAAATTCCTAAATCATTTTTTTATTCAATAAATTAGAGCATTACTATATAATATAACTTTTGTGATAGTATTTGACACTAATTATTTCAGAAAAAAGCAAGCTTTTGGACCAAAAATATTTCGCGCCAACCCAACACGAACCAATTATTCCTTACAGGCCAACCAATGCATAGCACAAGTAAAACCCAGGAAACTAGCTAATGTAGCAAATAGAAAAAGATACTCGACAACCAATGAATTCAAAAAGATATTAGAGGTGGCAATTTCGACCCCTTTGCTAATAAATGGTTTGATCCCGGTTATATTTATTCTCTAATGGGTCAAACTGGTAAACTAAATAAAAACTAAAAACGAAACAAGTCAAAGGGAGCCGCTAAAGGTGTATTTTTATTGCATAAGCCTCCAAAATCAATTTGTTTAAAAAATAAGAGCTTTAGTGAAAAAAAATAAAGCTTCTGCAATCATGTTATATGTTTGCACACTATCTGTTTATGAAAAGGCAAAGTTTTGATTTGGGTCAACCAAACCCAAACCACAAATTCCCTGTTTTGACCCGTTATCAACCTCCCCAACCTGCCCATTTTGCCACCTGTAATATAGGCGAACCGAGGCACGCAAATAAGACCAGGAAACTAGCTAACCTGCCCACTCGCTCTCCTTTGCCTTAAACCAATGTAGAATTCATCGTTCAGCATCTTCTCGTTGTTGGTGCCAACATCAATGGTTATTGGCAAACACTGCATATATTTTTACAATATTAGTTTAGCAGTGTCATTTTTATATGCTTTTGCACAAAGATATAAAAAAAGACAAAAAAAAACATAACAGAAACTTTGAAAAGAAAATTTATGTTATAGGACTAGTTCATATCATCAGACTGAGACAAATGAAAATTGCTTATCCGCAAGATAGTTAATGATAATTCTTTTTTATTCTTGGAAGTACATAGTACATACAGCTGAAGGACGAACTCCTCCCAGAGCTGTGTAGAGGGAGAGCTTTCCCACGGGTATGCCCATTCCCTGCAAGGTATTTGCATAAAAGAAAATTAATAATCATAATCTAATGATTAGCTTCAATAAAACATGATGTAGAAGATAGTGTCAAGATGTGCATTTTGGTTGAAGTTGTAGTTATCAGATAATCACAAGAGTAAGTGTTTGATGGATTCTAATTATTTAAGAAATGAATAGATAGCATGACCGAACTGAACATTTTTTTTAAAAAGAGAGAACTTTTACGAGTTTTAGTAAAAATCTTTCTATTAAGGTAAGCAGGGATACGTAGGTAAATTTATTATAACCTTAAATAACTGGTAGGAAACTGATTATCAAAAACTGACTACAAATTCAGATAGCCAAAATATGTGAAGAATCTTTATATACAAATATCTTAAACTCAGCATTGAGACTTCTAGTCGCAAGAACCAGATATGTTTCATAAGGCATAATGAAAATTGCAAATCCAAACACCATCTAAATCCAAATAAATCATCATTAAGATCAGTCCATTTTAAATAACGAACACAAATGAAAAAAATGAAGACCACAAGCACGTATACTACTGCAAAAAGGAAGGGTCAATTATCCAACCGTGACACTTGGTTTTACTTCTAGTATAAAGAACTAGATAGAAAAAATAAACAAAAAACATTACAAATAAACCCTTTACCTGGCAGCCAAGGTCTCCTAGGCCTAATATACGTTCCCCGTCTGTGACGACTATAACTTGAATTTTTTTCTGTGGCCAATTTTTCAATATCTCAAGAATTTTTCCCCTGTCAAAATAGTTATTAGTTAATTAGAATACTTAAAAAAATCCATGAATACATAAGGAGATAATGGCGATGGAAACTTGCTTGTCTTTTAAACTAATAAATAAACCCTGTGGGTTCTTGAAAATGCTCCCGTATTTTTGGCACGCTTCACCAACGGTTGGTGTATATACAATTGGGAGAAGCTCCTCAACATTTTCAATTAATAGCTTGTAGAATAATCTCTCATTTCTCTCCTGCAGACCAGGATACATAGACCGAGTCGGATTAGGTTGACCCAGTAACACCTTTGTCCTTTTTTCATAAATAATGAATGCCTTAATTTTGTTACAATAAAAATCAAATTTTTTGAGTAAAACTGTTTAGGAGGTCAAATACATTAAAATTATAAACCTGGCAACATTCAACCCGTTTGAAACATTCTTTTTTTAGCTTAACTTTTTTATTTGATTCATTTGAGATAAAGCAAAACCCAAATCGACCCCTATGGGGATTGAAAATGCCAATGACATTTCTAAATTATATGAAAGGTTTACCTGAAGATCCATCATGGCTTGGTACTTCTGTAGAGGTACCTGATATTGGCGGATATTATGCATCATCTTTTTTACCTGGTTATTAGCAGCGTTACAAAATATGAGAACTTTCCATATATCCATCTATTAAATATTAGAAAAAGAAGCTGAGACAAGTGCGGATAAAAATAGGATACCTGAAGATCGTGATTGACAACAACCGGAGGAAGAAGACCACGTAGATAATGGGCATCTCGTTCTTTCTCGGTAAAGGCCAAACCTTTATTGTGGTGCGGGTCCCGCAACAACGAGTAGCCACTAAATCAAAAAAGAGGATTATTCTTAATTATAATTTTAACTATAACATGAATATCATGCAATACTAAAAACAAGCAACATATTAAAGTCTTTGGCACAGTGAACACCAAAATTCTCAAATTTTCAGCAAAGAGAAAATTGACTACAACAAAAGTGACTCAAAAACTTTTTTGCACCCTTAAAAAATATATCAAATACTATAGCTTCAGAATTTTTATCATTGAATAGAGACAATAAACAACTTGGACAGCATAACCCTAAAGTTTGTTTTATCCAAACAAGTGGTCCTTTCCATTTCCATTTCCAATTTCCCCCATATAACCTAATTCGAATAATTATTTCCAAGTTGTAGGGTGACTTTTGTTGTTAACAGGTGCGTTTATATTTTTTTGTAAAAACAGAAAATGAATCCGCAAACTTTTGAATAAAAAATTTATAAGAAACATGTTAGGAATAGATCACGAATAATCTTGTTATAAACCTGTATGTATTTACTAGTTTGTTTCTTAAAGATATAGAATCCATATTTAAATTAAATATGGAAACCATAATCTGCTTTTGCGTGTGTATACTGTATTTTAATTTTAATGAAACACACTTTTGCACACGACTATATATAGAAATATAAATAATACAATAAATATTTTTAAATGCATGAAATTGACGAATAAATAAAACGAGTATAGGAATCATCGACGTGAAAATAAACCGGTTGATTGACATCTTATCATGATCGGTTGCTACCTGGCAACAGAAACAAACCACGGAGTGATAGCATGATCCTCGGTAGCGCTATCCTCACCGTACACGTCTTCAACACCACCGCCAACAACTGCAGTCGGTTCCTTACCATCAGAATAGTCGACTTCAACCGCCACCGGAGCAGTCACCTCCTTAACAGCGCTATCCACCGAAACGCCGACGTTTCTCTCCGATCGACTATTAGAATTCAGCATAGCTACCACCATAGGACGCCTCACCGACAACCTCAAGGACTGCGATTGCGTCCTCGAGACTCCAGAAATTGAATTCTTCTACAAAATCAAATCAAAACGAGATTACAAGAAATCGATCCGTAACAAATGCTGATCTGAACTTCTAAATCTACTAAACTTAAATTAACAGATTTTAATCCAAAAATTTGCATGTACGTAAACCTAAATCGAAACTAAAATCTACGAAATTAAAACCGAAAAAATTAAATCAAATCAAATTAAAACGAGATTACAACAAATCGATCGATAACAAATGCTGATCTAAACTTCTAAACCTACTACACTCAAACTAACCGATTTAAATCCGGAAATTTGCATGTACGTAAACCTAAATCGAAACTAAAAACTACGAAACTGAAAAAATCGGAACCAAAATTAGTTACAAACAATGAATATAAACTCGTTAAGCTCAAATTAACCGATTCGATTCCAGATTTACGCATGTACGTCAATCAAAATCGAAACAAAAATTGGAAGAAATCGGAAAGAGATTGAGAAATTACCAGAAAAGAGGAAGCGTTCAAGGACGTCATTGTGAGAGAGAAGAGTGTGAATTAGGGCAAAATCTGTGTGTGTCTCTCTCTCACTCACTCAATGTCCAGATAACTGGCTCGTAGCTCCGATTTGTGCGAGGGTTTATGTAGGTGAAATGTGCGAAGGAAACCTGGTCAAGATTTGGGTGAACTTTATAATAGCTCCGCACCTTCCCCTCCCAACAAACAACCAGCCGTACACCTCATTCTGACGTAGATTTAATTAATAAATGCATAAATAATAATATCTATTACTAATTTATTTATTATATACTTTAATCATGTGTTTTGTAAGAATGATTTATTGCTTTAATTAATTATTCATGTACTTTCTAAAAGTTACCAAAATTATGTCCAAGCTCGTTGCAACAAGGGTATAAACGATCCAAGCCGGCTCGTGAGCTACTTGAGATCGGTTTTTTAAAAACTCGAAATGAGCTGAGTTTAAACGAGCCCGAGCCCGAGCTCGAGCCTAAAAAAAGTTTGTTTAATAAACGAGCCCGAGCTTTCACTTATCGAGCTCGAGCCGGCTCGCGAGCCTAAACGAGCCTGTTATTTATATATTTTTTTAAAAATATATTAAATATATTCTTATAAAATAATAATTAGTATTATAAAATTATGATAAAAATAAATAAATAATATATATTATGTTATATAAAAATTTATACAAAATAATTATATATAAATTTATATAAATTAATTAATAAATGATAAACGAGTCGAGCCCGAGCCCGAGCCCGAGTTTTAGAAATAAAGCTCGAGCTCACATGAAGTTAAACGAGCCGAGCTCGAGCTCGGCTCGGCTCATTTACATCCGTAGTTGCAACGTGTTAAACACTTAAATCGTGAAAAAAAAAATACTCGAAAGCTTCTAAATAAAGTTATAGAAAAATGAAACCGTTAGAAAGGTTATGGTTTACGAAATAAAGAAACATACTCGGAAGTTTACATAAAAAAACAAAACCCACGCGTTGCAACAAAATAGCTAGTAATATTGCAAAATGTTTATACAAAAAAGACGAAAACTTAACAAAGCCGTTAAAAAAGTTTGAAAAATAGGAAAAAACCATTTAAGAAAAGTAAAGAGTTGAAAATTTTCAAAACAGTGTTGCGCGTAAGTGCTTAAATAACATGTACACCATCACGTGCAACTCTGTTACAATTGTGCGTGTGCCACGTCATTTGTTAAAAAAAAAACTTTTTTTAAGTTCAAGGGCTAAAAGTAAACATGTCGTAATTAATGAGACTAAGTGTAAAATCTAATATAAGATAAAATAGATGACGTAAGCAACATATACTCTATGCATAACTGCTTCTCACTATGGATTTGTATAGTATAACAATTTGCTAGTTTTATATGTAACTATTATTATTATATTGCAATGGCTAATTACATATATAAATGTAGCATATGTTTGATTTTTTTTTTCTATTATATGTAACATATTTTCATACCTCTTAGTATAACGGAAAATGTCTAATAATATAACGATTGAAGTTTCATATTTTACCCTCAGTCTTCACTGAGATTCAGCAAGCTTGGACACAATCGCAAACGCCGTTTGTTTTATCTATGATCATACGAAGGGGTTGATCCACAACCGATGATTTGAGTATTTGGTTTCATCAAGAGTAGATAAAAATTGTGAAAATTTTATACGACTTAATTTTGACAAACTTATTTGAAAACTAAATACCCTATCCTAAATATTTGAAAATTAAATGTTCAATTAAAACGTGAAAAATAAGGACAATGGGACTCGTACGAATATGGTTCATGTGTGACGGACAAGTAATCCATCATTTCACTTTGATTTCGTGTATATGTAAATTACATGAGGATCTTAAAACATGCTAAATTACATAACTATATACATTTTTATATCACGTAAACAGTAAGCAAACCCGGTTGGTTGAATTGGGTGGCAAGGCCACGTGACGAAATTGTAGTGCTTTATTTTATTTTAAATTAGCCGCTTTTAGATTTGCATTTAGATTTATTTCCTGGAATATTAACACCGTTGGGGTCTAACTCAGATGGTTTCGGCATGATGCACTCCTCACACTCCACCCCACTCACCCGGGTTCGACCCTTGGGGGTGGGCTTTTTCCTTTTTACGTTTTTTTTGTTATTTATTTATTTTTCATGTGGTTTTTGCCGTTTGTATTCACCCTATCTTTTTCTTATTTATACGTTAAAAATTTTAACGGTTCCATTTCGTTAACATTACCGGGAGTTACGCCACTACCACGGATGACGGGGTGTCCTCTTAGTTGATTTATAATTTAAAATATAGGTTACTATGTGATACGTAGACAAAAATAATTAAATATTACATGTTAATGCACAACACTTTTATTATCTTATTTTCCTAATTAATAAATAGTTATTTTGGTGGTATGACTAATTACAAAAGATTGTATGAATTAATATTTTTTAACAGTACATTTAAAGGCAATTTATGCCAATGAGCTAGTGGTGGAGTGGTAAGTGAGAGACCTGGTGTTCCTAGTGACCCAGGTCCAATCCCTGCTCTCCACATTAGTTTCTGCGGCATGCAAATGAGGCCTAGTTTAGGCTGATGCACCTGGGTTTTACTCACGTCGATCCAGGGTTCGAGCCTCGGCTCTCCTTCAAGCCCGGAAGGGTCCGTATTGGGTGGGATTTTTCTTTGGATGCTCTCCAACTCTGACGCCAAGTGGGTCCAGTTAAGACAATATATTGGCCGGAGTTGGACGAGCTTCTCTCATGTGATTAGAGGGGTGCGACATCACAACATTCAATGTTCGCCGTTTAAAAAAAATATTTTAAGGCAGCTTATACTGTTTAATTATAATAAAGTTATTTCCTAAAAGTACATTTATTTTAAAAGACGTGTAATAAACAACTCGTGCCTACTGCCTACCAACCTGCCACGAGCTGTTTTTTAGTTTTCAGTCCCTGTTAATTTGCTTAAGAACACCATTAGCCCTCCTATTCTCCGTTACTAAGATATAGAATTTTCACATTATGATTTATCATCCTTCATTGTAAAACCGTTTTATCATGACAGTTTTACATTGACATCGTTAAGAAATTAAAGGAGAAATTGAAATAATAACATTAATCACGGTAGTTTCGCATTGCCATGTTATTTAAATAATTAAAATAAAATCAATGTTGGGTAAAAGTTGATAAGGTAAAGGCCTCAGAATAATGGTGATTTGGTTGACTCAAAATTTTCAGCAACTTTACTAGTTAACGATACCAATCGTTTATATTTGAACTTGTCTTTGTTAAATCTATGTAACTCCTTATTATCTCCATAAATTTTATGTTTACTTTCTTAGCCTTGTTGATTAAGATTTATTTTATTAATTTTCTCATCAGATCATGTTTTCTCCGTGTTGTTCTGATCCATGTGTACATTTTTAGTCGTGGCTTTCTCTATTAGATAGTTTGAATTGCTCATTAAAATAATTCGACTACTAAATATTTTGTAACGATAAAAATTTTCTCGTCTTTTATAATAAATAAATAAAAATAATGATATGAATATTAGTTTAAGTTGAAAAACTCATTAACGTAATTTAGGAGGGGTGAAAATGAAATTTGTGGAAACCGCGTCGAGTCGCTACTTCAGTGGGCAGCCACACTTTTTGGCTTACCAAATTTTCCTGCCAAATGCCAATTCAATCAACACACGCCTACATTAAAATAGTATCAATCTATTTGTTTAATGAAAAAATATATAATAATATAATATTAATGATTTAAAAAATTATAATTAAGAATAACGTAATTAGTAATTAGTATTAGTATAATACTATTAATTGAGGAAGCCATGAAATGAAATGTTAGCATGCAGCTTTAGCCTGTTGAATTTTCTTTTTACACATTATATATAAATCACGCTTTTAACCTGCTTAATTATATATTAACTTTGTTTTTCTTTAATTACTTTCGTTCATTTACTTTTTTTTCAAACTGATTGCATAACTGCTTTATTATTATTTTTTCTATGTTCCGTTATAAATTCTTTTATGAAACAGAGTTGTATTAAAAAAACGATTTTTTTTTGTATCGTAGTCTATAGCAAATGACCGTTATGCTACCATGACGACCCGAACCTATTATGAACGGACATTATCGGTATTCGTTATGATGGTTTTCGACGGCTCGAGTCGATAACGACCAAACTCCTACCGCGGGGCATTGGTGAAAAACGACCCGACTTCCGCGCCGAGGCGCGACTGTCCGTTTATACAAGCTTATTCAACCCTTTTTTCGTTCTACGTGGATACGTCTAGTCGCGAAGCGTGGGGGAATCAACTAGTACTTCTATTAATTAACGATAACGACCAAACTCATGCCGTAGGGCTTTGGCGAAAAACGACCAAATTTCTGCGTTGAGACACGAGTGTTCGTTTATACAAGCTTATTCAACTATTTTTTTCGCTTTACGTGGATAGGTTCTGCCACAAAACGCGAAGGGAATCAACTATTTATAACATTTTCGTTATGGTACTTAGTAATCACTATAAAATAAAAACATAGATATTATTAGAGTAAACTATTATTTTCATACACGTGATTTTATTATTTTTATCAGTTTCATCCAAAAACTTTATTTTTCTCATGTCTATACTTATGATTTACAAACTTGTCATTTTCATTCAATCAGTTAATTCCATCCACATTTTAACTTTAAATGAGGGATATTTAGGTCTTTTTTATATATTTCTTAACTTTATCAGTATTTTAAACCTTAATTATTCACCCCATCCTCTTCAACCATATTAAGCTTAATTACCATATTAGGATCGTCTCTATGACCATCATATTATTAATCTTGATTGTCCCTGTAGTCATTATCTTCTTCAATTACGATCGCCCCTGTGGTGGTAATTCAAGAAAATGATAGCCACATTGAACTCACCATATGTGTTTTTTATGGTAATTTAAAAATATTTTCACGGGTTTTGAAAATTTTCGATGTTCGAACGTCTATTAAAAGATATTATAGTCGGGTCGGTTCATTGAACTTTTTTGGCAAATTGAGCTCGGTCATTGATTTTTTTTTACCAAATTTAATTAAGTCACCGAAATATACTAAACATAAAAACATTCAATTACTCAAATAGTATTTATATAATCAATCAATAATGTAATATTCTAATAAATAATCTAGCAAAATAATCAAATAATAAAGTAAGGTTTAGAGAAAAAGTTCCAAAAATACTTAATATTGGAGAAAAAAATATAAAAAATGCCTAAACTGGCGTTGTCTGGTGATTGCTAGTTGAGCGGTTGTTGCGGTACTTCTCAGTCGATAATCGCTTGTTTATGTTTTACTGAATCACGTTCGATGGGGAAGGGGAGGGTTTGATAAGAATGATTAATTGTTTATAAGAGAATAGATGGGCTTCAAATAAAAAGGTTATTGGGTTAAATAGTTAATGACCTAGTAGGTTTAATTGTTTATAGACTAGATTACAATTTTTGTCCTTTATGTTTACCTAAATTATGGAATGGGTTCTTTAAAGTTTTGACTTTCACTTATTGTCCTTTATTTGAAAAGTTCTCTCGTTTTTTGTCCTTTAATCTAACAGACGTTAAGTTTTTCGGTTAAGTCACCTCATGTGCACTGCACATGAGGGCATTTTAGTCTTTTTACTCCTAAGGGACAATTTTTGTAATAATAATAATAATAATAATATTATTATTATTAAAAAATTACATCTCTTTTTATATATAAACAGGCTACACATCCAAAATTACGCCCCCACCACCGTCACCGCCATCGCAGTCGCCGTCCACCGCCGCCACCAGCCAACACTACCACCACCGCCGTCCACCACTCCCTCTGTCGTTCCCCAACTTCAAAATCACGCCCCGTCCCCTTCCTCTTCCCTGAAATCATCACCTTCGTGTCCGATTCTTCATCTCCAACAACCAAATCCTCAATCAGCGGCTGTGCTGGCAGATCCGAGCAGGAGAGAGATTTAGGATGTGCCGGCGGCTTCGTTCACGTCAGGGTTTTTGGATCTAAAACGGATTTAACGAAAAAATTGTGGTGCTATATTCCTATGGATCAGAAACGAGAGGACACAATTTTTGGTGATTGAGGAGATGGTTGATGGATCTGCAGGGCCGGCCCATTGGGCTTGCGGGCAACACACCCGTAGTGGGCCCAACATCTCGAGGGGCCCAAATTTTTTTTTATATATATTAAATTTTCTAGGCAACGGAAAAAAAATTGGGTCTTTTTTAAAAAGTAATTTTGTGACTTAGGACTTTTCTATGACTTGAGGTTAAAAAAATTAGGCCTTTTTTGGTGACTTGGGCTTAAAAATAAATAAATTATATCATGCTTCTGGGCCAGACGTCCGGTTGTCCAAAGTCTAAACACAACACAATTGACAATCCAATTAAATAATTAATATCAATATATCATGCCGTTGAATGCTGATCGTAGGCTTCACCCAACGTTGGGCCAGACCACAACAACAGGTCAACAGCGATCGCTGCTTGCTGCCTGCTGACTCCTCCTCCGGTCGCTGCTGCTGCTGCTGCCATCCCTCAACCTCCGGCTCCTTCCTTTAGTTAAGGTATTTTTTTTAGATTGAGCCCTAATTTTATAATATAAAATTAGGGTTTTTGTTGAATGTTGTGCCTAATTTTTTATATAGAATTGTTAATTAATGACTTAATGGTTTAGCCTTAATTTAGTGATTTTAAATTGTTAGAATGATTATTTGATTAGCCCTAATTTTGTATGTGTCAACGGGTGCTCAAAAAAAACTATTTGATTTTATTTTGCATTTTTTGATTTTAAGAAACTATGCCTCCTAAACAAGCATCGGGTGCTCAAAAACATAAAAGGAAACAACAAGACGAGGAAATGGTAAAGTCCCAAGCCGGTGCTTTACTTAAGTTTTTACCTAAACCGCATGTTAAAGAGCATGTAGAAGTAGAAGTAGAACATGCGGAAGAAGAAGTACATGTTGAAGATGCGGAAGAGCATGTTGAGCCTAATATAAATGAAGAGCAAGATAAGCATAATCCTCATGATATATTTGATCCAAGAATGTGGGATGGACTTAATGAGAATGAGATTAAATTTTTGATCGAGAAAGTCCCGAATAGAGATAATAACGTACAATTTGGTCCGTACAATACCAATAGTAGAAGATTTTCTGCTGCTTTATATACAAGAACTTTATCAAATATGGAGAAGGTTGATCGCCTATGGCTAGTTTATTGGAAAGAGACAGACAAATTATATTGTTTTCGTTGTAAATTGTTTAGAAAAGGGCCTCCGAAAGGTGCATTGGATGGGGATGGTTTTATAAATTGGCAAGAAGCCTTCCGTAGACTCAAACAACACGAACTTTCTTCGGATCATCTCAATAATATGAATGTGTGGTTTGATATGCGTAATAGATTGAAGTTGAATGAAACAATCGATAAAATTCAACACGAGCAATTCAAGAAAGAAAGAGATTACTGGATGCAAGTCCTTTTGCGAATCATTGCACTAGTGAAGTTTCTTGCTAAACATAATTTAGCATTTCGTGGATCAAAAGAAAAGTTGTATCAAAAAGGTAATTGTCTTTACTAGTTATTATTTTTTCCACTTAGTGTACTTAATTGTTTTAACTAATTCCACTTCTTATTTGTTGATTGTGTTTAAAAGGTAATGGAAATTTCTTGAGCCTCGTTGAAATGTTGGAAGAGTTTGACCCGGTTATCAAAGAGCATGTGCGACGGATTACAAGTAATGAGCTTCATGTGCATTATCTTGGACACAAGATCCAAAATTAGTTGATACTTATGCTAGGTCACGAAATAAAAAAAGAAATCATCAAAAGGATAAAGGAAGCAAAGTACTACTCAATCATACTTGATTGTACTCCCGATTCAAGTCACCAAGAACAGATGACTTTAATAGTGAGATATGTAAAGTTTTCATCTAGTTCTGTTAGCGTCGAGGAGTCGTTTTTAGGGTATTTGAGTGTTAATGATACTATCGGTAACGGACTATTTGAGATTACACTTGAGGAGTTAGAGTCTCTAGATCTTAAAATTGATGATATACGTGGTCAAGGGTATGACAATGGAGCAAACATGAAAGGAAAACACCATGGCGTGCAAACAAGATTTTTAAAGAAGAATCCTAGAGCATTTTACACTCCGTGTGGTTGTCATTCTCTTAACCTTACCTTATGTGATGTGGCTAACAGTTGTCTTAAAGGAAAGAAGTTTTTTGGACACATCAAAAGGATTTATACTATATTTGCAAACTCTATTATCCGGTGGCAAATTTTGACAGATAATGTTAAAGGTTGGAGTCTTAAGTCATTATCTCAAACTCGTTGGGAAAGCCGTGTTGAGAGTGTTAAGGCTATAAAATTACAACTTGTCGATGTGCGAGAGGCTTTAATTCAAGTTGGAGAACAAGATGGTGATGCTGCAATTGCAGATGAAGCAAATTCACTAGCAGAAAATGAGCTTGGCCGATTTGATTTTTTGGTATCGATTGTGATCTGGTATCAAGTCTTAAACCAGGTGAATATAGCGAGCAAAAACTTGCAATCAAAGGATATGCACCTGGATACTGCAATAAAAAAAAATAAGTAGATTGATTGAGTACTTCAAGGAGTATAGAGTAACGGGTTTTTTTAAAGTGATTGATGAAGCTAAGGAGCTTGCTATGGAAATGGATATTGATCCGGTATTTCACCAAAAGCATGTGATTAGAAGGAAAAAACACTTTGATGAAAGTTCAAGTAGCCAGGATTGTTCATTTACACCTAAAGAAGATTTTAGAGTTAATTATTTCTTATTTCTCGTTGATCAAGCTATTGCTTCTTTTGAGACCAAATTTGAACAATTCAAAACTTATGAGAAATTATTTGGTTTTTTATTTCCACATAAGTTGAGGGTAACTGAGGATGAAGATCTTAAGGTGTCTTGTCAGTTTCTTGAAAAGGAACTCAAGTTTGAAGGAAGATCGGTTATTAATGCTGATGAACTTTACATAGAGTTGAAGCTATTTGAGACATCAAGAACAACTGAATTTAGCAACTCTAAAGATGTTTTGAACCATTTGAGAGACTTCCCTCATTACCCAACTGCATGTGTTGCATATAGAATATTGTTGACAATTCCAGTCACAGTGGCATCTGCAGAAAGAAGTTTTTTCTAAATTAAAGTTATTGAAATCTTACTTGCGGTCCACTATGTCTCAAGAAAGGCTTAACGGATTGGCGATAATTGCTATCTAGAACGAAGTGTTAGAGAGTATAATCTGCGAAGAGGTGATTAAAGAATTTGTAGCGAAGAATGCTATGCGAGCTTCACGAATCATTGGTTAGATATTACGGTATGTCATTCTGATACTATGATTTTGTTATGTCTATGCTATAACGTTAATTGTTTATAAAATTATATATTTCGTTATGTGCCTATTTTTAGGCTCGTGTAGGGCATTCAAATACTCGGGACCGGCACTATGAACCAGCAACGTTGCTATTATTCGTTCCCGTCGCCGAACAACCACCGTTGCTTCCGGTTCCGATAACGGTTGATAGATCAGAACCAGACCGGCTATTGTCATGTAGAGGAACAGCCGGCGGTCGCCGGAAAAGACTGCGGTAACCCCAAATCGATAGTGGCTTCAAATTGGACCGAACATTGTTGTTTTTACACTTTAATGCCACTAAAATTCTCGTCAGAATACTTATAAGATGATTTCTATCTGTTCTCTGAAGACGATTTGGTTTCCCCCATTTGAAAATTTTGTGGGGCAATTCGTTGAACAACTTGTGAGCAGGATGGAAAATGGAAAGCCCAAAAAATTGGAAATTGGTTCAGATGATTAATAATAAATTAGGGCATTGTATTGGGATTTGTTTGAGGGAGCAGAGACGGCGAGAAGCATGTATAAGATAATATTTGTAATAAACTTTAATAAATAAAATAACTTATTAAATTTATAAAACATAAAAAATTACAAAAATGGTCCTTTAGGTGTAAAAAGACTAACATACCCTCATGTGCAGTGCACATGAGGTGAGTTAACTGAAAAAGTTAACATTCGTTAGTGGAAAGAACGAAACTCGTAAGTTTTTTCCAAATAAAGAACAATAAGTGAAAGTCAAAACTTTAAAGGATATATTCCATAATTTAGACAAACATAAAGGACAAAAAATGTAATTTAGTCTTGTTTATAAATATTAATGAGTATGTCCAAATAACAAATTAATTTAGGATTATTGGATTTTAATAATCCCACCTTTTACCAATTGGCCAATAATAATCCCAACTGAGAATATTCTTACCACCGGTCCCTACTTTCAAACTATTTTTTTACATTGGACTCCCCATTAAAAAAACTTAACTCCGTTAGAGTTTATATGACGTGGACATCTGCAAACCGCCGGAAAGTCGAGCCAAGCTAGCAGTGGTCTCGTGTTGGCTTTTAAAATTGGCTTTGGTGGTGTTTAACTGGTCTCGTTAAACACCACCGTTGTCTCTGTTTGGACTTTCCAGACAAACGAGACTAGTTAAACACCACTAGAGCTAATTTCAAAAGCCACCACAAGACCACTGCTAGCTTGGCTTAACTTTTCAACGGTTTGCAGATGTCCACGTCATATAAAATCTAACGGCGTTAAGTTTCTTTAACGGGGGGTCCAATGTAAGAAAATAGTTTGAAAGTAGGGACCGGTGGTAAGAATATTCTCAGTTGGGATTATTATTGGCCAATTGGTAAAATGTGTGATTATTAAAATCCAATAATTCATTAATTTATAATAGCTTTATATTTGTTAATTAGTTTATGTTTGTGAAATTTTAAAGTTTTAAATTAATTTTTTGAGTGTCATTTTGGTTAAAAAAAAATAATGAGGGTCGGTGTTAAAACTTGTAGGGGTCGCTCAAGATAACATATAATTATTTTTTAATATGGGTGGGTACGTCAATACTCTCTCTCACTTTTCACATTTATCACAATCTCTCCCCTTCCATCCTCTTTTTTATCCTCTCACAACTTCCGACGTTGTAGACAAGCATTTCACCCAAAGGGTTCTCATCTCTATTGCATCCCTTTGGAAGGGCGCTACCATGTAGAACACGAGCAATGGCGGACCTATATAGGGTGGATGGGGTCGGGTGACCTCCAGGAAATTGTTTGTTTGTTATATATACGATCTAATCTCAAACGATCCTCATGAAATTTTGGTACCGATCCCCATTAGTTTCTTTTCGACCAAAACGACACCTAAAAAATAACTTAAAACTTTAAATTTTATAAATATAAACTTATTAATTATTATAAACTAATTAACAAATATAAACATGTTATAAATTAATTAGGTAATTGAATCTACTCGTCAATCGCTATAAATAATTAAGCTTACTAGACCACTAACTATTTAATCAAATAACCTTTTTATCCTAAGCCAATTCCTTCTAAACAATTCAGCGGCCTTGTCAAACCATCCCCGAGTCAGTGAAATGGAAATATTGACTATCGATTAAGAAGTGTCGCCCCATGCTGCCCAATCGACAATCACTTGACACTGCTACCTATGACACTTTTTAGTCATTTGATAATTTAATGTTTAGTCTATGGATTTGTTTTTTTAAATTTTCAATTATAAGAATATGATGAAAATTTTGAATTATATGAATTTATGAATCGAATGAAAAACTTAGATCTACACTAAAGAAATTGGTGACTTAACTAGATCCGCTAAAAAACAAAGTTCGATAACCAGACTCAATCAAGCAAAAAAATTTCAGTGACCCGACCCGACAAAAAATCTATTTTAATATATATCCTAACATAAAAAATTTCCAACACTCATGAAAAAAACTCTTGAGTCCGCAACTGAACACGAGCGGCCTCTGAGGTCCCCCATTGAAGATAGTCTACGCGTAACAAGTAATAATTAAAAAAAAAAAATGAGATTGTGTATATATTATATAAAGTTTAGGGTTACAACTTACAAGTAAGATGGTACGGTTAATCACGTCTTTATTTTCTTGAAATTTTAATATAAAAACACTTTGGAATTTTATAAATAAAATATTATTTTAAAATTATTAGTAATCTTATTTAAAATTAAGTTTAAATAGATAAACTTGTAGCCTTAATAATCTTTTTATATTCATCAAACATGGTCGTGTCTCGACAGCCATTGGCAACCCAATCTTGACAGCATTGCCGTTTTTTTTATTGAAAAGTAAAACTTGAGTTCAACAATATATTTATAACATATGGTTTTAGTTTTAAAATTTAAAATAATCGTGAAAATCTTTATTCTAATAAATGATTCCAAAAATGTTACGTGTTATCACCATATCGTTTCTCACCAAAATCTTATAATTTTTCTTATTTTAAGTAAGTTTGAATTTTAAAAATTAATTATGTTAAGGTTTTTATTTAAAAAAAAGATATTATAAAATTTGAATTCTAATTATTACTTAATTAAGGAAACAAAGAATTTTATTTCTTATTTTACACATTATTTTAATTATTTTTACACATTATTATACTTTCATTTTTCTATTTACAAACCCATGTATTACATGGGTATATAACCTAGTATATAACATTCAAGGAAAAAATGTTATAAGAAATAGAAATAGACGACTTCGTCTTGATTTCTACGAGTAATCATCTTTCGTGACGAAGTTCAAATTAAGTGTAACTAGTATTAAGTCGCATTGCGGCGGCGGCGGCGTGGAACCATAATTTTTTTGTATGTCGAAACGTTAATAAAAATAAGTATGTTGATTTCTCACGCGTTACAACTTTCCTAGCTCATTGTAACGTAAATAGAACTCAGTTATCGTGTGTTGCGTAAACATGACTCAGTTTTGAATTAAATTCATGTTATATCGACATTTGCAAAATTCATAAAAGAAATTAAACTAAAGTAAACACAACGGCATGCAAATTCGTGAATTTACATTGATAAATTCAAAACTTTAAACAAAAAATGAAACCATTTAATAAGTTAACATTGAAACATCGAAAAAAATCGTTAAGGTTAAAAAAACTAAGACTGAAAAGATTTTTTAACACTGATAAAATTTATAAAAAAACGAACCTGTTAAGAAGCTACATCATGACAAAAAAATTATTAAATAAGTTGGTAATAAAAAAATATTAAAAAAACAAAAAAAATGAATTAAAAAAAAAGATGACAACAATGAGATTAGAACCACGTTGGGGATGAGGAAGTGGAATGCTTCAACCACTACACCAATTCAATCTTCTTTGAAATTATTCACTACTTTATTCTATAAGTAAAAGCTAACCTGTGTGTCTCAACCCCATTGGTCGCCGACTATAGGTTTTAAGGGTTAGTAAATAAATAAAAATAATTAAATTTTTGTATATATACGATATTTTTTCTTTTTATTTTTCTTCATAATTAAAATGGTTTTTTTTAAGTTAAATATATAATAAATG
Source organism: Smallanthus sonchifolius (assembly GCA_023525975.1). Lineage (NCBI taxonomy): Eukaryota > Viridiplantae > Streptophyta > Magnoliopsida > Asterales > Asteraceae > Smallanthus > Smallanthus sonchifolius. Next base: position 85,060,236 of record CM042034.1, on the reverse strand, counting down.
GAATTCCCATGAGGCGAATAAGAAAAAAGAAGAAGTTAAAACTCACGAAAATTGACATTTTTTTTTAAAATGATTGTTAATGATAAGATGTATCAACAAAGGACAATCACTAGTATATCGTTAGCACGCCAAAAGTGAAGAGATTAATTTGTGGCGACATAAATTACATTATTCGTACTTATATATGGTCCAAAGAAATGAAGCCGACTTTACACCTTCGAAAACGAAGCCTTTACTTTAGCACATTCGAACCCTACCTAGTTTTGATTGCCCCAAGTGGACCATAAAACCTTCTGAGGTCGCCTACACTAAGAGAATTTAGGATGCAAAGAATATGTGGATGGAAGCCTTCCACCATGACCATATATTAATCCCTAACTCTTTGCCACATGACTAGAGACAAAAAAAAGGGTTGGGTATTGCCAAAAATATAATGTAACATCAAATGGATATCGATATGATATCTATTACATCAATATTCACTTTTGTATGTATATCCATCCATTCTTAACCTATATACTAAAATGGTTATATTTTTATTTGAATCGTTCTCGCACCGGGTTGTTTCAAGGGGTGAGGTTGTGATCGGTGTCGAAGTCCAAACTAAAAATAAAAATACTTTTTTAATCTTTCTACCTTACAATATACAAGGTAAGTATTAGTATCATATCTCCGAGAAGTTTAATATATCCATCCATTCTTGACCTATATACTAAAATGGTTATCTTTTTATTTGAATCGTTCTTGCACCGGGTTGTTTCAAGGAGTGAGGCTGTGATCGATGTCGAAGTCCAAACTAAAAAATAAAAATACTTTCTTAATCTTTCTACCTTATAATATACAAGGTAAGTGTTAGTATCATATCTACAAGAAGTTTATGTGGTTAGGTACTAACTTTTGTTAATCATAAAAGTAAAATGAAAGATAGATTAGTTATTTATTTAACCAAACAAGTTGCATAAGGTAATTATGTGAAATAAAAAAGTTGTTACAAAAAAAAAGAAAAGAAAAATATAATCACTCATAGCGTTAGGTTGGATTACTTAGTTTCAAAACTCGATGTATAACTTAGATGTTTAATTAGCCGTATAGACATATTATATCTTGATTCTAGATTAACTTATAGCACAATCCATGTAAACCATACCAATAATCTATTCTTAGCTGAAACTAACTAAGGTGGAAATGAGCATGATTGAAGTGACGTACTATGAAATGTTTATAAATTAGCACTAGAAACAATCACATACAAATAAGTAGGGAATGTTCTACTAATAAGTGGTTTTTCGTTAAGAAACGCTAAGAAGTGGGTCAAACGAACTCCGATTGAGCTAATTCCAGCGGCGTTGGAACCGTCTCATCGAACCCTAACCCGGACCCAAAGACCTAAACCTCCCTCCACCCGCACCCCCAAAAACCTAAACCCCCCATCCAACCCCACCCTGAAAAGCCTAAAACCACCACCCTCACCCCCCAATAACCTAAACCTCCCACCCCCAAAAACCTAAACCCCCCACTCCCACCCCTAAAAAAAAACCTAAATCATAAAATATAAACTCTAAAAGCTAAACCCTAACGCTAAACCATGAGGCTAAAACCCTAATACTCAAACGTAAAATCTAAACCTTAAAAGTTAAGATGGTAGAGTTCGACGAGACGGTTCCAACGCCGCTGAAATGAGCTCAATCGGAGTTCGTTTGATATCGTTTCTTAGCGTTTTTGTCATTTCTTAGATTTTTTTAACAAAAAACAACTTTTTATTTGAATTTCCCCCAAATAAGTATTCATATTAACATGTTAACGCTTACACCTATTCAAATGTTCAAACAAGCATTCATACATTAAGGTGAACGACCATCGACACTCATATTTGTATATTTTTTGTAATATTTATAAAACATTAAATTAATATTTGGTATTTTTTTATCTTTATTTTAAATAAATATTAGTATTTTAGCAGTTAAAAAACAAAATTTTATATAAATAGTAGATAATTATTAACAATGATCAGTTATTGATTAAAAATCTTAATGTTGATAATAAAATCATTACACACCTCAGTGATTCTGTTTAATGATTGCCTCCGCTGACATGACAGTTAAATATATAATAAATGGAATTCCCATGAGGAGAATAAGAAAAAAAAAGTTAAAACTCACGAAAATTGACCTTTTTTTCAAAAGGATCGTTAAAGATAGGATGTATTAACAAAGGACAATCACTAGTATATCGTAAGCACGCCAAAAGTGAAGAAAATAATTTTTGGCGACATAAATTATATTATTCGTACTTAATTGTGGTCCAAAGAAATGAAGTCGACTTTACACCTTCGGAAATAAAGCCTCTAGTTTAACACATTCGAACCCTACCTAGTTTTGATGACCCCAAGTGGACCATAAAACCTTTCGAGGTCGCCTACATTAAGAGAATTTAGGATGCAAAGAATATGTGAATGGAAGGCTTCCACCATGACCATATATTGATCCCAACTCTTTGCCACATGACAAGAGACAAAAAATCTGTTGCATATACATGGATATTGATGGATATCGATATCTATTACATCAATATTCACTTTTGTATGTATATCCATCCATTCTTACCCTATATACTAAAATGTTTTATCTTTTTATTTGAATTGTTCTTGCATCGGGCTGTTTTAAGGGGTGAGGCTGTGATCGGTGTCAAAGTCCAAATTAAAAATTAATTTTTTTTAACCTTTCTACGTTACAATATACAAGGTAAGTGTTAGTATCGTATCTAAGAGAAGTTTATGTGGTTAGGTACTAATTTTGTTAATCATAAAAGTAATTTAAAAGCTAGATTGGTTATTTATTTAACCAAACAAGTTGCATAGGTAATTATGTGAAATAAAAGAGTTGTTACAAAAAAAAAGAGAGAGAATATAATCACTCATATCGTCAGGTTAGATTACTTAGTTTCAAAACTCTATGTATAACTTAGAGTAAAGTACACGGATGTTTATGTGGTTTATCAAAGTTTTGGATTTGGTCCATACTTTTTCAAAAGTATATGAATGATCCATGTGGTTCGCACGTTGTAACGCATTTAGTTTTCAGCCAACAAATCTAAAAGTTTTAAAAGATCAAAGTTAGAGACTAAATGTACTTTTGACAAAGTTTGGGGACTGAATGCGTTATAAAGTTCAAACCCCAGGACCATCTGTGTACTTTTGGAAAGTTAGAGACCAAATCCAAAATTTTGGTAAACCACATGGATCATCCGTGTACTTTACTCTATAACTTAGATGTTTAATAGCCGCAAAGACATAATACATTTTGATTCTAGATTAACTTATAGGCTATATCACAATCCATGTAAACCACACCAATAATCTATTCCTTAGCTAAGCTAACTAGGGTGGAAATGGGTACGATTAGGGTGGCGTACTATGAAATATCTATCAATTAGCACAGGAAACAATCACATACGAAGAAGTACTCATAAGTCATATTAACATGTTAACACTTGCAACTATTCAAATGTTCAAACAAGCATTCATACATTAAGGTGAACAAGCCGTCAACGTTCATATTTGTATTTTTTGTAGTATTTATAAAATATTAACTTAAATTTTGTTTTTTTTGTCTTTATTTTAATAAATATTAGTATTTTAAGTAGTGATTTTTTTTAAATAAATAATTATTAACAATGATTAGTTGATGATTAAAATTTTAATGTTGATAGTGAAATTATTACACACATTAGTAATTCTGTTTAATGATCGTCGAACTGCTGACATGACAGTGTCAGCGACGTAACGTGATGTGACGTTTTTCACTTTTTAATGATTTCGACACTCGTGATTTTAAATTGGAACCAATTTTTAAAGATCTATTGGTTGGTTTGAATGAAGTGCTAAAAGCCCAAACATGAAAGTAAACCAACCGACTAATGGGCTATAGAGCCCAGCCCATTCATGTTCAACCAAACACTAAACAAGAACGGCCTAATCTGACTGAACCGGGTGACGTCATGTTTTTGTAAACCGGTTTCTTGCTTCCCGCCTTTACAATTCACCATCAAAGCTTCAAAAAAGAAAGCAGAAAAGGTGTTGACTGGGACTCTATGTGGGATTACTTCCTGACAATCTCATCATTGCTGCTTCGTACTGAATTCTACACTTTTTCTATAAAATTATTCTTCAAATTCATGGAACTTCGATCTAAAATATCTATTAACGATTGTTTCGATTTGATATCAGTTTCCGATCAAATCCATGGCTAATTCGCCTCAATCTTCTCACCAGATACCGCTGGATTTCCGTGCGCCACCGCCGTCACCGGTGGCCTCTGGCCGTCGATCATCCGTCGCTAACGATGAAATCCTCACGGAGTTTCTCCATCGCTCACTCCGTGTGCCAGATCTCGTGTTACCAGATCGAGTATTCCCTCGCCAAAATTCGAAGATCCAGAACCTTCCGAAACTCGATTTCAAAGCACTAAACCTAACCGCTCCAAAATTTTCAGAGAATCTAGGTGTTTCTGAAATAGCTGAAGCGATCGCACACACAGGTTGTTTTGAGCTCGTCAATCATGGAATCTCCGGTCAATTTTTATCTTCAGTCGTCAAATCCGGCGCCGGAGTGTTTAATTTGTCACCGGAGAAGAAATCTGTTGTTTCTAGGTCTTCCGAGAGATCGTACGGTTTTGTGGAGTTTCATGGAGATGAGAAGGAATCAAGCGAAGAGTTCGTTTGGTGTAGAGACGATTCGTTGAAATCAGAGATGGAGCAACTTTTGCCTAATCAGTATTCAAATTTCAGGTAATTTAGTCAACTGTTTTCATCAATTTTATCCGATTCATCGTTACTGTTCTGTTTGATCTGTTAGAGGATTAGATCACTCAACAGTTATTAGTTTGATTGAATTTTTGTATTGAAGAAATAGAAAACCTAATGACTGAGATCGAAAACATATGTGAAACTAACTCTACCCAAATTGTTTCTCGATCATTCAACTCCAAAAGTGAGATTAGATGATTAGATTATTCAACATTTGTTAGTTTGATTAGATGATTAGATTACTCAAATTGTTAGTTTCACCGTTAATGCTCTGTTTGATCCGTTTGATCTGTTAGAAGGATTAGATTATTCAACAATTATTAGATTGATTGAATTATTGCAGTGAAGAAATGGAAAACCTAATGTCTGAGATCGAAAACATATCTGAAACTCTACTCAAATTGTTTCTCGATCGTTCAACTCCGAAACTGAGATTCGATGATGATGATGATGGAACTAGGGAGAGAGAAATTGCTGGATCTATATGTTACATCTACAAACATTGCTCGGATACAGATACAGCACCGGATGATGATCAGTATATGGATTCATTGAGATACGATGTGATTCGGATGCTGATTAGAGGATCTGAACATCCTCACACACTTTGCTTTCATGTATGTAATGGATCTTCGGAGTTTCATGTTTACTCCAAGAAAGGTTGGGTTTCATTTTCACCGGATCATGACGCGTTGATCATCACCATTGGCGATCAATTGCAGGTACCTTCATGGCTTATTCACCAAAATTATACCCGGTAAAACTGGCGGGTTGGGTCGGGTACACGTTATACCGTGTTTGGGTGAAATTGAACCGTTTTAAGAAATGTTCATTTTGATTCGTGTCAAAATTGGTTTTGATCAAACGTACCGTAACTTAATTTCACCTTTTCGAAATTAAGTACAAAGGAAAAAGATTTTCACGTTATACGACGTAACATTATCTAATTTTATATGATCGTATGGAAGTAACATCAAGTAGCGTGACTATGCAACTTAATATAATCATTAAAATGTTGAAATATGTTGCATACAATAATGTTTACATTCAATAATAAAACATATAAATATAAAAGCACATTGCAATTATTTAATTATTTACATGACAACAATACAACATTCTTTTATGTTTAGGGGCGTAAACGAGTCAAGTCGGCTTATGAGCTACTCGAGATCGGCTCGTTTAAAGCTTGATTCAAGCCGAGTTTAAATGAGCTTGAGCCTAAAAACAAGTTTGTTTAATAAATGAGCCCAAACTTCGCTTATCAAGCTCTATTGGCTCGCGAGCCTGTTATTTATATAGTTTTTTATTTAATATATTAAATATATATTTATATAATAATAATAATTATATATAAAGTTATGATAAAAAATAACTAAATAATATATCACCTATGGTGGGTTTCCTCCTGTGAGGGTGGAGATGATCGGGTGGGCCAGTGGCCCGTCAGTGATCCAAATTGTCGTTCAAAAACAACACATGAAAATTCTAATAAAAATAATTATATATGTTTAGTAATTAATTAATTAATAATAAACGAGCCAAACCCGAGTCGAGCTTGAGCTGTCTGTAAGTTAAACAAGCCGAGCTCGAGTCTAGTAAAACTCGGGCTCGGAAGTCGGAACGGCTTGTTTACACCCATATTTATGTTCCTTTGTATTGTTAATGGAACTACCTAGAAGTGACGGTTTTATCTCAGTAATACGAAAACATGTGACTTTCATGCTATATTTCGTTGATAGAAGATACAACATAGGAAAACATTGACTATAAAGGATACATGTTTACATTAAAACTGCTTTGATAAATTTCTGAAACGAACCGCATTTTGATTATACATAAAAATGATCCCTTTTGAACATGTTAAGCTGACTTTTAATTTTTGAACTTATAGACACAAGTGTTTAGTGTTGGATTTACGTGGTGTTGAACTGTTGATATGTATTTAAAAAAAAGAAAGATATAATGATGTTATGGTTTGGAAATTGCAGACATGGAGTGAAGGAAAGTACAAGCATGTTATAGGGAGACCAATTTTCAAAGGAAAACTAGAGGATTGTATATCAATGGCATTCTTATATAGCCCCCCTCCAACCACTCCTACACACAAAGGCCAAAATGACAAAACCATTTCATTTGCCCATCAATTCTTGTTGGTTTTGATTTTAATCTTTCTTTACAATCTTTTTTCTTATGTTTCTACTTAAACCAACATTGTTTATTCATTTGGTTTACTTAACCTTACGATTTGAGGGTGAACTTTGTGCTCGGTCTTTCTCATACGATTACTGTGTGTGTTTACTCATTACAAATAAACCTTTGTGATTTCTATCTGGTCACCTGTTTTTTTTTTATGAATTAAGATATGAAATATGTTTTTATTGTTAGTTGTGTACATGATAAATACATAGCCAAAGGTTTGTCATGTTTCTTAGTAAACATGTCTTTGGAAAGAATTGAATATTAGGATGTCAATCGTGTTGGGTGGTTTGGTTAAAGGATTGAATTGATAAATCTAAACGCAACTAATCACTAGTAAGAATCTTCTGTTTAGAAAGATGCTCGAAATTGGTGGTCCCCACATTTCGGCTCCACCACGGATTTGAAGCCGACCAACCACTATGCCTACTTCATTAGTTTCAAAGTAATTAATCATAACATTAAGTCGTTAACACGTTTAAAATTGTGTAACCGAATATGACCTTGGTAATAAATTTGGCTATCAAAAGTTGGGTTCTGTCTTTATCTTGATGATAGATAATTATATAGTATAAGATACCCAGCAAGCCCGTCTAGCTCAGTTGGTAGAGCGCAAGGCTCTTAACCTTGTGGTCGTGGGTTCGAGCCCCACGGTAGGCGATTAATACATTTTTTCTTTTTTTTTGCTAACTGTTCTTTTCCAACATAGGTGAGCTATCTAGTTCTATAATTTCCATGTGTATAATCACAAATCTTATAAATTATTACAGCTAATATATATATATATATATATATATATATATAGGGTAGAGTTCAAATGCTAACCCAATTTTAGATGCTAACCATGATAACCACATCTCCACCATTGATCTTGTTTGATCAATGGTTTAAATCAATAATTCACTTGCATTACATGTATGCATTCACGTGACTAGGTTTGCAAAAAAAAGAAAACCAATTGTGACTAGTGTATAATTCGCCCAATTTTTTAGGCGTGAGTCTATTGGAATGAGTATTATTGGTTATCTAAACACCCTTTCTCCGTTACAAGAGTGCGTTCAACCCATTATAATGTTACACCTAATTTTACATAACTTTTATAAAATTCACGCATATGCATGTATAATATTGATAAACGTTCATAAAAAAATCTATTTTTTACACTAACATACTTCTTTCCAAACAAACACACATCTGGAAGTGGAAACATGATAATTCTCCTGTACCAATTACAATATTAAATTTTAGAATATAATTTCTTTTATTATTATCAATAATGTCAAATTTTCCAATTTATTATGATGATCTTGGATCTAGATTAAACCTACATTAAATTTGACAGGTGATATAAATCAAATAAAGTCATAAGGCTTTAACCACCAAACCAAAGACAACAATTGATATTGAAATAGAAAATGAAATGTATGGACAAAAACTAAAAAAATCAAAAAATGAAAGTCATTATTCAATTCCAAAGGTTTTTCAATATAAATAAATAAATAAATAAATAATAATAATAAAAAGGAGAATATGAAATGAAATGCAATTTAGAAATTAATTAGAGGCTATAATAAAGGAAGGTAGGGGAGATTATTAAGGTAAACAAGGGGTTTAAATTTATTTGTACTAAAATGCCCTTTTAAAAAAAATAAAATAAAAAATAATTAGAAATTATGTGATTGGTTGAATGGTGGTTAGCATGGTTATCATCTAAAAAGTTGGTTAGCATTTGAACCCAACCCTATATATATATAGGGGAAGGATCAAGAGAAAACCACAAAGTTAGGCGAAAACCAAGAAAACCACTAAAACTATGTGTAATACTAGGGGTTACATATACGTAATCGCAATTTTTTTGTTTTGTGTTTACGTATACGTAACACTATGGGTTACGTATACGTAAACCAATATTTAAATGGATTTTTGGTAAAAATGTGTAATACTACATTGATACTCTTATAAAAAAATAAAAATAAATATTATTATATTATTGGTTAAAATTGGTTTTTGTAGTGGTTTTCTCGGTTTTCGCCTAACTATGTGGTTTTCTCTGGAACCTTCCCATATATATATATATATATATATATAGGGGACGGTTCCATTAAGAAGTGGTTTTTCGCTAAGAAAACGCTAAGAAGTGGGTCAAACAAACTCCGATTGAGCTCACTCCAACGGCGTTGGAACCGTCTCATCGAACTCTAATCCGGACCCAAAAACCTAAACCCCCCTCCACCCGCACCACCAAAAACCTAAACCCCCTCCTCCAACCCCCAAAAACCTAAACCACCCCACCCCCCCCAAAAAACCTAAACCATAAAATCTAAACCCTAAGGCTAAACCATAAGGCTAAAACCCTAAAATTCAAACGTAAAATCTAAACCTTAAAAGCTAAACCCTAAAAGCTAAGATGGTAGAGTTCGATGAGACGGTTCCAACGCCTCTGAAATGAGATCAATCGGAGTTCGTTTGATATCGTTTCCAAGTGTTTTGGTCATTTCTTAGATTTCATAGCGAAAACCTACTTCTTATTTTATCCTCCCCTATATATATATATATATATTTAAAATTCAGAGTAATAAAATTCTATAACTTCCATGTGTATAAATAATATATTTTCCATCAAACTTTTTACCTAAAATATTAAAACCATTACATCAGAAAATTTAGAATTTTATGTTCTTTAATTTGATACGAGTTTTGCTACACTATTTTGAAAGTAAATTTTAATAAGATTTGATGCACTTATAATTACAATAACTCTGTAAAAAATTACAAAATAGTCCATGACAATAAGGATAGAAAGGTCTAAAAGGGACTGCGCCTCCTTAAGAGGTTAGGCCTGATCCTTTTCTAGTGCACATGTATGAACAATTACAACTCTCTATCAAACTTTGCAAAGTTCATATATTGTTGTGGCAGGTTTTGATGTAAAAACTTTACAGCTTTGATGCATATTGTGTTCTATTTACTGAGAGAAGTAGTACGAGGAGCTAGATTGTTGCTGTCTTCTTTTTGGCAGCGGGATAGGGAAGGAACCTTAGAATTCACCCCGATGAAAAAATGGGATTTGAGAGGCTAGCGAATCAGAATTGTATGGAATGTCAAAACTATTAAACTTTGAAAGTGTGATGTGGTTTTAATGCATAAATGACCCAATAATGCATGTTATTTTTCTCAAAAATGATATAATCTGGCTCGGAGAATCCAATGCAAGAACAAGACATAAACAGCAAACATAACATATTATATATGCACTTGTTTTAAAACAAAACAAGTGAATCTTGTAAACCAAAATAAATAACATAGGTCTTACTATTCCTTAAACAAACAACCAAACATAAGTCTTTTAATTAAAATACTTGCTTACTATTCCTTAAACAAACGACCAATTTATGAACATAAAGCTAAGACAGTGAGCATTCTCTTCCTCATTCAATACTTTCCATGCCACTGCTCTCTCATACGATACCGGTCTCCCCATGCTAGATGAACAAACTCCCCCTTGAAGACACACGAAACCCTGCCACCAAACGCAAACTTGTTTTGATGCATACAATTCAAACGGGTCGAAATCCATGAGATGTATTTTTAATGAATACATCCTACTTTTTAATGCATACATCCTACTAAATCGCTTTTACTCGAAAATAAATTATTGTTGTAATATTAATTTTCGTAATGCACATCGTTAAAAAATCAACATGTAAATGGTTGATTGGGTTATATTTGTTCTCTAAAGGATGAAAGAAGCTAAAATGGAAACGGGCCAAACAGGTTGAAAATCACTGAAAGATAATTTTTAATGTATGCAACCTACTAAATCTTTGTAGAGGGGGCAATTTCAACCTGAGGTTGATTCGGTTTATGTTTTGATGCATACAACTCAAATGGGCCGTGATACGATTAATCCATCAGTTATTGCAAAAGAGAAACCTAATATACTGCATGTCTATTCTAGAAGGGGCAAAGGGAAAGTTTCTACAATTGGTTAAGAGTTTGTTAGTAACAATACTAGTATAAAGAGTAGGGAATAAAGAATGAGTAGTAACAATACTAGTATAAAGAGTAGGGAATAAAGAATGAGTAGTCAGGTATGAATTTGTTAAGTTGTTAGGCTCCTACTTGTGTAGAGAGAGAGGGCTGAGCCCTGGTTATCGTTCTATTGTTCTTGTTATTTCCTTTGAGTTTATTAATACTACCATCTGCAGTAGTCTTTTGATTATCTTCTCCATTTTTTATCATTCATCTCCATCAGTTCTCTATCAGGCCGAAATCCACAAACTGTACTTTTAATTTACTAAAAAAAAGATTATTGTTGTAATGGAATTTTTTATTTGTTTTGGAAAAAACAAACTATCATTTAAAAATAAAAAAAAATAACTTATAAGATTATTGTTTTAATAAAAAGAATTTGGTAATCATTTTTAAAACAAACTATTAATAAAAGTTAAAGAATAGGTGACAATTTCAACCAATTTACTTATCAACACGTGGATGTGCAAGTAAGCCAAATTCCTTGTGAGCTACTCAAGCTCGAGTCCTTAAAATCTCGATTCAAGCCGTGTTCAAGCCTGACGTGGTGCACATTTACTAAACGAGCTTGATATAGCGAGCTTAATTAGGTTTGTGAGTCCAAAGAGTATGTTAGTTATATAAATATTAACTATTACTATATATAATTATTAAAAATACATAAATAACAAATATGAGTATATATAACTACATTTACAAATATTTATAGAAAATAAATTATATGAATACAAATAAAAAAGTGAGATAATAAATATATATAAAAAAGCAAGCTGAGCTTAAGCTTTTTACCAAAGACTTGAAAGGAGCCAAGCTCGAGCTCTCTTTAAGTTTATATAAGCTCGAGCTCGACTCGGCTATATTTTTATATCAACGGGTCAAATGGGTAAAAAGGTGTATTCAGTATAATAATAACGAGTCATCTAAAGAAAAAATAACTCAAGAAAATGTTTGGCGAACCTGTTGCATTATCTGTGCAAATTCTGTGAAAAGACCTTTTCGCCCATGTTCATCAAGAACTTTGTCCAAACTTATGTCTTGAAGTGCAACTAATGTTGTCTCGAGCATATCTAGCCCAGCCTGGTTTGCAAACGTGAACACGGGCACTGCCTGCACTAGTATTCTTGTGAGCGAAAATAGCCCGGGATTAATTTTCTGAATAATTTGTATAAAAAACCGACCTTTAAAGAGCAGCACATGATTGCATCCGAATGGTTCCAAAGTAATTTCAAAATGTTTTCACTTCCGGATTTAAACAGCTCCATACCCAAGTAGAAACTAACACAATATTAAAAAAAGGATGAAAACCCAACATCAGCACACTACAACAAAGATACAACTTTTAGGGTGTTCACGGTCTGGTTTGGCTGGTTTCGACAAAAAATGTAAGCGGAACTGCTAACTACGGTTTCGGGAAGCGACAAACCAGACCGGCCGGTTTTACCAGTTTAGTAGTTTAACAGTTCGGTTTTGGCGGTTTGAACCATTTTCTTATTTTACTTGTTCAAAATCATTAGCTTGTATTAAATATTTTAAAATGGTAAATATGGTTCATAAGTATAAGACATACACATAACTAGATATTCTAAAAATGAATTTTATATATAAATAATAAAGGTTAAACGACCAGTTCGGTTTACGCGGCTGGTTTCAAGTTTCAAGCTAGACCAAACCTTAAACTGCTAAAACCAAACTATTTGGATCACAAACCGGGTAACTTGCTTCAGTTTGGATGGTTCGGTCGGTTTCAATGGTTTTTATTTAAACACCCCTACACCTTCCACATGTTATTATATGAAACATGTAAATATTTGTCAGCAATTTAACTTCTAAATTTGTTGTATTTAGCATAAGTACAGCATGGAATTGTTGATCTTTTTACCTATAACTGCGGGAAATCCATCGAGCTAAAACATGTGCTTCGGGGGTGCCTAATGGCTGAAGGGCACCATTGGGGTTCATGTTAGAAGATAAAGCCGTTGCCACCTTTTGAACTGAAGATATAACGGTTCGAACATATTGGCGGGCTAAAGCGGCTACAGTTTCTTGCATGTGGCTCTCACAAGCAAATTCAAATGCAATTGTCATCACGGATCTTGCAGTGCCACTAGCAACATTAGGATTACTTGACAACTTAGTCCTGGACCCACCAATGTCAAGAGCAGAAGCAAGATCGAGGGTGCGATTCGGACTCAAACCACCCTGCACATTTAAAAAATAAGTAAAAAAAAGTGGTATTTATTTAAAGCTTAAAATGTCCTAAATCATTTTTCACAAAAATTTAGATTGTTTTTGTAATAATATGATTTTTGCAATTATATTCAACGCATTAACTATTTATGAAAAGAAAGTTACAACGAGTTTGTGGGTCAACGCACCCGACCCATTTCAACCCACACTACAAAGTAACATGCCTCGACTCATTAGTGCATAGAACGTCGTAAATTACCATATTAGAAAACTTAGAACACAGTCATATTTAACACATTAAGTTATTTATAAAAAAATGGTCACCCAACCTGTTCCGACCCGATGTAAAAATGACCTGTTTTGACAAGTTACCCAACCCATCCATACCTTTAGGTCATGACTCCTAATGGGGCGACATGAAAACCATTTTATCCAAAAAAATATTTTATTACTTTTGTAACCATATTTATCGTATTAATTTATTTATAAAAAAAGATGAACAAAAAAGGTTGGGGAGGGACAACCCAACCCGTTTCGACCGATCATATAAATTACTCGTTTTGATTCATTTAGGTGACAATGTGACATGAATCCTAACCTTGATCGAGTCAAGAGGAATGATACGAAAACCAGAAGGCAAAAGGGGTGCATCATCAGCGAAAGAAGCATCAATTGGAGCAAATATGAGCTCAGCACACATGCCAACAACATTCTCATCCATTCCATTGCATAGCTATTATAATTTAAATAATTTTAAAAAAGGGCATTAAATCACATCGTTCATTGCATAAAACTAAAACAGAAATTAAAACGAGAATTGAAGAAAACATACCTGCAGGAAAAACATGTCTCCCGACACTAATGCATCTTCGGGACGATGCTCGACACCCTCCATCTTTATAACCTCCAACAACTAAAGAACACAAATATAGACTCAAAATCAAACGAACATAACAACAAATCATCAATATGTCTGCTTATTAGTCTGTAAAATGTATTTTATATGCTTAAAAACGTAAAGAATGTTTAATTACCTAGGGAGTGTTTGTAATTGCTTATTAAGACTGTTAATCTGCTTACTGAGTTTTTAATAAGCAATCCCAACTGTTATATTATATTAGCTATTTAAAGAATTCAAAAAAATGGACGAAAAAGTGGTGGCGGGTCAGCCCAGCCCACTAATACCCATAAATAAAATTTACCCTTTTTGACATCTATATTAATAACAGTATAAACAAAGATGAGCTAGAACTGAAAATAAGCAGTGATCTCAACTTGCCTCTTCATGCTCGATCGTGTGGGCCAGGGGAAGAATCACTTGACCTCCAAAATTACCAATTTGCCCCACTGGTAAGCTACAGGGACCAAGTTTAACAGCAGCAGCTGAATAAGCATCAATATTGTAGTCTGCCCATTCTGACCGGTGTTCCCTCAAAAATCTAAGTAGGAGAGCCGGAGGAACATTCTGGAAGATAATATAAATTTTGTAGCATTAAGCAAAACAAACATGAGTGTATTTATTTACTTTTGAATTGGTTGATTCGAGTTATATTTATGTTTATCTCTACGGGTCAAACAGGCAAAATAAAAATTACCTTAAAAGGAAACGAGTCAATGAGTCAAAAGTAACCAGAAGTGTATTTTTAATGCATATTTGGCAATGCTTATTTACAAAAAAATTGCATGTTTTAGACTGAAAGTGTTACAGTCAACTCGTAACAAAAAAATTGCCAGTTTTGATTCTAACCCATTTGAGTCGTTACACAGCCCGTCTATTTTGTCACCTCTAGTGCTACCTAGACAAAAAAGATTGTTTCAACCCATCACAAAAAGATTACTTGTTTTGGCCCGAACTCATTCTTTCTCGTTACACAACCCACCAGTTTTGCCACCTCTAGTGTTTTCTAGACAAAAGTGCTTCAACTTGTACCAAAAAAAATACGCATTTCAACGTGAATCCATTTTGACTTGTTATCTACTTCAACCCATGCGGGCCAGTTTCGACCCGTAATCAAAAGATTACCTGTTTTGACCCAAACCAAATTTGACTCGTTACACAACCCACCAAAATTTTCACCACTAGTGTTTTTTAGACAATAAAATCCCCTTTTGACCCCGTACCAAAAAGTACCCGTTCTTACCCGAACCTGTATTCTGTTACCTCTAGTGTCTAACCTGTAAAAGCATCGATGCTTTCGCACACAAAACGGCATTAGTAACTGACGAGTAACCATTAGCAGTTGGTAGATTCAATCCCATAAGCTTTTCGGGTGAAGAGTTCACAAGAATGGTGACATCATCAACCCCATCAGTAGCCATTAATGACCACCCTTCATCGGTGAGCCCATTTAGCGCCTCATTAAAACCCCTGCTTAACCTCTGACTAAGTGCCCTTAATGCTGCAGGCCTTCGGCCCCAATTATTAGGGGCACCCGCTTGTGAAACTTCAAGAGCAATTTGCCTCAGCTGGCGTAACGCCTATTAACATACCGGATCTTAATTAATAATTAATAATACAACTGTATATTAAGCATTATAGAAAATGTTAAGTGTATTGAATACCATCACTGTCGTCTTCTGAGCAAGCATGGTTGACGATTCGTATAATGGGCGCAAGACTTCTGGCACGCTGTATGCCTGCATATCAAAAAGAGTTCAAAAATAGAGCACAAAAAACTTTATGCAAATAGTAGTTTTGACAAATTGGCTAACGGGTCAAAATGGGCCCGGGTCAAATAAAGTGCTTTTAGAGTACCACTCGGTTTGGGTTGACATGCAAACACTTTTTTCCCATACAAAAATATAAAGTATTATAGTGTTATGTTTGCAAAATAAATATTAGAACATTAATAATCTAAATTTTAAATAGAAACTTTGAAGGTTGGAGGATACACTTTAGGCGACTTTCAACCTAATTCCATTCAACCCGTTTCCTTTTTAGCTAAGTTTTTTTTTAAAAATGACCCATTTGAAAGTTCGATATAAAACGTAACCCAAAATCAACCCCATGATCACATCTAGTAAATAGTTACACATTTTTATCCACTCTCGTTTCACTAGTAAATAATGTATTAAGTATTATCACATTAACCAAAATTTAAAAAAATGATCTAAAATAAGGTCATTGTAAACAATTGAATATACTTTAGCTCATTTTCAAACCGTTTGACCCATTTATTTTCCTGCTATCTTATAGTTTTACTAATTTAACTAGGTATCAAATAAGATATATCCCAAATTGACCAATTCAATAAAAATAATAACACAATTTACCTCTAAATCCATATGATCCACAATATAAATAATTGAACCACCGCCTTCACAAGGTCTTATCAGGTACCCACTAGGCAGCATTTCGGCCCGCACAAAGTTTGCAACCGATGGTATGCTCGGACCATTTTGGATGTTTGTCAGTGATCTTTCACAAACCTAACCACATAACAAGAAAACAAATGCTTAGAACATATTTGTGGAAGAGAAAAACAAGTAAATCAAAAATAAAACATACCACTAAATTGCCATCTTCGGTAGCTGAAGTATAGCGTAACAACAAAAAGTCACGACCCGCAGCCAAAGTTGTGGGAGCATAAAGCTAGAAAATCAATTATATATAGTATATGAGATCGTATTTTACACGAGTGGAGCACAATAACAACCTTTTGTTTTTCCTTTTTTAAGTTAAAAAAAAATCAGCTTATGCATGGCTTCCATGCGAGTGAATTCGACTCTTTACGCATATGAGTATGCATTATTTTGTCGTTTTAAAAGAAGTAAGAGGTAGCAACATAGACGGGAAAAAACCTAAGTACTTAAGGTGTTAATTACAATTTAGGAAAATATTAGTATTAGAATACTATGCTAAATTTGTTAATAAAAATGATCTAGGATCTCAATATCTGTATTAAAAACAGGCTTTGAGCAACATTCAACTCGTTTGATCCGTTCAACCCGTCAGACACGTTTCCGTTTTAGAAAAAATAATTTGACCCTTTTGAGATAACAACAGATCCAAATCAACCCTTTTTTAAGTAAACGGGTCAAAACTAAAACCATTAAGAAAAGTTATTACCTGCATGTATAGGATCTCAATGGTTCCACCATTGCCGGTAGGGAGCATATTGAGGATATTAACAACTCGGCAATCACGAAACCACGAGGGGCGATCCTTGAGGATTTCAGCAACCTAAGACACGGAAGTCAAAGTCAAGATTTCCACATCTTTGACTTTATAACCACAAAATAACAAATTAGGAGATGATGTAACTAACCCTTGTAGGCTCGAGAGCAACCAAACCGCATGCTCGTGCAGCCACGCCATCGCAACCATGAGAAATAGAAACGATACCAATGGAATCCGGACCAGGCTGTAAGTCAACATAAACAACAAAAAAGTCAAAATTACATCGGTGCAAAAATCCTTTGAAGTCCTTGAAATATGACCATAATATCAACTGAAAATTGAAAATATTGCCACATCATCAATGTGCGTGCGCACACACACGTATTTCACGTTGGATTCCGTCATCATTTCCATATGAACACGATATCAACTGAAAATGGAAAAGATTCGCACATCATAGCACACACATGTACGTCACGTTGGATTCCGTCACCATTTCCATACGAACACAATATCAACTAAAAATCGAAAAGATTGCCACATCATCAATGGCGTGCACACACACACGCACACACGTAAGTCATGTTGGATTCCGTCATCATTTCCATACGAACACAATATCAACTGAAAACCGAAAAGATTGCCACATCATCAATGGGCGTGCACACACACGTATGCCACGTTGGATTCCGTCATCATTTCCATAGATATTACTAAAAGTAAGATCACGAGGAAAATCTAAACAAATTAGCAACATGTTGTACATAAAGCAACAACAATCATTGTTCAAATTAATATATAACATAGGTCAAGAATATGGGTTCCACATTAGACAACATGCGCATACTCCATTAATTTTTTTAAGTTAAACGAGTGTTATTTAATCAACCTTAATTTTGGATAAGACGTTTCATATGACATGATTTCGATATTACAAGATTTTTCAAAGATACCATAACGACAACTAAATTCATGTCTAAAAGATAATTCAGTAATTATAATATTTTTTTCCTTCAAAATTCAAAGTGTGTTTTTCCCATCTTTTCCTATAACATATCCAGTGCGCTTTCTTCTTGTGTCACATGAACACACGCCTATTTTTTAAACCCACAAATCTCTTTGTTCACTATGTAGGTGATTAGTTTTTCATCTTAGTTATCCACATGGTAGTTTCAACCCGTTTACTTATAAATAGGACAATTTGGTCATGTTTATATCTTTTAACAGGTCCAATGGATTAAAAAGAGAGAGCCTACAAGAAAACGGGTCAAATTAGGTTGGAAGTTACTCAAAATGTATCTTTATTACATAACACCCCATAAATAATTTTATTCAAAATTATATTTATTATTGAAATAATATGTGTATTCATACTTTACACACTAAATTCTAGTTACAAGTTAATTAAAAGGATAAATAATTAAGCAAATAATGTTGTATGATCACCTTCATACCCGGCATCTGGATCCACTCAATAGCAGTTCCAGTTGCCTTCGATAGAAACTCTGTTAATGTTTCTTCTGCAATCGACAAAAGTCTGCAAAACATTAGAAAAATAAATAAATAAATGAAAATAATAAAATCAACAATCTGTTAACAAACAATAATTAGAGTAAGAATTAATATTTGACTAACCCAGCAGGACTAGCATCCCGTGGTGGGCGCTGAGGTGTCAAACGGCGTTGACCATTTGCCACAACCGATTCACAACTAGTGTCTTTAGTTACAATCTGCAATATGGATCAAAGACACAAATAAGATTACACAGTTCATTAAGGGGGTGTTTGGATGTGTGTTCAAAATGCATATCAATAATTAGTTTTTCTTACTTCAGCTTCATACATGTTTCTCAAATTCTAATTAAAAATTGGCTATTTAGTTTAAATGTGCATTTTGAAAGTTATTATGCGATCTTGAATAATCAAAATCAATTAGTTTTGTTACATTTAGTAGCAGACTAATTACTCAAAAATAGGGGTGATCATAACACAGAACAAAAATTAACGGGTTAGGGTTGGGTCGTAAACTGGTCGACCCACCTAGCCTGTTTAATAAACGGGTCGTGTTTGGGCTGGATTGGGGATAAAGGATTGACCCGCCAACCCTTTTAGCATTAGAATAAAAGTTTGATTACTGAGGACCAATTAGTCGGGTTATGATTACTCAAGCACTAGAAATTGATTATGGCAGCTTTAGATAATCACTTTCAAGATACACATCCAAACACCCCTAAATCACAAAAAACTAACTTTTGGAGCATGTTTCCTAAAGTGGTCTTTTTCACACACAAGGTGTAACGATTGCTTCTGCAATCTATCATTTTCTTCTATTAAAAGCTTGTTCAAAGCTGCCAGCTTCCGGTTCACAGTTTGAAGACGTGACGTTTCTGTCCTTTGTTTTTCTCTGCATCTAAAAATAGAAAAAAAACACCAAAAAGGAAAACACACGTCACCGGTCACCGATCAAAACAAACATATCTTCCCAAAAATAGCAACTTTTTAATCTAGGTAATTACATAACTAACAAAAGAACAAAATATTGAACTAACAAGAGATTAATATGAACACTCTAACAAATAACAGACATATCACAAAAAAAAAACAATATTTTCAATCTTTTTTATTATGGAAATATTTAAAAAAAAAGTTGGAAAAATAAGGAATTATAGTGATAACTCACAAGTCACAACACCATTTCTAGATCACAACAAACATATCACACAAAAACAATCTGTTTTTTTTTCTTGTTGATTATAGAACAATGAGAACACACCTTTCACATAAAAACAATCTTGATTTTAAATTTTTTTATTGCAGAACTAAAAGTGTGAAGAACCACATATTGAACTAGCAATGAACTAAAATCAAAACCCACAACCCATAAAATTCACAACGAATCTTTCACACAGAAAAGACAATCTTTTTCGATCGATTCGATCAGTGAACAATGAAAAGAACCAAAGATTGAACTAACACACATCACAAATTATCACATCAAAATCACTCCAAGAAACAAAAATTATATAACTTTGTTTATTTTACTGAACTACATATTGAACAAAAAGACAATCTTTTTTAGCCATTTCAATCACCCAAAATTGAAAAAGAACCAAAATTTTGAACAAAAAGCAACCAAAACCAAAACCCACAACACATATCACAAACTATCACATTACAAGCACACCAAGAAACAAAACCCCTAAAAAAATTATAAACTTTTATAAAATTTTAATGGATACCTTCTATTCTGAAACCAAACTTTGATTTGTTTTGGCTCAATGTTGGATAGAATAGGGAATTCACGGATAAGCTGCTGACGCCTAACAGAACTTGGTTTTGGACATTCATGGTAGACTCTTTCAAGCACTTCAATCTGCTCTGGTGTGTACCGAACATATTTCCCATTATCCATTGCCACCCCTTTATCATCCTTGCTAGACATTGCCATCATCACCCACAATAAACCCTCTTTAAACAAACAAAAAGACACAATCTTTATTCATATTTTCTAATCTTTTTGAGCTTTAGATGATGGTGATTTCAAACCCACAAGAAAAAGACATAAAAAATGTTGATTTCTTGAATCTTTTTGTTGCTAGTGAATAAAGATTTGATTTTTACAAGTGGGTATGAGTTGGATTATCAGAAAAAGGGAATTTAAGGAAGAGGCTAGTTCTAAAAAGAGTAAAGGGGGTATGAAAATAGGGATAGACTGTTTGGATTTGTTGTGACCTCATTTGTTTTCCATCAATATCAATCTTAATTTCAAGAATATATATTGTGGGTCTTTATAGCCCAATAATTGTTGCTCAATTACAAGCTTGCCATTTTGGGTGTTGAGAAATTGTGTGATATGGATGGCATGTGATGTAAATAGGTGGAGAAAGAAGGGTGAAAGATGAATATAAAACATGGAGCTTGAGTTGGTTCATAAAACCCGGAGAAAGAGAGGATAGAAAACATGATGATGGTTTTGCATGCGGCACTGATTCTGTTTTCCTTTTTGATTTTCTGAAAAAGTAATACGATTAGTTATATCAAGGGGTGTGTGATGTGTACATGTGTCTTTTTGGATCGGTTTTATCTTCTCGTCGACTATAATTGAAGTTATCGGGTTACCCGGAAATGACAATCGAACAGTTCGGTGAAATCGGTTTCGGTTTATTGGTTAACGTCATGTATTCAATTCGGTTAACCACCGACGCCCTTAATGTGTTTTCGACATATATACTCTCGATCATACTGCAAAAAGCATAAACGATTGGAGACTTGGAAACCGGAAAGAAACTGTCAAACTGCATTAACGATATACATAGTTAAAAAATTGAAAGTCTAAAAAAACCCTAAAAAAAGAAATCATTAATCCGTTCTTGTCGTGATAGTTAAAACTTACGTTTTACATATTAATCGACCAGACTTTTAAAATTAATAGGTGATTCACCTTTTCATATATATGTTGGTTGTCAAAGTGGATCAATTTGGTTAAGTAGGCCTTTAGAGCACGCATAATATAAGTTGAATCACAACAATCACTTTTTAAAAATAATTTAACTCTACCGTCCGTTTTTTGTTTCTTCAGTTGTGCCGATTACGGTTAGGTTAATCGATTAACATTTAAATGAGCCCCATAAAAAGGATGATTATGTCTATTATTCAACTTATTTAAACTTTAACATATTAACAAAGTCGGAATTCTTTGAATACCAAAGCATATCGGTCCCCTTTATCTTCTATCGTACTTATAGGTCTTGTCATGAGTCAATTTTGCCCCGAAGAACCTAGGAGTGCATGTAACATGCTTAAACCTCGAGATTTATTGAGTTCATGTGTAGAAGCGGAAGACATGTGGCACGTGACACTGGTAAAAAATATATGTTATATTTTATTCGACATTTAATTGACATCTTATATTTTCAGACGATGACAACGTAAGCTCAAATGAAATATAGTACAATAAGAAGATATTTTGAACACTTAAAATCTTGAACCATACTAAATCTTTGTCATTTGGAGGTTGCATTACTCTCATAAAGTCGGTTTTAAGTAGCCTTCCATTATATTTATTTTCTTTATACAAGGCTCCTTTTGATCTGATAAATGCTTTGGAAAGAATAATAAAGTGTTTTCTATGGAGTGGGACGGGTCCGGGTTGAAAAATACACCGGATCAAATGGTCACAAACTCATGTATTTAAAGGAAAATGGTGGGTTAGGCATTGGATCTCTAAATGCGACAAACCTTGCCTTGCTTTCTAAATAATGGTGGAAGACAAAAACAGAAAGAGACTAGTTATGGTTTGAGCCTTAAGGTGATAAAGGCGGTGCATCATAATCCTCATTTTTTTCCTCTCAAGTCGAACATATTAGGGGGGTATGGAAAGTGATTTGTGCAATTGATAGGGACTTGGGGAGTACGGAAATGAACATTAGGCGGATCATTCTCGACACTACCGATTTCTCCACGACATCTATTCGGCTCTTGATCGAAAAATCATCTTTATCGGCTCATTTAGCAAACCATTCGACGCAATGGCTTATGTTGAACAAGTTGATTCCAATCAAGATCAATTTCTTTACGCATTTTTAAACAAAACTCCAACTAAGGATTCATTGGCTAAGTGGGGGATTTACACGGTATCACGTTGTGCCCATTAGAGGTGCACAAAAAAACCGGTTTTTTTTTAACCCGGTCCAAACCGGAAAACCGGTTTGGGTTAAACCGGTTTGGACCAAACCGGTTCGGGTTACCCAAAAACCGCCGGTTTAAAACCGGTTTGTTGCTTTCTGGGATGAGATCGGGTTAGGACCGGTTCACACAAACCGGTTTGATAAACCGGTTTAAACCGGTTTTGGCGACTAGCCGTTGGGTAACGGCTATATGGCCGTTGGGGTCGATTTTAGCCGTTTTTTTGGCTCCTTTTTCACCCTTAAAACACTATAAATAGGTGGGGGGTGTTTAGGGTTGATCACACCTCTCTTTACACTCTCTAATCTCTAAAACCGCTCTTTAAACTCGTCAAAAACGCTCTCTAAACTCTCTCTAAACTCTAAAAAAAAAAGCATGGCAAGTTTTGGTGTTGGTGGTTCCTCAAACGAAGTTACCGTTGTGGAAATTCGAGCAACAACGAGAAATCCGGCAATTTGGTTCAATTACGATCTATGTTTATTGTCAAACGGGAAGGAACGTGCTCGGTGCAAGATGTGTGGTGCGTTTTTGGGGAAAGATTCAAACACTAGTTTGAAAACGCATATGGAAAAATCTTGCCCGTCATTGAAGAGAATTCCAAGTGAAGGTCAAGCCTCCATGACAACCGAAGGAGGAATTTGGAACTTTGATCCAAATACTGTTCGAGATCGAATGGCGAGGTTAGTGATTCAAGAAGGATTGTCGTTCAACCACTTTGACAATCCGCGCTTGACAAGGATGATTCAAGAGACACTCCAACCACGTTATCATCAAGTAAGTCGCACAACCCTTAGACGAGATTGTATAAAAATATGGAAAAAAGCAAAAAAAGAATTAATTTTGGGTTTTGAAAATTTGCAAACCGGTGTAAACTTAACCACCGATGTTTGGTCGGCTCCACATGGTATACCCGATTCGTACCTTTGCGTTACCGCGCATTGGGTTGATCCCAATACGTGGCAAATGATGAAGCGTACAATCGCGTTTGACTTGTTTGAATATCCACACACCGGCGATAACTTATTTTATATATTAGATAGTGTTATAACCGAATTTAAATTACAAAATAAACTTTTTTCAATGTCTTTTGATAATGCATCTAATAATACAAATGCGGTTCAAAAACTAAAAATTAAATATAAACCGATTTGCAACGGCGTTTTTTTCCATAGTCGCTGTGTCGCACACATTATTAACTTGGCGGTGCAAGCCGGGCTTGCAATTGAAGAGGTTTCAAACTTAACATATACTTTTCGACAAATGCTTAAAGATATTTTTAGTAACAAAAAAAGATACCATGATTATATTAAATTTTGTCGTGATACGAATAATCTTTGCTTAGGTCCGAATTGGGACGTCGAGACAAGATGGAACTCGACTTATACTATGTTTTATAGCGCTTTACGACAAAGAGAAACTTTAGAAATATTTCATGAAATGCTTGCCTCAAAACCTCGTCGTAAAGTTCTAAAGTTTCCGTCTACGAGTTGGGACATTTTAAAAGACGTAACCGAATTGCTTGAAGTTTTCAAAACCGCCACCACTTTTTTATCCGGTGTTTATTATCCCACAAGTCCATTAACACTAAAACAAATATATTTAATGGCTAACAAGTTGTATGAACTTGAAAATAAAAGCACTCTTTTTACAAAAATGATTGAACCGATGAAAGAAAAATTAGTGAAATATTTTAAAGAAATGCCTCCCGTTATAACTTGCGCCGCCGCGTTAAACCCTACCATAAATGTTTACGGGGTTGAAACTTTGATTGATAGAATTACTTACGCTTTCAATTTGGATAGCGAAGACATCCATTTTTCACAAGTTACAAAAACACATTTTAACAAATGTTTACAAGATTTATTTGATGTTTATTTACATAAATATGGTACAACTCCGACTCCACATGAAACAATGGGTACATCGTCGAGTGGTAGCTCGAGAGATGTTAATTTGAATTTATATAACGAAATGTTAAATGAATTTAGTAAACGGGCTCGAGGTACCACCTCGAGTAGCGAACTCGGAAGGTATATTGGCACAAACTTTTTAGCGTTTATGCCTCCTACCGTTTTTGAGGAGTTTGATATTTTGGCATGGTGGAAAAATAACGAAGCTTCGTTTCCGATTCTTTCCGCCATGACCCGTGATTTACTAACCGTCCAAGCTTCCACGGTAGCTTCGGAATCTGCGTTTTCTTTTAGTGGCAGGGTATTATCGATACGAAGGACTAGACTCACACCCCTAGCAATGGAAATGTGCATTTGCTTGAAGGACCATTTGGATGCGATGGATAGGATACAAGACCAAACTTCTCACGAAGACGAAATTCAAGCCGAAGAAACCATACACAACAACGAGGTTGATCTTGGAATATCCGAACCAGTCACCGATGAAGAACTAGCCGAAGATGCAAGGCTACGAAGCTCTAGTTCCGAAGACAACGCACAAGAATAATCAATCAATATTCCAAAAAATAAAACGTTGAACTTAATGTTTTATATTTGTTATATTTTTGTAATGTTTTACAATTTTATAAATTTATCTTGTCATGTTTTTTAATTTCCGAACTTTCCAAAATATTAATAAACGTTGAACTTTATGTTTTATATTTTTTGTATATTTTATTTTGATTTTTTATTAAAAATATCGAATTTATTTAAATTTATTTGATTTTAAAAAAAAAAAACCGGTTTCCTTACAAACCGGTTTATAACCTACCCGGACCGGTTTGACCGGTTTGATATTTCCCCCTTCCGAAACCGGTTTAACCCGAACCGGTTTGGGTCCAACCGGTTTTGACTTTTTGTTGACCAAACCGGTTCGGGTCGGGTTGAACCGGTTTGGGTTAAAAAACCGCTTTGTGCACCTCTAGTGCCCATTATGTGGGAATTTTGAACAATTTACTCAACACTTGCTTCTAAATTGTGAGAAGCCCAATTTAATATGGACTCAAATATATTATTAGTGCAAAGCTTCACTTGCATCCTCCTCATTATGAAAGAATAAATTTTTTCTTGCTATTTACCTAATTGTATTGTGGAGTGTTTGGCGTGCAAAAAACAATTGTGTATTCAATGACAAGCACATTTGTCCCTTCAAGATTTGGAAGTCTTGGGTTTTTTTAGTTCGAGGGCCTAAAAGTAAACATGTCACATTTCAGGGGCCAAAATGTAAAATTTCGTATAAGACAAAATAGATGATATAAGGACATGCATAAAATACTTGTAGTTAGAGGTGCACAAATCGGTTTTTTTTAAACCAAACCGGTTTAACCCGACCCGGACCGGTTTGGTCAAAGTTTGGTCAAAACCGGTTTGGCCCTAAACCGGTTCGGGTTAAACCGGTTTCGAAGGTGGAAAATGCGTAACCTGTCAAACCGGTTAGAGTTGGTTACAAACCGGTTTGCCTTATAAACCGGTTTTAATTAAAAAAATCGAATAAATTCAAATAAATTCGATATTTTTAATAAAAATATATATATATATATATGTATAACAAATATAAAATATAAAGTGCAACGTTTATTAATATTTGGAAAGTTCAGAAATTAAAAAACATTACAAGATAAAATTATAAAATAGGAAAACATTACAAATGACAATATATATTTTTATTTTTTGGAATATTGATTGATTATTCTTGTGCGTTGTCTTCGGAACCGGAGCTTCGTAGCCTTGCATCTTCGGCTAGTTCTTCATCGGTGACTGGTTCGGATATTCCAAGATCAACCTCGTTGTTGTGTATGATTTCTTCGGCTTGAATTTCGTCTTCGAGAGAAGTTTGGTCTTGTATCCTATCCATCGCATCCAAATAGTCCTTCAAGCAAATGCACATTTCCATCGCCAGGGGGGTGAGTCTAGTCCTTCGTATCGATAAGACCCTGCCACTAAAAGAAAACGCAGATTCTGAAGCTACCGTGGAAGCTTGGACGGTTAGTACATCATGGGCCATGGCGGAAAGAATCGGAAACGAAGCCTCGTTTTTTTTCCACCAAGCCAAAATATCAAACTTCTCAAAAACGGTAGGAGGCATAAACGCTAAAAAGTTTGTGCCAATATACCTTCCGAGTTCGCTACTCGGGGTGCTACCTCGAGCCCGTTTACTAAATTCATTTAACATTTCGTTATATAAATTCAAATTAACGTCCCTCGAGCTACCACTTGATGATCTACCCATTGTATCATGTGGATTCGGAGTTGTACCATATTTATGTAAATAAACATCAAATAAATCTTGTAAACATTTGTTAAAATATGTTTTTGTGCCTTGTGCAAAATAGATGTCTTCACTATCCAAATTCAAAGAATAAGTAATTCTATCAATCAACGTTTCAACCCCGAAAACATTTATGGTAGGGTTTAACGCGGCGGCACAAGTTATAACGGGAGGTATTTCTTTAAAATATTTTACTAATTTTTCTTTCATCGGTTCTGTCATTTTTTGTAAAAAGAGTGCTTTTATTTCCAATTTCATACAACTTGTTAGCCATTAAATATATTTGTTTTAGAGTTAATGAACTTGTGGGATAATAAACACCGGATAAAAAAGTGGTGGCGGTTTTGAAAACTTCAAGCAATTCGGTTACGTCTTTTAAAATGTCCCAACTCGTAGACGGAAACTTTAGAATTTTAAGACGAGGTTTTGAGGCAAGCATTTCATGAAATATTTCTAAAGTTTCTCTTTGTCGTAAAGCGCTATGAAACATATTATAAGTCGAGTTCCATCTTGTCTCGACGTCCCAATTCGGATCTAAGCAAAGATTATTCGTTTCACGACAAAATCTAATATAATCATGGTATCTTTTTTTGTTACTAAAAATATCTTTAAGCATTAGTCAAAAAGCATATGTTAAGTTTGAAACCTCTTCAATTGCAAGCCCGGCTTGCACCGCCAAGTTAATGATGTGTGCAACACATCGACTATGGAAAAAAACGCCGTTGCAAACCGGTTTATATTTAATTTTTATTTTTTGAACCGCATTTGTATTATTAGATGCATTATCAAAAGACATTGAAAAAAGTTTATTTTGTAATTTAAATTCGGTTATAACACCATCTAATATATAAAATAAGTTTTCGCCGGTGTGTGGATATTCAAACAAGTCAAACGCGATTGTACGCTTCATCATTTGCCACGTATTGGGATCAACCCAATGCGCGGTAACGCAAAGGTACGAATCGGGTATACCATGTGGAGCCGACCAAACATCGGTGGTTAAGTTTACACTGGTTTCCAAATTTTCAAATCCCAAAATTAATTCTTTTTTTGCTTTTTTCCACATTTTTATACAATCTCGTCTAAGGGTTGTGCGACTTACTTGATGATAACGTGGTTGGAGTGTCTCTTGAATCATTCTTGTCAAGCGCGGATTGTCAAAGTGGTTGAACGGCAATCCTTCTTTGATCACTAACTTCGCCATTCGATCTCGAACAATATTTGGATCAAAGTTCCAAATTCCTCCTTCGGGTGTCATCGAGGCTTGACAGACTTGGATTTCTCTTCAAGGACGGACAAGATTTTTCCATATGAGATCTCAAACTAGTGTTTGAATCTTTCCCCAAAAACGCACCACACATCTTGCAATGAGCACGTTCCTTCCCGTTTGACAACAACACATAGATCGTAATTGCACCAAATTACCGGATTTCTCGTTGTTGCTAAAATTTCCACAACGGTAACTTCGTTTGAGGAACCACCAACACTTGCCATTTTTTTGAGGAGTTTAGAGAGCGTTTAAAGAGCGGTTTTAGATATTAGAGAGTGTAGAGAGAGGTGTGATCAACCATAAACACCCCCACCTATTTATATTGATTTATGGGTGAAAAAATAACCAAATAAACGGTCAAAAACGTCCCCAACGGCTATAAAGCCGTTTTGTAACGGCTCTTTTTTCATCGGCGTTCAAACCGGTTTAAAAACCGGTTTTTCGAACCGGTTCACACAACCCGGTCCTCAACCCGGTAGGCTCCTGAATGCTTTAAACCGGTTTGTAACCGGCGGTTACAGCTCAACCCGAACCGGTTTGCCCCAACCCGGTTTGACCCTAACCAGTTTGCCAGTTTGGACCGGGTAGTAAAAAAAACCGGTTTTTTGTGCACCTCTACTTGTAGTCTAATGATTTTTCGTACATTGGCCCACTTAAAGAAAGATAGCACCAAAAGTCCAACTATTTCTAAACAAGTTAGTGGGAAAGCCCATTAACAGCTAATGGCAATGAAAACATGTCCTGGTTAAAAAAATAACTAGCCCATGAAATTTGTAAAGTAGCACCCAAAAGCCCAAAACAATCTACATACTTTAAGGCTTAAGCATGATACAGCCCAAGCCCATTAGCTATTTTCCTTGCTTTGTATGGT
Source organism: Smallanthus sonchifolius (assembly GCA_023525975.1). Taxonomy (NCBI): domain Eukaryota; kingdom Viridiplantae; phylum Streptophyta; class Magnoliopsida; order Asterales; family Asteraceae; genus Smallanthus; species Smallanthus sonchifolius. The sequence continues at coordinate 85,030,852 of CM042034.1, read as the reverse complement.
ATTATGTTTCACATCACATAATGGGTCTAAACCCTCTTACAAAGCTGTAGTCATGGATAGTGGTGCACAAAAAAAACCGTTTTTTTTTTTCCAACCCGGTCCAAACCGGCAAACCGGTTAAGGTTAAACCAGTTTTGGGCAAACCGGTTCGGGTTAAACTAAAACCACCGGTTATGAACCGGTTTAAAGCATTCAGAAGACGATCGGGTTAGGGACCGGTTTGTGTGAACCGGTTCGGAAAACCGGTTTTGGTCGCTGAAGGAAACTAGCCGTTAGGGTCAAATTTGACCGTTTTTTTTTGCCTTTTTTCACCTATAATTCACTATAAATAGGTGGGGGTGTTTAGGTTTAATCACACCTCTTTCTACACTCTCTAATCTCTAAAACCGCTTTTTAAACGTGTCACACCCCGACCGATGGCGGAATCATCGAGGCGGACAATGTGATGATTGTTCAAAAGCACATGATAGCTAATAGTTGCATAATTCATTAATTAAGTTAAAGACAACAAGATCCAAATACATTACATTCCAAATAACCTAGTCTAGTTCAAAACATTGATTTATTTAACTAGGTCCATAGTTCTTAAGTGGAGAATCTTCGGCAAGTAGTCACATATCCAAACCTGAAACATTATTTAAATCAAGTGTCAACTAAAAAGTTGGTGAGTACATAGGTTTAGTATTTCCTGTAAATAGTAGTTGTAAATCGTTTTGCGACTCATTGTTTATATTGTTAAACATAGTATGTATGATGTATAATTTATTTAATCACAATCCAAACCGAGTTTGACACGCTTGAACAGAGCACAACAACTAAGTCCGGTATGTTTGAATATAGTTACCCACTATATCCGATATGTTTGAATATAACACGCGGTCATATCCGAGTACGCAGTAATAAACACCCTAACCGGGTGGGCTGGTCAGGCACAATAGATCTATCATTATTACAGTTGGTTGTCTTGTGTATAAATGTATGTACATCCAAAGTATAAGCATATAGTCTCATGTATAACACGTATAAACAGTGTGAGTAGCACGTATAATGTTTCACCCCAAAACTTATAAAAATGTAAAATAGGGGCTATGTAACTCACCTTGCAAGCGGGTATTTTTCCACGCGTGTAGGTGATAAGTATGTGGAAGCCTAAGCACGTTGATACCCTATGTAGACAAATGGGTATTATTGTATGCGTATAGGTGTGTATTTGTATTTAAATGTATATAGGCTTTAATATAATTTTCTTTAATACTTATTTGTATAAAGTATGGAAATAGAATGATAATAGTTCTTGTAAAACTTTAACTTATAAGGATATATATATATATATATATATATTGTTTTAAACAAGTATTATTATATTTAATGTATTTATATAATAACAAATAAAAGAAAAGTCTTTATTTGACTAATTTATTTAAACAAGTTTATTAAAAATATTGCTAGGTTCATATATATATAAAGAAAATGAGACATTTTATATATTAAATGTATTTTAATAAGTTTATAAAAATGTTACAGGATTTATAAAAATATAGGGCATTTTATATATCAAATGTATTTTAATAAGTTTATAAAAATGTTACAAGATTTATAAAAATATAGGATATTTTATATATTAAATGTATTTTAATAAGTTTATAAAAATGTTACAAGATTTATATAAAAATATAGGATATTTTATATATAAGAAAATGTATTTAAATGATATTACAAGTTTTATATAAAAATGGAATAATAAAAAAAAAAAAAAAAAAAAGATTGTTTAATCGATTTCGAAATAAACGAACGATCAAACCGACTCGTTTTAGTCTTTAGTGTATAAAAAGAATATTAAAATAAGTTAAAGTAATTAAATAAATTAAATAAAATGAAAAACAGTAATAAAAATTTGGGCCGAAGGCCAACCGGTTTCGAACCCGCGACCTGCGCCTTAAACACACACACGCATAACCAGCCGGGCTACTGCCCATCGCTGGTTATGTGTGTGATGGGTAATTTATATACACAACAGAGAAACTGGTCGCTGGACCTCGGTGACCGGCAAACCGTGTCCGAGGACACTGGGTTTGCCCGGTAACTCTCGTACGATTGTCGTGATTTCGAGTTGGATTGTTTACCGAGGATTAATAGAAGGTAGTGGAGTCGATTTGAGGCTCGAACCAAGTCGAAGCAGGCCTGGTCGGCAGAAGTCTTTTGTCCGAAAAAGCCCAAAGCTGGAATCGAGCTTTTAGATGGAATTGGCTTCTGAATCCTTGGTCACAGCTTCTTTCAGGGACGACGAAAGTGATGTAATTCTCAATTTGGAGTGAGAGTGTGTGGAAGGAGGGTAGCCAGTTCGTGCAGGGCCGACCATGGCCATTTATAGTCGGGCTTGATTCTTATGTTGAAACGTGCAATTGAGCATGCCCCGACACTCGTCTGGACGAGACGAAACTGTCGAGTCCTTTAGCAGGCGTGGAGGTGGCCTGTCGGGCACGAATTCGGACCTGGATGTCTCGGCCACCAACAGGATCAGACGATCCTTGTGATTGGCAGACAAATTGGTCGAGGGGTCTGGTTCGCGTGGGGGAGACGAAGTCAAAGAAGCTTTTGCAGGCTGTTGAGGTGCAGGGAACAGCCCTGTCGGGGTGCTCGCCGGAGAAAGCTTTGGACCGCCGGACCATGGTTGGGGATAACCGGAAATACGAATCGAGGATTGGCAACTTTGGTCCCTGGAGTTTGTCTTTGAATCAAAGTAGCCCCTGAGATAATTACGGATGGGTCCCTGAGGTTTGATTTGACCAGAAACAGCCCCTCAAACGAATTTAGTTTTAAATCCTTTTAGTTTGTTTAATTACAATACAACCCCTGAACTTTTATTTAAATAAATTAATTTAATTTCTTTTAAATCAAATAAATTAAAAAATGTTTTTATAAACTTATTTTATTATTATTTAAATAACAATTTTTATAAAAGTTATTAATCTTATTAAAATATGTTATTTTATTAAATATGCAACTTTTTAAATGTAGATTTTTATATAAAAATTTTATACAAGTTTAAAACTTATAAAATTTTAATTATTTTAAATCCATAAAATAAAATATATATATTTTGTACAAAATTAAATAAAAACATTTGCATTTCATTAAATAGAACAATGATTACATGATATGTATTACAAAAACGTAATTAAAATCCGGAATGTCACAGTCTCCCCATGTTAAAGGAATTTCGCCTCGAAATTCAACTAATGGAGGCTATGAAAAGAGATGCGGATACTTGGTCTTCATTTGGTCTTCACGTTCCCAAGTGAACTCGGGTCCACGTTTAGACTCCCAACGGACCTTGACAATGGGGATGCGGTTACGCTTGAGTTTCTTGACTTCTCGGTCCATGATTTCCACGGGTTTCTCAACAAAGTGCATCCTCTCGTCAATGCGCACTTCATCAAGAGGGATGTGGAGATTTTCGTCGGCTAGACACTTTTTCAAATTAGATACATGGAAAGTCGGATGAACGTTGATGAGTTCTGAAGGAAGATCGAGTTTGTAGGCCACTTTTCCTACCCTTTCGAGTATCTTGAAGGGACCCACATATCGAGGTGCAAGTTTTCCTTTCTTTCCAAATCGGACTACGCCCTTCCAAGGTGATACTTTTAGGAGAACCATATCCCCAACTTGAAATTCCAAGGGTTTTCGTCTTTTATCGGCATAGCTCTTTTGCCGACTCCTTGCCACTCGAATGTTGTCACGAATAAGAAAAATTTTATCGGTGGTCTCTTGGATAAGCTCGGGACCGGTGATTTGTGCTTCACCAATTTCGTTCCAACAAATCGGTGAACGACATTTTCGTCCATAAAGAGCTTCAAACGGTGCCATGTTAATACTTGTGTGGTAGCTGTTGTTGTAGGAAAATTCGATCAGTGGTAGGTGAGAATTCCAATTGCCACCAAAGTCAATAACACAAGCTCTAAGCATATCCTCGAGAGTTTGGATTGTTCGTTTGGTTTGCCCATCAGTTTGAGGATGGTAAGCCGTACTTAAATCCAAACGAGTACCAAGTGCTGATTGCAATGATTGCCAAAATCGGGAAGTAAAACGCGAATCACGATCGGAGATGATGTTCAAAGGGATTCCGTGACGACTTACGATCTCATCAATGTAGATCTGAGCCAATTTCTCGACTCGATAGTCCTCACGAATAGGCAAGAAATGAGCAGACTTTGTAAGTCGGTCGATAATAACCCAGATACTATCGTGCCCACTAGAAGTGCGTGGAAGTTTGGTGATGAAGTCCATAGCAAGGTTCTCCCACTTCCACACGGGAATTTCAGGTTGTTCGAGGAGTCCGGAAGGCTTTTGGTGTTCGGCCTTCACTTTAGAACAAGTTAGGCATTTTGCCACAAAGAGGGCAATATCCTTTTTCATACCGGGCCACCAATATTGCTGACGGAGGCCCATGTACATCTTATCAGCTCCGGGATGTACCGAATATCGAGTTTTGTGGGACTCGTTCATCAAAAATATACGAAGATCGTCGCGATCGGGAACCCAGATACGGTCCAAGTAATACAATAGGCCGTTGGCTTTGGTTTCTAACAAGAGTTCTACACCACATGCCATTTCTTGATACATGTTTCCCTCGGTAACCGAGGTGTGTTGTGCTTTGAGAATACGGGCTTGGATATCGTTATGAATATAAACACTATGAAGCATGATATGTTCTTTACGACTCAAGGCGTCGGCTACAACGTTTGCTTTGCCGGGGTGGTAGCGGATCTCGCAGTCGTAGTCGTTTAGAAGTTCAACCCATCGTCGTTGCCTCATATTAAGTTCCTTTTGATTGAAAATATGTTGGAGACTTTTGTGGTCGGTGAAAACCACGCATTTGGTGCCATAAAGATAGTGCCTCCAAATTTTCAAGGCGAAAACGACAGCACCAAGCTCGAGATCATGGGTCGTATAGTTCTTCTCATGGATTTTGAGCTGACGTGATGCGTATGCAATTAATTGGCCACGTTGCATTAGAACACAACCAAGACCTTGGTTGGATGCATCACAATAAACGACAAAATCGTCATTACCACTAGGAAGAGTCAGTATAGGAGCATTGCAGAGCTTGTGCTTGAGAGTTTGAAAAGCTTCCTCTTGCTTGGGTCCCAACTCGTAAGATTTACCTTTATGAGTCAAGGCAGTGAGTGGAACCGCAATCTTGGAGAAATTTGAGATGAAGCGACGATAGTAACCCGCTAGTCCAAGGAAGGAACGAATCTCGGTAGGAGTCTTAGGAGTACTCCAATTCTTTACCGCTTCGATTTTTGCCGGGTCCACATGAATTCCCTTATCGTTGACTATGTGTCCCAAAAATTGAACTTCCTTTAGCCAGAATTCACACTTGGAGAACTTGGCGTATAGTTGTTCTTTCTTCAAGAGTTCCAGAATCAAACGAAGATGTTGTTCATGCTCTGCTTTCGTTTTAGAATAGATGAGAATGTCGTCAATGAAAACGATCACGAACTTGTCCAAATAAGGTTTGCACACACGGTTCATGAGGTCCATGAAGACCGCATGTGCATTAGTCAAACCGAAGGGCATGACCATGAACTCGTAGTGACCATATCTAGTCCGAAAGGCAGTCTTTGGAATGTCTTCATCGAGAACACGAAGTTGATGATATCCGGAACGAAGGTCAATCTTGGAGAAACATGTTGAACCTTGAAGTTGATCGAAAAGATCGTCGATACGGGGTAAAGGATAACGGTTCTTTATTGTAAGCTTGTTGAGTTCACGATAATCAATGCACATTCGAAACGATCCATCCTTTTTCTTTACGAACAGCACGGGAGCACCCCAAGGTGAATGGCTCGGGCGGATGAATCCTTTGGATGAGAGTTCTTGTAATTGACTTGCGAGTTCTTGCATTTCGGAAGGTGCAAGACGATAGGGGGCTTTTGCCACGGGAGTTGCCCCGGGCACAAGGTCGATACGAAACTCCACTTGTCTAGTGGGAGGGAGACCAGGTAAATCCTCGGGGAATACCTCGGGAAAATCTCGGATGATTGGAATGTCTTGCAATTTCTTACCCTTGTCTTTTGTGTCAACTAGGTGGGACAAAAATGCAACGTACTTTTTCCGCAAGTACTTTTGTGCCAATGTGCAAGACATGAGTTGAAGGCCACGACACAGTTTTTCACCGAAAATAACCAATGTGTCACCCGAAGGAGAGGTATACGAATGCATTTTTCGTAGCAAATAACCTCGGCATAGTGCTTGGATAACCAGTCCATGCCAATTATAATATCAAAGCTTCCCAATTGCATTGGAAGGAGATCAACAGAGAATTCATGATTATTAAGCTCGAGATTGCAGTCGCGGATAACATAGTTTATAGCAATAGATTTCCCGTTTGCTATCTCCACGGAATAAGGATTGTCAAGTTTCGTTCTTTGTTTAGCAAGTTGAGACTCAAAGGTAAGAGACACGAAACTCCTATCGGCACCGGTATCAAATAAAATGGATGCATAATGATTGTTTACGAGAAACGTACCGTTTATCACGTCGTTGTTTGCTTGTGCCTCATTAGCGTTTATATTAAACGCTCGTCCTTGGGGACCACCTTGATGATGAAGTTTTGGGCATCGGTCACGGAAATGGTTTGGGTCTCCACACTCGTAACATGCCCTACCATTGAGAAGTGCCGGATAGTTGGGACGGTTGGCTGGAGCAGCTTGATGGACGGGAGGACGGGTACGGCAAGTAGTGACCACGTGTCCATATCTTCCGCAGCTCGAACACAATCGGCATGGTAAGTTGGCAGGATGATGGTACTTGCAGGTCTGACATTGGGGATTTGGACCCAAATAAGGTTTCGGGTTTTGACCCAAAGGGGCCACTTGATTAGTAGGTACAGCGGGAGTTACGGCTGCGAAGTTTCGACCCTTTCGTTTCTTGTTACGGTTAGAAGACTCGGGTTTTACATCTTTGACGGCTGCAAGAGTGGATACAACCTTCTTGGAACCCTTTCTTGTTAAGGTTCCAGCTTTGACATGGTTGTCGGATAGTGTAGCAGATAGACGGATAGCAGCTTCAAGAGTAGGAGGATTGCTTCCTAGCACAGCATCTTGAATTTGCATAGGCAGCCCGCCTATGTATTTTTCAATTCCCCGAGCAAGGGGAGTGACCATATGAGGTACTAGTAGACTCAGCTCATGAAACCGGGTGGTGTAAGCCAGATTGTCCCCGCTGTCTTGGGCAAGATCCCAAAACTCAGTCTCAAGCTTTCTCATTTCATTCCGAGGACAGAATTCATCAGTCATGGCTTTCTTCAGATCATCCCATGATAAGGATGTAGCAACCTCAGCACCACGAGTGCGTTTCTCACCGTTCCACCAGGTGAGGGCTCTTTTTTGAAGTACACTTGTGGCATAGCGGACCCGAAGATTATCGGGACAGTCGCTGTTTAGGAATGTGCTTTCCATGATTTCAAACCATTGTAGCAGGCCGGTAGCACCTTCAGTCCCGAAGAATTTTGTAGGATTGCACGAGTTTAAGTGCTTAAACGTGCATTGAGGCGGGTTGTTACCACCGTTTCCTTGGATGTTGTGAGACCCGTCACTGTTGTTATTGGCTTGGGTCATTTGCCCCACCAGTTGGGCAAGAAGAGTAGCAAGATCCGGATTGGAAGTGCTAGAGTTTGCACGTCGAGGAGACATTCTAACACCATAAGAGAAGACAATGATATTTTAGATAAGATGGATATATATGAGTCATAGCGGGGAAATAATGTAAGCAGAAATACGAGACTTATCATGACTCGTGCCAGTGCATGTGTATTTATTCTAAGTTGATAGGGGAAACTAAGTCATCTTTCCCGGGTAGGACATGATGTTATAGATCATTATTTGCGTAATAGGAATTGCCGGGACTTGCATGCACTACAAATCGTTATTACGTGTGCACCCGCAATAATGATTTGCTTTGCATGTTCGCCTAGTTTTTCCTATATTGCTATAATGTCCCCAAATTTTGAGTTTAAGTTCGGATTGTATCCTTGCGAACACATTGACTTATCAACGTTAAATAATTCCTCAAAACTTTCAAGGAGACATGCTTTAGCCTATAGGTAAACACTCATTTCATGAATTCCCAGGAAAGCATACGGGTCCGTTTATTTGGATTTATACGAAATGCTTTCCTAGACAGAAAACCCAATGTACAGGTGTCACCCTTCCAGATTGCACGTGTCCTTTACTGGTTTCAAGAAATTAAGTCGTTGACGAGATCTTTAAGATTTTTATAGACTTGGGAGTCTATGAGTATAAAATGTGTAGGAATGTTACAATTAATATAGATTAGGAAAGAGTATGGATGAGTAGTGTATTTGTTTGCATAAGTTTGTTTGTCAAATGTGTATGTAAAGTATATATCATGTATTTAAGCCTTGTATGTATGTGTATAAGTCTCATGTACCAAACTTGGGAAAATTCAAATAATACCTAACTACAAATAATTCACATAGCAATTAATCATTTAGCACATAACACATAAAAGGGAGTCCTAGGGTTATAGTCTAGGTCATCATGTCTAATAACCTAATTCCCTATAACCATGGCTCTGATACCAATCTGTCACACCCCGACCGATGGCGGAATCATCGAGGCGGACAATGTGATGATTGTTCAAAAGCACATGATAGCTAATAGTTGCATAATTCATTAATTAAGTTAAAGACAACAAGATCCAAATACATTACATTCCAAATAACCTAGTCTAGTTCAAAACATTGATTTATTTAACTAGGTCCATAGTTCTTAAGTAGAGAATCTTCGGCAAGTAGTCACATATCCAAACCTGAAACATTATTTAAATCAAGTGTCAACTAAAAAGTTGGTGAGTACATAGGTTTAGTATTTCCTGTAAATAGTAGTTGTAAATCGTTTTGCGACTCATTGTTTATATTGTTAAACATAGTATGTATGATGTATCATTTATTTAATCACAATCCAAACCGAGTTTGACACGCTTGAACAGAGCACAACAGCTAAGTCCGGTATGTTTGAATATAGTTACCCACTATATCCGATATGTTTGAATATAACACGCGGTCATATCCGAGTACGCAGTAATAAACACCCTAACCGGGTGGGCTGGTCAGGCACAATAGATCTATCATTATTACAGTTGGTTGTCTTGTGTATAAATGTATGTACATCCAAAGTATAAGCATATAGTCTCATGTATAACACGTATAAACAGTGTGAGTAGCACGTATAATGTTTCACCCCAAAACTTATAAAAATGTAAAACAGGGGCTATGTAACTCACCTTGCAAGCGGGTATTTTTCCACGCGTGTAGGTGATAAGTATGTGGAAGCCTAAGCACGTTGATACCCTATGTAGACAAATGGGTATTATTGTATGCGTATAGGTGTGTATTTGTATTTAAATGTATATAGGCTTTAATATAATTTTCTTTAATACTTATTTGTATAAAGTATGGAAATAGAATGATAATAGTTCTTGTAAAACTTTAACTTATAAGGATATATATATATATATATTGTTTTAAACAAGTATTATTATATTTAATGTATTTATATAATAACAAATAAAAGAAAAGTCTTTATTTGACTAATTTATTTAAACAAGTTTATTAAAAATATTGCTAGGTTCATATATATATAAAGAAAATGAGACATTTTATATATTAAATGTATTTTAATAAGTTTATAAAAATGTTACAAGATTTATAAAAATATAGGGCATTTTATATATCAAATGTATTTTAATAAGTTTATAAAAATGTTACAAGATTTATAAAAATATAGGATATTTTATATATTAAATGTATTTTAATAAGTTTATAAAAATGTTACAAGATTTATATAAAAATATAGGATATTTTATATATAAGAAAATGTATTTAAATGATATTACAAGTTTTATATAAAAATGGAATAATAAAAATAAAAATAAAAATAAAAAGATTGTTTAATCGATTTCGAAATAAACGAACGATCAAACCGACTCGTTTTAGTCTTTAGTGTATAAAAAGAATATTAAAATAAGTTAAAGTAATTAAATAAATTAAATAAAATGAAAAACAGTAATAAAAATTTGGGCCGAAGGCCAACCGGTTTCGAACCCGCGACCTGCGCCTTAAACACACACACGCATAACCAGCCGGGCTACTGCCCATCGCTGGTTATGTGTGTGATGGGTAATTTATATACACAACAGAGAAACTGGTCGCTGGACCTCGGTGACCGGCAAACCGTGTCCGAGGACACTGGGTTTGCCCGGTAACTCTCGTGCGATTATCGTGATTTCGAGTTGGATTGTTTACCGAGGATTAATAGAAGGTAGTGGAGTCGATTTGAGGCTCGAACCAAGTCGAAGCAGGCCTGGTCGGCAGAAGTCTTTTGTCCGAAAAAGCCCAAAGCTGGAATCGAGCTTTTAGATGGAATTGGCTTCTGAATCCTGGGTCACAGCTTCTTTCAGGGACGACGAAAGTGATGGAATTCTCAATTTGGAGTGAGAGTGTGTGGAAGGAGGGTAGCCAGTTCGTGCAGGGCCGACCATGGCCATTTATAGTCGGGCTTGATTCTTATGTTGAAACGTGCAATTGAGCATGCCCCGACACTCGTCTGGACGAGACGAAACTGTCGAGTCCTTTAGCAGGCGTGGAGGTGGCCTGTCGGGCACGAATTCGGACCTGGATGTCTCGGCCACCAACAGGATCAGACGATCCTTGTGATTGGCAGACAAATTGGTCGAGGGGTCTGGTTCGCGTGGGGGAGACGAAGTCAAAGAAGCTTTTGCAGGCTGTTGAGGTGCAGAGAACAGCCCTGTCGGGGTGCTCGCCGTAGAAAGCTTTGGACCGCCGGACCATGGTTGGGGATAACCGGAAATACGAATCGAGGATTGGCAACTTTGGTCCCTGGAGTTTGTCTTTGAATCAAAGTAGCCCCTGAGATAATTACGGATGGGTCCCCGAGGTTTGATTTGACCAGAAACAGCCCCTCAAACGAATTTAGTTTTAAATCTTTTTAGTTTGTTAAATTACAATACAAACCCTGAACTTTTATTTAAATAAATTAATTTAATTTCTTTTAAATCAAATAAATTAAAAAATGTTTTTATAAACTTATTTTATTATTATTTAAATAACAATTTTTATAAAAGTTATTAATCTTATTAAAATATGTTATTTTATTAAATATGCAACTTTTTAAATGTAGATTTTTATATAAAAGTTTTATATAAGTTTAAAACTTATAAAATTTTAATTATTTTAAATCCATAAAATAAAATATATATATTTTGTACAAAATTAAATAAAAACATTTGCATTTCATTAAATAGAACAATGATTACATGATATGTATTACAAAAACGTAATTAAAATCCGGAATGTCACAAAACGCTCAAAAACGCTCTCTAAACTCAAAAAAAAAAGCATGACAAGTTTTGGTGTTGGTGGTTCCTCAAACGAAGTTACCGTTGTGGAAATTCTACCAACAACGAGAAATCCGGCAATTTGGTGCAATTACGATCTATGTTTGTTGTCAAACGGGAAGGAACGTGCTCGTTGCAAGATGTGTGGTGCGTTTTTGGGAAAGATCTCATATGGAAAAATCTTGTCCGTCTTTGAAGAGAAATCCAAGTGAAGGTCAAGCCTCGATGACACACGAAGGAGGAATTTGGAACTTTGACCCAAATATTGTTCGAGATCGAATGGCGAAGTTAGTGATCCAAGAAGGATTGTCGTTCAACCACTTTGACAATCCGCGCTTGACAAGAATGATTCAAGAGACACTCCAACCACGTTATAATCAAGTAAGTCGCACAACCCTTAGACGAGATTGTATAAAAATGTGGAAAAAAGCAAAAAAAGAATCAATTTTGGGATTTGAAATTTTGAAAACCGGTGTAAACTTAACCACCGATGTTTGGTCGGCTCCACATGGTATACCCGATTCGTACCTTTGCGTTACCGCGCATTGGGTTGATCCCAATACGTGGCAAATGATGAAGCGTACAATCGCGTTTGACTTGTTTGAATATCCACACACCGGCGAAAAATTATTTTATATATTAGATGGTGTTATAACCGAATTTAAATTACAAAATAAACTTTTTTCAATGTCTTTTGATAATGCATCTAATAATACAAATGCGGTTCAAAAACTAAAAATTAAATATAAACCGGTTTGCAACGGCGTTTTTTTCCATAGTCGATGTGTCGCACACATCATTAACTTGGCGGTGCAAGCCGGGCTTGCAATTGAAGATGTTTCAAACTTAACATATGCTTTTCGACTAATGCTTTAGTAACAAAAAAAGATACCATGATTATATTAGATTTTGTCGTGAAACGAATAATCTTTGCTTAGGTCCGAATTGGGACGTCGAGACAAGATGGAACTCGACTTATAATATGTTTTATAGCGCTTTACGACAAAGAGAAACTTTAGAAATATTTCATGAAATGCTTGCCTCAAAACCTCGTCGTAAAATTCTAAAGTTTCCGTCTACGAGTTGGGACATTTTAAAAGACGTAACCGAATTGCTTGAAGTTTTCAAAACCGCCACCACTTTTTTATCCGGTGTTTATTATCCCACAAGTCCATTAACTCTAAAACAAATATATTTAATGGCTAACAAGTTATATGAACTTGAAAATAAAAGCACTCTTTTTACAAAAATGATAGAACCGATGAAAGAAAAATTAGTAAAATATTTTAAAGAATTGCCTCCCGTTATAACTTGTGCCGCCGCGTTAAACCCTACCATAAATGTTTTCGGGGTTGAAACGTTGATTGATAGAATTACTTACGCTTTGAATTTGGATAGTGAAGACATCCATTTTGCACAAGGCACAAAAACACATTTTAACAAATGTTTACAAGATTTATTTGATGTTTATTTACATAAATATGGTACAACTCCGACTTCACATGATACAATGGGTACATCATCAAGTGGTAGCTCGAGAGATGTTAATTTGAATTTATATAACGAAATGTTAAATGAATTTAGTAAACGGGCTCGAGGTACCACCCCGAGTAGCGAACTCGAAAGGTATATTGGCACAAACTTTTTAGCATTTATGCCTCCTACCGTTTTTGAGGAGTTTGATAATTTGGCTTGGTGAAAAAAAACGAAGCTTCGTTTCCGATTCTTTCCGCCATGGCCCGTGATGTACTAACCGTCCAAGCTTCCACGGTAGCTTCGGAATATGCGTTTTCTTTTAGTGGCAGGGTATTATCGATACGAAGGACTAGACTCACCCCCCTGGCGATGGAAATGTGCATTTGCTTGAAGGACCATTTGGATGCGATGGATAGGATACAAGACCAAACTTCTCTCGAAGACGAAATTCAAGCCGAAGAAATCATACACAACAACGAGGTTGATCTTGGAATATCCGAACCAGTCACCGAAGAAGAACTAGCCGAAGATGCAAGGCTACGAAGCTCCAGTTCCGAAGACAACGCACAAGAATAATCAATCAATATTCCAAAAAATAAAAATATATATTGTCATTTGTAATGTTTTCTAATTTTATAATTTTTTCTTGTAAGGTTTTTTAATTTCCGAACTTTCAAAATATTAATAAACGTTGCACTTTATGTTTTATATTTGTTATATATTTTATTTTGATTTTTTATTAAAAATATCGAATTTATATGAATTTATTTGATTTTTTTAATAAAAACCGGTTTAAACCGGTTTATAGGGCAAACCGGTTTGTAACCAACCCTAACCGGTTTGACCAGTTAGACATTTTCCACCTTCAAAACCGGTTTAACCCGAACCGGTTTAGGGCCAAACCGGTTTTGACTTTTCGTTAACCAAACCGCTTCGGGTCGGGTTAAACCGGTTTGGGTAAAAAAACCGATTTGTGCACCTCTAGTCACGGAATTGAGATATTCACATGTCAGTTCCATTTTAGGTGTATTATTAAAAACATTAGTTGTCACACCCCGGCCGGCGGCGGATTATACGACGGGGCTGACGCGGTTGTTCATAAGCACATGATCATCTATTAAATATGATAATATTTATTATTCAAATTAAAAGCATCCGTTACAGATGAAAATGAAACGTTCAAAATACAATTTAAATTAAACTAGGTCCAAGTCCTAGGTGAGCAAGTAGTCCTCAAACAGGTACACATGAAACATGTAAGTAACTGTCAACTACAAGTAGTTGGTGCGATACATAGGTTTTGACACCAAAAAAGTTAGTATAGATTATAATTCAATATGTCCAAAGCAAGTCTAAAGCATATATGTGAAAACATACAAGGTTCCAAGCGTACAATTCAATCCTGTAATAGAAAACTAGTTGTGCAATCCCACTGATTGCCATTTTAGAAAAAGGGAGCAAGCGGATACTCCAAGTTTAGTTGATACCCAACAAAACCCGCCAAGGTCTTGTGGTAAGTTATAGTTTCAGTTTCCCATATAAATGATCATGTTAGGTACCACCTTAGGCTTGGGCTGCAAGTTAATGAATGTACTGGCATGAAACACATGCAATGATCACCAAGTAGTTCAAATATAAAGCATAAAGATCAAGCATAAGAACATAGATATTGAATTTGGTAAATAGATAAAGTTGACGACATGTTTCACCCCAAAAGTAAAAAAAAAGTAAAAAGGGGCTATGTAAACTCACATTAGATCTGTAGCTTGAAGTCACAAGTACGGGTAGTTGCACAAGTTGTTTAGCTAACCACAAGGTTAACCTATGTTCGCGTTTATATATGTATCAATGATATGCTCAAAGGGTTTAAGTAGTAAGGGTTGAGCTAGATTATATGGGTGTGATATATTCATTGTAAATGTTGTGTTTGTTAAGTAATGAGATAATTCGTTTGTTTAATAGAGAAAATGATGTGCTCGTTTAACAAAGATTTTAATACCAGATTATATATATATATACATATATATATTAAGGATTTTGTTTACAAAATAATGAATAAGTATTTAGAGAATATTAGCTTAAACATATCAATAATTATTATGTAAATAATATATATGTTTCAATTAATTAAATAGTTGAATAAATTAAATGAAAAATATGAAGGGTTTCAGTTAAATAATTGGGTAATAAAAGTAGTTTAATAGAGATTCTAAATAAAATGATTAGAGTTTAATTCTCTAAAATGATAATTATTTAAGATTGTTAAGTTAACAGTTTTTGGTTCATAAAAATATTCCCGAGTCTCGGGAGTTTTATAAAATATTTTTTTTATAAGGAAAATGGTGTTAAAATTCGATTTAACAATAATTTTAAAAAAATGCAGACCACGGGACTCGAACCCGGGTCTTCTCGGAAAGAGACAAGCACCCAAACCACTAGACCAGGGGTCGGGTAGTGGTTGAAATTGGGTTTCAAATTGTTTTAACAGAGGACCAGAAGGGAGTCGGGTTCCATGCGCGCAAAAGGGAAAAATGAGGTGCGGGGCTGGGATCGAACCCGCGACCTCATCCCTATGGGAAACACGCTCTAACCAGTGGACCTGGGGTCGAGTTCTGGTTACTGTCAGACCCGAATTTCTTTTATCCCCCACGCCTGGTTCATCTTCTTCCCCAAACATCCCCATTCGAACCCTAGTTCCAATTCCCCCCCCGATTCGTATCCGATTGAACCCGAAAACATGGGGCTTTCAATCCTTACATAAAACCGAAACTATAGGTATAAAAATAACCTGATTTGGTTGCGGATTGATGGAGAACGACTAGGAGGTCGACTTCGGATTTCTTCGAGTTCGCTGGAGCTCTAGGGGAGGAATGCGATGAATACAGAGGTGTAGAAAGTTTGTGGCATATGTAGTGAAGGTGTGGGTTCATTTTTATAGGCCAATTTCACGTTAAATGCACGAATTGATTACCCACTTTGATTAGGACGGTTATGTGACGATTAAGCTTACATTCGTTTAATTTTTGTTGTAATTAGCTCTTTAAGAACAGTTAGAACGGTCGCATGATTGATTATACATGTTTATTCGAGGTTAAGACTCACGAATTTGATTAATCTTGCACGAATTTGAAAGGATTGTGCTCGGTTTGACTTTCCAAAGTCAAACCTGCATCAAATTGATTTCAAAAGTTGATAAGGGTTCAAATTGGGGGGTCTAATGAGATCAAGGGGTTCAATGGTTCAAAAAAAAATATCATTTTAATTACTTATATAATAACTGATTTTATAAAAAAAATCTAAATATCCTTTGTTTAGTTATTATTAAATGTTACACTTATACTTATATAACTTTTTGTAACTTACAATAGTTTTATTTCCATTAAAATCATTTACTTTAAAATAATGTACTTTTATAAACTTTATAATTTAGATTTTATAGGTTTGTATATATATATTTATATAGGTTTAGAATATAACCTAGCATATATATATACATATTTATTTACTGGAAATTATATAATCACATATATAAAATTCATTATTTTTGAATATATGTATGTGTGTATACTCATGAAATGGAATAGATAAATAGTATAATTTATTTAGATGGATTGATGCAAACCACATGAAAAAGAAATTACAAGTGGCGAAAAAGTAAAAATATAGGCCGGAATTTCCTAGGGATTACAGTCTCCCCTACTTTAGGAGATTTCGTCCCGAAATTGCTTAAGAAGAGGGTCCTGGAAATAAATGTGGGTATTTGGCTTTCATTTGATCCTCACGTTCCCAAGTGAACTCAGGGCCACGTTTGGATTCCCATCGAACCTTAATAATTGGAATTCGGCTTCGCTTGAGTTGCTTAACTTCTCGGTCCATGATCTCCACGGGCTTCTCCACGAAGTGCATTGTGTCGTAAATGTGGACCTCGTCAAGTGGTATGTGGAGTTTCTCGTCAGCTAAGCATTTCTTTAGGTTCGAGACATGAAATGTCGGATGAACGTTGTCGAGTCCTTCAGGTAGGTCCAATTTGTAGGCTACCTTCCCAACCCGCTCAAGGATTTTAAAAGGACCTACGAATCTTGGAGCAAGTTTCCCTTTCTTTCCAAAACGAACTACGCCTTTCCAATGGGATACCTTGAGAAGAACCACATCGCCAACTTGAAATTCTAAGGGTTTTCGACGCTTGTCGGCATAGCTCTTTTGCCGACTCCTTGCTACCAGAAGGTTATCACGTATTAACATGATCTTGTCGGAAGTCTCCTGAATAAGTTCAGGACCAGTGATTTGTGCTTCACCAATTTCAGTCCAACATATAGGAGAGCGGCACTTTCGACCATAAAGTGCTTCAAAAGGAGCCATGTTAATGCTAGTGTGATAGCTGTTGTTGTACGAGAACTCAACTAGGGGTAGATGTAAATCCCAATTTCCCTTGAAGTCAATGACACAGGCTCTAAGCATATCTTCGAGAGTTTGAATCGTTCGTTCAGATTGACCATCGGTTTGCGGGTGATAAGCAGTACTAAGACTTAGTTGAGTACCTAGAGCTGATTGTAGGGATTGCCAGAAACGAGAGGTGAATCGTCCATCACGATCAGAAATAATGTTGAGAGGTACACCGTGATGACTAACGATCTCATCAATATAGGTTCGAGCGAGTTTCTCAACTCGATAGTCCTCACGTATGGGTATGAAATGAGCAGATTTCGTCAAACGGTCGATGATCACCCAAATGCTATCATGACCACGAGATGTGTGTGGGAGTTTGGTTATAAAGTCCATGGCAATACACTCCCATTTCCACACGGGAATCTCGGGTTGTTCAAGTAAACCGGATGGACGCTGGTGCTCGGCTTTAACCTTTAAACATGTAAGGCATTTGGACACGTATAGAGCAATGTCCTTTTTCATACCAGGCCACCAGTATTGGGTACGGAGATCCATGTACATTTTGTCTGCACCAGGATGTACAGAATAACGAGTCTTTTGAGCCTCGTTCATAATAAAGGTATGAAGGTTGTTACGGTCCGGAATCCAGATACGATTTAGAAAGTAGAGTAACCCATTGGGTTTGGTTTCAAGTTGGAGTTCAGCACCACATGACATTTCGTTGTACATGTTTCCTTCAGTGACGGAAATATGTTGTGCTTCAAGGATGCGAGTTTGAATATCATTTTGGATTCGAATGCTGTGGATCTTGATAGGTTCTTTACGACTAAGAGCATCGGCTACAACATTCGCCTTACCAGGATGGTAACGAATATTACAGTCGTAGTCGTTTAGGAGTTCAACCCAATGCCTCTGCCTCATGTTGAGTTCCTTTTGATTGAAAATGTGCTGGAGACTCTTATGATCGGTGTAAACCTCGCATTTGGTACCATATAAGTAGTGCCTCCAAATTTTAAGAGCAAATACGACCGCACCCAACTCAAGATCATGCGTCGTATAATTCTTCTCATGGATTTTCAGTTGTCGGGATGCATAAGCAATCACTTTGCCTCGTTGCATTAGGACACAACCTAGGCCTAAATGGGAAGCGTCACAGTAAATGACAAAATCTTCGGTTCCATCGGGAAGAGTCAGGATAGGAGCCTCACACAGTTTCTGTTTTAGGGTTTGAAAAGCTTCCTCTTGTTTTGGTCCCCATTCGTAGGGTTTGCCTTTGTGAGTTAAGGCTGTGAGAGGTACCGCGATCTTTGAAAAGTTTGCTATGAAACGACGATAATAGCCCGCTAAACCTAGAAATGAGCGGACTTCGGTAGGGGTCTTTGGGGCTTGCCAGTTCTTTACCGCCTCAATCTTAGCGGGATCTACGTGAATACCCTTCTCGTTGACTATGTGTCCCAAGAATTGGACTTCCTTTAGCCAAAATTCATATTTGGAGAACTTAGCGTATAATTGCTCCTTCTTCAAGAGGTCCAAAACCAAACGCAAGTGTTCTTCATGTTCTGCTTTTGATTTTGAATAGATGAGAATGTCGTCAATGAAGACGATTACGAACTTGTCCAAGTACGGCTTACACACGCGGTTCATAAGATCCATGAATACCGCGGGTGCATTGGTCAGTCCGAAGGGCATAACCATGAACTCGTAATGACCATATCTTGTACGAAAGGCTGTCTTGGACATATCGGATTCGAGGACTCGTAACTGGTGATAACCAGAACGAAGATCGATCTTAGAGAAATAAGTCGAGCCTTGAAGCTGATCGAATAAATCGTCAATCCTCGGAAGTGGATAACGGTTCTTCACGGTAAGCTTGTTAAGTTCCCGATAGTCGATGCACATTCGGAAAGAACCATCCTTCTTCTTGACGAATAGAACAGGTGCTCCCCAAGGGGAAACGCTAGGACGAATAAACCCTTTGTCAGAAAGTTCTCGGAGTTGACTTGAAAGTTCCCGCATCTCTGATGGTGCAAGACGATAAGGTGACTTGGCCACGGGGTTTGCTCCTGGCACTAAGTTAATACGGAATTCGACTTGACGTATAGGAGGAAGACCGGGTAAGTCTTCGGGGAAAACTTCAGGGAAGTCTTTGATTACAGGAATGTCTTGGAGACTCTTATCTTTGCCTTTTCGTTCCACAATATGGGCCAGGAATGCCACACATTTCTTCCGTAAGTATTTCTGTGCGGTTGTGCAAGACATAAGTTTGAGTCCCTTCGACGGTTTCTCCCCATAAACATTCAAAATGTCGCCCGAGTCAAGTGCGATACGAATGTATGTGTCAAAACAGACGACTTCAGCATGGTGCTTGGCCAGCCAATCCATGCCTACTATGATGTCGAAACCTCCGAGGGCCATGGGAATAAGATTGATTGAAAAGTCATGATCGTTCAAGGTTAAGGTACAATCTCTAATAATGGTGTCACATGAAACAGAATAACCATCCGCTACTAAAATATCAAAGGGTTTGTCTAGCTTAGCTCGACTCATAGCAAGTTGTGGTTCAAATTCAAAGGACACAAAACTCCTATCGGAACCAGTATCAAACAGGATAGAAGCATATTGCTGGTTAATTGGGTACGTACCGTTCACCACATCGTTGTTGGCTTGAGCCTCATTGGCATTGATGTTAAAGGCACGTCCACGAGCTACAGGGTTTGCATTCCCCTGATTCACATTCCCTCGGTTCATATTCCCTTGGTTTATGTTTCCCTGAACCATGTTGCCCTGGTTTAGATTTGCTTGGTTCACAATGACTAGCCTAGGGGCAACGGTTCCTGAAGTGATTAGGGTCACCACACTCGTAACAAGCACGACCCTGGGCGATAGCAGCAGGAACAGGAACAGGAGCAGCAGGTTGGTAGATTTGATTAGTTGGTGGAATACGACAGGTGTTAGCCCAATGCCCATAACGTCCACAAGTAGTGCACATACGACATTGTGCGTGAGCAGGGTGGTGGAGTTTGCACGTATTACAAAGTGGTGAAGTCCCCGCATATTGTTTCTTGGTGGGGTTGAAGGCAGTAGGGGCTACTTGGGCTAAAGGAGTAGCGGGTGTGATAATGGCAAAAATTTTGCCCTTCCTTTTCCTGTTATTGAAGGAAGACTCAGACTTGGTCTCCTTGAGGGGTTCAGTGGTGGTTTTCTCAAAGGTCTTCTTGGCACCCTTTTTAGATAGAGTCCCTGCCTTAACATGATTGTCTGACAGGGTTGCTGCAAGACAGATGGCTTCCTCGAGGGTGGCTGGGTTACTACCTAAAACAGTGTCCTGAATCTGTATGGGCAGATCATTGATGTACTTCTCAATGGCTCGGGAGAGAGGAGTGACCATATGGGGCGCCAGTAGGCTAAGCTCATGAAAACGGGTGGTGTAGGCAAGGCTTTCACCACTGTCTTGTTTGAGATCCCAGAACTCAGCTTCTAGTTTCTTGACCTCATTACGGGGGAAAAACTCATCTGTCATGAGTGTCTTGACATCCGCCCAAGGCAAGGCTAGTGCAACCTCAATCCCACGGTTACACTTTTCTCCATTCCACCATGTGAGTGCCCTCTTCTGGAAGACACTAGTAGCATAATGTCACACCCCCAAATTCCACTAACGGAGTTTTACCGTTTGGTGTGTGACTAACCAGGATCTCAGTCATTAGTTACATCAAACGACACTATATGGGACTCAAATTGAAATATTATAAATGTTTAGAGTAAATGCGGAAGCGTTTAAACAAGAGAGTAAATGCGCACAACAACGCGCCCAAGTCTAACAATAACGGATACATAATAAATGTTCAACAGATTGACAATTATTGAATATATCATGTTGACACCATGCATGCCCTAACGTGCACCTGTGCCTTAGCTTAGCTTCCTGAGAAAACATGTAAGAAAAGTGTCAACACAAGGTTGGTGAGTTCACAGGTTTTAGTATAGTAATAAAACGTTTACCAGATTAATGTACAATCAACATATATATACCAATGAGTAGCTAACCCATGTTCATGTTTGCTATTACGCTCGCAACCGTAAACTGACTATTTGTATTGCCTCCCACCAGGTCTATCAACCACGGTACACATTTAGGTCAATATTGCACCCGTTCGATATCCAATCGAGTTAGCGCGACTAACGCGGGTGAGGTTTGTCAAACCCAGTAGTACTACCCAACATACCTCGCTATTCTCATATTTAAACGGTTCGATGTGAGGACTTTCATGATAGAGTTTACGCATAGTCATAACAAGTGATATAATATGAAGTACAAAAATCAAAAAGAGTTTGCATCATGTTTTCTCCCCCAGTTTAAAAGCAGTAAAAGGGGCCGTGAATACTCATCTGATTGCGTAGGTAGTAATCACACAAGTACGAGATTGAAATCTCAAGCATTAGCCTGACACGGCTCACGAATGCCCTAGAATTACAACATAACAGTTAGGGATACAATGGGATTTGTGACGACGACACGGAATAAGGAATTTCCTAAAGGCAACGCTCTAATGACCATGAGTAGACGAACGTGTCACGAGAATACAGGATTCTTAAATTAGTAATTAAGATGTATACGTTACGCGACGAATGACAAAATAATATATAATAAATATATTCGAGCGTTTTGTCGTTAACTAGAAGTCTAGGAATAATATAATTTATTATATTATTTTTAAGTTTAGCGAAGTAACGTAAAACGTAAACAATTAACTTGTGTGACAAAAATAATAATTTATTATTTTTATTCGAGGATGAAACGAGTGTAAATAATACGAATAATTATATTATTTATAAATTTTGAAACGCTACAAAAATGTTTATGAACGTGATGAAAATAATATATATATATATATATATTATTTTATAAATGATTTTTAATAGTAAATATGGTTTACAAACCAAACCCGAGCCTACGGGTGGTTTTTCGGGCTAAAACACGTTAATATATTAATAAATTAATTATTGATTTGAAAATATAATAAATTAATCAAACATTCTGACAAAAGGGTTACTCACACACTGTAACATCCCAAAAATAAAACGACAGTTATAATAACGGAATAAACGAACGAGGTGTGACGGGCCGGGCTAGATGGAGTCCTTTCCCTATAAATAGCCAACACACTCCACCTTTTCTCTCATTTGCAAGTTCTAGAGAGAGAAACCGTAGAGAGAGAAAGTTGGCGGATCGACTCGAGATTGAAGAAGTGTGTTGCTCCAGAGCTCGTGAGAAGAACCTCCGGATCAGAAGCTCGATACAGGTAACGATCCGGCCTAGATCTGAGATTTTGTTCGTTTTGGGGTTTTTCGGGTTTTGGGTGAAATGGTAACGTTTTTACGGATGAAACTGGAAGAAAAACATAGATTTGAGTTCCTTAATGAAAAGCAAACGTTTTGAATGGAAACAAGATCGGGATCTTGACGTGATCAGACCCGAATGCGAAAGTTAGGGTTTTTGCGGGGAAGCAGATCCTGCGTACTTACCAAGTACGCATGAAGCAGATCCTGCGTACTTACCAAGTACGCATGAAGAGGATCCTGCGTACTTATCAAGTACGCAGGAAGAGGATCCTACGTACTTATCAAGTACGCAAGAAGAAAGGTTCTGTGTACTTGTCATGTACGCAAGAAGAAGGTCATGCGCACTTACCAAGTGTGCATGAAGGAAAGCCTGCGCACTTATTAAGTGCGCAAGAACAAAGCCCTGCGCACTTGCTAAGTGCGCAGGCATCAGGCTGATTAAGTAAATTCAGTATGTTTAGAATGGTTAAACCGTTAGAGTCAGGATTGGTCTGATGTGTATGTAACTACTCAATTCAGATCGTACGTGAAGTCGTTGGACCTTTGTTTAGGACAACCGAGACTAGCTTATCAGGTGAGTTCTAGAAGCCCTCTTTTAAATGTTTTAATAATGTTTTTGGGCTGGTGTGCATACGTAACGATGTGACTATATTATAAAACGATGTTTATGAATGTTGTATGTGACGTTTTATAAAATGATGTTTATGAACGATGTTTTAGAAGGAAGGGTTACGAAAGAAGTGTTTATGAAATATTTTGCCAAAAGAAGTTTATGAAGTGTTTTATGAATGAATGAATGAATGATTTTTAATAAAACGTACGAATGCTTTAACTGAAGTTTTGAAGTAAAAGAAGTGAAGTTTTGAAGTAAAAGAAGTGAAGTTTACGAAAGTCACAAACGAACAAATCTGCCAATATTCCTTAGGGAATGAAGGTTACGGGAAGGGGAAGTATGTTATGGGCCTTTACCTTTTAGGGGCCTTTGTGGCTGGCCAACTGTTGTACAACTGGGGTGATGACGGTCACCAAGGGGATTATCGTGATCCTTGAAGTTGGTACGATTTACCTTACGGGGTAATCGTGCTTGAAGTTTGGTACTTGCGCCTTACGGGGTGCAGTGCTTGAAGTTTGGTACGTGTCATCCTTGTGATGCCGTGCTTGAAGTTTGGTGTTGAATAACCTAAGTATCGGGCCCTAAGAGTTCTTCACCCGAAGGACAGTACGATGTTGATGGGCCTAGTGGTGGTGATCTTCAGGTTATTCCACTAGTATGTGACGTATGGATTTGACGGTTACGAGAAGGCGCAGATTCGATATGTTCGTTGACTTATGTTTATGATGTTATGTTTTGTTACTGCATTATTTTACGTACGATTTTATTAAATGAAGTATGATGTTACGATTTGTTTGAGATGATAATGTGCAAACTTGAGAGAATGATAATCGAATTCGTCGAATTCGAGAGTTTATAAGGGTGAGTCGACGGTTATATTTGGATTCCTCATAATTGATGTTTAACTCGATTAATTCGGAAGTTAAAGTCCTAATGATGGACGTTAATGGTTACGGCATGCTAAAGCCGTTACAAAATCGAACAAGTTCGCGATTAAAGACTGCATTTACGTTCCAACTGACAGGAGGCGCGACCGTGCCAATAAGAGACGCGACCGTGCCAAGGTTGGCGCGACCGTGCCAATAAGAGGCGCGACCGTGCCAAGGTTGGCGCGACCGTGCCAAAACATGGAACGACCGTGCCTACTAGGGTTTCTGGTTATTTACAAAACCAGCCCTTGCAACTTCAGCTTTGACAGAAATGATCCCTTGGCTTTAGAATTGGGTTAACTTGGTTAGGATTTAACAGAATATTTAACGGAATTACTAACGGGGTTAACTTGAAAGGTCGGATTGTCACATCATCCCCTAGTTAAAAGAATTTTCGTCCCGAAAATTAAAATAATAATTTTTTTTTTACGGATGTCACATCATCCCCTAGTTAAAAGAATTTTCGTCCCGAATATTAGAATAGTACCATAAGACTCTGACGTGGAGTGCTTGAACAGATTAGGATATTTGCGCATCATCTGATCCTCGCGCTCCCACGTGAATTCCGGTCCGCTTTTCGAGTTTATGTTTATGATGTTATGTTTATGATGTTATGTTTTGTTACTGCATTATTTGACTTATGTTTATGATGTTATGTTTTGTTACTGCATTATTTTACGTACGATTTTATTAAATGAAGTATGATGTTATGTTTTTGGCAAATATTTGAAGTTAATGTTTTATGTTAAAACTAGAACTCACCAGCGTAGCTGACTTTTTAGTATGCACATTCAGGTTAAGGGTAGGTTGTGATGATGGACGGTGATGCTTGGCAAGCGAGAAGAGTTACCCGGATGATATGAAGACTGGCATCCCGTTATGTTTATTTTATGTAATGAATGTTTTAGACAATGTATACGCTTCCGCATGTTTAAACAATGTTGACGTTATGTATGAATGAAATTTTCCGCTGCGTTATTTTGATATTCGAGTTTAAGAACTGTTTGTGAATGAGTAAATCCAACAAGTGAGGCCTCCCGGGTTTGGGGCCTTACAAGTTGGTATCAGAGCAATAGTTTGAGAGATTTGGACACTCCCAGTGTCTGAACTTAAACTGTGAATGGGACCGAAAGCGGATGCCAGTACGGGTAACTCGAGCCAAAGCATCAGGTATGAAGGTAGTATATATTTACCTATATAGTATACCTTAGGATGGGCTAGGTAAGGACTTGCGTTCTGATGGAATCACAAAGGTGGTCAAATAGAAATCAAAAGGTAGTGTAATGGTTAATTGCAGATGGCCAGTGTATATTAACATCTTACAATGCTTGTTGAATTTTATTTGTTAACTAGCGTGATGACATTGGATTCCTTGTCTTATAGAACGAAATGGCGAGGAGAGGAAACGGAACGCGTGGTGGAGGCCGTACCAGCGGTCGTAACGGTGGGCGCGGCAGGACCCCTGCACGCCAAGATTATAGTGAAGAAGGAAGTGTTCACACTGAACCAGAGGTTAGTGTGCATGGAACTGAGCAGACACAAGTTGAAGAACATCCTTTCACTTTTGAACCAGAAGTGAGAGCAGCAATAGCTCGAGAGTTCACAGATTTGATGAGGACTTCTCTGCCAGGTCTGCTGGCAGAAGCGTTGAAGAAGGTTAATGGGGAAGGCGGGTCTGGCACGTCAAATGGTGCCCAGAACAACGAGACTGACAACGCGCCGCCTGCTCGCGGATGCGACTATAAGTCCTTTAAGGCATGTGTCCCGCCGGTCCTGACTGGGAAAAAGGACGCGGTGGCTACTTTTGACTGGGTGATACGTATGGAAGCCGCCATCCGTCTGAGCGAGTGTCGAGCAAATCAAGTAGTGAAGTTTGCTGCTAACTCCTTGAGGGAGGAAGCATCCCACTGGTGGGAAGGAGTACGTCAGGCTAAGGGGGATGAGGTGGTTGACTCGATGATGTGGAATGACTTGAAAACTCTGGTAATCAAGAACTTCTGTCCAAGGAACGAAATTGAGAAGGTAGAGAGGGAATTTCTGGGTTTGAAGGCCGGGATCATGACGCACCGGCAGTACACAACCCGATTCAATGAACTGGCACGTCTGGTGCCGCATCTTGTCACTACTAAGGAGAGAAAGATCGCATGTTATATTCAGGGGTTGCTGGACAAGGTCCGCACCTATGTTAAAGCAAACGCCCCTACTACCTACGATTCGGTAGTAGAACTAAGCGGCGTGGTATTTGATGATCTGGCACTGAATGTCGTTGCCATTGAAGAGCCTAAGAAGAAGCTGAGTTTTCCCGCTAAGCGATCGGGTGGGAAGTTGTTTGGGGCTCGGGACAAACAGGCCAGAGTAGGCGAAACAGCTGCCTGTGGAAGGTGTGGAGGAAGGCATGCAGGTGAATGCCGAGCGGGGTCAAATCTGTGCTTTAAATGCGGCAAGACCGGACACTACTCCCGTGAATGCCCGCAAGGCTTCAAATGCTACAATTGTGGGGAGAGTGGTCACATGAGCCGGGAATGCACCAAGCCCAGGATGGGTGAAGCCGGGAAAGGGAAAGGCCCGGAGAAGAGAGAAGAGAGGCCCCGAGCAAAGACTCGTGCGTACGCGCTGACGCAAGACCAAGCAAGGGCAGACCCCGATGTGGCGTCAGGTACGTTCATCCTTGACAACACTTTTGTTTCTGTGTTATTTGATTCGGGTGCAAGTAAGAGTTTTATATCTGCGACTTTCTGTAAACGAGTGAAGTACACTGTCAGTAAGCTAGAAAGGGCTTTTAGCGTAGAAACCGCTGAGGGTAGAACGGCGCGAGTGACCGTCGTAGTTGACAACTCCACGATAAAAATAGAAAGTCATAGGTTCCCTGTCAGGTTGTTTGTTATGGTTTTGGGAGGGTTTGATGTCGTGTTTGGTATGGATTGGTTAACTGCCAACGAAGCTCAAATCATATGTAAACGAAAGATAATCCGACTCAAGGCTCCGGATGGTAGCAAAGTCGAGATTTTTGGAGATCGTGACGCCCCGATGCCAAACGTCATCTCGATGATTAAGGCAACGGATTACTTGAGGCGCGGATGCGAGGCTTATCTGGTGTACGTAATTGACAAGTGCAAGGAAGTGAAGGAACTAGACGATGTACCCGTGGTACACGAGTACCCGGAGGTGTTTCCAGAGGATTTGCCTGGGATACCACCCGACAGAGAGATTGAGTTCCGAATTGACTTAGTACCAGATGCCCAGCCCGTGGCTAAGGCTCCATACCGACTAGCACCAGTAGAGATGAAGGAACTTATGGCCCAACTAGACGAACTACTTGAGAAGGGATTCATACAACCGAGTATCTCGCCTTGGGGTGCCCCGGTGTTGTTTGTAAAGAAGAAGGATGGTTCGATGAGAATGTGTATTGATTATCGCGAGTTGAACAAACGAACGGTGAAGAACAAGTACCCTCTACCAAGGATCGACGACCTGTTCCACCAATTGCAAGGCGCAAGTTGGTTCTCGAAAATTGACCTTCGGTCCGGGTACCATCAGTTGAAGGTGAGGGAAGAAGACATACCGAAAACTGCATTTCGCACGCGTTATGGACATTTCGAGTTCCGCGTAATGTCTTTCGGATTGACGAACGCCCCCGCAGCATTCATGGATTTGATGAATAGAGTTTGTCGACCAATGCTGGACAGATCGGTAATCGTGTTCATTGATGATATCCTCATCTACTCCAAGAATGAGGGTGATCACGCATGTCACCTAAAGGAGGTGTTGGAGGATCTAAAGAAAGAAAAGTTGTATGCTAAGTTCTCCAAATGCGCGTTCTGGCTTAGGGAAGTCCAATTCCTAGGTCACGTCATTAACCCGAACGGCATTATGGTTAACCCAGCAAAGATAATGACGGTAAAGGAATGGAATATTCCTAAGACGCCAACTGAAATCCGTAGTTTCTTGGGATTGGCAGGCTACTATCGGAGATTCATCCAGGATTTCTTGAAAATAGCTTCGCCGTCGACGAAGTTGACTCGGAAGGAGGTAAAGTACGAATGGGGTTCGACCCAGGATGAGGCGTTTAATAAATTGAAGGAGAAGCTAACCAAAGCTCCAGTCTTGGCCCTTCCTGAGGGCAGTGAAGACTTAGTGGTATACTCTGACGCTTCGGGTCAGGGATTGGGATGCGTATTGATGCAATGCGGGAGAGTGATCGCGTATGCGTCACGGCAGTTGAAGATTCACGAAGCTAATTATCCGACTCATGATTTAGAACTTGCTGCTGTCATATTTGCATTGAAAATCTGGAGGCACTACCTCTACGGGGTGAAGTTTACCATTTACTCCGACCACAAAAGTTTGAAGTACTTCTTCGAACAAAAGGAACTTAATATGAGGCAGAGACGATGGTTGGAACTATTGAAAGACTATGACTGTGAAATCATATACCACCCTGGAAAGGCGAACGTGGTGGCTGACACTCTAAGCCGAAAGGATGTGCCTGCTCCTATTAGAGTGAAAGCTTGCCAGTTGGTGGTAACGTCAGATGTGATGAGGGAAATCGAAAGAGCTCAAGATGAGGCACTTAAGGAAGAAAACATAAAGAAGGAAAGGATGGTTGGCCAACAGGACAAGTTGGAATATAACACCCTTGGTGTTAGGACACGTTTTGGACGGGTATGGATACCTATGGGTGGCGAGCTTAGAACCAAAATCTTGGATGAGGCTCATAAGTCTCGTTAATCTATCCATCCCGGTACCAACAAAATGTATCAAGATCTGAGGAAGGAATACTGGTGGCCTGGAATGAAACATGAGGTGACAAAGTATGTAAGCAAGTGCTTGACTTGCTCACAAGTAAAGGCCGAACACCAGAAACCGTATGGAAAGATTCAACCACTTGATATACCGGAATGGAAGTGGGAACACATTATCATGGACTTCATAACTAAGATACCTCGCACAGCTAAAGGTCATGACACCATTTGGGTAATTGTGGACCGTTTAACGAAGAGTGCTCATTTCCTACCTATTCGCGAGACGTTCTCGTCGGAAAGGTTAGCGGAAGTATTTATTAACGAAGTAGTCGCACGGCATGGGATTCCTTTGACGATCGTATCTGACCGGGACACACGATTCACTTCGAGGTTCTGGAAAAGATTTCACGAGGCGATGGGCACGAGGCTTAATATCAGCATGGCATACCACCCGCAAACGGATGGTCAGTCTGAAAGGACCATTCAGACGCTTGAGGATATGCTCCGCGCTTGTATTATCGATTTTGGTGGCAGTTGGGACAGTCATCTGCCGTTAGCCGAATTCTCCTATAATAATAGTCATCACACGACGATAGGCATGCCGCCTTACGAAATGTTGTATGGGAGAAGATGTAGGACCCCGGTTTGTTGGGGTGAGATTGGACAGAAGGAATTAGGAAGTCTTGAGGTCGTAAGAGAAACGTCGGAAAGGTTTGATCAAATCAAAGCACGAATGAAGGCCGCACAAGATCGTCAGAAATCCTATGCGGATAAACGACGAAGGCCTATTGAGTTTGAGGTTGGGGACATAGTAATGTTGAAAGTGTCACCTTGGAAGGGAATCATACGATGCAGGAAGAGAGGAAAGTTAAGTCCGAGGTTTGTCGGACCATTCATGATAATGGCGCGGGTTGGTGAAGTCGCTTATCGGTTGGAGTTGCCTGATGAGTTAAGTGGGATTCATCCTACCTTCCATGTAACACACTTGCGAAAGTGTTTGGCGGATGAATCGGCTCACGTACCACTTACTGACATCGAGGTCGACAACAACCTTAACTATATCGAAGACCCCGTGGCCGTCCTAGATCGGAAGGAGAAACGTTTACGTAATAAAGTAATCCAATTGGTTAAAGTCCAATGGAAACATCGAAAGGGATCGGAAACCAATTGGGAGACGGAGACGGAAATGAGGGAGTCGTACCCTCAACTATTTGACTTATGATAGGTTTCGGGGGCGAAACCTATTGTAAGGGGGGTAGACTTGTAACATCCCAAAAATAAAACGACAGTTATAATAACGGAATAAACGAACGAGGTGTGACGGGCCAGGCTAGATGGAGTCCTTTCCCTATAAATAGCCAACACACTCCACCTTTTCTCTCATTTGCAAGTTCTAGAGAGAGAAACCGTAGAGAGAGAAAGTTGGCGGATCGACTCGAGATTGAAGAAGTGTGTTGCTCCAGAGCTCGTGAGAAGAACCTCCGGATCAGAAGCTCGATACAGGTAACGATCCGGCCTAGATCTGAGTTTTTGTTCGTTCTGGGGTTTTTCGGGTTTTGGGTGAAATGGTAACGTTTTTACGGATGAAACTGGAAGAAAAACATAGATTTGAGTTCCTTAATGAAAAGCAAACGTTTTGAATGGAAACAAGCTCGGGATCTTGACGTGATCAGACCCGAATGTGAAAGTTAGGGTTTTTGCGGGGAAGCAGATCCTGCGTACTTACCAAGTACGCATGAAGCAGATCCTGCGTACTTACCAAGTACGCATGAAGAGGATCCTGCGTACTTATCAAGTACGCAGGAAGAGGATCGTGCGTACTTATCAAGTACGCAAGAAGAAAGGTTCTGCGTACTTGTCATGTACGCAAGAAGAAGGTCATGCGCACTTACCAAGTGCGCATGAAGGAAAGCCTGCGCACTTATTAAGTGCGCAAGAACAAAGCCCTGCGCACTTGCTAAGTGCGCAGGCATCATGCTGATTAAGTAAATTCAGTATGTTTAGAATGGTTAAACCGTTAGAGTCAGGATTGGTCTGATGTGTATGTAACTACTCAATTCAGATCGTACGTGAAGTCGTTGGACCTTTGTTTAGGACAACCGAGACTAGCTTATCAGGTGAGTTCTAGAAGCCCTCTTTTAAATGTTTTAATAATGTTTTTGGGCTGGTGTGCATACGTAACGATGTGACTATTTTATAAAACGATGTTTATGAATGTTGTATGTGACGTTTTATAAAATGATGTTTATGAACGATGTTTTAGAAGGAAGGGTTACGAAAGAAGTGTTTATGAAATATTTTGCCAAAAGAAGTTTATGAAGTGTTTTATGAATGAATGAATGAATGATTTTTAATAAAACGTACGAATGCTTTAACTGAAGTTTTGAAGTAAAAGAAGTGAAGTTTTGAAGTAAAAGAAGTGAAGTTTACGAAAGTCACAAACGAACAAATCTGCCAATATTCCTTAGGGAATGAAGGTTACGGGAAGGGGAAGTATGTTATGGGCCTTTACCTTTTAGGGGCCTTTGTGGCTGGCCAACTGTTGTACAACTGGGGTGATGACGGTCACCAAGGGGATTATCGTGATCCTTGAAGTTGGTACGATTTACCTTACGGGGTAATCGTGCTTGAAGTTTGGTACTTGCGCCTTACGGGGTGCAGTGCTTGAAGTTTGGTACGTGTCATCCTTGTGATGCCGTGCTTGAAGTTTGGTGTTGAATAACCTAAGTATCGGGCCCTAAGAGTTCTTCACCCGAAGGACAGTACGATGTTGATGGGCCTAGTGGTGGTGATCTTCAGGTTATTCCACTAGTATGTGACGTATGGATTTGACGGTTACGAGAAGGCGCAGATTCGATATGTTCGTTGACTTATGTTTATGATGTTATGTTTTGTTACTGCATTATTTTACGTACGATTTTATTAAATGAAGTATGATGTTACGATTTGTTTGAGATGATAATGTGCAAACTTGAGAGAATGATAATCGAATTCGTCGAATTCGA
Organism: Smallanthus sonchifolius; assembly: GCA_023525975.1. Lineage (NCBI taxonomy): Eukaryota > Viridiplantae > Streptophyta > Magnoliopsida > Asterales > Asteraceae > Smallanthus > Smallanthus sonchifolius. The sequence goes on along the minus strand of CM042034.1, from coordinate 84,998,916 downwards.
GAGTTTATAAGGGTGAGTCGACGGTTATATTTGGATTCCTCATAATTGATGTTTAACTCGATTAATTCGGAAGTTAAAGTCCTAATGATGGACGTTAATGGTTACGGCATGCTAAAGCCGTTACAAAATCGAACAAGTTCGCGATTAAAGACTGCATTTACGTTCCAACTGACAGGAGGCGCGACCGTGCCAATAAGAGACGCGACCGTGCCAAGGTTGGCGCGACCGTGCCAATAAGAGGCGCGACCGTGCCAAGGTTGGCGCGACCGTGCCAAAACATGGAACGACCGTGCCTACTAGGGTTTCTGGTTATTTACAAAACCAGCCCTTGCAACTTCAGCTTTGACAGAAATGATCCCTTGGCTTTAGAATTGGGTTAACTTGGTTAGGATTTAACAGAATATTTAACGGAATTACTAACGGGGTTAACTTGAAAGGTCGGATTGTCACATCATCCCCTAGTTAAAAGAATTTTCGTCCCGAAAATTAAAATAATAATTTTTTTTTTACGGATGTCACATCATCCCCTAGTTAAAAGAATTTTCGTCCCGAATATTAGAATAGTACCATAAGACTCTGACGTGGAGTGCTTGAACAGATTAGGATATTTGCGCATCATCTGATCCTCGCGCTCCCACGTGAATTCCGGTCCGCTTTTCGAGTTCCAACGGACTCTAACAATAGGGATTTTGTTGCGCTTTAACGTTTTGACTTCCCTATCCATAATTTCGACAAGTTCTTCGATGAAACGTAACTGTTCATCAAAGTGTAGTTCCTCAAGAAGAACCGCAAGTGACTCGTCTGCTAGACATTTCTTCAAGTTTGAGACGTGAAAGACATTGTGTACACCACTAAGTCCTTCAGGTAGGTCCAGTTGATACGCCACTGGCCCGATTCTCTTCAAAATCTTGAATGGTCCAACATAACGAGGATTCAGCTTGCCTCGTTTCCCAAAACAAATGACACCCTTCCAAGGTGAGACTTTTAACAAGACCATATCCCCTTCTTGAAATTCTAACGGTTTACGACGCTTATCGGCATAGCTCTTTTGACGATCACGAGCTGCTGCCATACGATTTCTAATTTGAACGATTTTCTCAGAAGTTTCAAGTACGAGTTCAGGACCTGTAAGTTGACTATCCCCAACTTCAGCCCAACAAATAGGAGAACGGCATTTCCGTCCATACAGTGCTTCAAATGGAGCTGCCTTGATGCTAGTGTGATAAATATTGTTGTAGGAGAACTCCACCAACGGTAGGTGAGACTCCCAAGTGTTACCGAAATCAATCACACAAGCTCGTAGCATGTCCTCCAGAGTTTGAATAGTACGTTCTGTGTGGCCATCAGTTTGAGGATGGTATGCTGTGTTCATATCTAGACGTGTGCCTAAAGCTTTATGTAACGACTGCCAGAAACGAGAGGTGAATCGTGCATCACGATCCGAAATGATAGAAATTGGCACCCCGTGCCGAGATACTACTTCTTTCAAGTAAATACGAGTAAGCTTTTCCATTTTGTCGGTTTCCTTGATAGCTAAGAAGTGAGCGGACTTTGTTAAACGATCGACGATTACCCAAATGGTATCACATCCGGTAGGAGTTCGTGGTAATTTCATGATAAAGTCCATGAATATCTGCTCCCATTTCTACATGGGAATCTCTGGTTGCTGGAGGAGACCAGAAGGTTTTTGATATTCAACTTTAACCTTCGCGCAAGTCAGGCACTTGCTCACATAGGTGGCTATATCGGCCTTCACCTTTGGCCACCAATACAGCACCTTTAGGTCATGATACATCTTGTCGGAACCCGGATGAATAGAGTAACGAGATTTATGAGCTTCATCCATGACTAGTTCCCTTAAGTTCCCGAATACTGGAACCCATATTCGCTCGGCGAAGTAGTGAATACCATCCGATTTGACCTTGAGTTGTGCTTCCATACCGCGTGTTCCTTCCAACGGTAGGTTTTCCTCTTTCAGAGCTTCAAGTTGTGCACTACGGATTTTGTCAGGTAATCCGGGGTGAATAGTAAGCTGTAATGCTCGAACTCGTTTGGGCTTGGTTTCTTTTCGACTTAGGGCATCAGCTACAACATTAGCCTTACCCGGATGATACCGGATCACACAGTCATAATCATTCAATAGCTCGACCCAACGACGCTGTCTCATGTTCAGCTCTTTCTGCTCGAAGATATGTTGAAGGCTCTTGTGATCGGTGAAGATAGTACACTTGGTACCGTACAAGTAGTGTCTCCATATCTTAAGTGCGAAAACTACAGCTCCCAACTCTAGGTCATGAGTGGTGTAGTTTTTCTCGTGAATCTTTAGCTGACGCGATGCGTATGCGATCACTTTTTCTCGTTGCATTAACACACAACCCAGACCCTGAATGGATGCGTCACAATACACCATAAAGTCATCCGTTCCCTCCGGAAGAGCTAGAATAGGTGCACTGCAAAGTTTCTGCTTAAGATGTTGAAATGCTGACTCTTGGTTATCGCCCCAGTTATAGGCTTTACCCTTCTGAGTTAAGGCAGTGAGAGGTTTTGCAATCTTAGAAAATCCTTCGATGAATCGACGATAATATCCAGCCAATCCCAGAAATTGTCGCACCTCCGTCGGAGTCGTCGGTGCTGCCCAATTCTTGATGGCTTCTATCTTTGATGGATCGACATGTATTCCTTTCTCGTTAACCACATATCCTAGGAATTGAACTTCCCGGATCCATAATTCACACTTGGAAAACTTAGCATACAGCTGCTCCTGCTTAAGTAATTCCAAAATTAGGCGTAGATGTTCCTCATGTTCCTCCTTGTTCTTGGAATAAATGAGAATGTCGTCGATGAAAACGATGCCAAATTGATCAAGGTATGGCTTACACACACGGTTCATGAGGTCCATGAATACCGCAGGTGCGTTGGTTAATCCGAAAGGCATGACCATAAGCTCGTAGTGGCCGTACCTTGTCCTAAAAGCAGTCTTAGAGGTATCTTCATCTCGGACTCGCAATTGATGGTAACCGGATCTAAGATCTATCTTGGAGTAGAAGCTTGATCCTTGGAGTTGATCAAAGAGATCACCTATACGAGGTAGAGGATAACGATTCTTGATTTTAACTTTATTAATTTCACGGTAGTCGATACATATACAGAAAGTCCCGTCCTTCTTCTTGACAAACAGAACTGGAGCTCCCCATGGTGATGAGCTAGGTCGGATGAAACCTTTATCCAACAACTCTTGTAGTTGAATGGATAGCTCTTGTAATTCACTGGGTACAAGTCTGTAAGATGCCCGAGCAATCGGCGCTGCTCCGGGTGCTAGGTCGATTTGAAATTCTACTTGACGATGCGGTGGCAAACCAGGCAAATCTTCGGGAAACACTTCCATAAAATCATGAACGATGGGCAGGATATGATGTCAATGACTGCACCACTCCTTTTGTCTTGGACAGAAAGGGTTTCTCCACTCGGGAGAGGAAGGCGAACGATTTTCTCATGACAGATAATTTCGGCTTGGTTCTTAGATAACCAATCCATACCGAAAATTATGTCAAAGCTACCGAGTGTGACCGGCATAAGGTCGATATCAAGTTTATGACTAGCCAAGTCAAGCTTACAACCCTTAAGAATGTGGGTTGCTTCGGTTATCTGTCAATCAGCTATTTCTATGATGTACTTAGCTTCTAGCAGAGTTGGAGTTCCTTTTATCATATCACTAAGTTTCTTAGATATAAAACTCCTATTAGCACCGGTATCAAATAGGACAGAAGCAAAGTAATTGTTTAAGAGAAACTTACCGGTGACCACATTATGATCATATCGAGCTTCACCAGATCCTAGCACGAAGGCTCGTCCCTTCGCACCATTCCCTCCATTATTGGCATTATTGCCACCATTGTTGTTGCCTTGATTGTTGTTGTTACCATTGTTGCCCTGATTATTACCGTTACCGTTACCATTGCCATTACCTTTGCCATTACCACCCCTCTTCGACTGAGGACAATCCATCTGAATATGTCCCTCCTTACCGCACTGAAAACATCCTCTTGTGGACCCTTGCGGTCGGAATGGTTGCTTGTTTTGAAGATCAACTCTACAATCTTTTGCAGCGTGGCCCATCTTGCCACACCGTTGACAACGGTTACAAGCACCGACATGGTGAAATTTACACTTGTTGCACTTAGGGTATCTCCCCGTATAACCACTATGGTTTTGTCCTGAAGAGGTCGGCTAGTTGAAAGTCTTAGCAGACTTAAACCTATGTTGTTGTTGATGGGGTTGGTTAGATTAAATCCCCGCTTTCTAATGTCATTGGATCATTTCATGAAGAAAGAAATTCATTTACAGGATTGAATATGCTGGGTATAATTCGTATTAGACTAAGGATTAGTCATCGGATAAGGCAATAGGGTCAAATGAGATTCATTGTTGGAGCGTAAGGGATAATGTGTTAGCTTAGAAAGAATTCCACAATTTCCTGCTTACAAAGTTGGAGTCGGTGGGTTTACCATGAGGTTCTATTAAAGTTTCAATCGAGATTGTTTCCTTGATCAAGTTGGAATGAGAGTCTTGCGGTCACTAAGACTATTACACGAGTGAAATAACATGATGGATTCCATTAATGATAACTCAGTGTGTCTGTAAACATCTTCAACCTGATAGTCGCGTCTATCAACTGTTGAACCGGTTTAACGATACTCATTAGTCGCTGAGCGGGTTACGAGAATTTCTACTGACAGTGAAAACTTAAGTCTGTAATTCATAGATTAGGACCATTTATTCACACACTAGGTTTCACCAGGACTTATATGCACCTCAAATTACTATTACGTGTGCACCCGTAATGATAATTTGTTTTGCATGCTCACCCTAGTTCTCCCTGTCTTGTGTCATAGTGTCCTTTAGTTTATATTGCTGAGTACCGAGTGTTGTCAGATATAATAAGTCATTGAGAATCTTAGTCATCAACCATAAGTTGATCAACTAGGATTCATATCAGGATGAGTAGTCTGGAATCGTTCGATCTGAGCATTCATTCGAGTTTAAACACAATACGAGAGTCCAATCCAACAGATTGTAGATGGTAACATGCACATGAAGCAAACATGTACATGAAATGCGACTTCAAGAAGTGAAACTAGTTCATGGATATGTGTTACTGGAAGAAGAAAAGTAGTTATTCTTCCCACTGAGTCAGAATAGGGTTTGAGTATGCATTGAGCAATGCGTTCTCAAATTTGTGGTCAATCTATTCTCAACAGAATATCAACCAAAGACGCGAGCCCATGGCTCGGGAAAATGATGACATCTACGTGTCAATGGGTTCTGCAATAATGCGTGCAACGGTCTGCCTTCACTCGTCGTATTGTTGCTAGTGGGTACAGTAGGGACTCGCCTCCGACGATCCCAACTCCCAAAAGATATGCGTTAGTGCTGAGTGCCGTCCATTACATGGACCTGAGAAAGCCCACCATACCCAACAGTTGATGGTGATGTAAGTGACTCCTCCGAAGGCTCCGTCTCGCGGCCCTCGGATGGGAGTGGATGTTGTTCTTGTGATTCCCCGAGTGTCGCCACTGGGAATGATGATGCAATGCAACTGATGTGTCCCTCATCGACAGAGGGTGATATGGTTGGTGTTAACATGCCTGCACTACAATGTATGTATAGGTGCTATATGTATCAGGTATGAGTGTCTGTGCCGTGTAACTAATGTGTGAGGTTATAGTCTAGTATGCAATCCTAGTTCTCTATAACCAATGGATCTGATACCAATCTGTCACACCCCCAAATTCCACTAACGGAGTTTTACCGTTTGGTGTGTGACTAACCAGGATCTCAGTCATTAGTTACATCAAACGACACTATATGAGACTCAAATTGAAAAATTATAAAAGTTTAGAGTAAATGCGGAAGCGTTTAAAGAAAAGAGTAAATGCGCACAACAACGCGCCCAAGTCTAACAATAACGGATACATAATAAATGTTCAACAGATTGACAATTATTGAATATATCATGTTGACACCATGCATGCCCTAACGTGCACCTGTGCCTTAGCTTAGCGTCCTGAGAAAACATGTAAGAAAAGTGTCAACACAAGGTTGGTGAGTTCACAGGTTTCAGTATAGTAATAAAGCGTTTACCAGATTAATGTACAATCAACATATATGTACCAATGAGTAGCTAACCCATGTTCATGTTCGCTATTACGCTCGCAACCGTAAACTGACTGTTTGTATTGCTTCCTACCAGGTCTATCAACCACGATGCACATTTAGGTCAATATTGCACCCGTTCGATATCCAATCGAGTTAGCGCGACTAACGCGGGTGAGGTTTGTCAAACCCAGTAGTACTACCCAACATACCTCACTATTCTCATATTTAAACGGTTCGATGTGAGGACTTTCATGATAGAGTTTACGCATAGTCATAACAAGTGATATAATATGAAGTACAAAAATCAAAAAGAGTTTGCATCATGTTTTCTCCCCCAGTTTAAAAGCAGTAAAAGGGGCCGTGAATACTCACCTGATTGCGTAGGTAGTAATCACACAAGTACGAGATTGAAATCTCAAGCGTTAGCCTGACACGGCTCACGAATGCCCTAGAATTACAACATAACAGTTAGGGATACAATGGGATTTGTGACGACGACACGGAATAAGAAATTTCCTAAAGGCAACGCTCTAATGACCATGAGTAGACGAACGTGTCACGAGAATACAGGATTCTTAAATTAGTAATTAAGATGTATACGTTACGCGACGAATGACAAAATAATATATAATAAATATATTCGAGCGTTTTGTCGTTAACTAGAAGTCTAGGAATAATATAATTTATTATATTATTTTTAAGTTTAGCGAAGTAACGTAAAACGTAAACAATTAACTTGTGTGACAAAAATAATAATTTATTATTTTTATTCGAGGATGAAACGAGTGTAAATAATACGAATAATTATATTATTTATAAATTTTGAAACGCTACAAAAATGTTTATGAACGTGATGAAAATAATATATATATATATATATATATATTATTTTATAAATGATTTTTAATAGTAAATATGGTTTACAAACCAAACCCGAGCCTACGGGTGGTTTTCCGGGCTAAAACACGTTAATATATTAATAAGTTAATTATTGATTTGAAAATATAATAAATTAATCAAACATTCTGACAAAAGGGTTACTCACACACGACCGTGCCTAAGACAAGGCACGACCGTGTTAAGGTCACGGGCACGACCGTGCTGGTCGGAGGCGCGACCGTGCTGATCAGACAGAAGACAACAAAGCTGATTACTAGGCACGACTGTGTCTGAGCCAGGCACGACCGTGTCTGAGCCAGGCACGACCGTGTCTGAGCCAGGCACGACCGTGTCTAGGGTTCTGAGGCACGACCAGGTCTAGCCACGAGGCACGACCGGGTCAGAGGGTGAGGCACGACCGTGTCTCCCTGATTCACAGACCCCATTTAACAGAATAACCCAATAAATTCCATTTGGCTCGGTTTCGATTTCAAACGATCAAAGAAACATGGGGTTTTTACAAAACAGAACATTGCCAATGTCACAGGATAGGTTAATTTGATTAACAACATGATTAAGATCAAAATCCCCAATTTCGGATATGAACAAGCCCTAACTTAAGATTCTTGATAACTTCGATAACGATTGACTCAATTAACATAGGGTTAATGATCTAGGCAAAGAAACGAAACTGTACATGTAAATTATTACCAGAATGATGAACGAATTGGTGGTGAACGGCTAGAATGACTTCCGACGGTGACGAAATCGACTTCCGGCGACTGCTGCTGCAACTCCGGCCGAATTGACGTGATAATCAGCTAGAGAACAATTTGTTTGAGATGATAATGTGCAAACTTGAGAGAATGATAATCGAATTCGTCGAATTCGAGAGTTTATAAGGGTGAGTCGACGGTTATGTTTGGATTCCTCATAATTGATGTTTAACTCGATTAATTCGGAAGTTAAAGTCCAAATGATGGACGTTAATGGTTACGGCGTGCTAAAGCCGTTACAAAATCAAACAAGTTCGCGATTAAAGACTGCATTTACGTTCCAACTGACAGGAGGCGCGACCGTGCCAATAAGAGACGCGACCGTGCCAAAACATGGAACGACCGTGCCTACTAGGGTTTCTGGTTATTTACAAAACCAGCCCTTGCAACTTCAGCTTTGACAGAAATGATCCCTTGGCTTTAGAATTGGGTTAACTTGGTTAGGATTTAACAGAATATTTAACGGAATTACTAACGGGGTTAACTTGAAAGGTCGGATTGTCACACATAACGAACCTTCAGGTTCTCAGGACAGTCAGCATTGATGAAAGTCCCCTCAATGCTTTCAAACCATTGGAGAAGTCCAGTGGCTCCTCCGTTCCCATAAAACTTGGTGGGGTTGCAGGAGTTGATGTGTTTGAATGTACACGCAGGATTCCTTGGTGCAGCATTTCTGGTTCAGTTGATTGACCATAGTTGGTAGGATAGTAGCCATTTGCTGAATGATCCTATCGGTGAGGTTGTTCCTACGCTCATGACGGGGAGGCATTCTACAAACGGGTGAATAGAAAGTTCATAAGTTGTGAATCATGTATAAGAGTTTTCAATTTAATCATGAGATGTTAGATGAAACATAGATGGTACCCTAATGGGCATATTGGCTTATCAAGGTACTTTAAGTCTTTCTAATGTTGAAGAAGTCATGCTTTAGCCTATAAGTGGACACTCATCCCAAGAATTCCCAGGAAAGCATAACTGGTCCATCGGTTGATTTGGATTTATACGAAATGCTTTCCTAGACAGAACTCCTAAAATACAGGCATCCACCCTTCCGGATTGCACAAGTTCTCATTCATTAGTTAGAACTTACATACCTTTGACGAGAGTTTCATTCAGATTAGACTATTAAGTCTATGTGTAAGTTTCATGTCTATGTGTAAGTTTCATGTAGTTCAAGTAGTTCCAAATAGTTTCATGTAGACTCTTGAATGTTGAAGTTCATGTAGTTGCATCAAGTAATAAAAAATAGATAGGTGTAGGTAAGTATGCATAGGTAGGAATAGAGTGAAGTTCCTAATAAAAGACACGAGTTAAACTCATGTTTGGGACTCCTAGGTTATAGTCTAGGTCATGTGTCTAATAACCTAATTCCCTATAACCATGGCACTGATACCAATCTGTCACACCCCGGCCGGAGGCGGATTATATGCCGGGGCTGACGCGGTTGTTCATAAGCACATGATCATCTATTAAATATGATAATATTTATTATTCAAATTAAAAGCATCCGTTACAGAGGAAAATGAAACGTTCAAAATACAATTTAAATTAAACTAGGTCCAAGTCCTAGGTGAGCAAGTAGTCCTCAAACAGGTACACCTGAAACATGTAAGTAACTGTCAACTACAAGTAGTTGGTGAGATACATAGGTTTTAACACCAAAAGAGTTAGTATAGATTATAATTCAATATGTCCAAAGCATGTCTAAAGCATATATGTGAAAACATACAAGGTTCCAAGCGTACAATTTAATCCTGTAATAGAAAACTAGTTGTGCAATCCCACTGATTGCCATTTTAGAAAAAGGGAGCAAGCGGATACTCCAAGTTTAGTTGATACCCAACAAAACCCGCCAAGGTCTTGTGGTAAGTTATAGTTTCAGTTTCCCATATAAATGATCATGTTAGGTACTACCTTAGGCTTGGGCTGCAAGTTAATGAATGTACTGGCATGAAACACATGCAATGATCACCAAGTAGTTCAAATATAAAGCATAAAGATCAAGCATAAGAACATAGATATTGAATTTGGTTAAATAGATAAAGTTGACGACATGTTTCACCCCAAGAGTAAAAAAAAGTAAAAGGGGCTATGTAAACTCACATTGGATCTGTAGCTTGAAGTCACAAGTACGGGTAGTTGCACAAGCTGTTTAGCTAACCACAAGGTTAACCTATGTTCGCGTTTATATATGTATCAATGATATGCTCAAAGGGTTTAAGTAGTAAGGGTTGATCTAGATTATATGGGTGTGATATATTCGTTGTAAATGTTGTGTTTGTTAAGTAATGAGATAATTCGTTTGTTTAATAGAGAAAATGATGTGCTCGTTTAACAAAGGTTTTAATACCATATTATATATATATATACACACATATATATATATTAAGGATTTTGTTTACAAAATAATGAATAAGTATTTAGAGAATATTAGCTTAAACATATCAATAATTATTATGTAAATAATATATATGTTTCAATTAATTAAATAGTTGAATAAATTAAATGAAAAATATGAAGGGTTTAAGTTAAATAATTGGGTAATAAAAGTAGTTTAATAGAGATTCTAAATAAAATGATTAGAGTTTAATTCTCTAAAATGATAATTATTTAAGATTGTTAAGTTAACAGTTTTTGGTTCATAAAAATATTCCCGAGTCTCGGGAGTTTTATAAAATAATTTTTTTATAAGGAAAATGGTGTTAAAATTCGATTTAACAATAATTTTAAAAAAAATGCAGACCACGGGACTCGAACCCGGGTCTTCTCGGAAAGAGACAAGCACCCAAACCACTAGACCAGGGGTCGGGTAGTGGTTGAAATTGGGTTTCAAATTGTTTTAACAGAGGACCAGAAGGGAGTCGGGTTCCATGCGCGCAAAAGGGAAAAATGAGGTGCGGGGCTGGGATCGAACCCGCGACCTCATCCCTATGGGACACACGCTCTAACCAGTGGACCTGGGGTCGAGTTCTGGTTACTGTCAGACCCGAATTTCTTTTATCCCCCACGCCTGGTTCATCTTCTTCCCCAAACATCCCCATTCGAACCCTAGTTCCAATTCCCCCCCCCCCGATTCGTATCCGATTGAACCCGAAAACATGGGGCTTTCAATCCTTACATAAAACCGCAACTATAGGTATAAAAATAACCTGATTTGGTTGCGGATTGATGGAGAACGACTAGGAGGTCGACTTCGGATTTCTTCGAGTTCGCTGGAGCTCTAGGGGAGGAATGCGATGAATACAGAGGTGTAGAAAGTTTGTGGCATCTGTAGTGAAGGTGTGGGTTCATTTTTATAGGCCAATTTCACATTAAATGCACGAATTGATTACCCACTTTGATTAGGACGGTTATGTGACGATTAAGCTTACATTCGTTTAATTTTTGTTGTAATTAGCTCATTAAGAACAGTTAGAACGGCCGCATGATTGATTATACATGTTTATTCAAGGTTAAGACTCATGAATTTGATTAATCTTGCACGAATTTGAAAGGATTGTGCTCGGTTTGACTTTCCAAAGTCAAACCTGCATCAAATTGATTTCAAAAGTTGATAAGGGTTCAAATTGGGGGGTCTAATGAGATCAAGGGGTTCAATGGTTCAAAAAAATATATCATTTTAATGACTTATATAACAACTGATTTTATAAAAAAAATCTAAATATCCTTTGTTTAGTTATTATTAAATGTTACACTTATACTTATATAACTTTTTGTAACTTACAATAGTTTTATTTCCATTAAAATCATTTACTTTAAAATAATGTACTTTTATAAACTTTATAATTTAGATTTTATAGGTTTGTATATATATATATTTATATAGGTTTAGAATATAACCTAGCATATATATATACATATTTATTTACTGGAAATTATATAATCACATATATAAAATTCATTATTTTTGAATATATGTATGTGTGTATACTCATGAAATGGAATAGATAAATAGTATAATTTATTTAGATGGATTGATGCAAACCACATGAAAAAGAAATTACAAGTGGCGAAAAAGTAAAATTTAGATGGATTGATGCAAACCACATGCAAACCACATGAAACGGAATTTCCTACGGATTACATTAGTGAGCAGTGGGATATCGACTAGCGAATAATTGAGTTTAATCGGATTAGAATTTTTATATGTAATTTTCTGTTATATCTATATACACACACATTTTTATATATAATTTTTAAAATTATATATATACACACACATTTTTATAAATCGCCGAAATTTACAAGAAAATGGCCGAAATCGCTGGCTGCCACCGATTTTTGGCTGATTTGGACCGCCTATGAGCGCCTTTGACAGATTAACGATTAATTGACCGATTAGCCTAAAATTCATAGGTGATTGACCGATTAGCGATTAATCGTGATTTTTACAACATTTATAATATATAATGTATGTAAAACAAAGATGAACTTTTAACTAGTTGTACAGTGATAAGTGTTTGATTCCCTCTAATAAAGTGTAAGGTTCTAATATAACTTTTATTAGTTTTCTACCTTTAACCTTCTTGATGGTCATATGCACAGTACAAACTGCACTTTACATGATTTCATTGGTTAGCAGTGCATTAACGATATTTTATAAGCTTAATAAGTTATTGTAACTAGTTATCACAGAACAAAAAAAGAAATATAGTTTGAAACACACAAAGTAAACACAGAAGATCCAAACGTGTGCTTTCATATTTGGATTTTTTTTTTCTTTCTTTCATGTTTGGAACACTCAAAGATTAACAAATAATATTTTATTTAAACAAATTAATGTTTTTTTAATCAAAAGTCATACAAGTATTATATTTCTTTTAATTAAAAAACATATATGATTATTTAACTATTAATAACAAAAAAATGCATGTTTATATAAATATTTGAGTTCAATTATATTTAATGCGAATATATTAATTAGATTTTTTTTTGAACAACAACAATGAGATGATCTCATAGAAAAGCTAGCGGGGAACTAGCAACACCCCAATTACATTCGCCAGCCCACAGGCGTGAGCACCGAAAATTTAACCAAAATAAGAGAGGATACATTTTCTAAAACTAGATACTAGTTAACCTATCCCAGTTATAGGATTGACTAACCATTCTTCCCAACTGCAGTGTAGTTTCTTTCCCCGAGTTTCCAGCCACGAGAAGGATAGAACTTTTACCTCGTCCACCATGTTTTCCACCGAAGATCTTACTTGTGAAAATATCCATTTGTTCCTTGCTTTCCAGATTAACCAATATGTGCAATAAGTAATTAGGGTCCGAATTTTTTTTATCTTATTCGTTCCCTGTGCATCCCGTATGAGGACCGCCAAGTCTTGTATTGCAACTTGCCTTGTAACATCAATTCTCATCCATTTGGATATTCTGCACCAAATATTTTTTGCCACCGGACATCGGATGAAAGTATGGTCTTCAGTCTCCACCTCCAGAAGACAAAGGGGGCATCGATCCGTCACGATAGAGACACCACGGTTCTTTAACGCCGAGGCCATCGGCAGCCGGTGCTGGAGGAGCCGCCACATGAAGCATCGGACAGTCAGGGGTACCCATCCAAGCCATAATACCTCCACCTTTGATTCCTTCATTGTGTTATCTTCAAGCCATCTTCTACAAGACTCCGTGGTGAAATTTCCCGACGGGTTACCTTCCCATACCCATTTGTCCGGCCCCTCAATGAAACCATAGTTTTTTATCATATTTTCTATATCGCCGATTTCCTCAGCCCTGATGTGAGCGTCTGCACCTTTTTTCCAATCCCAATTGAACGTAACTGACCCCGAGCTTGTACAGTGAACTCTATCCGCAATCCTACACTTTTTGTTCCGATCCAGCACAAATAGTGCAGGGAATAGTCTTCTAAACGGTATTGTTCCGAACCATGCCAAGTTCCAAAACGATGATATTGCCCCGTTCCCAATGTGTTTGCGAAATAAGTTGTTAATTGACTCCTCAATACTCCCAAGGTCCTTCCCAACGGTTACAATAGCCGACCAATTGTCCGAAATTGATTTCTTATGAAGATCAGATGGATATTCAAGTGGGGATTTGTGAATAGCTTTGATGCACCGTGCCCACAAGCTGCCCGGGTCATTTAATACTTTCCATTTCCATTTGGTTAACAAGGCATGGTTCATTGTGTGTAGACCCCCCACACCCAACCCCCCTAACCTTCTTGGCTTGATTATGTTGTCCCATTTCACCCAGTGAATTTTCTTTTTAGCGTTGTTTCCACCCCATAAGAAGCGTCTTCTCGTCACCTCAAGTTCTTTAAGAATTTTCACAGGAGCTTTGAACATTGATAGGAAATACAACGGCAAACTACCTAACACCGCCTTTACTAATGTAAGTCTACCACCGAAAGATAAAGTCTTTGCCTTCCAGGAGTTCAGCCGCTCTTTTACTTTTAGGACCACCGGATCCCAATTCTTGGCTAGCCTCATGTTAGCACCAATAGGCATACCAAGGTGCTGAATTGGAAGAGTGTCTTTCATGCAGCCCATAATTGACGCAAACTCGTTACATTCCTGGTCAGAGGCACCCACACCAATCAGCTTACTCTTATTATAGTTGATTTTGAGTCCCGAGATAATGTAGAAACATCGAAGTATTCGTTTCAGATTAGAAACATTTTCTTTATCCCATTCCCCAATGAAGAATACATCATCGGCATACATGGAGTGAGTGACGGTTGGGCCGCTATTTGGTAGACGAACACCTTTGAACAACCCTTTCTGTGAAGCTGATCTCATCATAGCTGAAAGACCCTCCATAGCCAAAATGAAGAGGAAAGGGGAGATAGGATCCCCTTGTCTAACCCCCCTTTCCATTGGGAATTCGTCGGTAGGTGAGCCGTTCACAAGTACAGAAGCCCTCCCCGATTTAAGGTATCCTTTAATCCATGATCTCCACCTAGCTCCGAATCCCATTTGAAGCATTATAGAGTCCAAAAAATTCCAGTTTAACGAGTCAAATGCCTTGGCGAAATCCACTTTGAAGAGCATGAGTTTAGTAGAAGATTTTTTTGCCCAACCATGAATGGAGTTAACTAAAATGTGCCCATCAAATATGTTTCTTCCTTTAATAAAGGCAGTCTGCTCGTTTCCAACCACCGAACTCACCACCTGTTGAAGCCTCAGGGCAAGAAGCTTACCAAGAGATTTAGCCATCGTACCAATGAGAGAGATCGGCCTGAAATCCCCTAAGGATTCCGGATCAGCACCTTTAGGAGCAAGGGTAAAGAAGGATGAGTTACAGCCTTTTGCAATGGATTTTCTCTTCTCAAAGCATTTAAAAAACCCCAGAAACTTAGTTTTGAACACATTCCAGAATTTTCTTATGAATTCGAAGGAGAATCCGTCTGGCCCTGGAGCTTTTCCACCTGCACACTGCCAAATGGCATGTTTTATTTCCTCCTCCGAAAAGTCAGCCTCAAGCAACACTCTATGCGAATCCGAGAGAGTCCCCAAATTATCATTAATAAGGCTAGGCCTGATAGGATAATCGTCTGAGAATTTCTTCTTAAACTGCATTAGTACTTCTTTTTTAACCAGCTTCGGATCAATCACCCATTTGTTATTAATCATTAGCCCGTTAATTCGATTCCTCCTTTTCTTACCGTTTATTACCCCATGGAAGAAAGCTGAGTTCTCATCCCCATCTACAAGCCATTTAATCCTAGCTCTTTGTTTAAGATCCAATTTCTTTTTATTCTCCATCTCAACTCTTTTTTTTTTCATTAGGATCATCTTGTCTTTTTCCGGTTCAGATAACCCCATGTTCTCCACCTTTTTTTCTAGAGTTATTATTTGTTTCTCAATTTCAGCCTCATCTTGTTCTAACTCCATCTTTTTCTTAATGCACCATGCTCTGATTTCGTTCTTGAGAATGGTAAGCTTTTTTGACAGTACGTAATCCGGTCTGCCTTTGACCGACTTGGACGCCCAAGAGTTGTAAACTAGCATTGGTAGTTCTCCGTGGCCCAACCAAGAGTTGAATAATCGAAATGGGGTGGGACCATAATCCAGGTTAAAACAAGATAGAATAATGGGCTTATGATCCGACCATTTGCTATCAAGGGCCGTAACCGAAGCCAACGGCCATAAGCAAACGAACGAATCACAAACTAAGAACCTATCAAGTTTACTTGATACCGACCCATCTTTCCGCATCCATGTGTATTTAGCTCCCCCCATACTGTATTCAAGCAGATTGGCATCTGATATGAATTCGTTGAATTCCTTCATGCTTGGGTCTCGTTGGTTTAGTGTTGTTCGCTCCCCACTCCATCTTATCGCGTTAAAATCTCCCATCATTATCCACAAGCCCCCAGAATTCTGTTTTAAGCTTAACAATTCTGCCCAAAGATCCTTTTTACTTCCATTGTCTTGTGGCCCATATACGTTTACCAGGTTGATTTCCGAGTTTATCCCTTTCCATACCCCATTTAGTAATATAAAATTCGAACCAGATTTAGAGAAGTTTACCTTGAACAGGTCCTTATTCCAGCAGCAACATAGACCTCCAGACCTACCCACCGATTTTACCCCGAATGCACCGTAATCTCTTCCTCCCCACATTTTTTCGAAGGGGATTTTGTCAATGTTTTCTAATTGTGTCTCCTGAATACTTATAAACTGGGTACCATGTTTTCTCTTGATTTCCCGGATCCAATCAGTCTTCTCGGACCCACCTATCCCCCTGCAGTTCAATGAGAGGCAATTCATTGAACCATTTCTGTCTCCATTTCTCCCTCAATAACCGTTCTTACCAGCTCTTCTAGGTTTATAAGGTTTGCCCCCAATTCTTTCCCCATGTTAATCGTTGCATCAACTTCTGCAGATCGGCCACCCCCGATCCAGTTCCTGCCACCTCCACCCACCTGGTCGGAGTTACCTTGTTCATCCTGAGGTGGTCTTATGATTTGCGAATTTAGGTCAGGGAGTGGATGGAATCTTGAGGATTCGCCTACCGGGATTGTATTCCCAGATATGTTTTTTTGGGTGGCTAAACCGGGGGCCCCTCCAATAAATCGATCTAAGTCAAAAGGGTCTTCCATTCGCGAGTCCAGTCTTTGCCTCTTCCTTGATATCGGCCCAGTCCCAAACGTGATAATCCTGTGGGCTACCTCCTGTATTTTTGGGCTAAGGTTTCTTTCGTGGGCCGAATGAGAGCCGACATTTTTTGAACCAAAGTAATAAACTTTATTAGTCGGCGAGCTTTGTTCTACTGTGGGAACAGTGCCGCAGTTAATGCCTTTCCCCGTTTCCCCATGAACCTGAATTCTTTCCCCATGCACACGTGATTGAACTTCAGGAACCGGCATAGACTGTTCAGCTTCTTCGCGATGCTCCGGGGACTCCTGGTCTACCTCGTCGGAAGTTACCAGATTATGAACGGAGGTTAGTTTTTTTTCCGGTTTAGTAATCCATCCCGGACACCAATCTTCGTCTTCGACTTGGAACCAACACCTATATTTTTTGTTCTGCCATTTAAGCGATACTTCTTTCGGCAGTGCCCATCCTTCTCCGACCAGAATGCCTACCGTGTCAAAGGTTTGCACTCCATCTGAGAAGGATGCCTGAGATGGGGCAACTATTCTACCCAACTTGGATGCCAACGCATCGAATACTTGGGCTTCCCACAGTTGAGGCGGGACACCGTGTATCCGCAACCATACCATTCTTTCATATGCCCTTACCTGCCCCGTCCATATTTCTAGCGACGAGAACCACCTGCTCCAAATCTGCCTTTCTTGAACAAACTCTTTAACATTGGTTTCTTTTTGGAATGTGAGCAGCACCTGAAGTCCCCCTAGATACCTCATCCTAGACACCTTCACCCCTGCTTTGTTGATGGAGTGATGCAAACAACATAATTGGTGAAAATCCGTGAGGCTACCAATAGCAGATAGGTCATACCACTGGATAGCGTCAAAGTCAGCATCGTCCCGAACAGTCACCTCCTCCACTGGTGGCAAGTTAGACTGGTTTTTTAGTAGGATATCTCTGTAAGAATTATTACCTCTATCCATGGCAACAAAGCCGGGTTCCCGGAACTGAGGAGGCTGCCCACTATGCATTGGCGGAGAGGCGTTTATCCTTTCCCTGGTACAAGGGTTCCCACCTCTATCGAATTTCGCCAGGTTTACAGAGAGCCTTGCATTGTTCAAGTTTATCATATTCAACGAGCGCTCCATCTCCCATTTGTCTGTTACCCCGGTGAATCTAACGAACCCAAAGAGTCCACCAGATCTGTCTCTTTTAGCAGCAACATAAGTGTCAGCCACCTTCCCATAAGGATCAAAGCAGCTTTCCAAGTCTTTTGCCTTTGTTCCGATTGGCAGGTTGGCCACGTAGAATGTGGTTTGCCTTGGGTCTTCTTTTCTTCCCCTTCCTTTGTTAAAATGGTTCAAGCCACCGGTCTTCCTTCTTTGGACGTCTTGCCACGGCCGCTCTCCTCCTCCGCCTGACATCTATATATTAATTAGATAATCAGTCTATGATATACTTCACAACAAACCATATGGTTTGCAAAATGTTAAAAGAGCCATGAATAATGGCACGTGAGTGACGGTGTGGATGCATCATGCACGTGCGGGAAGCATCAAAGAAAGCAAACCCGGATAATAAAATTGCGATTTATATATTATTATGTAATCTCTAAATTATAACTTATAAGTTTCATTTACTGACATAAATTTAGTTAAATAATTTTATAAGTGTTTGCTAAGAAATAAATATTAGGTCGTTAGAACCCTAGCGCAAAATATCGTAAATAGAAAACAATATAAGACAGAGGTACCAAAAGTTTTAAACAATAAGAGTTAAGTACAATGATGGTCTTTATGATATGTCTAAATTTTGGATTATGCATAAATTAGGATTGTCGGTATGGTTTCTTAAACTTATGGACCAAATCTAAAATTTAGACATGCCACAGTGACCATCCGTGTATTGAACTCTTTTAAAATATACAGTAATAAATATGAATATGAACTGTTAGGATAATCTTGTCATAGTCTAATAGTCTACAAGGTTAATCATTGAGTTCACATGTGAAAGGAAGCAATTTGAGTCTTGGAGACTTGGAAGGCTTGGTTGAAAAAAGGACTTGGGATAAAGATGGAAGCCGCAAGTTTAAGATTGGTTTAGTTGATTTGTTTTGCAAGCTAGTAGAGTCCTACGGAAATCTTTATTGATTTGGTTGATTATTTATGGTTATATAGTAGGTCTAGGACGTGTTTTGTTTTTTCTATTTATATTTTTTTTTTTTGCAAGTTTAATGAATGGAATAATATTGGTTTTCTTAATTCATCTCATCTTCCAAAGCCTTAATATGTTCTTGGAATACGAATTAAGTTCTTGGATTGGGTGTTTGAAGGTGATAACTATACCAGTAATTGGTATCAGAGCGTTAAAGCTCTAGTATCTAGGAGAAAATAAGTTGTTGCACCTGTCGTAAAGCACCAAAATTTTGGATCGGTTTGTTTTAACAACAGAACCAGCGAGTTAAGAGGTTGAATGAAATTATCACAGCTTCAGTCCGTGTGATAAGTCAGACCCGGTCCTTCTCGACAAGGATAAAAATGGAGTAACTAGGGTAGGTTGTTTTTTGGCAGAAGATATTCGATCGGATTTACGGGTAGGTGGACGGGAAAAGATTCGCAAAGCAGAAGACTTTGAATCTAATCTTGCCTATCAGGTAAAGAAGAAAAACGATAGAAACAGCAGGGTAACGGGCTTTTTTTTCTTTGATTGGTGGTCAAGAACAGTGTAGTTCTAGGACCCATTGCTCAAAAAGGATTGAAGCTGTAAAGAAGAAGATGGCATTGTCACCTACAAAAGAGGGGAGTTCTATGCCATATCAATGCCCAGTTCTGTCTCCTACAAATTACCCGGACATCAAAGTTAAGTCGATTATGGATGTGTATGGCCTATTGGAGGCGGTCGGACCAAGGGGGTTAGGAGCTGTGAAGGACCCAACGATATCAAAGCAAGCCCCTTGCTTTCTTGTTTCAAGCCATACCTGAATATATAGTGTTACAAATGGCGGGTTACACCGATGCAAAACAAAGTATGGGGTGGGCTGAAACCAAGGTATTTAGTAGTGGATCGGGTGAGAATGGATATGCTAGCAACATTAAAGAGGGAACTCGAAGGACTACGCATGTAGTAGGGTGAGTTGGTTGATGATTTTGAAACTAAACCGGGTTAGCTTCAAATGCAAGGAGTCTCGGACATGAAATTGAAGAAAAGGAATTGGTGAGAAAGCTACCTGATTCAATGCCTAAGTCTTTTCTTCAAATGGTGGCCTCAATTGAACTATGTTTCGAGTTGGATTCGATGCTCTTTGATGAAGCCGTTGGAAGATTGAAGACATATGAGGAGCGTATCAAAGGATCCTATAAAGGAGAAGATATTCATGTGAGCTTGTTGTTTGCTAAGAAGGAAAAGGAGAAAAGGCATGTGTGCGAACACTGTGGTTTGTGGAAATTGAAGTCGGGATGATCTAGAATGAGGCCTAGGAAAGGGTCGGAGGTCCGAGAAGGGTCAAGATGGTGGACGGGTCCAACGAGATAATAGCCACGTTAAATGTTTCAAGTGGCGTGAGTTTTTGGTCACTTTGTGAATGGGTGCCCAAAACGAGGAAAGAAGGAAGAGGCTAACTTGGCGCAATATGAAAAAGACAATGAACCAACTTTATTTTAAAAAGAAGTGCATGACAAGATTAGGGGGTGATTGTTGGCTATTCTTGTCATAGTCTAATAGTCTAAGGGGTTAATCATTGAGTTCACATGTGAAAGGAAACAATTTGAGTTGGTCTTGGAAGGTTTGGCTGAAAAAAGGAGTTGGGATAAAGATGGAAGCTGCAAGTTTAAGATTGGTTTAGTTGATTTGTTTTGCAAGCTAGTAGAGTCCTAGTAGGAATCTTTATTGATTTGGTTGATTATTTATGGTTATCTAGTAGGTTTAGGATATGTTTTGTTTTTCCTATTTATATGGTTTGTTTTGCAAGTTTAAAGAATGAAATAATATTGGTTTTCTTGATTCATCTCATCTTCCCATTCACGTAACTAGTCAAAGCCGTAATATGTTCTTGGGTTACAAATTGAGTTCTTGGATTAGGTGTTCGAAAGTGATAACTATACCATTATGAACTAAATTTGTGAGACAATAAACACTATGAGGATTGATCCTAAGATTTGGTTATCTCTAATTTCTCTCTCAACAAGATCATTCTTGTTAGGGTTTTGTTAGATAATTGAGTTATGGATGTGTGTGTCATCATTTAGTTGAGGGTTTAGTAGGTATATACATGTTACATGGTTGTATAAGTAGTCTTAAATCTATTTTTATTAAGTTCTTACTTGTATATTTTACGGGTATACCAAAGTTGTGTATGTGACAATCTTGTTGATATGAGATTTTGTGCAGGTAGTAAAGATGATTAGACATGTTTTTTTTACAGCATGATGGTTCGGATGTCGCTAACCCCTCCTAGCTTGAAATTCGAAATCTGCCCATAGGGAGTTCTAGATTTTTATGAAGTGCACCTTACCAGACTCGAACACATGACCTTCACAAAGAGTAAACCCTTTGGAAAAAAACCCTCCTGGCCACTAGGACAGAACCCTGATGACTGATTAGACATGTTGATAGTGAGATTAGGTAGATAATTTATAACGGGACTTGCCGGACTTAACTCACTCATGCACATACTTACTTTATGATTGCATGTTTCTATTAAAACAAGGTTCAATTTTGTTTTGAAATCCACAGTTTTTTTAAGAGTAAACTTCAGTTTTCATCCCTAAGGTTTGAACCAAACTTTAGGTTTCATCCCCCTGTAACACATATCATCCGTAACGTTTTATGTTTTAACAGTTTCCATCCATAATTTTTAACTCCGTTAAAATTTCTATTAGTTTTATATGAAATAACTAATATGCCTCTCAATTAAAAAAATGCTTAGCTATAATTATATACCACTCCACATGGTAACATCTTTATCTATACTATATAATAAATAAAGGTTTTTCAATGCCACGTGTCGCCTCCATATTCATTGTCATCATTTTTTTTCCGCCTCCCTCTCTCTTACTAAATACACCTCTACATTTTATTAAATACACTTCTCTCTCTTATTAAATACATTTATACATTTTATTAAAAATATTTTTTTAAAGAAAATATTAATTTTTGTATTAATAAATCTTCTAACATATTTTGACAAGTGTATGTGTTAACAAATTATATTGTATTTTCACGGGTTTATTCAACCCTTATAAAACACAAGTTTAAAATAAAAAAATTATTACTTAATATATAATATTATAATTATATTTATTTAACCCGTGTAACACACGGGATTTTTAACCTAGTTTTTAATAAACATTACATTTTCATTAAATAATATATTTTAAAATCACAACTAATTCCTTATGAACTATTTTGATCATCGTCATGGAATCGCCGGGGAATGACGGTGCCGTCGAACAGATTATCTTCCGGTGGGACACGACGGCGTCAGAAGATGCTAGATTGCCATGGCTCGTCTCGAGGATGAGTTTCGTAATATTCTCATTGCGAACTCAGCTCCGATTGAAACCGAACTGATCAATGAGTCGGTCTCGTTGACGCCGAGAAGCACTCCGAGAACTAGTAGTTGCCGGAGTGAGTCACCGGAAAAAAAATGGTTGCAGCAACGGAAGGAAGGACGGATCCATTTCTAGGATTAGTTCTGCTTCATTTACGGACCGAAACGAACGCAGTGTGACATTCGCTAGCTGTAGATCTATGGACAGCATTCGTGAACAAGATCTGTTGCCGCATGAAAGATTCCCCGGAAATACGTTCTTGAAATACCCGCCTTGAATTACCGGAACCGGTACATAGGTTCTTGTTTTTCAACAAAGAACCGAACCTGGAAAGAACCGGAACCGGTTCTTAAGAAAAACCGATTTGTGCACCTCTAGTTGTATAAGTAGTCTTAAATCTATTTTGATTAAGTTCTTACTTGTATATTTTCCGGGTATACCAAAGTTGTGTATGTGATAATCTTGTTGATATGAGATTTTGTGCAGATACTAAAGATGATTAGACATGTTTTTTTTACAGCATGATGGTTCGGATGTCGCTAACCCCTCCTAGCTTGAAATTCGAAATCTGCCCATAGGGTGTTCTAGATTTTAATGAAGTGCACCTTACCAGACTTGAACACATGACCTTCACAAATAGTAAACCCTTTGAAAAAAACCCCCTGACCACTAGAGCAGAACCCTGATGGCTGATTAGACATGTTGATAGTGAGATCAGGTAGATAATTTATAACGGGATTGCTGGACTTAACTTGCAGGTTTCTATTAATACAAGGTTCAATTTTGTTTTGAAATCCACAGTTTTTTTAAGAGTAAACTTCAGTTTTCGTCTCTAAGGTTTGAACCAAACTTCAGGTTTCGTCCTCCTGTAACACATATCATCCGTAACGTGTTATGTTTTAACAGTTTCCATCCTTGATCTTTAACTCCGTTAAAATTTCTATTAGTTTTATATGAAATAACTAATATGCCTCTCCATTAAAAAAATGCTTAGCTATAATTATATACCACTCCACATGGTAACATCTATACTATATAATAAATAAAAGTTTTTCTATTCCACGTGTCGGCTCCATATTTATTCTCATCATTTTTTTCTCGCCTCTCTCTCTTATTAATTGCACCTCCAACTTTTAATAACAATATATATATTTAAAGAAAATAATAATTACACTAACAAAACACATTTATTTTAAATTAACCCTTTTCATAAGAAATATTGATATGTAACTTTGATTTTCAATCAAATAATAAATAAAAATTAAATTACATTAAATAGTACTTAACTTATTTTTAAAACCCAATTATATATTAGTTTTTACATATTTTGAATTTTGTTTTCTATTCTTAGTATACTGTAAAACATACACGAGATCTAAGCTAGTTTTTAATAAACATTACATTTCCATTAAATAACTAGGTTAGAATCCCGTGTATTACACGGGTTAAATAAATATAATGTTATATATGTTATATAATTAGTAAATAAAAAATACGTTTTTAAAAACCCGTGTTTTACACGGTTTAAATAAAATATAATGTAATCTTTTAACACATACACTCGTCAAAATATGTCTACTTTAACGTGACAGTTATAAATTATATTAAGTTAATTTTTAAAATATTTTTTTAACTTGGTATTTTTTCGTATGTAATTGTTAAATGGTAATCCATATTAAATTTATTTGTTTAATGATATAATAACAATTCATAATTAAATAAAAAATATCCATAATTAGATTGATATTAAATATTTAAAAATATATCCTTATTCTAATAAACGATTCCAAAAATGCCACGTGTCATCACCATATCGTTTTCACCAAAATCTTATATTTTAAGTATGTTTGAATTTTGAAATTTAGTTATGTTGATGATTTTATTTTTAAAAAAGATAATATAAAAATTTGAATTCTAATTATTACTTAAGTAAGGAAACAATTAATTTTATTTTTTGTTTTATACATTCTTTTAAATTTTTTTACATATTATTGTACTTTCATTTTTTTTATTATACAACACCATGTAATACATGGGTATATAACCTAGTTCTTTTAATATAGTATTAAATAGGAGAGAGAGACGGGAAAACAAAGCTGAGATTGAACCACAAGCTGACAAGTGTCACTTTTTTTACTTGTTTATTAGTATAGATAGATATATTTTAAAATCACAACTAATTCCTTATGAACTATTTTGATCATCGTCATGGAATCGCCGGGGAATGACGGTGCCGCCGAACAGATTATCCTCCTGTGGGACACGACGGCGTCAGAAGATGCCAGATTGCCATGGCTCGTCTCGAGGATGAGTTTCGTTGTGACATCCGGATTTTTTTTTATTATTATTTTATTTTATTTTATTTTCGGGACGAAAATTCTTTCAACTAGGGGATGATGTGACAATCCGACTTTTTAAGTTAACTCCGTTAGAATTCCCGTTAAATATTCTGTTAAAACCTAACCCAGTTAACCCACTATTAAATTTCAGGGACTGTTTTGTTATTTCTTGATCTCAAACTCCAGGGACTAATCCTGCCAAGTTCTAAAACTAGATTCGTTGACTCTCAAAGTCAAAATCAAAGGAGAATCGGTCCTGTTGACTTTCAAAAGTCAAACTCGTGGCATTTGACCCAAATTCGAACTCCATACTTGAAGTTCGTTGCGTTTTGTAACTGATATTCATGTTCACGACATTAACAAACCTAATTAAAACTTTAACCATCGTCATTACAACGAATTAAACCCAATTATGGGTATTCAAAGTCGTAACCGTCGACCTCGCCTCTTTTACTCAAGAATTCGCATCAATTCGGCCATACGCACTCAAATCATTTATCTGCACACCTTAATCGAGTCTCCCAGAAGCGTTTTCATTCATCAATTCCATCGGAATCAAAGCCAGAGTCGTCGGGGAACAAGCTCGTCGAAGTCGGGATTCATTGTAGTCGATCACCTTCAATTCCTATCGGATTCTGGTAATCAATCACATCCATAGCTTCGTTTTTATATTTAGATTGATAGCCCTATGTTAATTTTATCAAACAATATCGAATTAATCAAGATCATTAACCTAGGGTTCATACGAAAACGAATTTGGGGTTTTTGATCCTAACGATTACCTTAATTAAATTAAACCGCATAGTCAGATTCGCAAACATTTGTTTAGTGAAAACCCTATGAATCCAACTAGTTTGAATATCAAATTTGATCGAATCAATCTTGTGTTCATATTCTAGGGTTTCGATACTCAATCTGTAAATAAACGACCCTATACTTGTTGTTTTTGAAATTCATTCCACCCACAGGCTTTTGTTGACATTCATAGTCGAATTCGTTGGATTTGGGGTGGGGTTTGGTCTCGGGTTCGAAAGGGAAGGGATGAACACACCGGTTGTGTGTTAAAAGAATTTAATTATGATTTTGTTTGCGAAACACCGAGTAGTGGAATTGGTTAAATGTGTGTGCTTGTGTGAGAGAGACCCGGGTTCGAGTCTCTCTACACTGTTTTTATTTTTAGAACATTTTTAACTAATATTTTTAATATAAAATTATCCCACTATTATTATAATATTATAGTAATGTGTTTTAGCCCGGGAAACCACCCGTAGACTCGGGTTTGATTTTATAACTCGTTTTAATATTAGTTACCGTTATAAAATAATATATTATATTATTTTCAACCCGGGATCTCAATTAAAATTAATATATATATTTATATATTGTTATCATTTCGTTCATAAATTTCATGTAACGTTTTTTACTAATAAATAATATAATTATCTATATTATTTACATGCGTTTGTATCCTAAAGTAAAAATAACAGTTTTATTATTTTCGTCACGCAATTGTCATTGTGATACTTCGTTAAATTCAAATATATATATATATATATATATGTATTATGTTATTTTTCTTGGATCATTATTTAATGGCGAAAACAATTGAATGTATTTATTTATTATATATTTTGTCATTCGTCGCAAATCGTAATTATCCTAATTATTTAATTTAGAATTCCGTACTCCCGTGGACACGTTAGTCTACTTTTAATCATTAGAGCGTTTCTTTAGGACGTTCAATCTTCCGTGTCGTCGTCACATATTCCCATTGTATTCCTAATTGTTATGTGTATAATTCTAGGGCTTACGTAAGCCGTTGCAGGCTAACACTTGTGGTTTCAATCTTATTCTAGTGTGAACCTACCTACGCCGTTCAGGTGAGTTTTCACGGCCCCTTTACTGTTTTAAAACTGGGGGAGAAAACATGACGTAAACATTTTTGGTTATGTAATTCATATATGTTATCACTTGTTTAACTATGCGTACACATCTATCACTAAGTCCTCACATCGGACCGTTAATATGAACATAGCGAGGTAAGTTGAGTAGTACTACTGGGTTTGACAAACCTCACCCGCGTTAGTCGCGCTAACCCGACTGGATGTCAAACGGGTGCATTCTTGACCTAAACATGCACCATGGTTAATAGGCCTGGTGGGAGGCAAAAACATAAACAGTCAGCTGTCGGTTGCGAGCGCATTAGTTAACATGCTTATGGGTTAACTACCTATTGATTTATATATTGAATGTACATTAACCTATTGAACTTTGTTGCAAACTGAAACCTGTGAACTCACCAACCTCGTGTTGACATTTTCTTACATGTTTTCTCAGGTCGCTTAAGATAAGGCACAGGTGCACGCATAGGGCATGCATGGAGTCTTATAATTAAATTATAAATTATTATTGTTGAATTGATTTGTACTTTGTTTGGACTGAACACTTTGGGACTTTTCTTAAAGTAGGGGAGACTGTAATATCCAGTATTTTTCTGACGCATCGCTTCCTTATTTAGAATCTACTTCCCGTGTAATCTCTTTATTTCCTGAAATAAATAAACGTGTCATTTGATTTCTTTTATTATTAAATAAATATATATATACATATGTTTATTCTTTTTTTTTAAATTCTCAAAAGATATGCGTTATAATAATTTAAAAACTTACATACTTAAATATATGAATTAAAGGATATTTAACTTATTATTTAAACTTGATAGAAAATAAAGCATATTCAACTTATTAAAGTGCAGGGGCCAAAACTGTCAATAACGAAATGTGTTTTCAAACTAAATTACAAGTTCTAACAAAAACGATAGAAACTAGATACTTCAGGGACCATTGTGTAGTTTACCCAAACTTCCAGAACCGGTTCCAGTCGCGAGTTCGAAACCCCGCAACCCCGGTTTTTTTCCCTTTTCATCCAAAATCGCGAATCAGTCCAGGTTCACCGAACCTCGGGCTCATGCTCGCGCATGCGACCCGTCCCCAAGACGCCATAATGACAAACTTCGACCGAGGCTTCGCGTGGAGTGGGAATTTACTACGATCGGCTCAACCACCCGCCCTCGACTCGTTCGCACATTAAATGCCCAAATTGGTTATAAATACCGACCCCCATACACCAACAGCATCACCCCTAACCTCCCTCCACTATCTATCTCGTCGATCCGGAGCTGCATTGCCGGATTAAAAGTCACGACCGCCGACTCCAAGCCCAGACCTAATCTCCCTCAAATTGACACCAAATCAGGTAATACTTGAGTCTATTGTGATCGAATTCGTGAAAGGATCAAAAACCCTCTGTTTAATCTCATAAACAGAGGGTAATCCGAGTCGAATTTAGGGATTGAAATGTTAGGGTTCATACGGATTGGGGGGAACGTTTGGGTTTGTGTTTAAGGATTTCGTTTTCCAGAGTTAAACACAATGAAGCCCCTGGTCTGGTGGTTTGTGTGTGTGTGCAAGGGCTGACCCGGGGCAGGTCGGGTGTTCGAATCCGGCCGGCTGGGTTTTTGATTTCGGTTTTTTTTTACACCCTTTTAATTAGTTTTAAAAAAAATCCCTTTTATTTTTATAAAATATGTTGAGCATTTATAAACTCAAAGTCGATTTCTATTTTTACTTTCCTTATCAGAAAACATTTTTTAAACTATAAAAATGTAATGTTTAACATTAGTTTTAAATTCCTAAAATCTATGAAACAACCCTAAACTTTTATAAAACTTAAATACTCGACAGAAAGTTTTTTATAATGTTATAAAATCAGAAAAAAATTATAAAACAATTTTAGAGATTAGAAACTTATAAACTTGAACGTTTTATAAAATTTATAGAATTAAAAACTTAAAACTTATTTATTCGTTTCGTAAACAGAAAATAAATATACATTTTTTATTTAGACTTGCGAATAATTTCTAAATATTACTTAGAATAATTTCAAGTCATTTAAATAAAATGAATACTCAATAGATAAATACTTTAATTAATGCACCATTTTAAAATTTTGATAAAACATTTATTTACAAACTCTTTTAGATAATTATTATTTTGTCTTTAAATAATTATCTACTCTATTTTTAAATAAATTACTATTGGGAATTATTCATTTGGGTAATTATTAATAACCCATGATAATTATTCTTTTAGATAACTATTATTTTAAATGATTATTAAAACCTTGTGAATAATTATTTATTAACCTTAATACTTATTTATCCATTACTCAAATTATATTTTATAAAACTAGTTAAAGCATGGTTAACTAAAACTTACTATCACTTAAACTTTATAGCACAATCATTCCCGCTTCCCATTTGAAACCCTAGTCAATCCCAAATCTTGAATCCTTGTCCTAAATGCTATGATCAATCCTTAAACCTTATACTTGTCATTAGGCTTACTGTGAGGATATCCTTCCCTCGAAACTTCACTACATTTAACCTTCGTTGAGTACTCTTACATTCCACTCAAGGTTTAGCCCCTTTTTGTTTTGTTTTTATTTTATAAACTTGGGGTGGAACATGTTCAAACTTTTTAGACTTATACAATTCAAACTTAACTATGTTTACATGTCTTCTATGTGTTATATGCTTTGAGACTTGCACGCTTAAATTAAACTTAAAACTAGCATGTTCATTAACTTTGGCCGAGCCTATAGTAACAGTGATAGATCTATTGTATTTGACCAATCCACCTTGATTGATTGACCCTTCGGGGGGAGCCCTTGGTGATTGTTACTGAAACTTATACTTGAAACTTATAAGGGTAACCTTCGGGTTATGCCTAAACTTGGTTGGAGGTTTGACGTGCACAATGTTTAACTTGCTTGATTCTCACATTTATACTTAGATGCATTAATCATAGTGAATTGTAAAACTTTTAAAGACTATTGTAAAACGGTGTCAAAACCTTTGTATCTCACCAACTATTTTTAGTTGACGGTTACTTAACATGTTTCAGGTGCACAAGAGTGAGGCTTATCTATGAAAATGTAGGATGCTTGGACTTAGAAAGACCATCAAGAATTAAACTTATGTTACTTTTCATGCTTGAACATTATGTTATTCTTGTCATGTTGAACCCTTTAATTTATTAATGAAATATCTCAACTTTATTAGTCAACCTTGTGCTTTTGAACAACCGCGTCCGCCCCGACGTATAATCCGCCGTCGGTTGGGGTGTGACAGATTGGTATCAGAGCCTTGGTTATAGGGAATTAGGTTATTAGACACATGACCTAGACTATAACCTAGGATTCCCCTAAAACATGAGACATCTCATGTAGATATTAGGAATCACTCTCCTATTCTACTCTTAATCTTAAATTCTATATGCTCATACTTGGGGAACTTACACCTACTTACGTACAACAAGAGTCTACTACGTGGAGTCTATATACTTAGGTCCTCAGTAAAAAATCTAACTCTCGTCATGGGTATTTAAATTCTAAATAATGTATGAGGGCTTGTGCGGACCGGAAGGGTGGATGCCTGTATTCTGAGAAATCCTGTCAAGGAAAGCATTTCGTACAAATCCAGATCAACCGTTGGACCCGTATGCTTTCCTGGGGATTCTTGGGATGAGTGTCCACTTATAGGAATGTACAACTCCTCTAACATTAGGGAATTTAAACCACCTGTGACAAGTCAACGTACCTATAAGCTAAGTGGGTACCATCAAAATATCTCATGCTTTACAATTCATACCCTCATCCTATAAACCTTACTCTATGATTCTTACGTCCTGACTTTTTCATTTTATAGTATGCCTCCCCGTCGTAGCCGAAGCAGAGCCATAGCAAACCTTATTGCTCAACAGATGGCTAAGGTTCTACCTACTCTAGTTACTCAACTAAACCAAGCAACAGCCAGCAACAGTGCCAACTCTGGATCCCTCCAGTCAGGTTCAAACCCTCCGTGCACCTTCAAGCATTTCAACTCCTGCAATCCCGCCAAATTCTTTGGGACTGAAGGAGCCACTAGCCTCCTCCAATGGTTTGAAAGCATGGAGAGCACATTTCTGAACAGTAACTGCCCGGATAACCTCAGTGTCCGTCATGCATCAAGTGTCCTACAGAAGAGGGCATTAACCTGGTGGAACGGAGAGAAACGAAATAGAGGTGCTGACGCTGCTATGTCACTGACCTGGGAAGAATTCAAGGAGCTAATGATCGAAGAATTTTGCCCGAGAAATGAAATGAAGAAACTCGAGGCTGAATTCTGGGATCTTGCCCAGGACAGTGGAGAGAATCTGGTGTATACAACCCGTTTCCATGAACTGAGTCTGCTAGTGCCCCATATGGTTACCCCTCTGTCTCGGGGTATCGAAAAGTATATCAGTGGGCTACCGATGAAGATTCAGGACACGGTGTGGGGTCGGAACCCTGCCATTCTAGAGGACGCCATCCGTCTATCTGCTACCCTGACGGACAATCACGTGAAAGAAAGGACCCTGTTCAAGAAAAGTTCCAAGAAGCCCGTTGATACCTCTACTCCCGAGCCTCTCAAAACGGTTAAGACTGAACCCTCGTTCAACAAGAAGCGAAAGGTCAGGAACTATGCAGTGGTCACACCGGCAGCTCCTTTGGCACAAGTTGCCCCGATTAAGAAGCCCTATGGGGGAGCACATCCCCAATGTAACACCTGCAAGTTTCATCATCCGACCACCTTGCCATGCCGATTGTGCACCCTTTGTGGTCGCTATGGGCATTTGTCCACTACCTGCTTCGCCAACAAACCCCCAATGGCTCAGGGAAATCGTCCCAATGTCCCGGCACTACCAGCTTTGGCAAATGGTCGAGGATGTTTTGGATGTGGTGATCCAACCCACTTCTGTAACCAGTGCCCAAGGCTCGCTAATCCAAACCCGGGAGCACGAGGACGTGCCTTTAACATCAACGCTAATGAAGCTTAGGCCAACGCAGAAGTGGTCAACGGTACGTTTCTAGTAAATCAACATTATGCTTCCGTTTTATTTGATACTGGTGCCGATAAGAGTTTCGTCTCTTTGGAGTTTGAGTTATTACTTACTAAAAGTCGCTCTAGATTAGAGAAACCAATCACGGTAGAAGTAGCTGATGGAAACCCCGTAGCTATTGACTCCGTTATCCGTGACTGTGTCCTTAACCTTAACGACCACAACTTTCCAATAAACCTCATTCCGATGCGCCTTAGAAGTTTCGACATAATAGTAGGCATGGATTGGCTAGCCGAGCATCATGCAGAAATCATATGCTTTGAAAAATGCATCCGTATACCCTTGTCGTCCAGAAGCACGTTGCAAATCTATGGTGAAAAACCATCAAGCGGTCTAAAACTCATGTCTTGTACCACAGCCCGTAAGTATCTACGAAAGAGTTACGTGGCATTTCTAGCTAACGTCGTGGAAAAGAAAGGGAAGGGAAAGAACATCCGGGACATCCCTGTCATCCGTGATTTTCCCGAAGTGTTTCCCGAGGACTTGCTAGGCCTTCCTCCCGTACGTCAAGTCGAATTCAGAATCGACCTTATTCCGGGAGCAAATTCTGTAGCAAAATCACCATATCGCCTTGCACCTTCGGAAATGCAAGAGTTAGCAAGCCAACTTCAAGAGCTTTCCGAAAAAGGATTCATTCGTCCTAGCTTCTCCCCTTGGGGAGCACCTGTTCTATTCGTTAAGAAGAAGGACGGATCCTTCCGGATGCGCATTGATTATCGTGAGCTACATAAACTTACCATCAAGAATCGCTACCCATTACCTAGGATTGACGACCTCTTTGACCAACTCCAAGGATCTTCATGTTTCTCCAAAATCGATCTTCGTTCTGGCTACCATCAACTTCGTGTCGTCGACGAGGATATTCCTAAGACAACCTTTCGGACCAGATATGGCCACTACGAATTTATGGTTATGCCATTCGGCCTAACAAATGCACCAGCGGTATTCATGGACTTAATGAACCGGGTGTGTAGGCCATACATGGACAAATTCGTAATCGTCTTCATCGATGACATCTTGATCTACTCAAAGACTAAGAAGGATCATGAGGAACACCTACGTTTGGTGTTAGACCTTTTAAAGAAGGAGGCTTTGTTCGCCAAACTCTCCAAATGTGAATTCTGGCTAAACGAAGTTCAATTCTTGGGCCACATTGTTAATGAGAAGGGGATTCATGTGGATCCTGCAAAGATAGAAGCAGTGAAAAGCTGGAAAGCTCCGAAAACCCCTACTGAAGTCCGTTCATTCCTTGGCCTAGCTGGCTATTACCGTCGTTTCATTTCTACCCCTCACAGCATTAACTCATAAAGGCAAGCCTTACGAGTGGGGACCTAAACAAGAAGAAGCCTTTCAAACTCTTAAGCAAAAGCTTTGTGATGCTCCAATCCTGACCCTTCCTGAGGGCAATGATGACTTCGTGGTTTACTGTGATGCATCCAACCAAGGTCTCGGTTGTGTCCTTATGCAACGAGGCAAGGTTATTGCTTACGCGTCAAGGCAACTCAAAATTCACGAAAAGAATTACACAACACACGACCTCGAGTTAGGTGCAGTTGTCTTCGCTCTAAAGATCTGGCGACACTACCTCTATGGTACAAAGTGTGTGGTTTTCACAGACCACAAGAGCCTTCAGCACATTTTTAATCAGAAGGAACTTAACATGAGGCAACGTCGTTGGGTAGAACTACTTAATGACTACGACTGCGACATCCGTTATCATCCTGGAAAGGCGAATGTTGTAGCCGATGCCTTGAGCCGAAAGGAACACACCATGTTACACTGTGTAAGAGTCCAAAACGATATTCAAATCCGCATTCTCGAAGCACAACACCTTTCGATCACTGAAGGAAAAATGTACGAAGAAATGGCATGTGGAGCTGAGCTCCAATTAGAGACTAAGCCCAACGGCTTACTCTATTTCTTGAACCGTATCTGGATTCCTGATCGTGATGACCTTCGTACTATCATTATGAACGAAGTTCATAAAACCCGCTATTCGGTCCATCCTGGTGCAGACAAAATGCACAAGGATCTTCGTCACCAATATTGGTGGCCCGGTATGAAGAAGGACATTGCGTTATACGTAGCAAAGTGTCTCACTTGCTCCAAGGTTAAAGCCGAGCACCAACGTCCGTCTGGCCTTCTAGAACAACCCGAGATTCCCGTATGGAAATGGGAGTGTATAGCGATGGATTTCATTACCAAACTACCCCGTACCACTCATGGTCACGATAGCATTTGGGTAATCGTGGACCGACTAACTAAATCCGCACATTTCTTGCCTATCCGTGAGGATTATGGAGTCGAAAAATTGGCTCGAATATACGTTAATGAAATAGTTAGTCGCAACGGTGTGCCTCTTAACATTATCTCTGATCGTGACGGTCGTTTCACTTCCCGTTTCTGGTAATCCTTACAACCCGCTCTTGGTACGCAATTAAATCTCAGCACAGCATACCATCCTCAAACTGATGGTCAATCCGAAAGAACCATTCAGACCTTAGAGGACATGCTTAGGGCATGCGTCATTGACTTCGGTGGAAACTGGGATTCACATCTGCCGTTGATTGAATTCTCTTACAACAATAGTTACCATACTAGCATCAACATGGCACCCTTTGAAGCACTTTATGGTCGTAAATGTCGTTCTCCTGTTTGTTGGAACGAGATTGGTGAATCACAAATCACTGGACCTGAACTCATTCAAGAAACATCCGATAAGGTCCTTCGTATTCGTGATAATCTTCTAGCAGCTAGAAGTCGGCAAAAGAGTTATGCCAACAAGCGTCGAAAACCTTTAGAGTTTCAAGTCGGTGATCTTGTACTCCTCAAGGTATCACCTTGGAAAGGAGTAGTTCGTTTCGGAAAGAAGAGAAAGCTAGCTCCTCGTTTTGTGGGCCCTTTTAAAATTCTCGAAAGGATAGGAAAGGTGGCCTACAAACTTGAACTACCCGAAAGCCTTAGCAATGTTCATCCAACTTTCCACATCTCTAACCTCAAGAAGTGCCTTGCGGACGAGAACCTCCACATACCTCTCGAAGAAGTGCGCATTAATGACACTATGCACTTTGTAGAGAAACCCGTGGAAATCATGGATCGTGAAGTCAAGCAGCTCAAGCGTAGTCGTATTCCTATAGTCAAAGTACGTTGAGAGTCAAAACGTGGTCCAGAGTTTACTTGGGAACGTGAAGACCATATGAAAGTCAAGTACCCGCACCTTTTCTCGGGACCCTCCTCTTAAATTTCGGGACGAAATTTCTTAAAGTAGGGGAGACTGTAATATCCAGTATTTTTCTGACGCATCGCTTCCTTATTTAGAATCTACTTCCCGTGTAATCTCTTTATTTCCTGAAATAAATAAACGTGTCATTTGATTTCTTTTATTATTAAATAAATATATATATACATATGTTTATTCTTTTTTTTTAAATTCTCAAAAGATATGCGTTATAATAATTTATAAACTTACATACTTAAATATATGAATTAAAGGATATTTAACTTATTATTTAAACTTGATAAAAAATAAAGCATATTCAACTTATTAAAGTACAGGGGCCAAAACTGTCAATAACGAAATGTGTTTTCAAACTAAATTACAAGTTCTAACAAAAATGATAGAAACTAGATACTTCAGGGACCATTGTGTAATTTACCCAAACTTCCAGAACCGGTTCCAGTCGCGAGTTCGAAACCTCGCAACCCCGGTTTTTTCCCTTTTCATCCAAAATCGCGAATAAGTCCAGGTTCACCGAACCTCGGGCTCATGCTCGCGCATGCGACCCGTCCCCAAGACGCCATAATGACAAACTTCAACCGAGGCTTCGCGTGGAGTGGGAATTTACTACGATCGGCTCAACCACCCGCCCTCGACTCATTCGCACATTAAATGCCCAAATTGGTTATAAATACCGACCCCCATACACCAACAGCATCACCCCTAACTGTAACATCCATGACTTTCTGATATCATTTTATTTTATTTTTAAACAATAATGACATTTCACTTTTAACCCCGTACTTGTTCAACACAAGGAGTCACATTAAACATTATTTTATACAAAAATTTCAATCTTTCGATTTACATATCATTTTCCTAATATATATATATATATATATAATAGGAATGTAGACTTACATATATATATATATATATACACACGTTGTATTGTAAAAGCTCATAAATATGTTAAATCTTTTCGTATAACTACGCATGTACAAGATGTCACTAATTACATACACGGGGATTTTATAAAAAATGGGATTATTCCTTTATAAGGTAATTATAACTAAACAAATATTGTTTAGGTTTTTATAAATTTTGTAAAACAAATTTTATATAAATAAAAAAAAATGAGATTCTATTTTACAAAAGAAAATAAGATGTATAATTTTTATTAAAATGTTATTATCAGAAATCAACTCAAGATTTTATAAAAATAACTATTTACACTTCGGTTGAACCCCTTTGAAGCACATGAACCCTCATCATGAACCCCCACCATTGCAATTGAACCTTTGACCATCAATTTTGACTAACACTATCCCTCTTGACCTATTTTGACCTCAAAAAGTCAAGCAACCTCAAATTCTTTGCAATTCTAGGTTGAAATCAAACAGACCCGATGGATATGGACTTCCCATACTTGCATGACCGAATATCGACTATATCCAGGCCCATTCAACACTTAATCTCAACTAATTAAACGTTTAATTTCAAATTTGAGCAGTTTGACTATGTATAGTCAAACCGCATTCAAATCAACCTTCAATCTCGGAATCAAGACGCGTTCAATCCCGTAAATCACGCCCACTCACTTCGTTCATGTATCCAGACCTGATCCGCGACCCAATTCATGCTGAATCGACCGAATTGACGCGAAAAACCGTCGATTAGCTGTCAACCTCAAACCCGTAATCAAATCGTGCTTTTAAGATAGAATTGAACAAATTAGTTCAACACACACCGTCACACAACCCCTTTGAAACTCTCTCAATCATCAATCGATCTTCATTGCACCTCTGGAACCCCTTTCAAGCTTCAAGAACACCGAGTTTTTTTATTTGGTCGATCGCGCTCCATCCCCAATCATTTCAGGTAATTCTCAGATCAATATACTCATTATGATTTCCCAATCTAAAGCCCTAACATAGCTATTGCAAATCGATGTTTAAAGGGGGCTAATTTGGGGCTTGGGTTACGGTTTGCGCAAGTGGGGAAGATGATGGGTTGGGGTTGGTTATTAAATAAGTTAATGTACTTATCCTTATCATGGCTTGATGCCCAGATCACCCGGTTAAACGCTAGTCACTTCACGGTTAAGGTCGCGGGTTCAAACCCATACCCGACACCCCTTTTTACTTTTCTATTAGAACCAAACCCGACTCCACTGTGCTAACATGTTAAAAAATTTCTACCGGTGCTGTGACACGGATAGGGCCACTGGTCCAGTGGTTGGGACGATAGCCACCCACAGCAGCCACCCGGGTTCGAACCGGGTGGGCTGCTTTCTTTTTTTGAACAGTTTTAATCAACAAATAATTTCTATAAAAAAATTATTTTATAAACTTAACATTATTTAGATCAGAATTAAAACATAAGATTACGATTTCTAACATAAAACAATTATTTTTACAAATTTAATTGTTTAGCACCTCATTGTAACCATTTAGAAATTTATTATTATATTACAAGACCAGGTACTTTAAATACCTAGTTTTATAAAAAAAAGTATGACAAGATTTTTATAAAATACTTTATCATAAAACAAAGTTTATAAATCATTTGCTTTTATTAAATTATATGGCTTAAACCATATTAAAGCAAATAAGACTTTTTTTTTCTAAATAAATAATAATACATTTTCATAAATCAATTGCTTTATATTAAACTATACATATGTTAAAATTTAAACCCATGAAACTTTTTCTAAAAATGTATATATATATATATATATATATATACTAATAACTGCATCTTTTGAGAATACCATTTTATTAATAAGTAAACAAAAGAATTTATTATTTATATTTTTACACTAATAATTTATTTAGTGTTAAATTATTTCTAAGATAATTTCATAAACGTATAAACTAATGTATATATATATATATATATATATATATATATTACACTCCTTTTATGAAGTACTTTATAATATTAAATAAATAAAATAATTTATTTATTTAAACTATTTAACCGAAACCCTAAAACAATTGTTACTTTGCTTAAGACATATATACATTTCTATCACATTTAACAATTCGACTTTTGTTCCTATACAAACATCAACTTACAAGTCGCTACACTCAATTCCGTTGAAAACCCTAGACACTACCTTACGCATTGTGCACAATATTAATTCGAATTCATACTATTTCACTCTAGGTCAAACCTAGTGATTAGCAAATCACTCGTGCTACCCAAAGCTCGTGTTAACTACTACATTTGATACAAGTGAGTTTACATAGCCCCTATTTTACATTTTTACATATTTTGGGGTGAAACATGATTACTCAACAAACACTATTTGCAATTACACACGTACAATTCTACAATATGATCATATGTGTTTATTTGTGCTTTATGCTTGAATGCTAATTGTTAAGGCTACATTTACATGATATACACGTGCAAACACCAATACATTACTTCAGGCTAATATGTGTTGTTATGCCCTACATTAGGATAACATGTGTTGTTATGCCCTACATTTACATCAGGATAACATGTGTTGTTATGCCCTACATTAGGATAACATGTGTTGTTATGCCCTTCAATTATAAAGTTTCATTTGTGCAACTAGCTTAACTTAGATTCTCCATAAATGCTTTATAAACCATGCATCATATGAATTGTACACAAAACTTTTGAACTTTACTTGTGGTGTCAAAACCTATGTATGCTCACCAACTATTTATAGTTGACCCTCTCATTTTATCATGTTTCAGGTACAAATGTTTGAGTTAAGATTCAAGCTACTTCACTTAGGGTTGAGGACCTAGTCTTAAATTTTAATATGGAGATTCATGTATTCTTTAATTCTTGTAAATGATGTAATTGATTACTTGAGTTATGAAATGAAACTTTATGTTTAATTATTACAAATTTAGCAAACCATGAGCTTATGAACAGTCTACATGTCTCGCCCCGACGTTTCCGTCGTCGGTTGGGGTGTGACAGATTGGTATCAGAGCCTTGGTTATAGGGAATTAGGTTATTAGACACCTCTGACCTAGACTATAACCTTAGGACACCCATTTATGCCATGTCTCTATGATTATATGATATGCTACATGCTACATGACTAATATATTATGTGTTAGTTACTTAGAATCTCATGACTAATTAGGGTCTCACCTAAATAAAAAAAAATAAAAATAAAAAAAAACAAAAAAAAAACAATAATATCCTTACCCTTATCCTAAGTCTCAATCTTTCTTCTATGTCATTACCATCATAACATATGGAACGTCGTAAGTCTATTAAATTTCTTTTTACACCTCGTTAAGGTTTTAAACTTTGTTAACTAGTAGAGGACACATGCAATCCGAAAGAGTGACACCTGTATTCTGGGTTTTCTGTCTAGGAAAGCATTTCATATAAATCCCAATCAACCGAGGGATCCGTATGCTTTCCTGGGAATTCCCGGGATGAGTGTTTACTTATAGGCTAAAGCGTGTCTCCTTGAAAGTTATATAAGTTTATTAACCTTTATGTGTCATAGCATTCAAATGGTATTATCCATGTTGAGTGCAATCCAAACTATGAATACTTATGTTTTAAATTATCATTTGTTTTATATCCAAGAAATCCTCATAACTTCTTATATCTTTCCCTCCTGTTTTGTTAAAACCTATAGCATGCCTCCCCGTCGCGCCAACGAGACCAACAACAACAATAATGACCTTGCTGCCCTCCTCACTCAACTTGTGAACCAACTCACTCAGGCCAATAACAACAATGGCGGCACTAACAGCGGTGCTAATAATGGTGGTGGTGGTGCCAACCCACCCCCATGCACTTTCAAACACTTTAACTCATGCAACCCCATCAAGTTTTATGGTACCGAAGGGGCTACGGGCCTCCTTCAATGGTTTGAAAGCATTGAAAGCACTTTTCTCAACAGTGATTGCCCTGACCATCTCCAGGTTCGCTATGCCACCAGCGTCTTTCAGAAACGGGCGCTCACTTGGTGGAATGGGGAGAAGAGGAACCGGGGTGTGGATGTGACCATGGCCTTGCCATGGAATGAAGTTAAGAGACTCATGACCGAGGAATTCTGTCCTCGTAATGAAATGAAGAAATTGGAAGCTGAGTTTTGGGATCTTACCCAAGATAGTGGTGAAAGTTTAGCCTACACAACTCGTTTCCATGAGTTAAGCCTTCTAGTACCCCACATGGTCACTCCACTAACTCGGGGTATTGAGAAGTACATCGGTGGTCTACCCATGAAAATCCAAGATACAGTCCTAGGAAGAAATCCAGCTACTCTTGAAGACGCTATCCGCTTAGCTGCCACATTAACCGATAACCACGTGAAGGCGGGTACACTAACAAGGAAAGGCACAAAGAAAGTCACTGACCTAACAACTTCTTCTGAACCCTCTAAGGAAGACAAACCCAAACCTTCTCACTCCAATAAGAAACGTAACTTTGCTGTCATCACCCCTGATGTACCAATCAACCAAGTAGCTCCCCTAGCCCAAAACCAGAATAAGAAACCATATGCAGGCAACAACCCTCTGTGCAACACGTGCAACTATCACCACTTCCCAAACATGCCATGCCGTCTATGTGCCAATTGTGGAAGGTATGGTCATGTAACAAACACTTGCCAATCCAGACCACCTGTTAGTCAAATCCACCAAGGAAACCGAGCCAATCAACCAGTTGCCAATCAAGTTGTTCCAGCCATTACTAATGGATGTGCTTGTTATGAATGTGGTAATCCAAACCACTTCAAAAACCAATGCCCAAGGATAGCCAATGCAAACCAAGGTAGTGCTCGTGGGCGTGCCTTCAACATAAACACTAACAAAACTCAAGTCAATGCCGAGGCAGTAGACGAAACCAATTGAAGCTAGTGCAAGATGGAGTCGAATAGGGATCTAGTCTGGAATAAATTATGCATTGTAATCCTTTATGCCATTTTTTTTCATTGTCGGAACTATTTACACCTACTACGGTTTGTCACTATAAACTTGAGCTTGCTAGCCAACTTCGGAAAGTGAATCATTTCACCATCAACCATCTATATAAGCACTAACGAATTTAAAAGTTATAACTCATCTACCTACATCGTACATGAACACCGAGTAACACACTCGATCGTCTACAAAATCCGATAGTTTCTGATACGCATAAGACTCAAGG
Organism: Smallanthus sonchifolius; assembly: GCA_023525975.1. Taxonomy (NCBI): domain Eukaryota; kingdom Viridiplantae; phylum Streptophyta; class Magnoliopsida; order Asterales; family Asteraceae; genus Smallanthus; species Smallanthus sonchifolius. Next base: position 84,957,799 of record CM042034.1, on the reverse strand, counting down.
AACATTCACAATATACATAATACTAGAATGATCACATTATACATACTTGCTTATACATGATACCAAATTTTTCACAATATACATGCAACCTATTTGCTTACAAATATGCATGAAACTAGATCATACCTAGAACTTACGTGTTTACATTATACTCGGAACTAAGTTGTTTACAAATGTTGCAATTAATCGGTCACATTGTACACAAGGCATGGTTATTCACCTTATTCATAAAAGCTACTCGGGGTTTTGACGTGGTCTTGTTCAAACACGAGGAAACTATGGAACCTTAAATTATGCCACGTTTTTACTCTCTAGTACTTGATTGACTCTACTATCTATGGACATAGTTATTTGTTAGCAACGCATACGTGAAAACAATAGTTACGAATTAAGTGTTTTTGTGTTACCCCCTGACCCACACACACAATGGGATGAACTATATGGACCATGCGACGATTTGGATAATTACGGGTGCACACGTAATTATAAAAATCAGCGCATGGAAGACATAGTGAAATCTGTTGTGTGTTATGACATGAAACCTATCGTGGTGCATAATAACAAAACTAATGTGATATGAAAAGGACATGGGGGATACGCCGCTGGTACTTCCTATATATAAGGGTTCCTGTCATAAAATCAGAAGTAGCGTTATTCTTGCCACGTAAAGTTTTATGTTGTTTGACGGGGCCAATGCTTGTGAAATCTCCTATCTACTAACAATTCCTGAACATGTTAGATTACATCCTAAACAAACCCTGATCGTCAAGTTCCCATCGGATCCACTCCAAGAAACGCATTTCACCTTTAGATTTTTCGACAGATCCTTCCTTAACTCTCTTGAAACTAAGACCCACAGATATCATTCGTACTTAACCTGAGCTTTAGACCTAAATTTTGTTATCTATCATACTCCTCAAATCGACAATCAAAACTCAAACTCACTTCCTTCTTGATTCAGTAGTCTCCACTAGTTAAATTTCGAGACGAAATTTCCTTAACATGGGGAGACTGTAACATCCATGACTTTCTGATATCATTTTATTTTATTTTTAAACAATAATGACATTTCACTTTTAACCTCGTACTTGTTCAACACAAGGAGTCACATTAAACATTATTTTATACAAAAATTTCAATCTTTCGATTTACATATCATTTTCCTAATATATATATATATATATATAATAGGAATGTAGACTTACATATATATATATATACACGTTGTATTGTAAAAGCTCATAAATATGTTAAATCTTTTCGTATAACTACGCATGTACAAGATGTCACTAATTACATACACGGGGATTTTATAAAAAATGGGATTATTCCTTTATAAGGTAATTATAACTAAACAAATATTGTTTAGGTTTTTATAAATTTTGTAAAACAAATTTTATATAAATAAAAAAAAATGAGATTCTATTTTACAAAAGAAAATAAGATGTATAATTTTTATTAAAATGTTATTATCAGAAATCAACTCAAGATTTTATAAAAATAACTATTTACACTTCGGTTGAACCCCTTTGAAGCACATGAACCCTCATCATGAACCCCCACCATTGCAATTGAACCTTTGACCATCAATTTTGACTAACACTATCCCTCTTGACCTATTTTGACCTCAAAAAGTCAAACAACCTCAAATTCTTTGCAATTTTAGGTTGAAATCAAACAGACCCAATGGATATGGACTTCCCATACTTGCATAACCGAATATCGACTATATCCAGGCCCATTCAACACTTAATCTCAACTAATTAAACGTTTAATTTCAAATTTGAGCAGTTTGACTATGTATAGTCAAACCGCATTCAAATCAACCTTCAATCTCGGAATCAAGACGCGTTCAATCCCGTAAATCACGCCCACTCACTTCGTTCATGTATCCAGACCTGATCCGCGACCCAATTCATTCCGAATCGACCGAATTGACGCGAAAAACCGTCGATTAGCTGTCAACCTCAAACCCGTAATCAAATCGTGCTTTTAAGATAGAATTGAACAAATTAGTTCAACACACACCGTCGCACAACCCCTTTGAAACTCTCTCAATCATCAATCGATCTTCATTGCACATCTGGAACCCCTTTCAAGCTTCAAGAACACCGAGTTTTTTTATTTGGTCGATCGCGCTCCATCCCCAATCATTTCAGGTAATTCTCAGATCAATATACTCATTATGATTTCCCAATCTAAAGCCCTAACATAGCTATTGCAAATCGATGTTTAAAGGGGGCTAATTTGGGGCTAGGGTTACGGTTTGCGCAAGTGGGGAAGATGATGGGTTGGGGTTGGTTATTAAATAAGTTAATGTACTTATCCTTATCATGGCTTGATGCCCAGATCACCCGGTTAAACGCTAGTCACTTCACGGTTAAGGTCGCGGGTTCAAACCCATACCCGACACCCCTTTTTACTTTTCTATTAGAACCAAACCCGACTCCACTGTACTAACATGTTAAAAGATTTTCTACCGGTGCTGTGACACGGATAGGGCCACTGGTCCAGTGGTTGGGACGATAGCCACCCACAGCAGCCACCCGGGTTCGAACCGGGTGGGCTGCTTTCTTTTTTTGAACAGTTTTAATCAACAAATAATTTCTATAAAAAAATTATTTTATAAACTTAACATTATTTAGATCAGAATTAAAACATAAGATTACGATTTCTAACATAAAACAATTATTTTTACAAATTTAATTGTTTAGCACCTCATTGTAACCATTTAGAAATTTATTATTATATTACAAGACCAGGTACTTTAAATACCTAGTTTTATAAAAAAAAGTATGACAAGATTTTTATAAAATACTTTATCATAAAACAAAGTTTATAAATCATTTGCTTTTATTAAATTATATGGCTTAAACCATATTAAAGCAAATAAGACTTTTTTTTTCTAAATAAATAATAATACATTTTCATAAATCAATTGCTTTATATTAAACTATACATATGTTAAAATTTAAACCCATGAAACTTTTTCTAAAAATGTATATATATATATATATATATATATATATATATACTAATAACTGCATCTTTTGAGAATACCATTTTATTAATAAGTAAACAAAAGAATTTATTATTTATATTTTTACACTAATAATTTATTTAGTGTTAAATTATTTCTAAGATAATTTCATAAACGTGTGTATATATATATATATATATATATATATATATATATTACACTCCTTTTATGAAGTACTTTATAATATTAAATAAATAAAATAATTTATTTATTTAAACTATTTAACCGAAACCCTAAAACAATTGTTACTTTGCTTAAGACATATATACATTTCTATCACATTTAACAATTCGACTTTTGTTCCTATACAAACATCAACTTACAAGTCGCTACACTCAATTCCGTTGAAAACCCTAGACACTACCTTACGCATTGTGCACAATATTAATTCGAATTCATACTATTTCACTCTAGGTCAAACCTAGTGATTAGCAAATCACTCGTGCTACCCAAAGCTCGTGTTAACTACTACATTTGATACAAGTGAGTTTACATAGCCCCTCTTTTACATTTTTACATATTTTGGGGTGAAACATGATTACTCAACAAACACTATTTGCAATTACACACGTACAATTCTACAATATGATCATATGTGTTTATTTGTGCTTTATGCTTGAATGCTAATTGTTAAGGCTACATTTACATGATATACACGTGCAAACACCAATACATTACTTCAGGCTAATATGTGTTGTTATGCCCTACATTAGGATAATATGTGTTGTTATGCCCTACATTTACATCAGGATAACATGTGTTGTTATGCCCTATATTAGGATAAAATGTGTTGTTATGCCCTTCAATTATAAAGTTTCATTTGTGCAACTAGCTTAACTTAGATTCTCCATAAATGCTTTATAAACCATGCATCATATGAATTGTACACAAAACTTTTGAACTTTACTTGTGGTGTCAAAACCTATGTATGCTCACCAACTATTTATAGTTGACCCTCTCATTTTATCATGTTTCAGGTACAAATGTTTGAGTTACGATTCAAGCTACTTCACTTAGGGTTGAGGACCTAGTCTTAAATTTTAATATGGAGATTCATGTATTCTTTAATTCTTGTAAATGATGTAATTGATTACTTGAGTTATGAAATGAAACTTATTGTTTAATTATTACAACTTTAGCAAACCATGAGCTTATGAACAGTCTACATGTCTCGCCCCGACGTTTCCGTCGTCGGTTGGGGTGTGACACTAACCTCCCTCCACTATCTATCTCGTCGATCCGGAGCTGCATTGCCGGATTAAAAGTCACGACCGCCGACTCCAAGCCCAGACCTAATCTCCCTCAAATCGACACCAAATCAGGTAATACTTGAGTCTATTGTGATCGAATTCGTGAAAGGATCAAAAGCCCTCTGTTTAATCTCATAAACAGAGGGTAATCCGAGTCGAATTTAGGGATTGAAATGTTAGGGTTCATACGGATTGGGGGGAACGTTTGGGTTTGTGTTTAAGGATTTCGTTTTCCAGAGTTAAACACAATGAAGCCCCTGGTCTAGTGGTTTGTGTGTGTGTGCAAGGGCTGACCCGGGGCAGGTCGGGTGTTCGAATCCGGCCGGCTGGGTTTTTGATTTCGGTTTTTTTTACACCCTTTTAATTAGTTTTAAAAAAAATCCCTTTTATTTTTATAAAATATGTTGAGCATTTATAAACTCAAAATCGATTTCTATTTTTACTTTCCTTATCAGAAAACATTTTTTAAACTATAAAAATGTAATGTTTAACATTAGTTTTAAATTCCTAAAATCTATGAAACAACCCTAAACTTTTATAAAACTTAAATACTCGACAGAAAGTGTTTTTTATAATGTTATAAAATCAGAAAAAATTTATAAAACAATTTTAGAGATTAGAAACTTATAAACTTGAACGTTTTATAAAATTTATAGAATTAAAAACTTAAAACTTATTTATTCGTTTCGTAAACAGAAAATAAATATACATTATTTATTTAGACTTGCGAATAATTTCTAAATATTACTTAGAATAATTTCAAGTCATTTAAATAAAATGAATACTCAATAGATAAATACTTTAATTAATGCACCATTTTAAAATTTTGATAAAACATTTATTTACAAACTCTTTTAGATAATTATTATTTTGTCTTTAAATAATTATCTACTCTATTTTTAAATAAATTACTATTGGGAATTATTCATTTGGGTAATTATTAATAACCCATGATAATTATTCTTTTAGATAACTATTATTTTAAATGATTATTAAAACCTTGTGAATAATTATTTATTAACCTTAATACTTATTTATCCATTACTCAAATTATATTTTATAAAACTAGTTAAAGCATGGTTAACTAAAACTTACTATCACTTAAACTTTATAGAACAATCATTCCCGCTTCCCATTTGAAACCCTAGTCAATCCCAAATCTTGAATCCTTGTCCTAAATGCTATGATCAATCCTTAAACCTTATACTTGTCATTAGGCTTACTGTGAGGATATCCTTCCCTCGAAACTTCACTACATTTAACCTTCGTTGAGTACTCTTACATTCCACTCAAGGTTTAGCCCCTTTTTGTTTTGTTTTTATTTTATAAACTTGGGGTGGAACATGTTCAAACTTTTTAGACTTATACAATTCAAACTTAACTATGTTTACATGTCTTCTATGTGTTATATGCTTTGAGACTTGCACGCTTAAATTAAACTTAAAACTAGCATGTTCATTAACTTTGGCCGAGCCTATAGTAACAGTGATAGATCTATTGTATTTGACCAATCCACCTTGATTGATTGACCCTTCGGGGGGAGCCCTTGGTGATTGTTACTGAAACTTATACTTGAAACTTATAAGGGTAACCTTCGGGTTATGCCTAAACTTGGTTGGAGGTTTGACGTGCACAATGTTTAACTTGCTTGATTCTCACATTTATACTTAGATGCATTAATCATAGTGAATTGTAAAACTTTTAAAGACTATTGTAAAACGGTGTCAAAACCTTTGTATCTCACCAACTATTTTTAGTTGACGGTTACTTAACATGTTTCAGGTGCACAAGAGTGAGGCTTATCTATGAAAATGTAGGATGCTTGGACTTAGAAAGACCATCTGTAAGGCCCCTTTTCCGGGTAACCTCACTTGTTGGATTTACTCATAAACATAGTCATAAACACTGAACTTAAATTAAAAAAAACATTCATTCATTCAATTACAAATCATTCGTCGTTCAATTACATAACATAACAGCGGAAGTCTTAACACATATATTAAAGTGGGATGTCAGTCTTGTGTCGGGTAACCTTCACGCCTTCGCACGTCCCTTTCCTTTGTTACCTGAAATGTATACTAAAAGTCAGCTAACGCTGGTGAGTTCTAGTTTAAAGACAATCATACATAAAATTTACCTTATCCTGAATATAATGTATATATATATATGTATGTTCATACTTTTAAATATTCTTTACTTTACCGTTCTCACATAACACTCATTGAGGGTATATACATATGTACATACATACTTTCTTTGGGAGAACACATATTGGCCATAATCTTAAGGGAGATCAACCCGTCATACTTGTCGCGAATGTCACAAAGACATCGCAGTCAGAGCTACCGTCGTAGCCCGTTTCATTACCGTCCGGCTCTAGAAAACCGTCCGTCATATCATTAAATCCGTCCGGCAACCTTTGTCCGTCCGCTCTTTACCGTCCTACCGTCGTAGTCCGTCATTTTTGTCCGTCTGCCCTAGGGCATCCGTTTCCCACGTGACCATTATGTATGCAACCGTTCTACATTAGTTAAGGTTTGCTTCGACCGTCCATTAATACCTTTTCATACGTCCTAGCTTGCGAAGGTACGTTTTTGTCCCGGTTGCAAAATAGTCACGTGGTCGTCCGTCTACCGAAGTAGCCGTTGTCATAGAAGGGTTTATAACGTTTACATTCATTCATAACATGCAATATATGTGTAATATAAAGCAAGATTTCATTCTTTTACGTTATGTCCTTCTTTCATTCATTCTTTATATCATACGCTTCATTCTTTATTCATAATTCATTTTCACATATATAATTATTTATATATATATACGTATGATCACATTGACATTTATAGCATTTATTCATTTAGTGTATACATTTCAGCCCCAAAACGTTTATAAATCATTTGCACATTACATAGAAGGGGGCACATAGAACTCACCTGATGAGTAGTTTCTGAAATACACTAAGCTGGCTACTGAGCGTCACTAATGTTGCTCACGATCTGTATAATAAAGTCATACTCATAAGGTGGTGCTCCTATATGGCATTAGTTATTACTATACTTGATCTTGGTAGTTTTCGATGGGTTTACTTCTAACGAAACTTGTAGTTTCGATAGGTTGCTTTCTGTCGAAACTATGGTAGTTTCGAGCTATGGTCTTACACTCGAAACTAGGTAGTTTCGAGTCATAATCCTTCTATCGAAACTAGGTAGTTTCGAGTCATGAGATCCTATCGAAACTATGGTAGTTTCGAGTCATTAACTTATGAAAAATCTTAGTAGTTTAGGTTCAAGGTGACACTCGAAACTAGGTAGTTTCGAGTCATGAGATCCTATCGAAACTATGGTAGTTTCGAGTCATTGGCTGCTATCGAAACTAGATAGTTTCGAGTCAAACATGACTATCGAAACTAGAGTAGTTTCGATGGGTCTGTATGTATCGAAACTATAGTTTCGAGTCATGGGTCTGCACTTATCGCCATCTCCAAAAAATCTGAAGTTTTGCATGCAGGTCCGATTCAAGTCGATATCTCAGTTTTCCAAGATCAAAACGTTGGGTTTCCATTCTAGATGCTATATCTAAGCTCATTTTCATGTTTCATCCTCAAAATCGCTATCTTTTTAGCCAAAACCCGAAAACTCCCAAAACGAGCAAAAACTTATAATGTGATCGAATTGTTACCTGGATTGGATTTCTGATTCAGAGGATATGATCACGAGCACAGCAGCAACGTTTTCCTGGATTCCCGAGTTGATCCGTCACTTTCTCTCTCTAGACCCGAGCTCTCCTTTCTCTCTCTAAAAGCTGCGTGAGTGTGGAATGAGCAGGGAAGAGGGGCTGCCTTGCCTCTTATGCGACTGGGCTTCCCTCGGCCCATTGAGGCCGAGCCCAAGCCCGCTCCCTTTTGTTTACATATTCCAACTAAATCATCGGTCTCGCTATATTTATTCGTTTTATTATTTTTGGGATGTTACAAGTCTACCCTCCTTAAAGAGGTTTCGTCCTCGAAACTGTTTATACGTCAAACAATTGAGGGTATAGTCCCCTCATCTCGTCTTCTTTTTCCCACGTGGCTTCTGATCCTTTTCTGTGCTTCCATTGTATTTTGACTAGCTGAATCGACTTATTGCGTAGTCGTTTCTCAGCCCGATCAAGAATTGCTATTGGTTCCTCTACATAATTCAAACTGTTGTCCACCTCGATCTCGTCGTAAGGTATGTGAGCCGTGTCGTCAGCCAGGCACTTGCGTAAGTGCGACACGTGAAACGTAGGGTGTATTCCACTAAGCTCAACGGGTAAGTCGAGTCTGTAAGCTACTTGACCCACTCTTGCTAAAATCTTGAAAGGTCCGACAAACCTTGGACTTAGTTTGCCACGCTTTCTGAATCGGATGATTCCTTTCCATGGTGATACCTTTAACAGTACCATGTCCCCCACTTGAAACTCTAAATCCCTTCTTCTCTTATCCGCGTATGATTTCTGTCTATCTTTTGCGGCTTTCATTCGAGCTTTGATTTGATCAAATTTCTCGGAAGTAGCTTTGACCACTTCGAGACTTGCAAAATCCTTCTGCCCAATTTCCCCCCAACAAACCGGGGTTCTGCATTTCCTCCCATACAACATTTCAAATGGTGGCATGCCAATAGTTGTGTGATAGCTGTTGTTATATGAAAATTCTGCCAATGGTAGATGGCTGTCCCAACTTCCACCGAAGTCAATGATACAGGCCCGGAGCATGTCCTCCAAGGTCTGAATGGTCCTTTCAGATTGACCATCGGTTTGAGGATGGTAAGCGGTGCTGATGTTCAATCTAGTGCCCATCGCTTCATTGAATTTCTTCCAAAACCTTGACGTGAATCTAGTATCCCTGTCGGACACAATCGACAGCGGCATACCATGTCTGCTCACAATTTCTTTGATAAATACTTCTGCTAGCTTTTCGGACGAAGAAGTCTCACGTATTGGCAAGAAGTGAGCACTCTTTGTCAAGCGGTCGACGATCACCCAAATGGTATCATTGCCTTTAGCTGTTCGCGGTAGCTTGGTAATGAAGTCCATCGTGATCTCCTCCCATTTCCACTCCGGTATTGGTAGAGGTTGCATTTTTCCACATGGCTTTTGGTGCTCGGCTTTAACTAGGGAACAAGTTAGGCACTTGTTCACGTACTCAGTCACATCATTCTTCATGCCAGGCCACCAGTATTCTTTCTTCAAGTCTTGATACATTTTGTTTGTCCCGGGGTGGATAGAATAGCGAGACTTATGGGCCTCATCAAGTATTTTGGCTCTAAGCTCGCCAATCTTAGGTATCCACATTCGGCCAAACCTAGTTCGTACACCGTATGCATTTGCATCTAAGTTCCCCTGTTGTCCTACTATTCTTTCCCGTTTCACATTTCTTTCTAACAGTGCTTCATCTTGTGCCTTTGATATTTCACCCATCAAGTCTGGTGTTATAATCAGCTGACACGCTTTGATCCGGATAGGTGTCGATTCTTCCTTTCTACTTAAAGCGTCAGCCACTACGTTTGCCTTGCCTGGATGGTACAATATTTCACAGTCATAGTCTTTCAGTAGTTCTAACCACCTTCTTTGCCTCATGTTTAGTTCCTTTTGTTCAAAAAAATATTTCAAGCTTTTGTGATCGGAGTAGATGGTGCATTTAACTCCATACAAGTAGTGCCTCCATATTTTCAACGCGAAAACCACTGCTGCTAACTCTAGGTCATGCGTTGGGTAGTTAACCTCGTGAATCTTTAGTTGTCGTGAGGCGTAAGCAATTACCTTCCCTCGTTGCATAAGTACGCAACCCAAACCCTGCCCCGAAGCGTCAGAGTAAACTACTAAGTCTTCATTTCCCTCAGGTAGAGTTAAGACTGGAGCCTGGGTTAATCGTGCCTTAAGTTCTTCAAACGCGTTGTTTTGGGTTTGACCCCATTCATATTTCACTTCCTTCCGTGTCAGTTTAGTCAGTGGCGAGGCTATTCTTGAGAAATCTTGAATGAACCTTCGATAGTAGCCTGCCAATCCTAGAAAACTTCGTATCTCTGTTGGTGTCTTTGGGATGTTCCATTCTTTTACTGTCTCGATCTTCGCAGGATCCACCATGATGCCGTTTGGGTTTATCACATGACCTAGGAATTGGACTTCCCTAAGCCAAAACGCGCATTTGGAGAATTTCGCGTATAACTTCTCCTGCTTTAACACCTCCAGAACTTCTCTTAGGTGACAGTGGTGATCACCCTCGCTTTTCGAATATACTAGTATATCGTCTATAAAAACTATCACCGATCGATCCAACATTGGTCGACATACTCTATTCATCAAATCCATGAACGCTGCTGGTGCGTTAGTCAATCCGAAGGACATCACGAGAAACTCATAATGCCCATAACGCGTGCGAAACGCGGTCTTTGGTACGTCTTCCTCTCTTACTTTCAACTGATGGTAACCCGACCTAAGATCGATCTTTGAGAACCAACTCGCACCTTGCAGTTGATCAAAAAGGTCGTCTATTCTAGGTAGTGGGTATTTGTTCTTTACTGTCCTCTTGTTTAGTTCACGGTAGTCAATGCACATGCGCATGCTGCCGTCTTTCTTCTTTACGAATAGTACCGGAGCGCCCCATGGTGAGATGCTCGGTCTAATAAATCCCTTTTCTGTTAATTCCTGTAGTTGAGACATCAATTCTTTCATTTCTGACGGAGCCAATCGGTAGGGGGCTTTGGCAACGGGCTCAGCTCCTGGCAGTAAATCAATCTGAAATTCTATTTCCCGATCGGGTGGTAACCCAGGTAGATCCTCAGGGAATACTTCCGGAAAATTGCACACCACGGGTACATTCTTGAGTTCTTTCATTTCCATTCTATCATCAATAACATATGCCAGATAAGCTTCGCAACCGCGCCTCATGTAACTTTTGGCCTTGATCATCGAGATGACGTTTGGCATCGTGCAATTCCAATCCCCATAAACCGTAATTGGACTGCCGCTAGGAGCTTTCAGGTGTATCCTCTTACGTTTACATATGATTTGAGCTTCATTGGCAGCTAACCAATCCATACCCAGTACTATATCGAATCCTCCTAAGGTGAGAAGGAATAATCTAGAAGGAAACTTATGACCCTCTATTTCTATGATGCAATCCTCTGTTACTTGGAATACTGCCGAATTTTTACCAACGGCGGTTTGTACGCTAAAAGCCTTTATTATGGTGTTGATAGTGCAATCCAGTTTACGACCAAATGCATTGGATATAAAACTTTTACTTGCACCAGAATCAAATAGAATAGCAGCACGTTCATTGTTAACTAAAAACGTACCTGATACGACATCAGGGTTTCCCCTTGCTTCCTCTTCTGTCAGGGCGTAGGCTCGAGTCCTAGCCTTTGACTGTTCCTTTTCAGCTTCTTTTTCCTTACCCGAACCGGATTGTCTGGTTTTCCTGCAATCCTTTGTCAGATGTCCAAACAGTCCGCATACTTGACATTTGACATCCTTCCAACAATCTCGGGAGTAGTGCCCCGGCCTCCCGCACTTATAACACACGGTGGTGCCTATTCGACACTCGCCCATATGTTGCTTTCCACATCTCTTGCATGTTTCATATCCGTCCAACCTTGGTTTCTTAATTTCAGCTGTTTCTTTCCCCTTTCCGGTGCCTCTAGACGGGTTCTCCCACTTTCTCTTTTGTGTCTCAGGTGCCGGGTCCTCATTGGCATAATCGTCGTAAACGATTCCAGACAGGTTGACTACCGACTCGAAGGTCGATGGTAGATTAGCTTTTACATGAACACGGATCCTTTGCGGCAGACCCTTGACATAGTATTTGATCATACGTTCTTCAGTTTCCACCAAGTGTGGTACCAGTTGGGCCAGCTCGTTGAATCTTGAAGTATACTGGCGATGAGTCTTGTTGCCAGCCTTGAAGTTTAGGAACTCGTTCTCCACACGATCAATCTCATTTTGTGGGCAGAACTTTTGGATTATGAGCTTCTTCAGGTCTTCCCATGTCATTCTGGCGATAGCATTTGGCGACTTTGTTCTTTGAATGTTTCTCCACCAACCTAGTGCTTCATTGGTGAAAGAATGAGCAACATATTTAACCGCCTGGTCCGGTCGACACTCGCTGATGTTGATTACAGCGTTCATCCTCTCAATCCATTCGAGCGTAGCCACTGAATCCTTGTTACCATCAAACTTGGGTGGGTCTCCATCCTTGAAACCTTTGTAAGTACACCCACGATTGCTTGAGGCCACTTTTACTTCATCCCCGTCACTGTCATAGATTTTCTCTTCATTGTTCCCCTTATCCTCTTCTTTGCTTTTCTTTAGTGCCTCAGATAGTAGGTCAGGCAATATGTTCTTCAGAGTAAGTACAACCTCCCGGGCAATAGCATCCCTGACTTCAGGTTCCAACTGTATAGGCCCTGGACTGTCGTCCCTAATTGGGGTCACTTCTGTTTCGTGCACACTTTCGGTGTGCTCTGCGTGCACACTCTCTTCTTCTTCAAATCTTGGGTTCAACGGAGGTCTACCTCGTCGGCCAGTGCGACCGCCTCGAGGTCCTGTTCTTCCTCCACCAGCCATAATTCTTAATTTCCTGCTAGTTACAAAAGGGGATACATCAATGTCATCTCTTCAGATCATAGTTTGGAACAGTACGAGCAAGGTAAATTCTTAATTACAGTGACCGGTTTGTGATTACTAATTTACATTGCTTTTCGGGTTCAAAACTCTTCAAATCAGTCATGGCATTAACATCTATTTGTTCTAAGTTATGGTATCTATTCTTATGCAAGAGCATTAACTTTACTACTTACTTACCGTGCTGGCGTTGGCGTTGGTTACCCATACTGACATCCGTGCGTTGGTCCCATAATCAGTTTGAGTCCAGACATGTAGGGATGTCTGAATCTCTCAAACTATTGCTCTGATACCAACTTGTAAGGCCCCTTTTCCGGGTAACCTCACTTGTTGGATTTACTCATAAACATAGTCATAAACACTGAACTTAAATTAAAAAAAACATTCATTCATTCAATTACAAATCATTCGTCGTTCAATTACATAACATAACAGCGGAAGTCTTAACACATATATTAAAGTGGGATGTCAGTCTTGTGTCGGGTAACCTTCACGCCTTCGCACGTCCCTTTCCTTTGTTACCTGAAATGTATACTAAAAGTCAGCTAACGCTGGTGAGTTCTAGTTTAAAGACAATCATACATAAAATTTACCTTATCCTGAATATAATGTATATATATATGTATGTTCATACTTTTAAATATTCTTTACTTTACCGTTCTCACATAACACTCATTGAGGGTATATACATATGTACATACATACTTTCTTTGGGAGAACACATATTGGCCATAATCTTAAGGGAGATCAACCCGTCATACTTGTCGCGAATGTCACAAAGACATCGCAGTCAGAGCTACCGTCGTAGCCCGTTTCATTACCGTCCGGCTCTAGAAAACCGTCCGTCATATCATTAAATCCGTCCGGCAACCTTTGTCCGTCCGCTCTTTACCGTCCTACCGTCGTAGTCCGTCATTTTTGTCCGTCTGCCCTAGGGCATCCGTTTCCCACGTGACCATTATGTATGCAACCGTTCTACATTAGTTAAGGTTTGCTTCGACCGTCCATTAATACCTTTTCATACGTCCTAGCTTGCGAAGGTACGTTTTTGTCCCGGTTGCAAAATAGTCACGTGGTCGTCCGTCTACCGAAGTAGCCGTTGTCATAGAAGGGTTTATAACGTTTACATTCATTCATAACATGCAATATATGTGTAATATAAAGCAAGATTTCATTCTTTTACGTTATGTCCTTCTTTCATTCATTCTTTATATCATACGCTTCATTCTTTATTCATAATTCATTTTCACATATATAATTATTTATATATATATACGTATGATCACATTGACATTTATAGCATTTATTCATTTAGTGTATACATTTCAGCCCCAAAACGTTTATAAATCATTTGCACATTACATAGAAGGGGGCACATAGAACTCACCTGATGAGTAGTTTCTGAAATACACTAAGCTGGCTACTGAGCGTCACTAATGTTGCTCACGATCTGTATAATAAAGTCATACTCATAAGGTGGTGCTCCTATATGGCATTAGTTATTACTATACTTGATCTTGGTAGTTTTCGATGGGTTTACTTCTAACGAAACTTGTAGTTTCGATAGGTTGCTTTCTGTCGAAACTATGGTAGTTTCGAGCTATGGTCTTACACTCGAAACTAGGTAGTTTCGAGTCATAATCCTTCTATCGAAACTAGGTAGTTTCGAGTCATGAGATCCTATCGAAACTATGGTAGTTTCGAGTCATTAACTTATGAAAAATCTTAGTAGTTTAGGTTCAAGGTGACACTCGAAACTAGGTAGTTTCGAGTCATGAGATCCTATCGAAACTATGGTAGTTTCGAGTCATTGGCTGCTATCGAAACTAGATAGTTTCGAGTCAAACATGACTATCGAAACTAGAGTAGTTTCGATGGGTCTGTATGTATCGAAACTATAGTTTCGAGTCATGGGTCTGCACTTATCGCCATCTCCAAAAAATCTGAAGTTTTGCATGCAGGTCCGATTCAAGTCGATATCTCAGTTTTCCAAGATCAAAACGTTGGGTTTCCATTCTAGATGCTATATCTAAGCTCATTTTCATGTTTCATCCTCAAAATCGCTATCTTTTTAGCCAAAACCCGAAAACTCCCAAAACGAGCAAAAACTTATAATGTGATCGAATTGTTACCTGGATTGGATTTCTGATTCAGAGGATATGATCACGAGCACAGCAGCAACGTTTTCCTGGATTCCCGAGTTGATCCGTCACTTTCTCTCTTTAGACCCGAGCTCTCCTTTCTCTCTCTAAAAGCTGCGTGAGTGTGGAATGAGCAGGGAAGAGGGGCTGCCTTGCCTCTTATGCGACTGGGCTTCCCTCGGCCCATTGAGGCCGAGCCCAAGCCCGCTCCCTTTTGTTTACATATTCCAACTAAATCATCGGTCTCGCTATATTTATTCGTTTTATTATTTTTGGGATGTTACACCATCAAGAATTAAACTTATGTTACTTTTCATGCTTGAACATTATGTTATTCTTGTCATGTTGAACCCTTTAATTTATTAATGAAATATCTCAACTTTATTAGTCAACCTTGTGCTTTTGAACAACCGCGTCCGCCCCGACGTATAATCCGCCGTCGGTTGGGGTGTGACATTGTAGATCTATGAACAGCATTCGCGAATAAGATCTGTTGTAGCATGAAAGCATCTCCGATATCCGTTGCATCGCTGAGCGTATGTCCGCCGCCGGTTATTTCAGAGAGTGTGTTCAGGTGTATGGAAGCGTACGGAAGTCCGTCGTTGATGGATGCTTCAAAAAGCTCAGCGTTGAGAAACTTAACATCGGCGATATTCAGAGGCTGGAAATGGGAGGCGTTGAACGCGAAAATTGGACGGTGGATACGAGCTGCGAAAGTGTGCATCAGAGTGCTATTCGCAAGCGAGAAAAATCTCTGCAAGCAAATCTTCAAGGATGAAGAAGAAGTTGGAGTTAAGGATGAAGAAGAAGATGGAGGGGCATATTAGTAATTCCATATAAAAACTAACGGAAATTTTAATGGAGTTAAGGACCAGAGACGGAAACTGTTAAAACATAAAACGTTAGGGATGATATGTGTTACAGGGGGACGAAACCTGAAGTTTACTCATTTTTTTAACGATGGCATAATGCCACTTGGACCCACAAGTTTTGGCAAGGCTCGTCTCTTGGACTAATGGGCTTGTGAGTAGGGGTGTAAATGAGTCGAGCAGTACATGATCTATTCGAGATCGGTTTACTAAAATCTCGAAATGAGTCGAGCTTAAACGAGCTCCAACCCAAACTCGAGCGCCTCACCACCCTAAACGATTCTTTTATTTATATAGTTTTTATTTAACATATATTTGTATGTATGTTATGATCATTATATATAAAATTATTATAAAAATATTTAAATAATATATATTTTATGTTATATATAAATATTATAATTGTAAATATATAAAGTGATTATAAAAATAAAAATATAAAATAATTAAATTATTAATAAAAATCTATTCTGCCCCATGTCACTTTTCTAGCTAATAAATAAAAATCTATTCTGTCACATGTTATTTTTCTAATAAATTATAGGTAGAAAAATGGGTCAAATGGTTCAACCGGGTCAAAAGCAACCCAAAGTGTTATCAAATGCCTAAAACCTTCTAATCACACTAGAAATTCTTTATTTTTAATAAAAAAATTGGTGTATCAAATACACAAAACAAAAGCATATTATCACAGTAATAATATGATTTTGGAAAATTTCCAAGTTATAAATTAGCTTTGGGTGACTTTTACCTTATTCCTCCTAATCTCTTTTTGGTTTACCAATTCGACCAAAACCTAAATGCCTTCTAAATTCTTTTTTAATTTACATTTTGCAGTTGGTATATCCATTTATGCTTGCTAAGTTTTTGAAGTTTGTTTTAATTATTTCTTTTTCACTTCTTTGGAGCACGGCCGTAGCTGAGGATTTTGGGGCCCTGGGCGAGCTAGAAAAATGGGCCCCAGACGATAAAAATTTTAAATTAAAAAATTCATTATTAAGGCAAAAAACTATATAGCAAAATTATGGTTTTATAATGACATACTGTAGTAGTTAACCGACGAATCGTGCAGATCTCCTAGCATTATATATATAAATTTTTAAAAAATTTTGGGGCCAATCAAAAAACGGGTCCTGAGCTGTCGCCCTCTTCGCCCATGCCCATGGTCAGCTCCGCCCCTGCTTTGGAGGTGATGCAGGGCGAAACATTCATCAAGTACACATATTATTCGTCATAAAGAATCTTAATGATTATCTTTCACTAAGAGGGAATGCAGAGTGAATTTTGTGAAAGGTATTTTTTGTTATTACATAATTAAATATGTCTACTCATTGAAGGTTTTAGACCATACTGACTCTTATAAAGGGTCGTTGAGTCAAGTATAACAATTGAATGTCTATACCTTGATTTTCATTTTATTTAGGTTTTGGTTGTGTACGACTATTCCTCCCACAACAACCGATCGACAACTATTTAGATCCAAGGTAAACTTATGTTTTTGTGGATTGTTATTTGTTTATAATAGATATGATGTAATGTATTCAATTATTCATGCTTTGATGGTTTTCAGGTTATTTGTGAAATTTACAGTACTGAACAGCAGGTTTGTCTCTAAACCATTAGGTTCATGGTGTTCTTGCCATGATTATTACATTGTATGGAACATGTGAAGTGAGTGTATGAAAATGTTTTGATCTTGTATAACCATTTTTCGTGTTGAAATGATAGGTTGCTCAAATATGGAGTGAAAATGGGGGAATACTTCCGTGGAATATGCAAGTTCTATGATCATGATGTAAAAACTACCTACATTTTATTTGCGTCTAGAAAAAATTAACATTTTGATGATGAATTATGATATTAAGGTATGTTTTAACCATTTAATCTTCAGAAATTTTGATTCAAAATTGTTTTTGTATTTGATTCTAAAGACCGTTAGTATAGAGCCTCATGTGATTTAAATATATGGATTTTTTTTGTATTAGGAGTTCAATATCATGTATACTCTTTGTTGTTTCAGAATATCATTATTTTCTATTTGTGATCTTTTAATGTGTAAATGAAATTAAGACAATTCCATTTTCATTAAAACCCGTGTAGTACACGGGTCTCTAACCTAGTTGTAAATATATAAAGTGATTTTAAAAATAAAAATATAAAATAATTAAATTATTAATAAATAACACACAAGCTGAACTTGAGATTGAAAAACTGGTCACTAGTCGAGCTCAAGCTCATTTAAGTTATGCCATGCGAGTTCACAGTCCTACTTGTGAGGGGGGGTTGTGATTGAGGGTGTGCCTCCACAAGTCACAACCATGCAACCTCCTTTTTAACTTCGGTTCATGACATTCAAAACAATATGTTCAAGATCTACCAATGGGAGCATATTCTAGTTTCTGACATTGAGAATGCCTAATCTTATTATCGTTCGGTGCATCCAAAATACATAAATATATAACATAAATTGATAACTTTAAATATATCCAACTGTTTTATGTGAAATAAAGACTTTGATTAGTCCATATGATATCCTATGATATGATTACGGTGCATTATCTATTTTATAATAAGCCATTGCATGTGTTAGTTAAAAGAAATTGTACCAACTTGAGTTTGATGATGGTAACTTGTTTCAAAAGTAACAATTGTTTATATCCTATTTTAGAGTTCGGCATAAATGATCCATGTGGTTTGATCGAATTGTATGTTTGGCCTCTTAGGTTTTAAAAATTGTAAATTTAGCCTAAATATTTGAGACTTGTTGCGTCTTTAACAAAAGTTTGGGCTAAATTTGCAGTTTTTAAAACCTGGGGGTCAAACATGCAGTTTGATCAAACCACATAAGTCATTTATGCAATTAACTCTTTATTATTTTATAATTATAGGATCAACTTGTTGAACGTAAACACGAGTTTATTGAGAGATGATTGTTAGTAGTGAATTAATGAGAAACTACGCTTATTTGTGCGATGTTAGATCAGTTCGGTTAAACCATTGTCTAAGTGGGTCGTTAGGTAAGTTTGTTTTACCTGATAGATTTGAGACAATTGGACATGAGTCGGTTCAGACCGTCAAGATTCAACGGAACGGTTTGATTCTTTAATATGTTTTGTTTGGATGTGTATCAACACTCAACACATTAATGAACATCTTACTCATTTTTGACGTTTCGATTAATGTTACTACCAGAGTCTGTTTCTTATACATTTGTGACATCTTTTAAAATGTTTGAACATTTTGTTATGTTACATCCTCTAAGCCCATGGGGTATAATACCTCCATGAAAATTGAGTATAGAAGCTGCCACGTAGGCAGAACATCATTTTCATACGGTTTTCATGTATGGGGGCACGATGTTCTACCTTCCACTCACGTTAAAAATACCACGTGTTTACACCTCATTGCTCCACACCATCCATGGTCCCACTTCCTCACCCCAACATTTTCACACCAGTACAAAACTCCACGAAAAACACACACGCCCATAGACCACGCTAAGGGGTGCAGTTTTCCATGGGCCACACTCGACAACTTTGTCTCCACGAGCTGTTTCCACGGGGTATACCCATCATGGGTGGAACCCCTTGAACCTTAAATTATCATAAATATTAGCCAATCAAAACACTTTATGTTGTCGAGAAAATCAACGACATGCTAATTAATAGTTTGCTCAACTCATGAATCGATTAAAAGGTATACATTAATATTTTCCAAATCTATGATTTGGATACATAGTTTTGGATGTGGTTGATAAAGAGAAGGTTCGTAAATGGAAACAAGATTATGTTAATACTTTTTACAGACACTAACAACTTATTAAGTTAAATACTTATAAAAACAAATTGTTAAACTCTTTTTCAAACATAATGTTAAAACCAAGATCTTTTTAATTTTTTTTAAAAGAAAACTATAATAAAGTATTCGTTTAAAACTGTTTTCAACTAGTTAGTTATACCCGCGCTCCGTTGCATGGCATATCGCTTTTTAACAAAATTTAAATAGAAACGTGTCTCGCAATGTTAAAATAACGTTAACAAAAAAGAAGCCTAAAACTAAAGTATTCAAAAAAGAAAAATTTATAATAATATTTAAACAGAAACGTAGACACAATGTTATAACGTTGATAACTAAGAAATCAATAAGTAAATATTAAAAAAGGAAACTTTTTTTAATGAGCATAATTTTTTTAAAAGTTATAGCCTAAAATTAATCATAAAAATCTAAATTATTAAGTTTTTTCAAATAGAAAGTAATTATGACGTCAGCACATGGTATTGATGACATCAACGAACCGGAAACGCGGTTGGGGGTGTGGGATTCAAACCGTGTGACGCTGGTGAGGAGGTGGGGTCGGACGAGCTAAAGTAGCCTCATTCTTATTTACAACGCCCTTCCATCAATCAAAACCTGCCAAACATTGGGGTTGGTGGCCTAATGGTACAGGAAAATCCTCTAAGGAACACCAAGGTTTGGAGAGGTTATGGGTTCAAGTCTCACTCTCAACAAGAATTAACAAATTTACCTTTAAAAAAAAAATCAAAACCTGCCAAATAAGAGACACTGATTGGATGACGGGATACTGTTCATTCATTTCCAAATTGTACACATATATAAATTTCAGTAACTATACTTTAATTGGACATATTTTTTAAATATTTATGATAACAGTATCAATTAAGTATTACATATATTACTTTTACAAATTATTAAAAGCGTTTATGTATTCAAACGGCACATAATCTAACACCGACGTAACGTATAAGTTTTGTCATATATTTCATGTTATTTGTATACGTACATACGTGCATTTAATTATTGTTTTATAATCCGTCGTGATCGAAAATTAAATTAGCAATAATATAAATAAAAAAGCCAAAGCTTTTGCAATAATAGAGATGGCAATCTCACATGATGGCTGACAATCACTCCTCACCTATCTCACGTGCTTAGTCCCACACCACTATGATTTACAAATAAAACTAAAATCCACTATTTTTTTAACGGCAAATTTCTTCACTTATTCAGATTTGAACCTATGATTTTCAGGTATTTTAGATGTTTAAAAGGATTTGTCTTTACCACTGGACCACCACCTCAATAGTTAAAATTCAACTTTTTTAACATAAAGTTTTAAAATCCATCCTAGTTCCATTTTTATCATTTAACGAAATCTCATAAATACCCTAAAAGATATGTAAAATAACTTTAATATAAATAGAATCCGAATCAAACAAAAAAAGGTATACTATGTGTACGCGTCATCTGTGGATAATATTGAGATGATGACAAGATCATAAGTAATAATGACTGAAAAATAACTGAAATGGTATAACATGAATACACTCCAATAACTCCATTGTAGGGATGTTAAACAATTCCTAACCCAACGGGCAAAACGGAAACATCTGGGACGAGTAATGAGACGGGTATTCGAGTATGGTATTAGATGAAATATGATCCAATTATTCGGAACATATATACCCATCTACCTGAACAATAGCCGTAAACATTTCTTTTTTATTTTTATTTATTCTTGGATAATAGAGTACTTTACTAGTCCATTGGCTTTTTACTTTTTATACTTCTAGTTTATTCGGTCATAAATTTATATAAAAATTAAAAATAGTAAGATTTTTTTTTCGAATCTCAACAAGAATTTTTTAAACAAACTTAAAGGTATACGCGATAACCGACAAGTAACAAGTAATCAGGTACCCAACCGGTATTAGAGACGATTTTACAATCAGGTATGAGACTAATATTAACAATACTTGTCCCTTCTCCATTTATTTTATTTTATTTAAATATAGTCTTATTAAGTTTTTTAAAACTTAAATAACTTTTACATACTTAATTATTTTTATTATCTCTAATATAAATATAGTATTATTATATATTTTTAAAAAATAACATTTTTTTAAACATTGAGAAACTGCGATTATAAGGTGCGTCTATACCATTTACAAGAGTGCACTAACATTACAACAATGTGTAAAACCAACTACAACTGTGTGTTTCACATTACAACGATGCGTCTAATTTGTCTAGGTCTGACACATGAACGAACTAGATGATTATGACGGTGCATACAAAGCACTAAATCAGTGCGTCAAAAACCACTTATAATTTAATGGACGTTTGTACCCTCACAATAAAATACACGTGAAGCGTCTTGAATGAGAAAAAGAACATATAATAAAATTTGTTTGAATTTATAGTTAAAAGTAATATATTTTAAAAAATAAGAAAATAATAATCCATTGATAATTAAATTATATTAGTTTGAATGGATTTGGTGGTGAAGACCAAAAATGCCAACGATGGGGGAGCTGGAAACATCGTGCTACAACGTGCCCGATTGTTATAACATGCTTAATAGTGGGGGTAAGTACACGTTTATCTACTTCAAGATTCACTTTTAACACATTTTTGTTCTCAAACTTCATAATACTATATTTACTACTTTTGAAATATATAATTTTTATATAGATATTTAAAGTTTATAGTGAATAAAATGAACCAAATTAATTATAATATCTTATTTACTAAATAAATAAATAGAAAAATATAGTATTTATGTTAATCGTCTTATACAGTAATGTTATCTTTGTTTAACAGTCTTACGGTTAAAGTTGATTTTATATTACAAGAAAAAAGATACAAGAGTTACTATATATGGGCCCATGTTGGCGTAAAGATATAGGTTTTAATGATTTAGCACAAAATATACATTCTTCGCATAGTGAATTTCACATGTGTAACGAAGTCCATTTCGATTAGATGAAGAAACGAATTTGATTTCTCACGGTACTGAGTATGGACTTCACATCGGCCGGTAGCTATGTAGGCAGCGAACAAACATGAGTAAAGGCCAAACTTGTTCACACACATTAATAAATAATGTATATAGCGAACAAGTATGTTGCAAAGTGTGGCGCGCGAAGGAATATGTATGTAACAGACAAATATGTCAAATGCGGGAACAAATTGACGGATTTTTTTTATGTACCAAATAAAATCATCACTTCACTTACGCAAAAAAAAGGTGAAAAGTGTATGCTATTTTACATGAGTCTTTAAACATGTATATTTATGTGAACACGAGTTCATAAAAATAATAGGTTGTATATGAAGTAAATTTGTCATGATTAAATCACCTGAAATAGAAGAAAAGGCAACACATTCCTCTTTCTCTTTATATCTTTCTTTGATGTTTAAAACGACTAATTGTGTGATCTAAACTAACAAAGATGTTACACGATATTGAAATTAAATGTCCTTTGTAACGGTTTTTAAATAGCATTAGTAACAAAATTTAAATTCAACTATCAAATGAAAAGTAAAGTGTATAGTAGCTACATTGATGTTTATTAAAATTCAACTATTAAATCATCTGAAATAAAAGAAAAGGCAACACATTTCTCTTTTACTTAAAATCTTTATTTGTTGTTTAAATCGATTAATCGTTTGATTTAAACTAACAAAGATGTAGCACGATATTGAAGTTGAATGACCTTTTTAACGGTTTTTAAATAACATTAGTAACAAAATATAAATTTTACTAAAAGAGTAAAAGTAAAGTGTATAGTAGTTATGTTGGTGCTCATTAAAATTTATCAAATAGAATAAAAGACAACATATTTTTCTTTCACTTAAAATCTTTGTTTGTGGTTTAAAACGACTGATCATGTAATCTAAACTAACAAAGATGTAACACGATATCAAAATTGAATGACTTTTGTAACCGTTTTTAAATAGCATTAGTAACAAAACATAAATTTAACTATTAAATGAAAAGTAAGGTGCATAGTAAGTACTTAATTACTTATTTGGATTTTTATTAAAAGTTGTGGGAACTATAAAGTTTTGAATTAATGAGGGGTGTAAATGGTAAAGTTTAAGGTTAAAATTGCTGGATTCTGAAGAATGACGGCCATTACAGCTTACCAGTAAACCTAAAGCCATGGGGATTGGGGGGTGGGTCTCTTGGTGGATGCTTTGCCCTTTTCTTTTGCTAACCTTTAATTGACTATCCATCTATTTAATTTACAAATATTTTTATTGAGTTTATTTTATAATATCTTTCAAATGTCTAAGAAATTCAACTATTTAAATCAAATAATCAAAGAGAATAATTTCTTATATTATGCACCTCTATTAAAATTTGAATCTTTATTTTTAAATTTTAGAGTTTTATAAATAGTGATTCTCTGAATATAGAGATTCATTTTCATCAATCTTTATATTTTTTATGAGTATCTAAGAAAAGGAAAAAAATAATAAAACAAGTGGTGTGAGTGAGATATATAGATAAATATGGAGAATAAGAAATGGGAGGTCAAACCAAATTAAAGATAAATTTAGAGAAATACGCTATTTAGTTAAATTATAG
This sequence comes from Smallanthus sonchifolius, assembly GCA_023525975.1. Taxonomy (NCBI): domain Eukaryota; kingdom Viridiplantae; phylum Streptophyta; class Magnoliopsida; order Asterales; family Asteraceae; genus Smallanthus; species Smallanthus sonchifolius. Next base: position 84,933,461 of record CM042034.1, on the reverse strand, counting down.
AGATAGAGATAAAAATCATGCTTTAAATGTTTTAAATTAGAGGTTGGATCTGATATCTCATTTCACCTGTCTCACATTCATATTGTAAATTTGTATTTTATAAAATAGTATAGCATTATGTTTTATGATATAATTTTATATTAATGAGAAAAAAGTAATATATATAAAATGGGACAACATATCTCAACTCTTTAAGTTATGTTTTAAATAAAGGGAACATGATATATTTTTTTCACAGACTATAAATTTGATTCTTTATAGGTTATAATTATGATAAACTTACGAATAAGGTTTTAGATATATTTATACGCCAGTATCAATTTAAGACGAGTTTTTATATATAAATAGTTCAAAACTTATAAATCTGACCAACTTTTTTTTTAACCTTTTTATCTACATACGGAAATTTGGTCGTATGTCTACTTTTTGTGTATCTATTTGATTTTCTAATAAAGGGGCCGGGTTTATACATTCTAACACATTTATATATTAAATTATTTCAGATATTTCATAACTATATGTTTTAATTATGATGAAATTATGAATAAGTTTGAGTAAATTTCGTTTTGAGTTCCTGTGGTTTGCTAAAAAATCGCTTTGACTCTAATGGTTTAAATTGGACTTTTTGAGTCCTTGTTGTTTCATTTTCGTTTCAATTAAAGTCAGACCACTAACCCCGTTAGGATGATTCTGTTAACTTTATATAAAAAGACCAAAATGCCCTTATTAAGAAATATAAGTCCCTATCATCTTAATCAACAATGTAACAAACAAACACTCATATCAATCATAGTTCCAGCCTTCAGGTCCAAGCGATAATTAAACCCATAATAAGATGTTTTTCAAAATAGCCTCAGAGCAATTGACTAATGGACCAAGTTAAAAATAAGTTAGATTGAACCAATCTATAGGTTTCAATGGCAACCTTCGATCCAGTGGAAAGCATCAGATGGCCTCAGACCAAGATTTCAGTAGTTAAAAAAACCATTTCCAAATAGCGATTTCTTAAGGAGAAAGGGGTGATAATCATCTCCAAATCATTTAGCTTGCGTGGTTTAAATACCCGATGGCGGAATCTTCAATCCAATCGGAGACGCCGGTGTCGGCGGCGGCGGATTCCGGTTCCTCACTTTCCGGCAGCCACACAATAGTGCCATCACCACCGACCAGCGAGCGCCATCAGATGGTGCGGCGGCGAGAGCAGATCTAAGAACAGATTGCAGCGGTTGAGTTTTGATCTTAGAACGGTGGTCGCCGGTGGTGGTCTGGCTCGTGAAGGTGGAGTGGTCTGAGCTTGTAGTCGCCGATTTGCAGGTGGGGGGCAGAGAAGAAAGGGGTAGGGGGGTTAGATAGGGTTTCATTTTGTTTCAGGGGTATATTTGTCTTTTCATAAAAAATTAACAGAAAAATTGGATGACGTTAGAGATGCGTAGTTGATTGAGACAATTGGTAAACCACAAGGACTCAAAAAGTCCAATTGAAACCACTGGACTCAAAGCGACTTTTTGAGCAAACCACGGAGACTCAAAACGAAATTTACTCAATAAGTTTTTAGGTATATTTATACGCCGGTAACAATTTAACACAAGTTTTATATCTATAACAGTTAACTTTTTCCGTGTATCTACTTTTATATTTGTGCATCAACAGAAATTTTCTTACATATGAAAATTTCGTCGTATCTCTACTTTTTTGTGTATGTATATTTGATTTTCTTTTAAAGGGTCGGATTTGTTAAATTATTTCCGATATTTCATAACTATAACTAAATAATTTCAGATATCTTATAACTATAAATAAATGTATAAAAAATAATATATATAGTTTTTTATAATATTATAGCATAGATTTTGTTGAAAGGAAAGTAAAGGAAAATTTAAATGTGTAAAGAAGAGGGAGCAACTTTACATAAGTAGCAAGTGATGTGTGATTGAATTATTATTATTAACTTTTTATTATTATAATCGAGCAGGTTAATTAGATGCTTTAAATTTCACACTTTCTTTTCTATATTTACATTTACACCCCTCCACTCTCACCTCCTCTAAAAGCCCCCCCAACCTCCTTTTACCTTTGCCCGCCTGTCTTCTTCAAACGCAATCTCTCAATTTCTCTCTGCAAATCTCGCCGGAAAATGGAGGAACCAAATTTCTTCACCGGAGAATGCACATTTGGACACCAGAAACCTGCCGATAACATCTACAGCAACAATCAGTTCGTTATCGATGACTTGTTTGTTGACTTTCCTAACCACGACGACGTCGTCGTTTTGAACGATGAGTTTTTCGATAATGTGATCGGAAATTCAGCTGGCTCGTCGAACGTAACCGCCGTTGATAGCTGTAACTCGTCGGTTGCCGGTAGTGAAGCTCTGTTCTCCGGTCATATTAGTTCACATAGCTTTTCCGAGTCGCAACTCTACGGCGTTGAACTCTGTCTTCCGGTAATTACTAATTGACGATAGATCGAATCGTAATCTCGCCTTTGTTTCAATTTTTGAACTAAACTGATGCAACTAAACACCAGATCACGTCGTAATCTCGTTTTTGTTTCCGTTTTGAATTAAGCTGATGAAGTGCTTCAGTTTTTGAATCGCATTGATGTAATTAAACTAACGAAATGATTCCGGTAGATGATTGAGGAATTTGAACTGATTTATGCAGTATGATGACGTGGTGGAGCTGGAATGGCTATCGAGTTTCACACAGGAGTCATTCTCAACCGTCGAGGTTCAGAATTTGCAAATTATCTCCGCCGAGAAGAAATCTCCGGCCACCGACACGTCATCCTCCGGCACCACGCCTGGATTCCGACCACCGACACGTCATCCTACCGTTCCGTGTAGAATAAACTCGCAGATATTTCAAACCGACGTTTTCGTTCCTGGTAAAGCTCGTAGCAAACGATCACGAACCGCTCCGTACGATTGGACCTCACGGATCCTCCATCTCAATCAGTCGTTCTCAAACACGGACGAAATCAAACCTCACAAAACGAGTCGTGTGAAGAGGCGCGAGATTCTAGAAGGTTCGGTGATGAGATGCCTGCATTGCGGTTCGGAGAAGACACCGCAGTGGCGGACGGGTCCGTTGGGACCGAAGACGCTGTGTAATGCGTGTGGAGTTCGTTACAAATCGGGTCGGTTGGTACCTGAATACCGACCCGCTGCCAGCCCGACGTTTGTGTCGGCAAAGCACTCAAACTCTCACCGCAAAGTAATGGAGATCCGACGGCAAAAGGAGATCCGAAATGTGCACAGCGAGTTTGTTAATCGGAGCTCCGTTTTACTCGAATCCAACGGTATTGATGGTTGCTTCATTGATCATCAAGGTGGTGGGCCCGGTTTTATGCACATGATATAGTACGGGAGGGAGCATGGTATTAGCCTGAAGCCGTTTTATTATTAAGAGTTTAAGACACAAATTTAGCTTTAAAAATTTAAAATCAGCCTTTCAGGAAGGATACAAATTTATGTAATCAAATTTATTAGTTTTTAAATTCATTTTTCTCCTGCATTCCTTTAACAAGAATTCTTAATGAAATTCAAGCCTAAAGTTATGTTTATCGAGTACCTGGTTACTCATTAACTGTAAGGTTTTAGGTTTCTCATCGAACATATGAGATCCTTGTTTTTTTGACATTAGCTGTAAAAGCTTATCCTTTGGGATTCTATGTCACTCAAAACCCAATTTCATATTTTTCTAAAAAAACAATTTTTATATTTTACAAATATTATATGATATATGTAGTTTTAGTGCGGTAATTGAAGTTGTATGGATTTAGGTAATTAGGCCGTATCAAATAATACCCGTATCCAAAATTAAGAAAAATACATATAAATATACTTTTTAATACCATGTCATATCCTGATAATTCAGCCCGACCTCGGACCCGGATGAACCTTTAAATTATTGTGTACGCGAAGAGTAAACATATACCGATATACGTACTTTAAGTTGTTAATACCTGTAAAAAAGTCTGTTTTCCTTTATTATAAGGACTAAGTTTTTTTTTTTTTTTTTTTTTTTTTTTAAAAGAAAATATAATAGCGTAAAGTGGGAACTAATGAACCATGAATCCATGATCAAGCAATTGGTGCATCTTTTCATAAAAATAAATGGGCCGCGAACTTAAGGGGCCGGCATGCCCCATTGACCCACGACTCTTAACTTTTCTAATCATTTTGTTTAGGATCAAATCTTAATGATTATTATTAGAGTAAATTACACAAATAGTCCTTTATGTTTATACCATTTTTCAGATTATGTCCTTTAGCTAAAAAATTGACAGAGATCATCCTTTACGTTTACAAATCTTACAGATTACGTACTTTGTCCCTAACCCAGTTAAATTTTTCCGTTAAATATGGTTATGTGCGGTACTTTGGTATTTTTACCCATTTATTTAAAAACATCTTAATAGTTATTTTAATTAAAAAATTAATATATATATATAAACCTAAATTGGTCATCTCCATCCTCACACACCTGCAAGAAGCATACCCCCTCCCCCCAGCCCCCCAACCCACCCACTCTCCTGTCATCTCCCTCCTCAAACACCTGCACCGGCACCACCACCTACAACTGCCACCACCCTCCACCACCAGCCGACCAAACACCACCTGCCAACCACCGCACAACCCCCATGAATAAGAATTACTTACCACATTATCCAAATGCTCAAGAATTGAAACCCAAAATCTTTTTAATGAAAGAAACCTAAAAACCTATCAATCGAAACCCAAAAAACCCTAATCTAAAGCCATGAAATTTGAAATCGTGTTTGGTGGAATGCATCCTATTTGGAGTGAATCTGAAATCGTGTGTGGTGGTCGGCGATCCTACTTGCGGTGGTTCCTGCGTGTTGCGTAGTCCAAGGATGAGGTCTGGACCTAGAAATCAGGTTAAAAAAATAAACCCTAACCTCCATGCCCTCATTATCTCCTCTTTCCGCCGGAACCCTAGCGCCGTCGTCGCCTCTGCCGCTTTTCGTGGTGGTTTCCACCACCGTAGCCGCCATCCAATGCTTCTAGCTCGCTGGATCTTGGCCGAAATTCAGAAAAGAAAGGAAAACATAAACGAAGATTAAGTTGGTGCGGGTTGTGGTGGTGGTGGTAATTGGTTGACTGGTGGTTGTAGTTGCAGGTGGTGGTGCCGGTGCAGGTGTGTGAGGAGGGAGATGACGGGTGAGTGGGGTGGGGGGTATGCTTCTTGCAGGTTTGTGATGGAGATGACCAATTTAGGTTTATATATATTAAATTTTTAATTAAAATAATTATTAAGATATTTTTAAATAAATGGGTAAAAAGACCAAAGTACTCTCATGTGCCTTGCACATGACCATACTTAACGGAAAAATTTAATTGGGTTAGAGACAAAGGACGTAATCTGCAAGATTTGTAAACGTAAAGGATGATCTCTATCAATTTTTTGGCTAAAGGACATAATCTAAAAAATAGTATAAATATAAAGGACGATTTTTGTAATTTACTCTTATTATTACGTGCATGATTTAATAAATATCCTACATCATGTAAAAACATGACCATAACCAATTATAAACCTATACACTTCAATAAAAAAAATACAGTTTTAATTTGGGATTGATTGGTTTGGGCGGTGGTGCCACATGTCGTGTGTTGGTTGGCCCTTTTTTTATTTGTCACGATCTTGTGTCTGTATAAAGGAGTAAATGGAGGAGCTTAAATACAAAAGTGCCTCCTTACTTAGTGGAAAGGCATGCCCTGTGCTCCCCATCCATCCGGGTTCGAACTTTGGTGGTGACATTTTTCTGTTTTATTTTTTTTTTGTTATTTTCTAATCCAGTTTTTTTAGTTTTGTTCATACAACTTTTTTCCCTAGGTTTTAACGTTTTGTTTTATTATGTAAGAACATTTTATATTTCTCCTATTTTTATGTTGTAAATTTTAACACTCCCGTTATATCAACGTTTCAAAATATACATTCGCAACTTATGACTATAGTTTTAAGGATAAATACGTGCCCCTCCGCGTAGCGCGGGTATCGTAACTACTTATAAACACTTCACAAGACACACACATACATATATACATATATGCATACATACATAAATAAAAACATGCAAATATAGAAGGGTGTAAACCATTTTTAGGTATATAATTGCTAAAACCAAATAAACACTTATATTTATTGTTTAAAATGTGATACATAAAATGATTTTTTATACGATTCTCATACTACTTAAAATTGAGTTTGTATTGCGCGCCTTAGAGAGATAATCATACTTCCTTGTCAAGGTTCACATAAAACTCTGTTTTCATAATTTTCTTTTGTTTGCTTCATGTCTATAATAGACTTGTGTGGCCTGCTATTTGAGTGAATATATTGAAAAATACAAAATCTAAGAAATATTTCCAATAAGAAGTGAAGCTTACAACATGAACACCATGCCTTGGTGTTCATGTTTTTGGATCTTAGCATGTTACTATATTCTTGAATTTTACTCTTCCCATCACTTTGACTTCATTCTTTCCCTACCATCTTTTGAAATGAATACAATATATGGGCATGGAGACATTCATGCTTTTTTAAAGTATTCTTTATCTTTAAGGGTGTCCATTTTGGTTATTTATTTATGGGAGGGAAGTAAAGTAGAAAGGCAACAGAACCAATTGAAGCAAGAAGTTTAATTCGGTATTCTTGGGTGAAAGCCTAAAAAATGTAAACAATGTATAAAGGATTAGGCCATCGGGTATGCAAGCACCGTAGCCTTGCGGGGTTGATGTGGCTAGCGGCTACCGCCAGGGAACACCACCCCTCTCTTGTGGTTGCCGACACTTTCATTGTCGTGCTTAGAGAGGGCACCGAAAAAAGGAGAAGAATGGATTTTGATTTTGATTTTTTTATTTAATAATTAATTTAAGAACCAATTTAACTTTTCTCTAATAACTTTCAATATTTAAATTTTTCTAAAAAATCTAAATATAACGAGTTATTTTGAAAATATTTTTTGTTTTTGTTTTGTAAGCTGCTTTTGCACTCGGTAACTTTGGTGGAACATTTCACGTACTTTGGTTATCCGACAACGATAAAGACATTATTTTCCAAATAAATAGATAATAAAGAGGTGGGGGTCTATATTATTGGTTGGTTACATATCCGATTGGATGAACATGAACATATTTGTAATTGCATACCAACAATGCCACCAAAAATGAAATGATGTCCCATATTCAACACCACATTTCCTTAGAAAAAGAAAAAGAAAAATCAACAAACATCTTCATATGAACTCTTTATGTGAGGTTTTCTCTTGTCACGTATAGGACTTGAACATGTGTATTTTGTATATTGTGAAGGGGTTAGGTTTGTTTAACCCAAGAAGTTTCATCCACAACATATCTCGGTTGATAAAATCCTCCTTGGTAGTCTCTCATGGCGATGAAGGTTATACATTCACTCCCCTTTCTCCATCTAACTTAACATATTTCATCGTTTTCTTGAAATGTTTTACTACATTCATCAACGAAAAGTAAGACGACAAGTTATATCATTTATGTTTATATATAAAGTGTTTTGATTTTAACTGTTGAAAAAATAGCATGGTTTGGTATCATTTATAGTTGTTTTCACATTGGGTATTTGTGGTTTTTCAAGTGAAAAAATTAACACATAGTTATTACTTATTTTATGGTTGTTTCTTTAACTTTTGTATGCAAAACTTGTTTGTTTAGTTTTTTCAAATGATAAAGCTAAAAATCAAACTATAAGAATTGAAAAAAGGGATTAGAATCTCTACATCAAACTCAGGAAGTTTGACACACCGTTGTAATGAGCTGATGCCCTATTATAAAACTTGATAAGAACACTCATTTTAACATCACATTAAAATTGGAAAGCTTAACACACGTAAATGAGACTCTCTAAAAGTAGAATATCAAAGAGTGAATTTGACTATTTTGAGTAGATGTACCAACGATTGGGATGAGGTTTCCATATCTTCCTCTTCCCTTTTTTATAGACACCTCTTTTGTTCAAATTGGACTAGCTCTCCTCCAGTGTGATGTATCGATTGTCAAAATGAATTGGTCAATCAATGCTTATAGCTTTCCATAAACTAGATAAATAAAATGCATATATATTTAGCCGTGGTGTATGTGTTCTTCATGTAGGTCCATAACTATGGCTTTAGAGCATGGGGTATAACCGTGTGATTGTGGTGTGGTGTGATAATAAAGTGCACGCCACGTGGCGCCACTTCACTACCCTCATTATCATACCACCCATCACTTGGCAAGGGGTATACCCGTGTGATTGTGGTGGTGTGATATACCCCACAAAAGCAGCTGTTGAACGGTAATATACCTCACAAATGAGTTGAATTATCCCGTGAAAAATCTCACGCGAGAGGATCACGCAGTGAAAAAAAATTTAAGGGGGCGGTGTACAATTTGAATCACGCCGTGAATGGGGTTGCCAACAAGGACCACACCGTGATTTTCCGAGGTATACCGGACGACCTTAGGTTCCCATAGCCGTGCGCAATGGGTTCCCCGAGTTCTACTTAAAAATTTATATGTCTTATGTTGTCTTTCGCTAATGAGAGTTAGGAGTTGGTTTACATTCTTTGGTTAAATACCTCTAATTTCATAAACTGGAAACAAACAAAAAAATTCTCTAAAATTTACATTTTTATTTATTTAACTGATGTAAGAAATAATAAAAGGGCAACATGATTCGGGTAATGATGTGTCAGTCAATAACGTGTGATATTGATAACACACACTATGGATGTCAAGTGTGATCAATTTGTTGAATATCGGATCAATATATGAATTAGAGGCTTTAACGGTTTATAGTTTAACGAGATGGCCCAGTCTTAAAAACCAGTTGGGCGACAAAGGAAGAAGACCGCTTTTGACTGGTTTTCAAAGGTATTGATCATAGCCTTATCCAATTTTAATTGAACTGAGAGCACCAATGATTCCTAGTTTTACAAAATTTAGTCACATGTGGTCTTCAAAATTAAAATCAAAGTAATTTTCCAATGACTTTGGTTTTATTCAAATCCCGTGTATTATATAAACCAAAATATTGATGGAAAACATTTGAAGAGGTTTTAATGCAATGATGTTGTAATGAGTGTTTATTCAAACCATGAATCGGGTGCATTACAACAGTCGGCTATTGAAGTTACCTCACGTAATTTCAATTTTTTTTTCGCAAGGTTATTCAGTCATAGGGACGATCATAATTGATAACCTAGGTCCTTTATGGTTTAAAAAAGAGAACGGTAGAATAATTAAGGGTTTAAAAAATTAATAAAATAAAAAAATGTATAAAAAAACACAATTACCCTCGTTTAACGTTAAAATAAGAATAAAGTTAAGTGATTAAATGAAAATGACAAATTTTATAAAACACAATAATAGATAAGAGAAAAATAAACTATCAGAAACTCTTAAAAATTACTACACCAACGAAAATGAATCTTTTAAAAATAAATATTTAACTAGTAATTAATCCTGGCGTGCTGCGGCTGGCTCGCGCCGCGACACGTTAAACAACATACGCAAAACGATTTCAAACTTTATGAAAAAGAGAAAAGCTAAATCGCTGAAGTGCTACGCGCGTTGCGGCGCGTGAACTTGCACGTAATGGCACGTTAAAACACGCAACTCATAAAAAAACCAAAAAGAGTATTGATAATATTAAAGATTATATAGAAAAACGAAACCGTTAAAAATGTTATCATGTACGAAATAAATAAACGCATTCGAAACTTTTAATATAAAAAAACAAAACATTTACGCAAGCGCACGTGTTGCAACGGAATAGTTAGTAACATTACAAAAAATTTAGAAAAAAACGAAACCGTAACAAAGTTGTTAAAAGAAGTTGACCTTAAAAAAAAGAAAGCAAAAACGTTTAGAAAAAGTAAAGATTTAAAATAATTCATAATGACGTTGTATGTAAGTGTTTGGACAACTTGTACACTATTACGCGCTCGAAACGTAGAATAAATATCTTGAGAGTTAAAAATTAAATGAAAACTTGTGTTTATGGATCATATCTATGTAGATGATATATAATGTATGATAGTTAAACTATAACATACATTGTGCTCTCCTCATTAATTTCTGCGGCATGCAAATAAGACCTAGTTTTTAGGCTGATGTACCAGGATTTTACCCACACCGATCCAGGATTCAAGCCTCGGCTCTCCCTCAAGCCCGGAAGGGGCCGTATTGGGTGAGATTTTTCCTTGGATGCTCTCCAACTCTGACGCCAAGTGGGCCCGGTTAAGACAACATATTGGCCGGAGTTGGATGAGGCTCTCCCATGTGACGGAGGGTGCGACGTTACAACATTCAATGTTCGCCGTTAAAAAAAAAGTTAAAATATAACATAATATCGGCTCTTTCTATTAGAATGTCACGTCTATATATGTATTTTCTTTTCTACAGAGAATAAAACACAAATTTAAAATTGAGAATTGGTTCAACGGCTGCTTATAAAAAAGTTACTACGATTTTATTTAAACATAAAAATGAAGATAGAATAAAGTTTAGAAAAAGAGGTGGTTAATATTTGAGAGAGAGAGAGAGGGAAGGGGGAAAATGCAAAGAAAAAAAATGCATTAAATGCTTGTACCTTAAGCATTTGATGTTAACTATATGACTTTTGTAGTTTATGTAATTTCCCTCTTTCTTTAATATATTTTTTTTGAAAGGCGAATTTCTTTTTAATCATATCACTAGTGGGGCCAATGAGTTAGTGGTGCAGTGGTAAGGAAGATACATGGTGTTTCTAGTGACCCAGGTTCAATCCCTGCTCTTAACATTAGTTTCTGTGGCATGCAAATGAGGCCTAGCTTAGGCTGATGCACCTGGGTTTTACCCACGCCGATCCAGGGTTCGAGTCTCGGCTCTCCCTCAAGCCCGGAAGGGCCATGTTGGGTGGGATTTTTCCTTGGATGCTCTCCAACTCTGACGCCAAGTGGGTCCGGTTAAAACAACATATTGGCCGGAGTTGGACGAGGCTCTCCCATGTGACAGGGGTGCGACGTCACAACATTCAATGTTCGCCGTTCAAAAAAAATTATCACTAGTGGGACTTGAACCCGTGACCTCCAAACCCTTGGGTGTTCCTAGAAGCTTTGTCTCTACCATTGAGCCACCAACCCCATTGACCTTTCTTTAATATATTTGATTAAATAACATGAAAAAACAAACAAAACAATCACTCTTCTATTCAGTCACGGACGTCCCTGATTTCCGCCACCTGTCCTTTTCTCCCTCCATTTTCACCATTTTTATACACCTCCATCTTCTCTAAACATCAAACCTCCAAACTCTCTCAAATCACTGTTTCCATCGGAGGCGAAAGAAGATGATGAGCGACTTCAAAACGCCACCGGAATCCGCCATACAGCTGCCGGATCAGACCACAACCAAAGTTGCCGCCGAGTCTGAAACCGGCACCATGAGTGGACCTTTGGTCTCATTAACCTCCGCCAAAAAGTTTTCACGAAACTATGACGCAATGCATATCGTTTTACGGCTTGTTAGCTTATCGGCGTCGTTGATTTCCGTTGCTGTTATGACTACCGCTAAGGAGAAATCAACTATTTCAATATACGGATTTGATCTGTCTCTTCACTCCAAGTGGTCGTTCTCTGGATCGTTTGAGTAAGTATTTTTTTTCTCGAATTGTGTATTTGATTCAACTGATTTCAGTTCCGTTCATTAGCTCGTTCAATCAATTTCTTCATGTTATTGTGATATTGAATCCATACATTTCTATAAACCAGAGATTGACATGTGAAGTTCGTGATTCAAACAGTCGCGATTGAATTCATACAACTTTTGAAATTTAGGTTAGAACTCGATTTGAACAACCGCTTCATGCTATTGTGAAATTGAATTTTCATACATTTCGGAAATCAGAAATTGGCATGCGAAGTTCGTGATTCAAACAGTCGCGATTGAATACATACAACTTTTAATATTTAGGTTTTAATTTGATTTGAACAATCGCTTCATGTTATTGTGAAATTGAATTCATACAATCCATAAAATCAGAGATTGAGATGTGAAATCTGGAAACTAGAATCGTGATTCAAACAGTCGCGATTGAATTCTTACACCTTTTGAAATTTAGGTTAGAACTTGATTTGAACAATCGCTTCACAATAATATTATTGTGTAGTTGAATTCATACGTAATTTTGACTGTTTAGATAATATGGACTGTTCGTCCTGTTAGTTGACCGTCAGATTGGCTGATTCAATTTTCGATTTCCGAGCGTAGATTTTAGACGGTAGCAGACAAAATTATCGTTTAGGATTTCTGGTTTCATGAGCTCCATAGCTGCCCGTGATTCTTTTATTCTTTTGAAATGGTATCTTATTGGATAATGACACATTTGTCTAGATGTGCAGAGAGCATATGCATTCATTACTTCTACAGTACAGCCACTCATTTCATAAATTCTTCGTGTTAAATGGTTTGAATTCATGTTAAATTGTTTAATAAATGAACGAACATGAATAAGAAATTTCATTCGATTAACTAAATGAACGAACTTGAACAGAGGTCTCGTTAACGTTCGTTCATTTATGTTCGTTCATGTTCATTTGTTTATGTTATTCTTTAAAGATTTTTATATATTTCTATTTTATTTTATCAAAACATTTTTATATTCTTTAACTTTTATTTTATTTTATTACCCTAATAATCAACTAAGTAAAATAGAAAACCATATTATCATTTATGTGTTGTTCCTGTATTCTCACAGCCTTTTGTAGTTCTGTTCCACCAGCGCCGTCTTCACCAATCGTCTAGTCCTATATCCATACAAGTCTTAAAATCCCATTATTGTTTCCTTGTAATTGCCGAGAACACACCATGGATGTGTGTGTTGACCTTTGCAAACACCAAAGTTTGCCTTTTTGATGAAACACATTATCAGTTATAAGTAGAGAACTGTGAGAATTGCATAAGCACTTGTATATTGTCCTTGTCAGATACAGTGGGAGAGAGGTGGTTAAAGTTAAAGCAACATGTACAAGTGTTTATACGGTTCTAGCTGCTATTGTGCTTTTTTTAAATGTAGATAAACACTTTTAAGTGTACGGATGAAGAAATGCTAAATAGTTCATGATTACTTATTCGAAACCGATTATCATCTATAACTTCAAAATTATTTACCTTTAGGATGAATAACTTGATTATTAGCTTTTGCTTATATGAATTCCACACATCATCATGCATTTCCTAGCTTTTTTTATAGGTTTAATTTGCATTATCGAGCTACCAATCAATGAGTAGTTAGAGCGTATACGTTTGTGATGAACCAAAAGGCAAAACATACAATTCGAATGAAGTTTTGGAATGAAATGCGTGTGGGATTAAGTTGCATAAATTCATGTTGGTTTAGTAATCATGCTTTTCTTTCTTGTGTTGCCCGTTGATGAAAAAGCGCGAATTGATTATGCGCAGGTATTTGGTTGGTATCTCATCACTTGTAGCGGTCCACTCTCTTCTTCAACTAGTGATGACGTCATCAAGAACGTTAAGAAAGGAGTCGATCTTCTCGTCTAGAAACCATGCGTGGATCATTTTTGCTGGTGATCAGGTATTCGTTTATCATACGACAATCATACCTGTCTTTTATTTCTTTGTGCCAGATAACATGCATGCTTTAAGTCTACACAACTATGTTGTGACATCTAATATAATAGAATAACAAGATATTTAGGTTGGTTGTCTATTTTGGTAATTATACTGATTGTTTGTCTTTAGCAGGTCACGAGTACTTACACCCCTAGTGGCAACATCTTGTGTGTTGTTCAATTCGCTACATATACTAGAGACAGACTTGAAAAATATTTGAATTAAACTCGATTTAATTCTAATAGAGCTCGAATTATTCGGGTCGACTTTCGAGCCCATCTCGAGTATTAAAATGTTTGACTCGTAAAGCTCGTGAGCCCTATTGTTCAAAAATTTCAAATTATTTTTGGGATGGGTAAAATAATATTTACTCATATTACAAAAAAAAAAAAAAAAAAGGATAGTTGTCAATGGCCCACTCACCAACTTGTAATCTGGGCTTTACAATGTGATTAAAAAGTTGCTTGTACAGTACTTGTAAGTTGTAATTCTTGAGTCTTGACTAATGAATCCATTCACTGGACACTATAATAAAACTAGTTTTTTTGCAGCCCATAACTTTTAGCGGCCCAAATCCAGCCCATACTTTTTGGGTGTGTTTTAGGTCTCAAATGGGTATAAAAAATAATAATAATAATAATAAAGTCTTTTTTAAATCTTTACAGCGTCCTATATTTTTTTTATTAGATATCTAACAATTGGGTTTATTTTACTAAATTATAATGATGTTTTACGTTTTTGTTATCTTGGTTTTAAAAAGCGAGAAACACACCGAGGTGATAAGGTCTAAAACCAAGGCGCAAACCGCAAAAGCGGGGAGCTTTCCGTACGCTATGCGCAAAGTGATTATATAATTTTTTTATACATATCACAGGGTTTTAGCACCTCGTACAAAAAATTTAACTATAATAAGTTTTATATATGTTTTAACATATAAATTGCTTACATGTAAACCCTAAAAAGTCCGATATACAACATTCTACTACACAAAAAAAAGACCATGTGCCAAATTTTTGCCAAAAAACTCACGCCTCAGCTGCGCTTTTCGTTTACATGCGCCTTAAGTCACAAAAAGCGATGCCTTTTATGCCTTAGCTCGCCTATTTTTAAAACCAAGATTGTTATTGTATGTAGTATAATAATTATTCTCCTATTTGTTGTAAAACTTTAATTTTGTTATCGACTGATGCAATTGATGGGATATGACCGGTTTTAACTCGTTATAACCGTCAACGAAATAAAAGTTTGTTAAATCAAATCAAATAAAAAAGTCATTATATATGATGACAAAAACGTGAACTATCAAACGAACAAAAAAGTATGTGTAGGTCAACCTAGCTCAACCAATTTAACCATGAACAAACACAATTTTATATGTAATGGTCATGACTAAATAAAAATGAAAATGCACGTAGGTGTTTGCATATGCGATGATGAGTGCTGGATCGGCTGCGACCGGTGTGACCAACTTGAACCGAACGGGTATCAAACACCCAACTCTACCCAACTTCTGTAAGCAGTTACATAGCTTCTGTGATCGTGTTGGGGTTTCTATCGCGTTTGCATTCTTCAACTGCTTCTTGCTTGCTATTTCTGCGGTTCTTGATGTCGTTTGGTTAGCTAATTAAGTACTAATTAAAGATCGTTTGTTTAATTCTCGAGTTTTCAATACTAGGGTTATGTTTAGACTAGTTATGTATTTATCTACCGCGGATATATTGAAATTAATGTAGACGATCTATAAAAATATATATCGATACTAACTTTCCATTTCAGTTATTTACTAGCGTTTAAGTACATATACTTTTTTATGCTAATAAATTTTCTAAACGATATTTGTTTTATTTAAAGATATAAAAAAGTGAGTTTTGACTACAGGGGTGTGCATGGGTAGTCATTTTTAGGCTTTAACAGAACCAAAACTGAAATTTTGGTTTTACGTTTTTAGAAAACTGATCGGTTTTGGTTTTGCGTATGGGATTGGTTCGGTTATGGGTCGGTTTTACATTTGGGATCGAAATGTTTGGGCTTGAAAAAATTGACTCAAATAATGAATTTGGGCCTACACGGCTTAAAATTTTTGTTAAGCACATATTAATGAATTTGTGCTTTTGACCCAAAATAATTAATTTGGGCCATAAATCCAGTAACAAATGAGTTATGTGTGATAGAGGTGTACAAGTCGGGTATTCTCAAGAACCGGTTCTTGCTTGAAAAAACGGAACCTATGTACCGATTCCGGGTATTCAAGAACCGGTTTCGGTTCCGATAATTCAAGACGGGTATTTCAAGAACCTATTTCCGGTAACCAACTTTGTTTTTTCTGTTCATGTTTCAAAATTTTTAATTTAAGCCAATTTAACCCGGTGCACCGTAAATAAGGTTGTTGTGGCACTGAAGTGTGGGTAGCTTTTGACCATACATGTTATCTTCGGTAATTACTTTATATTAGTTTTATGAAACTAACTTAGTGAAGTTGCTGCAATATATTAAAAACAGTAATATGATTCACAAGGTGATTAGGTTTCTTGTGATTACTAAATGGCAATTACATATCTATTTTTTTTGCAAAATTGCTTATGGTCTTACTTTTTTCTCTCTTAGGTTAGTGAATATGGAGATAAAATAGTTAGCTTACAAAATGATATTACAAGCACCGGTTCTGGGCATAACCGATTCCGGGTATTTTTAGAACCGGTTTTGACTAGAAATATTGGAACCTATCCAGACCCTATGGGTAGGGTCGGTTCCGGTTCTGTTTCGGAAGAACCGGTTACGGTTCCGGTTTTTTTGTTCATCTCTAATGTGTGGTTCGGTTCAGTTTTTGGTGAGTTTGGTTCGGTTTTAGTTGGCTTTGGTTTGGGTCGGTTTGGTGCGGGTCGACTTGGTTTTTTAACATGTTTTAATTGAATTGTAACAAAACCAAAACCGTCAGTAGAGTTTTGTCGGTTATTTCGGTTTTGGTTAGATTAATCGGTTTTTGCTTGCCCACATTTTATTAAGTACATTTTAATCCACATTTTATTTATTTATTTGGTTGTTTTTTATACTATTTTATTAATGTGTGGTTTTATACACTTCAAGGTAATTCTAATGCTACGTGAATATACAAAATAATTTTCTGTATTTCATGATTTTAGATATAAAAACTTGTATAACAATATAAATATATTTAAAATAATTATTCAAAAAAACGGACGACTGTGATATTTATTTTCTTTATCGTTTCTTTTTTTCAATTATACTTATGTAAATTTATTTATATTTACTATAGATTTGAAATATTTTTTGTTCGAACTAAAACAGTCATACACGTTTGTAGTTCTTTTTCAGGAAAATATCATATATACCTCTATAAACATGGGTAAATATCATATACGCCCAACCAAAACTAAAAATATCATATATACCCAAATTAAATGAATTTTTTACTTTATGACTATTTTACCCCTATTTATAAAAATATTAACATTCATTTCAAGAATACTAATAACAATTAAATCATGACACTTTGTAATTATGAAGCAAAAATAATAGAGCAAAAACTAGAAGCAGTTAACAAATTATTGTTTAATTCAAAATCAATAGTGGTATGTTGCAGAATTTTGGCATGTAAAAATTTCATCTGTTCATACGATCTTGATTCTTGAAAGCTAATTAGTTTTAAAGAAAAAAAAAGGCAAACTTAATTTGATGGTTTCAAAACATACAAAAAGTCGTAAAAAAAAAAGAAAAAGATGTGATTTGAAAATGAAGGAGACAAACTTATGTATACAAAAATCTTTTAAATAACTGACGGAAGAATGAAGCAAGTTTAGGGAAGGTATAAAAATTTAAATTAAAAATGGGCAAATATGAAATTTTAAAATTAATGATGGGTAAATATGAAATTTTAAAGTTTTAGAAAAATAAGGGTAAAATGGTCAATTTTTAAATTATTTTTAATAAGATAGGTATATATGATATTTATTAGGGGTGAGCATGGGGCGGGTCGGTTCGGTTTTCACCATCCACCGAAACCGAAACCGAGATCTTTGGTTTTGACTGTTTCTTAACCGATCGGTTTTCGGTTAATCGGTTATGGTTAATCGGTTAATACTTCGGTTATGGGTCGGTTAACCAACTTTTTTTATTTTTTATTTTTTACTTTTTCCCCTCTCATGATCATTTTTTTTCACAGCTCAGATATAAAAATTAATGCTTTTTTAGATTGATATATTTTTCTTTCTGGATCACATACTTCTCAAATGGAATTTGAAAGAAATAAAAACATTATGCCACAAAGTTTATATATATTATATCATAAAATAAAAAAAACATACCACTCTAACTAATAACAAAAAAAAGCTCCAGTAGACTATAGTCATTAACAAGCAAATGACACTTTCAAAATACATGAGCTAGATTCTAAATTTGCTTGTTCAAATCTTTAACCACATACATTCAAAATACAAAATTCAAAGTGGTTAGATTCTTAATTCAAGTAGCTTTAAACCAAAAACACTACAAGTGTTAGTCACTTAGTCCCAATCTTCATCATCTTCAATGGTAGAGTCTTTGCGAGATTTGTTTCCGGTTATCAAATCTACAAAAAAAGAAAAACATATAGCAAGTAAAAAGTAAAAACTGACTATATAAATAAAAATAAAGTTTATTACCTTCTTCTATTTTCTCCAACTTTTCAATCAAATTTTCTAGTTGTTGACCATGCATGAGAGGATCTTGCAAATCAGTTGGTGTAGATCGTAACCAATCTTGTGCACAAATCAATGCCTCGGCGGTCTTAGCAGTAAGAGAGCTCCTATATTTATCAATCACCCTACCACCGGTGCTAAAAGCAGACTCGGATGCAACGGTTGAGATTGGCATTCCTAAAACATGCTTTGCAATTTGAGAGAGAATAGGGAATTTCATCGAATTAAGCTTCCACCAAGCTAAAACGTCAAATGCATCATCCCTTTTTTCCGTCCCATCACGCAAATAAACATCTACTTCGTTATTGTCAACCCCCTCTCCACCTTCTTCCTCTAAATATTTTAAGTACCCGTCTTCCACCACCTTCTCCCGAACTTTTAGGCTTAAAACTCAATGTGGATTGTTTCTTTTTATCTACCTGATTGTAAATTGGTGACGTCTTGCATACTTGCTTTAAATGATATAGCAAGGCACTCGTACCATTCTTTTTTGTAGCAGCCGCAAGCAACTTCTTACAATAGGGACATAAAGCTTTGTTAGTAGCCTTATCCATCGTAAAATGGTCCCACACTACTGACCGGTTCTTACCACCCTCCTTCTCTTGCTCAACTGTTTGCTCATCAACACTATTGACCTGTTCCTTTAAGTTTTCTTCATCGAGCTCTACAACCGGTGTATCCTTTTTATTCATGCTCGGAGCCTCACTACCAGATGTTTCCATCTAAATTTACAAAACAAAGTTAAATTAAGCATGGTAAGATCAAGAAACCTACTGTCAAAAAAAACTTAATGGTGCAATTCTGAAAAACATTTCACAACAGTCAACAATAGTAAATCAACAAACCTACTGTCAAAAAAGCCTACTGTTACAATCCTAATAAAATTAACATGGAGTATTTCTACAATAATGAAGCTCCCATCATGAAGAAAGCTACTGTTGAAAATTATTAAATCAATAACTAAACTTGGTGCAATTCTAGTCGACTAACAAGCAGTAAAATCAAGACAAAATACATCAAAATCAAGCACCCTAGCCTCATTAGAAGTTAGAACCAGCCATTTGTTTACTAGTTACCTTTAAGGAGAAGCAAAAAATGAGAACAAGGAGAAGCAAACGATGCGAACCTCAGAATCTGTACATAGCAACGAGCAGGAGTTTTTGTGAGAAAAACAAAAAGGAAATGAGAGAGTGGGGTTGATTTTGGAGAAAAACCTGGACAAGAACTGAAGAAGCTTCGAAACCTTTTGTCCTTTTGAGTTCTTGGATCAGAGAAGAAGAAAGCGAGAGCGGGAGATTGGTGTTTCTAGAAATCTAGGGTTCTACAAATTTGGATATTATATTTCTAATTAGGGTAATGGGCCCCTCTTTTCACTTAGTTGGCTAAACATAAAAAAACGCAAAAACAATTGGGCTAAACAAATAGATAATTGAGCTAAACATAAAAAAAAACATGAAAGTGAACCCTTTCATAACTTTCGGTTCGGTTAATTTACGGGGCGGTTATATTTGGTGCGGTTCGGTTCGGTTAACCATGGGTGGTGCGGTTAATCGGTGCGGTTCGGTTATTTTCGGTGAAAAATAGTAGCTTAACCGAACCCGAACCGAAAAAGTCGGTTTTCTTAAAAACACTAAACCGCACCGTCGGTTATTGCTTCGGTTCGGTTATTTCGGTTCGGTTATGTCGGTTAATTCGGTTACGGGTCGGTTAATTCGGTTTTCTGCTCACCCCTAATATTTATATATGTTTGTAAGGGTATATATAATATTTTTAGTTTTTGTTGGGTATATATGATATTTCCCTAATTTATAGGGGTATATATGAAATTACCCCTTCTTTTTCCCAACATGTTGACTTTTATATGCTACCCAAAATGCATTAAACCTATCTTTTTATATTTATAACCACTTTGTTTTTAAGTAAACGTTAACTAGCTTTTAGGTGTCGTGCCTAGTTGCAAAATGCAAAATGCATATGTTGGTGTCGTGCCTAGTTGCAAAATCGGTGTGGTGGGCAATCGGTAGATGGGTCGGAGTGCAGCACTTAGCCAATTGCAACTCGGTTAGGGACTTGCTTGATCAAACCAAGGACATGGCGATAGAGACAAGGAGGAAGAAGGCGATCTTTTGCGTTATAATGACAGCTCTGTGGAGATTATGGGTGCACCGGAACAACAAAATATTTAGTGGGAAACCGTTTTCCGGAACAAAAATCGTAGAGGATGTGCAAGAAGAAACCTTCTTAAGCCTGCGGGTGAGGGCAAAGTTCCGAGATTTGAGGTTAGAGACATGGGTATTGTATGGTATAAAAGCTTTGTTGGTGTAATTGGGGATTGTATGTAATTTTGGCCCAACTAGTGCCTCACTAGTTGGTGCTTTTTTTGATTGAATGCAAGCTTTTCTGTTCAAAAAAAAAAAAAAAAAAAAAAAAAACTAGCTTTTAGGTAAGGTTTTAATTAACTAACTTTCCAATTTATTCATTGTTTATACAAAGTTGTTTGTAGGTTTAAAAAATGTTGCAATTTTATTATTATTATTATTATTATTATTATTATTATTATTGAACGACAAACTCACACACAATCTAAATATATACCAGTAGTTAACGACGGGACTAGAACCCGTAACCTTTTGTAAAAGTGGACATCATGCAACACTATATATACCACTTGTCAATAACGAGACTAGAACCCATAGCCTCTTGTAAAAGTGGACATAATGCAACACTTCTAATTCCCTAGATACAGTTGGGCCAAATGTCTTTGGTTGCAATTTTTTTTTATCGTTGGTATTTTGTAATGTTGATTTACAATGATATAAAACGGGAGCTTAATGTCACAGACCAAATATTCGATGATCGTTGTGCTATGTTTGTACTTGAACGCTTGGGTTTGCTGGCTAGTCCGGACTTCATCGGGGACGGCCTCAGTGGGATAGACGACGTGAACATGCCTAGGTGTGTTGGTACACCGAAAGCATCACTGGGCCTGATGAGTCCAAAACAGGACGAAACCAGTAGACCCTATCATAAGCGGGACAGATTGGCTGGCCCTGGGGCAACCCAGGGCGCCACACAGGGCCTTGAGAGATGACCCCGTGACATTAAGGTAAAAAAGAAGTAACAAGATTTTCATATCTCCACCTTTAAATTTGGAAAATATCATCAAGCCCAAAATAAAAATAAGTTTTAAATGTATGATATGTAATGTCCTTAAAATATAATTTAATGTATGTGGTATTTTGTTGTTGTTGATGCTCGGTTGTTTATAACTGATCGTTAGCAGTGCCGGCCCTGAGGATTCGAATGTCTTACACGAGCCAAAAAAAAGGCTCATAACGAAATATATAATTTTATAAACTATTTTTTTAACGAAAATTAACATTATAGCATAGACATAACAAAATCATAGTATCAAAATGACATACCGTAATATCTAACCGGTGATTCGTGAAGCTCGCCTAGCATTCTTCGCTGCAAATTCTTTAATCACATCTTCGCAGTTTATACTCTCTAACACTTCGTTCTCGATAGCAATTATCGTCAATCCGTTAAGCCTTTCTTGAGACATAGTGGACCGCAAGTAAGATTTCAATAACTTTAATTTAGAAAAACTCCTTTCTGCAGATGCCACTGTTACTGGAATTGTCAACAATATTCTATATGCAACACATGCAGTTGGGTAATGAGGGAAATCTCTCAAATGGTTCAAAATATCTATAGGGTTGCTAAATTCAGTTGTTCTTGATGTCTCAAATAGCTTCAACTCTATATAAAGTTCATCAGCATTAATATCCGATCTTCCTTCAAACTTTAGTTCCTTTTCAAGCAACTGACAAGACACCTTAAGATCTTCATCTTCAATTACCCTCAACTTATGTGGAAACAAAAAACCAAATAATTTCTCATAAGTTTTGAATTGTTTAAATCTGGTCTCAAGAGAAGCAATAGCTTGATCAACGAGAAATAAGAAATAATTAACTCTAAAATCTTCTTCAGGTGTAAATGAACAATCTTGTTTATTTGAACTTTCATCAAAGTGTTTTTTCCTTTTAATCACACGCTTTTGATGAAATACCGGATCAATATCCATTTCCATAGCAAGCTCCCTAGCTTCATCAATCACTTTTGAAAAACCCGTTACTCTATACTCCTTGAAGTACTCAATCAATCTACTTATTTCTTTTATAGCAGTATCCAGATGCATATCCTTTGATTGCAAGTTTATGCTCTAGGATTCTTCTTTAAAAATCTTGTTTGCACTCCTTGGTGTTTTCCTTTCATGTTTGCTCCATTGTCATACCCTTGACCACGTATATCATCAATTTCAAGATCTAGAGACTCTAACTCCTTAAGTGTAATCTCAAATAGTCCGCTACCGGTAGTATCATTAACACTCAAATACCCTAAAAACGACTCCTTGACACTAACAGAACTAGATGAAAACTTTACATACCTCACTATTAAAGTCATTCGTTCTTGGTGACTTGAATCTGGAGTATAATCAAGTATGATTGAGTAGTACTTTGCTTCCTTTATCCTCTTGATGGTTTCTTTTTTTATTTCGTGACCTAGCATAAGTATCAACTCATTTTGGATATTGTGTCCAAGATAATGCACATGTAGCTCATTACCAATAATCCGTCGCACATGCTCTTTGATAACCGGGTCAAACTCTTCCAACATTTCTACGAGGCCCAAGAAATTTTCATTGCCTTTTAAACACAATCAACAAATAAAAAGTGACATATTATATCTTTTAAATACAATCAACAAAATAGAAAAAAATAATAACTAGTAAAGACCATTACCTTTTTGATACAACTTTTCTTTTGATCCACGAAATGCTAAATTATGTTTAGCAAGAAACTTCACTAGTGCAATGATTCGCAAAATAACTTGCATCCAGTAATCTCTTTCTTTCTTGAATTGCTCGTGTTGAATTTTATCGATTGTTTCATTCAACTTCAATCTGTTACGCATATCAAACCACGCATTCATATTATTGAGATGATCTGAAGAAAGTTCGTGTTGTTTTAGTCTACGGAAGGCTTCTTGCCAATTTAAAAAACCATCCCCATCCAATGCACCTTTCGGAGGCCCTTTTCTAAACAATTTACAACAAAAACAATATAACTTGTCTGTCTCTTTCCAATAAACTAACCATGGGCGATCAACTTTCTCCATATTTGATAAAGTTCTTGTATATAAAGCTGCGGAAAATCGTCTAGTATTGGTATTGTACGGACCAAATTGTACGTTATTATCTCTATTCAGACCTTTATCGAACAAAACTTTAATCTCATTCTCATTAAGTCCACCCCACATTCTTGGATCAAATATATCAACATGTATATTAGGCTCAACAACATGCTCTTCCGCATCTTCTACTTCTACTTCTATTTCAACATCTTCTTCAAGTTCTACTTCTACTTCTATTTCAACATCTTCTTCAACTTCTACTTCTACATGCTCTTTAACCGGCGGTTTAGGTAAAAACTTAAGTAAGGCACCGTGTTGAGACTTTACCATTTCCTCATCTTTTTGTTTCCTTTTACGTTTTTGAGCACCCGATGCTTGTTTAGGAGGCATAGTTTCTTTAACAATTTAAAATAAAAAAATTAGGACTAATATCAAATAATCATTCTAACAAATTTACAACTCAAAAACATTAGGGCTAATAATATCAAAATCTTACAACTCAAAAAAATTAGGGCTAATATCAAAAATCAACAAATTTACAACTCAACAAATAATGGAATGGACAAAATTAGGGCTAATATCAACTCAACAAATCCATAGAAATCCATAGAAATCACAAAATTAGGGCTAAATTACTAACCTTAATAATGGAATGGATGATGGGTGGAGTGGAGGAGGCGAGAGGCGACTGGACGGACCTGGAGCAGCAGTTGGTGGAGAGGAGCCTGGTCGCCGGTCGGCCCACTGGTGGCGGTCGGTCGCGGTCGGAGCGGAGGCTGGAGTGGAGGAGAGCAGTGCCCAAGCCGAATTTTTTTTTCCCAGGTAGCGACAGAATTTTTTTTTCCCTGCTAAGTGGATGTCTTGCTATATGGGACTGGGCCAGGCCCAACAACCCAACATTTTTCTTATTAAGCCCAAATAAATCATTACATCTTAAAAAAAGGCCCATTGTTTTTTAAAAAAATACCAATTTTTTTTTTTAAAAAAAAGGCTCAATTACTTTAAAAAAAAACCCAATTTTATATATAAATATATTTTTTTTTTGGCCCCTCGAGATGTTGGTCCCACTACGGTCGTGTTACCCGCAGGCCCATTGGGCCGGCCCTGATCGTTAGACCGATTAAATAAGTATTAAAGTTTTTATTATATTTTAATATTTAAAACGGTTTAATCACTAGACAAGTTTATTTTGGTATAACTATAAAACTTGAGACTTGAGACTCAAACGGGTGAAAGAATACACGAAATCTATACCCACAAGAAACCTCATGTTGAGACAAACAATTCTCTACAATTTTTACACTCTTTCAGGTGTAAATTCAGGATCGTTGGACACATTTAACACTACAACAAACGGCTCTTGCTGTTGTGCGCTGGGAAACAGTTTCATGAACGAATAATTTTTTTCTTGTAAAGAGAACCGTGTCATACACGTGACCTAAAAAACTCTTTCATTCTTTATCAGCAAAAGATAGAGTGTTGATATTGGTTTGAAGTTCCTTACTTTGTTAAATATGTATTTCATATAATTTGTTTGATTTAACTTCGCTTTACTCCCTGTGGTTTGGTCCAAATAAAATAACGCTTAGTTTCAAATTGACTTTTTTCTTCCATGTGGCATGTATTTTTTAACAGCAAATACCCCATTTTTGGGGCTCCTCCTAATAGCTTACACCAATCTATCTCGAACTCTTAACCACAAGGGGAGCTTCACCACTAAACTCCAAATGGTTTTGCCATTGGACCCAACCCCCACCCTCCGTGTGGTATCTGATATGTCTCAATTAACTCCAACCCACTAACACCATTAGTTTTTTCTGTTAAAGGTAAGAGTATTTGTGACATTTCGGGTTTTTTTTTTATTCGCACTTTTATATTATGTATCCTATAAACAATTTCTATTCGATAGAATGCAAGTGATTTTATTTAAAATTTTGTATATATATATATATATATATATATATTTAATTTATGGATTTAAAATAAATAAAATTTTATAAGTTTTAAACTTATATAAAATTTTATATAAAAATCTAAATTAAAAAGATTCATTTATAAATAAAATAACCTATTTAAATAAAATAATTAACTTTATAAAAACATTTATAATAATAATAATAACATAAGTTAATAAAATAAATTTTAAAAATTTAAAATGAAAGTATAATTAGTTTATTTTAAAAGTTAAGGGTTTGTTTTGAAATTTTCCAAACCAAAAGGTTTTAAACCAAAAACCGGTTAAGGGACTAAACATGGCCAAATCAAACCACAGGGACCCATCCGTAATTATCTCAGGGGCTAATTTAATTCAAAAACAAACTCCAGGGACCAAAGTTGCCAATTCTCAATTCGCATTTCCGGTCACCACCTTCGTTATCCGGCGGTACAAGCCAATTTCCGCGACCACTCGACACGCCTGTCCCCTGCACCTCGACAGCTGCAATTGGTCTCCCTGACCTCGTCGTCCCCACGCGAACAAAAGCCCTCGACCAATTTGTCGATTAAACATACGAAAAGTCTGATCGTGTCTATGGCCGAAAATCCACGCCACGAATTCGGCCCCGACAGTCAACCTCCACGCCTGCTAAATGGCTCGACAGTTTCGTCTCGTCCAGACGAGTGTCTGGGCATGCTCAATTGCTTGTCTCATTATCGGGATCGAGCTCGGCTATAAATAGCCATTACCAGACCTGCACGAGCTCGCCCACCCTCCTCCACCCACTCTCACTCAAAATTGAAGCCGGCATTGTGTTCGTCGTCTCTGTGAGAAGCTGTGACCAGAATCTCAGAACCCAATTCCATCCCGAAGCTTGAAATCACGATCTTGGTATTTTCGGACCAAAAGCTTGCCGACCAGACCCTTCGCGACCAGGTTCGAGCCTCAACTTTGTTCCTTTACCTTCTGTTATCATATGACAATCTATCCCAATCGAAATCGCAAACCCAAACCATCGATTACCGGGCAAACCAATGTCCTCGGACACGGTTTGCCGGTTGCCGAGGACCAGCGACCAATTTCGAATATGTGTTTATCAATTAAACGATACACACATAACCAGCGATGGGCAGTAGCCCGGTTGGTTATGCGTGTGTGTGTTTGTATCAAAGGTCGCGGGTTCGATCCCGGTTGGCCTTCGGCCCAATTTTTTTTATTCTGTTTTTATTTTATTTATTTATTTTAACTTATTTTAACATTCTTTTTATACAATAAAAACTAAAACGAGTCGGTTTACTCGTTCATTTATTCCGGAAACCAATAAAATTCTTTTATACATATTTAACCCACAAAATTTTTTATAAAATAATAAATATTATATTTTTTATAAATTTGTTAAAATAGTTTCAACTTACAAAAATATATATATAATAATAATGATAATATAAATAAATAAATAAATAGGAACTTTTATAAATACATAATAACTACTTATTTAAAAAAAAATTGAAATAGTTTAACAATATATATATATATATAATTTTTAAGATAAAGTTTTACCAAGTCATTATTATCTTCTACCATATTTTATACAAATAAATATTAAAGGATATTATTATAAAACCCATACACATTTAAATACGAATACGCACATACAAATAAAACATACAATAATACTTATCTATCCACATAGGATTTCATCGTGCTTAGGTTTCAACGTCCTTATCACCCGCACTCGTGGATTATCATATCCGCTAGCCAGGTGAGTTACATAGCCCCTATTTTACATTTTTGCACATTTTGGGGTGAAACATTATACATGCTACTCACATTGTTTATACATGTTATACATGTGGACTATATGCTTATTATCTTGGATGTACATACATTTAAACACAAGAAAACCAACAGTAATATTAATAGATCTATTGTGCCTGACCAGCCCACCCATGTAGGGTGTTTATTACTGCATACTCGGATATAGCCGCGTGTTATATTCAAACTTACCGGACTTAGCTGTTGTGCTATGTTCAAGCGCGTCAATCAAGGTTTGAATTGTGATTTGATAAATGATACACCATATATATACTATGTTTAACAAGATAAACAATGAGTTGCAAAACGTTTTTATCTACTACTTATCGGAACTACAAAACCTATGTACTCACCAACTTTTTAGTTGACACTTGATTTAAATAATGTTTCAGGTTTGGATATGTGATTGCTTGCCGAAGATTCCTCCACTTAAGAACTATGGACCTAGTTAAATAAATCAATGTTTTGAACTAGACTAGGTTATTTGAAATGTATTGTATTTGGATCTATGTTGTCTTTAAATTTGATTAAGGAATTATGCAACATTTTAGTTATCATGTGCTTTTGAACAATCATTCCATTGTCGGCCTCGATGATTCCGCCATCGGTCGGGGTGTGACAGATTGGTATCATAGTCATGGTTATAGGGAATTAGGTTATTAGACACAATGACCTAGACTATAACCCTAGGACTCCCTTTTATGTGTTATGTGCTAAATGATTAATTGTTATGTGAATTATTTGTAGTTAGGTATTATTTGAATTTTTCCCAAGTCTAATACATGAGACTTATACACATACATACAAGGCTTTAAATACATGATACATACTTTACATACACATTTGGCAAACAAACTTATGCAAACAAATACACTATCCATCCTTATCCATACTCTTTCCTAATCCATATTAATTGCAACATCCCTACACATTTTATACTCATAGACTCCCAAGTCTATAAAAATCTTGAAAATCTCGTCAACGACTTAATTTCTTGAAACCAGTAAAGGACACGTGCAATCTGGAAGGGTGACACCTGTACATTGGGTTTTCTGTCTAGGAAAGCATTTCGTATAAATCCAAATAAACGGACCCGTATGCTTTCCTGGGAATTCCTGAAGTGAGTGTTTACCTATAGGCTAAAGCATGTCTCCTTGAAAGTTTTGAGGAATTATTTAACGTTGATAAGTCAATGTATTCGCAAGGATACGATCCGAACTTAAACTCAAAATTTGGGGACATTATAGCAAGATAGGAAGAACTAGACGAACATGCAAAGCAAATCATTATTACGGGTGCACACGTAATAAAGATTTGTAGTGCATGCAAGTCCCGGCAATTCCTACTACGCGAATAATGATCTATAACATCACGTTCTACCCGGAATAGATGGCTTAGCTTCCCCCATTAACTTTGAATAAATACACATGCACTGGCACGCGTCATGATGAAACCCGTTTTTCTGCTTACATTATTTCCCACTATGACTCATATATATCCATCTTATCTAAAATATCATTGTCTTTTCTTATGGTGTTAGAATGCCTCCTCGACGTGCAAACTCTAGCACTTCCAACCCGGATCTTGCTACTCTTCTTGCCCAACTGGTGGGGCAAATGACCCAGGCCAATAACAACAGTGACGGGTCTCACAACATCCAAGGAAACGGTGGCACCAACCCGCCTCAATGCACGTTTAAGCACTTTAACTCGTGTAATCCTACAAAATTCTTCGGGACTGAAGGTGCTACCGGCCTACTACAATGGTTTGAAAGCATGGAAATCACATTCCTAAACAGTGACTGTCCCGATAATTTTCGGGTTCGCTATGCCACAAGTGTGCTTCAAAAGAGAGCCCTCACCTGGTGGAACGGTGAGAAACGCACTCGTGGTGTTGAGGTTGCTACATCTTTATCATGGGATGATCTGAAGAAGGCCATGACTGATGAATTCTGTCCTCGAAATGAAATGAGGAAGCTCGAGACTGAGTTTTGGGATCTTGCCCAAGACAGCGGGGACAATCTGGCTTACACCACCCGATTTCAAGAGCTGAGCCTACTAGTACCTCATATGGTCACTCCCCTTACCCGGGAAATTGAAAAATACATAGGCGGGCTGCCTATACAGATTCAGGATGCTGTGTTAGGAAGCAATCCTCCTACACTTGAAGCTGCTATTCGTCTATCCGCTACGCTATCCGACAACCACGTCAAAGCCGGAAC
The DNA here is from genome assembly GCA_023525975.1 of Smallanthus sonchifolius. Taxonomy (NCBI): domain Eukaryota; kingdom Viridiplantae; phylum Streptophyta; class Magnoliopsida; order Asterales; family Asteraceae; genus Smallanthus; species Smallanthus sonchifolius. The sequence goes on along the minus strand of CM042034.1, from coordinate 84,903,939 downwards.
CTTAACAAGAAAGGGTTCCAAGAAGGTTGTTTCTACTCTTGCGGCCGTCAAAGATGTAAAGCCCGAGTCTTCTAACCGCAACAAGAAACGAAAGGGTCGAAACTTCGCAGCCGTAACTCCCACCGTACCGGCTATTCAAGTGGCCCCTTTGGGTCAAAACCCGAAACCTTATTTGGGTCCAAATCCCCAATGCCAGACCTGCAAGTACCACCACCCTGCCAACTTACCATGCCGATTGTGTTCAAGCTGCGGACGATATGGACACGTGGTCACTACTTACCGTACCCGTCCTCCCGTCCATCAAGCTGCTCCAGCAAACCGTCCGAACTATCCGGTACTTTCCAATGGTCGGGCATGTTTCGAATGTGTAGACCCAAACCATTTCCGTGACCGATGCCCAAAACTCCATCATCAAGGTGGTCCTCAAGGACGAGCGTTTAATATAAACGCTAATGAGGCACAAGCAAACAACGACGTGATAAACGGTACGTTTCTCGTAAACAATCATTATGCATCCATTTTATTTGATACCGGTGCCGATAGGAGTTTTGTGTCTCTTACCTTTGAATCTCGACTTGCTAAACAAAGAACGAAACTTGACAATTCTTATTCCGTGGAGATAGCAAACGGGAAATCTATTACTATAAATTCTGTTATCCGCGACTGCAATCTCGATCTTAATAATCATGAGTTCTCTGTCGATCTCCTTCCGATGCAATTGGGAAGCTTCGATATTATAATTGGCATGGATTGGTTATCCAAGCACCATGCCGAGGTTATTTCCTATGAAAAGTGCATTCGTATACCTCTCCCTTCGGGCGACACGTTAGTTATTTTCGGTGAAAAACCGTGTCGTGGTCTTCAACTCATGTCTTGCACATTGGCACAAAAGTACTTGCGGAAAAAGTACGTTGCCTTCTTGGCCCACGTAGTTGACACGAAAGACAAGGGTAAGAAATTGCAAGATATTCCGATCATTCGAGACTTTCCCGAGGTATTCCCCGAGGATTTACCCGGTCTTCCTCCCCCTAGACAAGTAGAGTTTCGTATTGACCTTGTGCCCGGAGCAACTCCCGTGGCAAAAGCTCCCTATCGTCTTGCACCTTCCGAGATGCAAGAGCTCGCAAGTCAATTACAAGAACTCTCATCTAAAGGATTCATCCGCCCGAGCCATTCACCTCGGGGTGCTCCCGTGCTGTTCGTAAAGAAAAAGGATGGATCGTTTCGAATGTGCATCGATTATCGTGAACTCAACAAGCTTACAATTAAGAACCGTTATCCTTTACCCCGTATCGACGATCTTTTCGATCAGCTTCAAGGTTCAACATGTTTCTCCAAGATTGACCTTCGTTCCGGATACCATCAACTTCGTGTTCTCGATGAAGACATTCCGAAGACTGCCTTTCGGACTAGATATGGTCACTATGAGTTCATGGTCATGCCCTTCGGTTTGACTAATGCACCTGCGGTCTTCATGGACCTCATGAACCGTGTATGCAAACCTTATTTGGACAAGTTCGTGATCGTTTTCATTGATGACATTCTCATCTATTCTAAAACGAAAGCGGAGCATGAACAACATCTTCGTTTGATTTTGGAACTCTTGAAGAAAGAACAACTATACGCCAAGTTCTCCAAGTGTGAATTCTGGCTATAGGAAGTTCAATTTTTGGGACACATAGTCAACGATAAGGGAATTCATGTGGACCCGGCAAAGATCGAGGCGATAAAGAATTGGAGTACTCCTAAGACTCCTACCGAGATTCGTTCATTTCTTGGACTAGCAGGTTACTATCGTCGCTTCATCTCAAATTTCTCCAAGATTGCGGTTCCGCTCACTGCCTTGACTCATAAAGGTAAATCTTACGAGTGGGGACCCAAGCAAGAGGAAGCTTTTCAAACTCTCAAGCACAAGCTCTGCAATGCTCCTATTCTAACTCTTCCTAGTGGTAATGACGACTTTGTCGTTTATTGTGATGCATCCAACCAAGGTCTTGGTTGTGTTCTAATGCAACGTGGCCAAGTAATTGCATACGCATCACGTCAGCTCAAAATCCATGAGAAGAACTATACGACCCATGATCTCGAGCTTGGTGCTGTCGTTTTCGCCTTGAAAATTTGGAGACACTATCTTTATGGCACCAAATGCGTGGTTTTCACCGACCACAAAAGTCTTCAACATATTTTCAATCAAAAAGAGCTTAATATGAGGCAACGACGATGGGTTGAACTTCTTAACGACTACGACTGCGAGATTCGCTACCACCCCGGCAAAGCAAATGTTGTAGCCGACGCCTTGAGTCGTAAAGAACGTAGCATGCTTCATAGTGTTTGTATTCATAACGATATCCAAGCCCGTATTCTCCGAGCACAACACACCTCGGTTACTGAGGGAAACATGTATCAAGAGATGGCATGTGGTGTAGAACTCTTGCTAGAAACCAAAGCCAACGGCCTATTGTATTACCTGGACCGTATCTGGGTTCCCAATCGCGATGACCTTCGTATATTTTTGATGAACGAGTCCCACAAAACTCGATATTCGGTACATCCCGGAGCTGATAAGATGTACATGGGTCTTCGTCAGCAGTATTGGTGGCCCGGCATGAAAAAGGATATTGCCCTCTTTGTGGCAAAATGCTTAACTTGTTCTAAAGTGAAAGCCGAACACCAAAAGCCTTCCGGACTCCTCGAACAACCAGAAATTCCCATGTGGAAGTGGGAGAACCTCGTTATGGACTTCATCACCAAACTTCCACGCACTTCTAGTGGGCACGATAGTATATGGGTTATTATCGACCGACTTACAAAGTCTGCTCATTTCTTGCCTATTCGTGAGGACTATCGAGTCGAGAAATTGGCTCGGATCTACATTGATGAGATCGTAAGTCGTCACAGAATCCCTTTGAACATCATCTCCGATCGTGATTCGCGTTTTACTTCCCGATTTTGGCAATCATTACAAGCTGCGTTTGGTACTCGTTTGGATTTAAGTACGGCTTACCATCCTCAAACTGATGGACAAACCGAGCGAACAATCCAAACTCTCGAGGATATGCTTAGAGCTTGTGTCATTGACTTTGGCGGCAATTGGGATTCTCACCTACCACTAATCGAATTTTCCTACAACAACAGCTACCACACAAGTATTAACATGGCACCATTTGAAGCTCTTTATGGACGGAAATGTCGTTCACCGATTTGTTGGAACGAAATTGGTGAAGCACAAATCACCGGTCCCGAGCTTATCCAAGAGACCACCGATAAAATCTCTCTTATCCGTGACAACATTCGGGTGGCAAGGAGTCGGCAAAAGAGCTATGCTGATAAGCGACGAAAACCCTTGGAATTTCAAGTTGGAGATATGGTTCTCCTAAAGGTATCACCTTGGAAGGGCGTAGTCCGATTTGGAAAGAAAGGAAAACTTGCACCTCGATATGTGGGTCCATTCAAGATACTCGAAAGGATCGGAAAAGTGGCCTACAAACTCGATCTTCCTTCAGAACTCAACAACGTTCATCCGACCTTTCATGTATCTAATTTGAAAAATGGTCTAGCCGACGAAAATCTCCACATCCCTCTTGATGAAGTGCGTATTGACGAGAAAATGCACTTTGTTGAAAAACCCGTGGAAATCATGGACCGAGAAGTCAAGAAACTCAAGCGTAGCCGCATCCCCATTGTCAAGGTCCGTTGGGAGTCTAAACGTGGACCCGAGTTCACTTGGGAACGTGAAGACCAAATGAAGACCAAATTTCCGCATCTCTTTTCATAGCCTCCACTGGTTGAATTTCGGGGCTAAATTCCTTTAACATGGGGAGACTGTGACATTTCGGGTTTTTTTTTATTCGCACTTTTATATTATGTATCCTATAAACAATTTCTATTCAATAGAATGCAAGTGATTTTATTTAAAATTTTGTATATATATATATATATATATATATTTAATTTATGAATTTAAAATAAATAAAATTTTATAAGTTTTAAACTTATATAAAATTTTATATAAAAATCTAAATTAAAAAGATTCATTTATAAATAAAATAACCTATTTAAATAAAATAATTAACTTTATAAAAACATTTATAATAATAATAATAACATAAGTTTATAAAATAAAATTTAAAAATTTAAAATGAAAGTATAATTAGTTTATTTTAAAAGTTAAGGGTTTGTTTTGAAATTTTCCAAACCAAAAGGTTTTAAACCAAAAACCGGTTAAGGGACTAAACATGGCCAAATCAAACCACAGGGACCCATCCGTAATTATCTCAGGGGCTAATTTAATTCAAAAACAAACTCCAGGGACCAAAGTTGCCAATTCTCAATTCGCATTTCCGGTCACCACCTTCGTTATCCGGCGGTCCAAGCCAATTTTCGGCGACCACTCGACACGCCTGTCCCCTGCACCTCGACAGCTGCAATTGGTCTCCCTGACCTCGTCGTCCCCACGCGAACAAAAGCCCTCGACCAATTTGTCGATTAAACATACGAAAAGTCTGATCGTGTCTATGGCCGAAAATCCACGCCACGATCTCGGCCCCGACAGTCAACCTCCACGCCTGCTAAATGGCTCGACAGTTTCGTCTCGTCCAGACGAGTGTCTGGGCATGCTCAATTGCTTGTCTCATTATCGGGATCGAGCTCGGCTATAAATAGCCATTACCAGACCTGCACGAGCTCGCCCACCCTCCTCCACCCACTCTCACTCAAAATTGAAGCCGACATTGTGTTCGTCGTCTCTGTGAGAAGCTGTGACCAGAATCTCAGAACCCAATTCTGTGATATCCAAGGATTTCCGATCTATATTTTCTTAAAACACTTATACGTGTTATCGTTTTCGGAATTTAAGTTCTATTAGAAACTATTTAATGCATAATAAAAAAATCGATTTTGACTAAAATATAGTTAAGGAATCGTTTTATATATATATACGATACTTATTTAAAAGTATATATATATACATATGTATTAAAACCTTAAAACTTTATAAGTTTATAATTACATTTATAAACTTATTCTATAAAAAAATTTCATAAATTAGTTTAAATATGAAACTTATAAAACTTGTTTAATTCTATAAAAGAAAATATAAAACCCAATTATTTTATAAAATCAAGGGACTGAAACTGTCATTAGGGAAACTTGTTTTAAACTAAACTTTATACTTTGACAAAAACCCAAAACTTCAGGGGCCTGTTTTGCCCTTCCACCAAACTCCCGAACCCAGAATCAAATCACGGGTTCGAGTCCCGCAGAGGCCGTTTTGAGCCCTTTTTCATCAAAATCGCGATTTCCGTCCACATTCAACGAACCTCGAGACTCGCCTGAGGCGTGCGATCGAAACCCAAGAACCATCAATGCTTGAACACGGCCCGAGACACGCATTCGATCCGTATCCGCTCCACCCGTAATCATCCCACCTAACCGAGCATTAAACTCTGAAATCGTGTATAAATACTGGCATAGGAACATCAACGACACCACAACACAACCACTCGAACCTTCAATTCCATCATATCATACCTGCATTCGCCGATTGAAAGTCGCGACCGCCGACGCTTAAATCGGACTCATTCTCCCTCATCTAGACTTCAAATCAGGTAATATTTGTATGCATCATGATCGGTTTCACGAGAGGATCAAAAGCCCTCTGTTTAATTTCATAAACAGAGGGTGATTCGATCCGTATTGGGACGAATTCGATTCTAGGGTTCATATCAATTTGGGGCTGTTTGGAAGTATTGTTTATCCACTTTCTTTTCCTGTTTTAAACTCAACAAGACCCGTAGGTCAAGTGGTTAAGTGTTTGTGCGTGATATTGACCCGGGGCAGACCCGAGTTCGATTCGGTCTGGCCCCAGGTTTTTGTTTCTATTTTTCTTTTTATCATTTTAAACAGTTTAAAACTTTTAATAATTTTTATAAATTATGTTAAACTTATATAAACCTAAAAACGATTTTTATATACACTTTTACATTCTGGAACATTTTAATTAAGTAAAACTTGGTTAAACCTACAATTAACTAAATCTTTAATTTTGGTTTTAAATCCATAAAATCTATAAAAATACTTTTTAAAATTTAGATAAACATAAACCGATTGTTTATATAAAATAAACATGCTTTAATAAAGACTTTAAAACTTTTATACTTTTAAAACATAAACTTTGATTAATTACTTATGCTTATAAACTTACCATTTAAAGGAAACTTTATAAACTTACAATTTCATTTAAACTTTAAAGACTTATAATCAAAACTTTACAAGAAATCCTATTTAACATTTTTTTTTAAACTTATAAATGCTTATTAATTATTTAAACCTATAACCACAGTTTAATCATTATTTAGCTACAAGTTAATTTAATAAATACTTAATACTTAAATGCTTTAATAAATCATAAATGATTTATATTGATTATTTTCAATTGGATAAATATTCGTCTTTATAGAAAACCATTTATCCTTAATAATTACGTATTCTTAAAATGATTATTATAAAACCTTAATCATTATTCTTGAAATGATAATTATCTTTATATATTCTTTAAATGATTATTATTAATCGTCAATGATTATTTATTGTTAAATAGTTATTGTTATTTAATAATTATTTAGTCTTTCACTTAACTATTAATACCGCGCTACTTCTAAATACTTAGAAGACTATTTTGATTATTATTACTTAACTTAACTAATAATTGTAAAACTTTTAAATAATTATTTTAATTAATAATTATTCTAAAGTATAAACCTATTAACTTTGATATTCAAAACCTTTATTTGAAACTTGATCCAAACTTTATAAAACACGATCATCCCCATCTCCCATTTGGAACCCTAGACAATCCTAGTCAAATCTTTTGTCTTAGACTTTCTATTTGAAACTTTAGACTTATATTCCTAGGCCATTTGTGAGGATACTCTCCCTCTCCAAGTCTTGCAAACACCTAGTCTTGTCGGGCACTCGTCATCATCCAAGTGAGTATACTTAGCCCCTTTTTCCTTTCTATACTTTTGGGGTGAAACATGTTCAAAACTTTAAACTTATACAATTCTTGTACAAACTATGACTAGATGCTTATTCTTATGTTAAACTTGAGACTTGTATGCTTAGATTAAACTTAAAACTAGCATATTCATTAACTTTGATCAAGCCTATGGTAACAATGATAGATCTATTGCATTTGACCAATCCACCTTGATTGATTGACCCTTCGGGGGGAGCCCTTGGTGATTGTTACTGAATTAAACTTTTAAACTTGAGACTTATAAGGGTAACCTGCGGGTTATGCCTAAACTTGGTTGGAGGGTTGATGTGCACAATGTCTAACATGCTTGTTTTCTCATACTTACATTATAGAATGCATAAGTCATAGTGAATTGTAATTCTTTTCAAACTTTGTTCAAACGGTGTCAAAACCTTTGTATCTCACCAACTATTTTGTAGTTGACAGATTCTTTCACATGTTTCAGGTTTACATCATGAGACTTATTCGTGATCACATAGGATGCTTTGGACCTAGACTATTTATAAATCAAATGTTGTATTTTCTGTTTATGTTCCTTGTAATGAATATTAATTTATTAATGATATATTGAAACTTTAATAGTCAACCTTGTGCTATTGAACAACCGCGTCCGCCCCGACGTATAATCCGCCGTCGGTTGGGGTGTGACAAATTCCATCCCGAAGCTTGAAATCACGATCTTGGTATTTTCGGACCAAAAGCTTGCCGACCAGACCCTTCGCGACCAGGTTCGAGCCTCAACTTTGTTCCTTTACCTTCTGTTATCATATGACAATCTATCCCAATCGAAATCGCAAACCCAAACCATCGATTACCGGGCAAACCAATGTCCTCGGACACGGTTTGCCGGTTGCCGAGGACCAGCGACCAATTTCGAATATGTGTTTATCAATTAAACGATACACACATAACCAGCGATGGGCAGTAGCCCGGCTGGTTATGCGAGTGTGTGTTTGTATCAAAGGTCGCGGGTTCGATCCCAGTTGGCCTTCGGCCCAATTTTTTTTATTCTGTTTTTATTTTATTTATTTATTTTAACTTATTTTAACATTCTTTTTATACAATAAAAACTAAAACGAGTCGGTTTACTCGTTCATTTATTCCGGAAACCAATAAAATTCTTTTATACATATTTAACCCACAAAATTTTTTATAAAATAATAAATATTATATTTTTTATAAATTTGTTAAAATAGTTTCAACTTACAAAAATATATATATAATAATAATGATAATATAAATAAATAAATAGGAACTTTTATAAAATTCATAATAACTACTTATTTAAAAAAAAAATTGAAATATTTTAACAATATATATATATATAATTTTTAAGATAAAGTTTTACCAAGTCATTATTATCTTCTACCATATTTTATACATATAAATATTAAAGGATATTATTATAAAACCCATACACATTTAAATACGAATACGCACATACAAATAAAACATACAATAATACTTATCTATCCACATAGGATTTCATCGTGCTTAGGTTTCAACGTCCTTATCACCCGCACTCGTGGATTATCATATCCGCTAGCCAGGTGAGTTACATAGCCCCTATTTTACATTTTTGCACATTTTGGGGTGAAACATTATACATGCTACTCACATTGTTTATACGTGTTATACATGTGGACTATATGCTTATTATCTTGGATGTACATACATTTAAACACAAGAAATCAACAGTAATATTAATAGATCTATTGTGCCTGACCAGCCCACCCATGTAGGGTGTTTATTACTGCATACTCGGATATAGCCGCGTGTTATATTCAAACTTACCGGATATAGTGGGCAACTATATTCAAACATACCGGACTTAGCTGTTGTCCTATGTTCAAGCGCGTCAATCAAGGTTTGAATTGTGATTAGATAAATGATACACCATATATATACTATGTTTAACAAGATAAACAATGAGTTGCAAAACGTTTTTATCTACTACTTATCGGAACTACAAAACCTATGTACTCACCAACTTTTTAGTTGACACTTGATTTAAATAATGTTTCAGGTTTGGATATGTGATTGCTTGCAGAAGATTCCTCCACTTAAGAACTATGGACCTAGTTAAATAAATCAATGTTTTGAACTAGACTAGGTTATTTGAAATGTATTGTATTTGGATCTATGTTGTCTTTAAATTTGATTAATGAATTATGCAACATTTTAGTTATCATGTGCTTTTGAACAATCATTCCATTGTCGGCCTCGATGATTCCGCCATCGGTCGGGGTGTGACAGTATTTCAGTCTATTCATATATAGAGGCCGATTGTGAAATTTATTTACTCAAATTAATATAGGTACTATTTTTATAATTCACCTTAACGTTACACCAATGATTCCATAAAATAACTTTGCTCTATTTGTGATCCACTTGATCAAATTTGCTTTAATCTCCTCCATAATTTTCTCCCCGCCCTTGTTTATGTTATTGAATACCCTGTCATTTCGCGCCCTTCAAATAAACAATAAGGTAGTCAAGATCATACTAAGGCCCATTTTTTATACAATTTGCTTCCTTAACTCCTTGTGTTGAAGTTTAGCTTCCTTTGAATTAAACACCTACTTACCACATCAATTCTGCTCCAATCTTTAACAGCCTTCCATAATTGATTAGCAAGATAACAATGAATCAGAATATGATCTGCAGATTCGATTGCTGCCTTGCAAGGATCACAAACCGTGGAATTTACAAACACATTTCGCTTCGCCAAAGCTGCCTTTGACGGGATTTTATCGAGCCCCACCCTCACCCGAAGAAATTTACCTTTTTTGGGATCCATTTAATCCAGTCAAATAACAAATTTTATAACTTTTAAAATTCTTCACGAAACCGTTTCTTTTAAACCTTATTTGGTTGATTAAAATTCTTTCGGAACTTTTATATATATATATATATATACAGGGGGTGAGTTCACTAGAAAACTCATTTTCATGAAAAAACAAAAAAAACTCCTACTACATATGTGTAGTACACCCAAAAACTCAACCCACCCCCTCACCCACCCCACAAAAACCTAAACCCCCCACCCCACACCACCCCTCCAAAAACCTAACCTAAAAGCTAAACTAAACCCAAAAAACTAAACCCAAAAGCTAAACTCACTACTTTTTAAGTTTTTTTTTTGAACGAGGACGATGTGGGAAACAAGGTCTCCGAAGCAGTTTTTTAATTTTTAATTTATTTTTTGAGTTATGATTTTTTATACCTTAAATAAGTATTTTTTTGGTTTTTTCGTGAACATTGAGTTTTCTTATGATCCTTCCCCTATATATATACACACGGGTTTGGATGAATTGGGATAGATTGTGAAACAATACCATTTTTAGGATTGGAAATGAACGACAAGATGTGACGTTAATTTGGATTTGAGATGTGTGGGATAAGTTGGAAACACACCAACCACCACCCTTAGGTCTTTCTTATGATTTCGTTGTTTGTTTGCCTTAGAATTTACAAAGGTACAAGTTTTAAATAGAAAAAGGGGACAATACCTAATCACTGGGAAGCAAGGGCCCAAATGAATTATAGGCGACTACTTTCTACACCAATGATATATTTTATTAGTACTTGTAAACATAAAACCATAAATTTCTTGAATCATCATAAATGCGTTCAAATTTATAAATATAACACATTTTTTTTATTTTCTGAACGGTAAAACTATCATACTCCTATCATTACTTCTAAATTACACTAAATAATTCACTAATTCACCCTATGTCTGGTTTAAACCCAGAACCTCTCATCTAAGAGGCAAAAGCTTCTACCACACATTGACTTTAACTCTTTTTATACTTTAAAAAGAATAAGTTATCTAACAAAATCATATGCACGCAAGAAAAGTTTGCATACGCTAAAACATATAAAAGAGGTAAAAGAAAGGGTTCAATTTATTTTCATAAAGAACCTGACAAGTCGCGAAAATAAAATGAGCACGTGAAATTTGTTCGTAATACACTAAGATATATGTATATGTAAGAAAATTTGTAGGTGATTATGTAACATCCCAAAATAAATAAAAACCCAAATAAAAGAAAAAGGAAGGTGGGCTTGGCTAGGGGCCGGCCCATGGGCCCGAAAACTGAGAAGAACCCTTCTAATCAGTAGCCATTTCCTCCTGTGTCCTTCATTTTCTTCCTGCGCAAGAACCTTAGAGAGAGAGAGAGAGATCGTCTAGAGAGAGAAAGCTCGGATCAAGCTCAAAGTCTCGAGGATTGTTGCTCAACATCTCTGGAGCATAAAGGAACGAGAAGGAAGCTATAACAGGTAATTATTATGCCTAAATCTGAGTTTTTGTAACTTTCGGGTTTCGGGTTAATAATCGAGTAAAGGTTTAGATTTTTACGTGTGAAACTGGAAACAAACCACGGGTTTGGGTTCATGGGGGAAAATGGAACATTTCGAACGTAAAAAGTTCATAGCTTGATCGATTAGAACAAAGGGACCAGATCTAGGGTTCTGTTTGGGGAAGAAGACTGCACAGTCGAAACTACTAGTTTCGATATGGACGCATCTATCGAAACTATCTAGTTTCGACAGGGGCAGACCCATCGAAACTACCATAGTTTCGATATAGACCCAAGACCTTAACTAAGAATTTATATAAGTCATACGACTCGAAACTACTTAGTTTCGATAAGAAGCAGTGACTCGAAACTACTTAGTTTCGATAAGAAGCAGTGACTCGAAACTACTTAGTTTCGATAAGAAGCAGTGACTCGAAACTACTTAGTTTCGATAAGAAGCAGTGACTCGAAACTACTTAGTTTCGATAAGAAGCCAGGGCTCGAAACTACATAGTTTCGATAAGGAGCCAGGACTCGAAACTACCTAGTTTCGATAATGAAACCATGACCCGAAACATCTGAGTCAAGCCTAGTAATGTCTAAGTGTCCCCTAGGAACACAGCCTTACGCCTATGACTTGATTATACAGATTGTGGGTGACCATAGTGACATTCAGGAACCGGCTAGGTGTAAACAGAAACGATTCATCTGGTGAGTTCTTATTGCCCTTTTTCCTAATGGTTTTGGGCTGGCATGCATACTGGTATAGTATTTTATAAAAATGTTATTGTTATAAAATGAAAGGCAAAGTATCGTATTTTATAAAAATGTTATTTTTATAAAATGAAAGGCAAAGTATAGTATTTTATAAAAATGTTATTTTTATAAAATGAAAGGCAAAGTATAGTATTTTATAAAAATATGATTTTTATAAAATGAAAGATAAAGAACAAAAGAGCATAGTATTATCTTTTAAACAAGTTTTTGAAAGATAACAATGAGCTAAAGAAAGAACGATAAAGGAGCCGTACTTCGGTACAGCTCGACAGTGACAGTGACAGTGACAAATACCATGTTATATGCTTATGTGTTAATATGTGTTATTTGTCTATATGAAAGTTATGTGATTGCATTTCTATTTGTGTAATAGTGTACTTGCATTGCATAGTAGTTGCATAGTAGAAAGTCCTGCAGGCATGCTAAAGTAGAAGTCTCACCCTAAGGTGTGAGCAATGCTAAAGGAGTCTTACACTTCGGTGTAAGCAATGCTAAAGGAGTCTTACACTTCGGTGTAAGCAATGCTAAAGGAGTCTTCACTTCGGTGTAAGCGAGAAAGTCTCACCCTGAGGTGTGAGCAATGCTAAAGGAGTCTTGCACTAACGTGCAAGCGAGAAAGAAAGTCCCACCCTGAGGTGTGGGCAGCGCTAAAGTAAAAGTCTTACCCTAAGGTGTAAGCAAGATAGGGATCTGGTCCTCGGACCACGATCCATATGTGATAGTTAAAGTATGATAAAGTCACTTGTCAAGTATAAGTGAAATGATAGACAGAGTACAGTGGGACACCCTAACGGGTTTCCTTAAAGATAAAGTTTTAATGACAGATAGTAACGTAACAAATTTATAATTGTAACGTTGTAAAGTTTTAAAGTAATAGTTAAAAGTTTATTTCAAAGAAAGTGAAAGTAAAGCTTATTTTATTTTAATAAAACTAAGCTACCAAAGATAAAGTTTACAGTTTAAAGTAAAGAGAGAACTCACCAGCGTTAGCTGACTTTTAGTATGCATGACAGGTAAAAAGGGTAAAGCTAAAGAAAAGTGAAAGAGCCATGTGGGCTGGATTGCATGGACATCGGGCTGCGGTATTGAAGACTGACATTTCCAATCCTGATAGTTCATGTTATAGACAATATTTCATGTTATAGTTTGGTGAATGATTTGAATTAAAGACTTCCGCTGTAATAGATTCTGATTTCCGGTTTAAGAACTATGTTTGTTATGTTGTGTGCCAACTATGACATGTACCCGTTTTGGGGCGTTTCAAGTTGGTATCAGAGCCATAGTTTGAGAGATTCAGACATTTGCGATAATGTCTGAACTTAAACTGAGAATGGGACAAAGCAAAGGAAGGAAAGGAATGTCAGTCGGAGCAGCCCGTCCATGGAAAGATAGTAGACAGAAGGTAGTCAATGTCCTTACATAGAACATAGACAATAACGCCTTAGTACAGATAGCAGAAAGTAGATGTTTTAGCATAAATAGTACATAGTACATGCCTTAGCACAGACAGTAGACAGTAGATAGTACGTGCCTTATAGTAGAAACTCTGAACTTGGATGCAAATGTTACTCGGAAAGGAAATGTTCAGAACCCGAGTAGTAAAGTAAATTAGTAATTTCATACCGGTCTCTGTAATTAGTAATTTACAGTACTCGAGGTGTTCTAAATTGTTACCTATCTTGATAACACGAGCTATCTTTGTTCACAGTAGACACTAAATGGCTAGAGCAAAGAGAGGAGGTCGCACTGGGGGTCGTACTGGTCGTCGAGGCCGACCTCCAGGTAACCGGAACCGTCCTGAAGAAAGTGAGCACTCCCGCAACGAAGCTGAATCGGTGCATGTGGAGCATAATGATAGTGGGAACCATGTGTCGGCTCCTAACGATGCCCCTAATGAGGCGCTTGAGTTGGAACCGATTGTGAAAGAAGCTATAGCGGCAGAGGTTACTTCAATCTTGAAGAAAGTTCTACCAGAAGCATTGGGCGAGGCCCTTAAAGAGTTTAATATAGGGAAGAAAGAAACGAAAGAGGAAAGCAGCAAGAGACTTGGAGTCACTGACAGTGATGATTCTGATTATGAAATGGCAACCCGGGGTTGCAACTATAAGTCCTTTCGGGGGTGTGACCCGCCGAAGTATGATGGACGGAAAGATGCTGTTGCCACTTTTGAGTGGATAGAGAGAATGAATGGGGTGATCAACATTAGTGAGTGCCGTGATGATCAAGCGGTCAAGTTTGCCGCTCACTCATTCACTAATGAGGCATTAAGCTGGTGGAGATCGATCGAAAGAATCAAGTCTTCTGCTGAGATGAAAAAGATGAAATGGGACGACATGAAAAAGCTGCTAATCACTAAGTTCTGCCCGCAGAACGAGATTGACAGAGTTGAGAGGGAATTTCTGGGGCTCTGTGCTGGTAGTATGACTCATCGCCAGTATACCTCCAAATATCAAGAGTTGGCTCAGCTGGTTCCACATCTGGTGGACACTGAGGAAAAGAGGATTAAGTACTACATCAAGGGACTACCACAGAAAGTCCGTGTGCACGTGAAAGCTAATGCTCCCACGAGTTTTGAATCTGTGGTATCACTTGCTGGGATAGTTTATGATGACTTCGAATCCGCAGACCCACTGCCTACTGAGAAGAAAGTGACCAATGCCGTTAAACGGCCAGCTAAAGAGTGGGCGGGGCCGGAGACGAAGAAACTGAGGATTGAAGATGGGGTTGAATGTGCTAAGTGTGGCAGGAAGCACTCGGGCGAGTGCCGAGTTGGGTTAAATATGTGCTATAGGTGCGGAAAGACCGGACACTACTCTCGAGAGTGTCCCGGGGCACAGTCTTGTTATAACTGCGGGATACCTGGCCACATGGCCAAAGACTGTCGGAAACCCAAGGCTACTGGCACCGAGAAGGGTAAAGAACCTGAGAAGCCGAAGGCAAGGACCCGGGCGTATGCACTGACACAGGAGGAGGCTAGGGGAGACCCAGATGTTGTGTCAGGTACGTTCATCCTTGACCACACTTATGTATCAGTATTATTTGATTCGGGTGCCAGTAGGAGTTTTATATCATCTTCTAGGTGTAAAAGAATGAAATGCAAAGTTACTAGAGTAGAGCAGGCCTTTAATGTGGAAACCGCAGTGGGCAAGACCACGATAGTAAGTGAATTGGTAGATAATTGCACGATAAAGATTCATGGCCATAGATTCCCAGTGAGGTTGTATGTTATGACCTTGGGAGGATTCGATATAGTTTTGGGTATGGATTGGTTAGCTGCCAACGAAGCCCGGATAATATGTAGACGAAAGATAGTTCAGCTCAAAGCTCCAGACGGTGGCGAGGTTTTGGTGTACGGGGATCGCGACGGTTCATTAACGAACGTCATATCAATGATAAAGGCAGAGAAGTATATAGGGCGCGGATGCGAGGCCTACCTGGCCTATGTGATAGACAATGATGTAAAGGTGAGAGAGTTAAAAGATGTACCAGTTGTATGTAATTTTCCGGGGGTGTTTCCTGAGGAGTTGCCTGGGTTACCACCTGACCGGGAGACAGAGTTCCAGATAGACTTAGTGCCAGGTGCCCAGCCCGTGGCTAAAGCACCGTACCGACTTGCACCTCTGGAGATGAAAGAGCTGATGTTACAGTTGGAAGAACTTTTGGATAGAGGATTTATCAGACCGAGCATTTCTCCATGGGGTGCTCCGGTTCTGTTCGTAAAGAAGAAAGATGGTGCCATGAGAATGTGCATCGACTACAGAGAGTTGAACAAGCGTACAGTAAAGAACAAATATCCGCTACCAAGGATCGATGATCTGTTCGACCAACTACAGGGCGCCAGATGGTTCTCCAAGATCGATCTGCGGTCGGGATATCATCAGTTAAAGGTAAGAGAAGAGGACATACCTAAGACAGCGTTTCGCACGCGTTATGGGCATTACGAGTTTCGCGTGATGTCTTTCGGCTTGACGAACGCTCCGGCAGCATTCATGAGTATGATGAACCAGGTGTGTAGACCGATGCTAGATAGGTCGGTGATAGTGTTTATAGACGACATACTCATTTATTCGAAAAGTGAAGGTGATCATGCTTGTCATCTTCGAGAAGTACTAGAGACGCTACAAAAAGAAAAGTTGTATGCCAAGTTCTCCAAATGCGCGTTCTGGCTTAAGGAAGTCCAATTCTTAGGTCACGTTATCAACGCAGACGGCATTATGGTTGACCCGGCTAAGATAGAGGCAGTACAGGAATGGGAAACCCCGAAGACGCCAACCGAGATTCGGAGTTTTCTGGGATTGGCAGGTTACTATCGAAGGTTCATTCAGGACTTCTCGAGAATAGCTTCGCCACTGACAAAGTTGACACGTAAAGAAGTAAAGTACGAATGGGGTCAGGCTCAGTCCAAAGCATTTGAAGAGTTAAAGAAGAAGTTGACCCAAGCCCCAGTGTTAGCACTACCCGACGGTAACGAGGACCTGGTGGTATATTCTGACGCATCGGGACAAGGGTTAGGGTGTGTTTTGATGCAGAGGGGAAAGGTGATCGCGTATGCGTCACGACAGCTAAAGATCCACGAAATTAACTACCCGACTCACGATTTGGAGCTCGCGGCAGTTGTTTTTGCGTTAAAGATTTGGAGGCATTACCTCTACGGGGTGAAATGCACGATTTATTCGGATCACAAGAGCTTGAAGTATTTCTTCGAGCAGAAAGACCTGAATATGCGACAAAGGCGGTGGTTAGAATTGCTGAAAGACTATGACTGTGAAATCCTATACCACCCGGGAAAGGCGAATGTGGTCGCTGATGCCCTAAGTCGTAAGGAGAATCATTCTCCTATTAGGGTAAAAGCGTACCAGTTAGTGATAACCCCAGATTTTATGACAGAGCTAGAAACAGCACAGACTGAAGCACTAAAGGAAGAGAACGTAAAGAAAGAAAGAATGGTCGGTCAACAGACAAAGTTAGAGTTAAACACTCATGGAGTAAGGACCAGGTGTGGTCGCATGTGGGTACCGAAGGGCAGAGAGCTTAGGGCCAAAGTACTTGACGAGGCCCATAAGTCTCGATATTCCATCCACCCAGGAACCACGAAAATGTACCAGGATTTGAAGAAAGAGTATTGGTGGCCTAACATGAAGAATGATGTGACCGGATATGTAAGCAAGTGTCTGACTTGCTCACAAGTTAAAGCAGAGCATCAGAAACCGTACGGGAAGATCCAGCCTCTGGAAATACCCGAATGGAAGTGGGAGCGTATCACCATGGACTTTATTACCAAGCTGCCCCGCACAGCTAAAGGCCATGATACGATTTGGGTTATAGTGGATCGTCTGACAAAGAGTGCACATTTCTTGCCGATTCGTGAAACGTATTCATCTGAGAAGTTGGCAGAAGTATTTATCAATGAAATTGTCTCTCGACATGGCGTACCGTTATCAATTGTATCTGACCGGGACACGCGATTTACATCGAGATTCTGGAAAAGATTTCATGAGTCAATGGGTACGAGGTTAAACATCAGCACGGCTTATCACCCACAGACGGATGGGCAATCAGAAAGGACCATCCAGACGTTGGAGGATATGCTCCGCGCATGCATTATAGACTTTGGTGGCAGTTGGGATAGTCACCTACCATTGGCAGAGTTCTCCTACAACAACAGCCACCACACCACTATTGGTATGCCGCCTTACGAAATGTTGTATGGTAGAAGATGTCGAACCCCGGTCTGTTGGGGGGAGGTAGGACAGAAAGAATTGGGAAGTTTAGAGGTAGTCACAGCAACCTCTGTAAAGTTTGACCAGATCAAGGCCAGAATGAAAGCTGCACAGGACCGTCAAAAGTCCTACGCAGATAGGAGGCGGAGACCAATCAAATTCAATGTCGGGGATCAAGTACTATTGAAGGTATCTCCCTGGAAGGGGATCATACGATTCAGAAAGAGAGGGAAGTTAAGCCCAAGATTCGTCGGACCCATCAAAATACTAGCGCGAGTTGGTGAAGTCGCTTACCGGTTAGAATTACCGGATGAGCTTAGTGGAATTCACCCAACCTTCCACGTGTCGCACTTGCGCAAGTGCTTGGCCGACGAATCAGCGCATGTGACACTTGACGACATCGAGATAGATAATAGCCTCAATTACATCGAGGAACCCGTCGCCATACTAGACAGGAAAGAAAAGCGGTTACGGAATAAAGTGATACAGTTAGTCAAAGTACAATGGAAGCATCGTAAAGGGTCGGAAGCTACATGGGAAACCGAGACAGAAATGAAAGAGTCGTACCCGCACCTGTTTGACTTATAACAGGTTTCGAGGACGAAACCTTTCGTAAGAGGGGTAGACTTGTAACATCCCAAAATAAATAAAAACCCAAATAAAAGAAAAAGGAAGGTGGGCTTGGCTAGGGGCCGGCCCATGGGCCCGAAAACTGAGAAGAACCCTTCTAATCAGTAGCCATTTCCTCCTGTGTCCTTCATTTTCTTCCTGCGCAAGAACCTTAGAGAGAGAGAGAGAGATCGTCTAGAGAGAGAAAGCTCGGATCAAGCTCAAAGTCTCGAGGATTGTTGCTCAACATCTCTGGAGCATAAAGGAACGAGAAGGAAGCTATAACAGGTAATTATTATGCCTAAATCTGAGTTTTTGTAACTTTCGGGTTTCGGGTTAATAATCGAGTAAAGGTTTAGATTTTTACGTGTGAAACTGGAAACAAACCACGGGTTTGGGTTCATGGGGGAAAATGGAACATTTCGAACGTAAAAAGTTCATAGCTTGATCGATTAGAACAAAGGGACCAGATCTAGGGTTCTGTTTGGGGAAGAAGACTGCACAGTCGAAACTACTAGTTTCGATATGGACGCATCTATCGAAACTATCTAGTTTCGACAGGGGCAGACCCATCGAAACTACCATAGTTTCGATATAGACCCAAGACCTTAACTAAGAATTTATATAAGTCATACGACTCGAAACTACTTAGTTTCGATAAGAAGCAGTGACTCGAAACTACTTAGTTTCGATAAGAAGCAGTGACTCGAAACTACTTAGTTTCGATAAGAAGCAGTGACTCGAAACTACTTAGTTTCGATAAGAAGCAGTGACTCGAAACTACTTAGTTTCGATAAGAAGCCAGGGCTCGAAACTACATAGTTTCGATAAGGAGCCAGGACTCGAAACTACCTAGTTTCGATAATGAAACCATGACCCGAAACATCTGAGTCAAGCCTAGTAATGTCTAAGTGTCCCCTAGGAACACAGCCTTACGCCTATGACTTGATTATACAGATTGTGGGTGACCATAGTGACATTCAGGAACCGGCTAGGTGTAAACAGAAACGATTCATCTGGTGAGTTCTTATTGCCCTTTTTCCTAATGGTTTTGGGCTGGCATGCATACTGGTATAGTATTTTATAAAAATGTTATTGTTATAAAATGAAAGGCAAAGTATCGTATTTTATAAAAATGTTATTTTTATAAAATGAAAGGCAAAGTATAGTATTTTATAAAAATGTTATTTTTATAAAATGAAAGGCAAAGTATAGTATTTTATAAAAATATGATTTTTATAAAATGAAAGATAAAGAACAAAAGAGCATAGTATTATCTTTTAAACAAGTTTTTGAAAGATAACAATGAGCTAAAGAAAGAACGATAAAGGAGCCGTACTTCGGTACAGCTCGACAGTGACAGTGACAGTGACAAATACCATGTTATATGCTTATGTGTTAATATGTGTTATTTGTCTATATGAAAGTTATGTGATTGCATTTCTATTTGTGTAATAGTGTACTTGCATTGCATAGTAGAAAGTCCTGCAGGCATGCTAAAGTAGAAGTCTCACCCTGAGGTGTGAGCAATGCTAAAGGAGTCTTACACTTCGGTGTAAGCAATGCTAAAGGAGTCTTACACTTCGGTGTAAGCAATGCTAAAGGAGTCTTCACTTCGGTGTAAGCGAGAAAGTCTCACCCTGAGGTGTGAGCAATGCTAAAGGAGTCTTGCACTAACGTGCAAGCGAGAAAGAAAGTCCCACCCTGAGGTGTGGGCAGCGCTAAAGTAAAAGTCTTACCCTAAGGTGTAAGCAAGATAGGGATCTGGTCCTCAGACCACGATCCATATGTGATAGTTAAAGTATGATAAAGTCACTTGTCAAGTATAAGTGAAATGATAGACAGAGTACAGTGGGACACCCTAACGGGTTTCCTTAAAGATAAAGTTTTAATGACAGATAGTAACGTAACAGATTTATAATTGTAACGTTGTAAAGTTTTAAAGTAATAGTTAAAAGTTTATTTCAAAGAAAGTGAAAGTAAAGCTTATTTTATTTTAATAAAACTAAGCTACCAAAGATAAAGTTTACAGTTTAAAGTAAAGAGAGAACTCACCAGCGTTAGCTGACTTTTAGTATGCATGACAGGTAAAAAGGGTAAAGCTAAAGAAAAGTGAAAGAGCCATGTGGGCTGGATTGCATGGACATCGGGCTGCGGTATTGAAGACTGACATTTCCAATCCTGATAGTTCATGTTATAGACAATATTTCATGTTATAGTTTGGTGAATGATTTGAATTAAAGACTTCCGCTGTAATAGATTCTGATTTCCGGTTTAAGAACTATGTTTGTTATGTTGTGTGCCAACTATGAGATGTACCCGTTTTGGGGCGTTTCAGATTAGTGTATATGCTGTGATTTGGATTCTCTGACAGTCTTGATAGTTCACTATCAGATTGAATTACATCGCGGGTACACGAATATTCAGTCGGATAAGAATCAAAGATTTAAAAACAGAAAAATATGGAAAACTGTAAAGAGTTTCGTATATCTGATGCTAACCAAATTCACACACACACACACACATATATAGGGTAGGTGCAATGGAATGTCATGACGGTTATTGGATCAAAACCACCACTCAAGAAAAACGTCATGATAACTCTTAATCCATAACTACTAAGTCATTCTAATCCGGAAAACCAATACGCTCCTGGGGAACAATCTACTCCGAAGATGCAATCTACAATGGAGGAACAATCTACTCCACAGGAGTAATTTTGCCCTGGAGAAACAAACTTAACCCCAGCCGGGGTTGTTTCCCCTTGGAACCCACAAGGGGTTGCGGCTTCCACACCTAGGATCCTGCTAACCAGGGGTGCTGCTGCCCCCCCCCCCCCCACCGTGTACTCTGGATTATTTTTCTAATTAATTCTAAGTGTTATCACTTTAACAATAATTTATCTCACAAAAACGTAGTAGTTACAATTTAATAATGTTTACCACATATTTAGTGGTGTTTCACACGTACCACGTTATTACTAAATACAAAACTAGGGAGTTCTTAAATCCGATGTCAAGGTTCATTTTCGTTAATCATTAGTGTATCCGATCTTTCCATATCGTCGTCACATATCCCTATGCGTTCCTAACTATCGCAATCATATTCTAGGGCATTTGTAGGCAGTTTCACTTGCAATCTATTATGGTTTTGTTGCATTCTTTGTTGTGGTGCTATTTGCTACACTCTACACATCTCAGGTGAGTTTCACGGCCCCTTTACAGTTTTAAACTTGGGGGAGAAAACATGACGCAAACATTTGATTATTGTAATTCTTATATATCACATGTTAAACTGAGCGTAACATTCTATTATGAAAGTCCTTACACATCGAACCGTTTAATATGGAATTAGCGAGGTAATCTTGAGTAGTACGGGTTTGACAAACCCCACCCGCGTTAGTCGCGCTAACTCGACTGGAGGCCGAACGGGTGTAAAATTGACCTAACACATCACCACTATTGATAGACATGGTGGAAGGCATCAAACACAAAACATTCAGCTTCGGTTGCGAGCGCTTTAGTAACTTGAACATAGGTTAGCTACCTATTGATATATATTGAGTGTACATTATCTAGCAAACATTATTATTAACTGAAACATGTGAACTCACCAACCTAGCGTTGACACATCTTCTTAACATGTTTTCTCAGGTCGCTAAGGCACAAGTACACGATTAGTACATGCATGGGAGTCTATTATTATTGTAAACATTTAAACTATTTACCTGTTTTTCAATAACTTAGTTTTTCGACGCGTTTGTTTTACGCATTAAATACTTTACTTTTCGCTTTCACATTTACTTTGAACACTTAATGGGTTTTATTAAATTCATGCGGTGTCATTTGATATGACTAATGACTGAGATCCTGGTTTGTCACACGCCTCTCAGTAAAACCCTGCAGGTGGATTTTGAGGGTGTGACAACACTTACCAACTTGTTTGATGTTTTATTATAACTTCTTATCTAATTATTAGATAAACTCAATTACAAAAAATAGTTAAATTACACTAAAGTCACTAACGAATAACGATATACATAAAAGATTAATTAAAATTACCCCTTTATTTGAGACTTACATGACAATAATCTCCTTTTTATGTATTTAATATGATAAATTTCATACCTCACTAAATGATGATTATACAATGAACGCAATGCACCCATCCTATCGTCCGTTTGTCGCATTATTTCTGTGAATGAAGTCTTTTAGTCACAAATTTGCACTCCCTTACCCCACGAAACTTAAATAATAAAATTATTATCATTTTATCACCGAATATCTCATTAATAACAAACCAATTTAATATAATTCACATTTCTTATTACCAAAATCTTAAACTGCATGGTCGGTGTCCAATCAAATGAAAGCCACCCCCAGCAATTACATTACTTATATTAAATGTGCCAAAAGTAAATCAAATATTGAAGTTGGTCCAGTGGTTTGCGTTTGATTATTCTTTGTTATTTACAAGGAGCAATGTTATACATTTTTATATATATGGTTCAATCTTCAAAACCGATCCGACTGAAATTCGTACGTTACTTTTAGATACTTAAGTACGTTAGTGTCAACGTCAAAACATTTTTTTCTTTTGTTTTTTTATATTTTCTTTCAGGGTTAAACGAGTAGCAATAACCTCATATGTTTTTATGTACCTAACTATGTTTTTTTTAATCGTCTCAACCATTTTAGATCCGATTCACGCCGCGTATCACGAGAATTCGAGTTACGCTACATTCCTACACCGCCACAATGCGCGGCGGGTAAAATTACTAGTTGATACTAAGATCTAAAATGAATCAATTTATAAGTAAACTAGTTTAGAACACGGGGTAAAAAATATCAGTATAAATTTTTTTAAATTTTTATGTATATATTTTACAGGTGTAAACATGTATTACATATGCTAAGCATAGAAAATAAAATTCAAATATGTAAAAATTAATAAATGATTGAGTTTCAAAAATATGTTAATTATATTTAATGTAATTTGAATTTCATTTTAATATTTGATCGTAAATAAAAGTTACATAATTATATTACAATGTTTTTCTTATAATAATGGATAATTTAAAATAAATATGTTTTATTAGTATAATTAAGATTTTTTAAAATATATTATAATTAAAAAATAGATGTGCGTTTAATAAAAGAGAGACGACACTACTAAAAAAACAGGCATTTGCTACAGACAAATCCGTAGCAAATCCGTAGCTAACACCCATTTTGCTACGGATTTAGTCTGTAGCTACAAGTATCGTCGCTAACTTGGTTTGCTATGGATTTTGCTACGGAACATATTTTTGCGACGGTTTTAGCTACAAAATGGGACGCAGCTATTTTAGCTACAAATTTTACTATGAAAGTGTTTGCTACGGATTTTGCCACGGATTTTTAGCTACGGATTTCCTTAGCTACGGAAATTTGCTACGAATTGTTAGCTATGGATTTTTAGATACGGAGTTTGCTACGAATTTTTAGCTATAGAGTTTGCTACGGATTTGGCTACGGTTTAGCAAAGAAAATTTGCTACGTTTTTGCTACCAATTCTATGGCGAAATTTAGCTACGAATCTTGCTATAAAAAAATTGTTTTATTTTTCTACAAATAATATATATATATATATATATTATTTTCCAGCTTTTTCCTATTCATAAATTTATTCAAACCCACATAAAGATACAAATACAAATTAAACTGACATTATATATCAAGTGAAAGAGTTGTACAAGTTACAAAAATACAAAATTGTACAATTATTTTTAAAGACAAAATCAAATCACCCTTAGGTATACATGCCTTACATGTTCATTTTGTTTGAAATTTTTCCTCAACTTTGACTTGTGCATATGTATTTTAATCCCATGGAGTACTCCTCATTGCTAGTTTATCTTGTTCTTAGTTATATAAAGAAAGGATCTTCTCTGATGTAAACTGTCTTCCCTAACCACAAGTTTATGTTCAACAAATCAGTTTAGCCCTCCCATAAGAATGATAAGTTTTTTGAATATTGCTCTCTTGAGTTTTGATCTTTTAGCATAATGTACCAATATGCATCCTTCGTTGTCATGTTCATCTCCTCAGGCCATTAGTACATATGAGAAAGAAGGTAGTAATGTCATCAGTACTATCATCATGTAAATTTTAAATACAAAATGCGAGAACACACACTACGACAAAATAACTTATAAAATTTAAAAAAATTTATAAAAAAGGGGGCATTTTTCTTATGTCGAATCGGATACTTAATTTCTCAGGGACGGCCCCTGAATATATTTAAAAATAACTTTTTTAAAATATATTAGTGGGTTTATGAGTTTGTTGTTAAAAAAAATAAGAAATTTACATACAAAAATTTAGAAATTTAATTAAATGAATATTATCCACTAGTTGATAACAGTAGTTTTAATTAGATATGGTTTCCTATGTTCTAATAAGTAATAAACATATATGGAATTTAATTACTTACAAAAGACATTACACTAAGGGTCTGTTTGGTATGAGGTAACAGAATGGACGAGGGAATAGAATGACCGAGGTAATGGAATGGACAAAGGAATGAAATTGACCATTTCATTCCATTGTCTTGTTTAGTTACCATGATGAAATGGAGTAAATCATTACTTTATATTGTTTGGTAGGCTAGAAAAGACGAAGAAATAAAATCGGTGGTGAGTGGCGGCGGTGGTGGGTGACGGTATTGGATGGTGGTGGGTAACGGTGGGTGATGGCGGCAGTGGTAGGAGGTGGTGGTGGTGGGAGGTGGAGGAGGCGACAGTGGTGGTGGTGATGGGAGGTGGCGGCGGAGGTGGGTGGTGGCGGCGGCAGCGGCGAGAGATGGTCGTGGGTGGTGGAGGATGCGAAAATGATGGTGGTGGCGGCGGTGGTGGGGGTGGGTGGTGGCGGTGGGTGGCGGAGGTGTGGTTGTGGGTAGTGGTGGTGGTGGTGGCGGCGAGAGATGGCGGTGGGTGGTGGAGGTGGAGGAGGCGGCGATGGTGGGTGGTGGTTGATGGTGATGGGTGAAAGTGGGGATGGAATAAAAAAAAAATAAGGGGGTGGATGGAATGAAAAAAAAATAATAGGGTGGATGAAATAAATGAGGGAATTAGAGGGAATGATATCCCTTATGTAATGAGTGATTCAATTCAATCATCCAACCAAACACCATTTTTTTCATTCATTCGTAATCATACATTCCATTGCCTCTCTCATTTCTACATATCAAACGCTACCTGATATTTTATGCCTAAGCTACAAGTTCTTTGTAGCCTTATTTTTTAATAGTCTACCTTCAATATTTATAATTTGTTTTAGAGATACAACAATTAATAACTCTCACTTGGTTGGTTAAAACTTTGGTTGTTGAATCAAGGGAACCCACCTCGATTTTCTTTTCACTTTTTATTTATTTATTTATTTAAATTTTATATTACTTACGAAACTTTATATAATATATGTTTTTAGCCGGTTTAATTATTTATTTATTTCATATTTGTGAAATAACTTTCGTTTTAATTTAAAAAAAAGAACGGAATACACATCTATCTTTTGTTTGTTAATTCAAAAACGAGTATTTTTTTTGTATCTAAGCTGTATAGCGAGCAGAGTTATCATTCCGGTACCGTGACAAACCGAACCAATAATGGCCAAACAATATCATCGCTGGTATTGGTATTTTCAAAACTGGTATTGTTGTTCGTTTCTATGATTTTCGGTCGATGTAAAACATAACTTTATTTTTTGGATTACATCGTACAACATTTGTGTGACGAAGCCATCACAAATAAACTTTTTTTTCAATCATAAATGATACCGAGTCCCAGTGCATTCACGAACCGAACCGATAGCTAATGGATAGCATCGGTACCGTTATCCGTATTATTTGAACCCACGTTGCTATTTGTTTTTAGTATTGTTTTCGATTGATATAAAAAACATGTCGTTTTTAAATTTTATTTTTATTTATCTTTTTATAACTTTTTTCGCCATTTTTATTTTTATGGTTTTTTTTTCGTGGTGGTTTCACAAGGTTTTATTTTGTCAACAAACGATGTTTTTATTCGTTTTCGTTTTTTTTTATTTAAACAACGTTACTTTTTGTGATTTCCGAAGATATGATCGCTAGATGCGTTTTCTGTTAACGTTTTTATGTTCGAAACCGAATCGACTTAACGTGTGTCAAACTTCAGAATATATGAAAATACACTCTTTAACACAAATAGTTTTATGTATATATTATTTCAAACTTATAAAATATCATATATTTATATATAATACCTTTTAAGAATATTACATCCTATAATTATATTTTAATTCTTTTTCTTAAACCGGACAATCTATCAATTTATTTGCATTAGGGTAATTACAAAAATTATTGGTTTTTTTCATGTTAGGATTACTCGACTAACTGAAATCGATTAATCAAGTTAAACGGTTAAGTTAAGCCTAAAAGGTATTCGCAATTGGATTTTAGCGAATTTGAATTTTAACAGTTTTGGATCAAACGGTAAGCCAATGCATTAGTTTAATCTCCGTAAAACCAAAACCAAACCATTAAGAAACTTAAACTAAACAAAAGTTACTAAAAGTTTTAACTTATTAAGAGGGTGTTTGGGATTGTGCTGGAAAACTGCTTATTGACTTATTGGTTTTTTCAAAAGCCAATAAGCTAAAAAAAGTGTTTGGCAAATATAAAAGCATCTTTTGTTTTAACTTTTTGATAAAGCTAAAAAGTTTTTTAAAAAATCATAAATTCCTGGCTTTTCAAATGGCTTTTGACTTTTGTAATAAAATATTATCAATCTACCCCTAACAATTTCTAACAAATACATATATAAAATATAAAAATATCATTTTTGGTCATTTTACGTGAATAACCTAAGCCAAACACTTTTTAAAAAACAATTTATTGACTTTTCCAACCATAAAAGCAAATCCAAACACTTTTTTAAATACTCATTTTCAAAAAGTTATAAGCTAATAATCACTTTTAACAAAAAAAAAACACTTTTGAAGTTAAATAAGCAATCCCAAACACCCTATAAACCTTCAAATGAAAATACAGAAAATATAAAAATTGACACGATGGACATCTTGAAAATGAAATAACACGTCAGTTTCAATGAAACAAAAATTGAAGAAAATTTTGGCAAGATCAATCATTGCCATTGGTTGTCATGCATTAACTGCTGAAAATGTTCTAAATGAAAAAATTGCATGTCATATTACACATTTTAATAATTATAATAACTATTAAATATATTTCATTTTTCTCTACTGAATTTTAACATATAAATGTTTTATTCCTTCCGACATGCTTAACTTTATCTGCGTTACGACATAAATTGTAATCAAAATCGAGCCGATAGTATATTTTTATTTTTAAATTTAATAAAGAAAATTTTCCTTCAGAAGCTCGCTCTACGGTTTCAACGGAAAAAGAGAGATGAGAGAGTGTAGTGATAGAACTTCAGTGGAAAGAAAAGAAACCAAAAGATAAAGAGACAGATGGAAAGGAAAGGCCATACGTTTATAAAGGACATCAAAGCAAACTTGTACCTACAAATTTAAAGGTTGTATAAGTTATATTTACCGTCCACCCCCGTAATCTTTAAAAAAGTTAGTAATTTGTTTTTTCTTTTATAACTTTTGATATATGATGTTGTATAAAAATATAACGTTACGACGTGTTTATTTTTATTTACACATATGAAATTCCCGTTGAAACTGACTACGTAATTCCACTAGTATATTATAAATGGTTAGGTCTGGTTTAAAATTGGCGTTTTCCAAATTAAAATAAAAAACATACTATTTGTTTCGTTCTCATATACATTTTAAAACATCGTTTAAGAAGTTAAGAAAGCCAACCATGAAATTAAACTGATAATCCAGTTAATCAATTTTACCGGTTTAAACTAGACCGTATGGGCATAGTGGTATATAAATTTTATTTTAATGTATGATATTTTTTTCTTAAAATGTATATATACTTTTTTCTTAAAAATGTAAGTATAAAACAACAAAAATTTCCAAAAAGAAAACGTGATCATAATTCATAAAAACATTTACCGGATGGATTCAAAATTCAAACATGATAAAAAGTCATTTTTAAACGAGAAAATATCTCTTTTAATATCATATATAAAATGTTACATCAGAAGAAGCCTATTTTAGTATCTTTTTTTAAATTTCATCAAATGGTTACATCGAAAGGAGCCTTTTCATTACGTTTGAGTCCATTTTTGCCTCCCAATTACAAGCTTATTCTAAAAAACATATTACTAATTTTAATAAAAATTAATTATATAAGTAGTCCATGTGGTTTGAGAAAATTAACAGGTTTAAATACTAAGGTTTAAAGTAACATGTTTGACTTTTATGTTTTCAATTTTGAAGCGAGTTTGAATATTAAGACTAACTTTCATTAACTTGGGAAATACTTTCACTTTAAACTCTTAAGCTATGTGGTGTGGTCACAGATTTACCGTGGAGTGGTCTAGGTGGAGGGAGGGGTCGTCGGTGAACCCCCCCCTTCTCCTTATCGCTCGAAAAGTGATTCGCGTGGAGGATCCCACACTCAAACCCCCGCCTGCTTTCTCAACTTTGTGAAGGTTTATTTGATATTTTGGGAAAGGAAAACATAGAGATAAGTATTTTTATTTTTATTTTTTTTTGTGGAGTGGAAAGGACTGGAGTGGAATGTAGAGTGATGTGGCACACAGTGGCGGAAAAAAGGAGTGGAGTACACCCTTTAGCCTTAACACCCAAATCTGTTATTTTTCGCAAAAAGTATTTTAGTCATTTTACCCAACTCAACAAAAATAAAATTAACGGAAGTTAACTTTAATACCCAAACTCGTTACAAAATTGAAAGCATAAACCCCAACCATGTTATTTAAAACCCTTAGTATCCAAAATTGTTACTTTTCATAAACAACATGGACTAGAAAGCGGACGGCGCCATTGAAGGAGGCGTCTAGAAATGGATGTTTGCTTGTTCATCCGAAAATTCAGACGGGTGCGAAAAGAGATGGTGAGCCCTCTTTTACACAACCAATATTTTTATAATAATATTTATGAGTTCTGAAGTGATTTTTTCACAAAATATATAATTAATGTTTATTTATGTACAATAAGTTATATACAAAATAGCCACAAATAAAACATAAAATAAATGAAAAAAGAAAATTAACATATATCTTTATATTCTACAGTATAAAAAAGTGTTATCTTTATGAGTTCTGAAGTGATTTTTTCACAAAATATATAATTAATGTTTATTTATGTACAATAAGTTATATACAAAATAGCCACAAATAAAACATAAAATAAATGAAAAAAGAAAATTAACATATATCTTTATATTCTACAGTATAAAAAAGTGTATATCGTATAACTTCCGGTACAACAACGATACTAATTAATAATCCCATATCAGTTTAGTGCCGCCGTTCTCCGCCACCTGATCGGAGATGTAATCCAGAAAACCATCAATGTCAGCCACCGCCCACGACGGATACACCCACTGGTCCGCCGAGTCAACCATCACCAACTCATTGGGCGATTCTGGTGAGTCCAAACACCCTTCTAAACTAGGCAACTCAATGATCTCACCGAGTTCCTCCACCGGGTTTGAATCAGTCAATGGTGGTTGTATCGGTGGCGCTGGAGTTCCGGCGAAATCCAACATGGTGGCTGCTTTTGCGGCGGCTTCTTGCACGTGGCGTGGAGACAGAGACACAGGACGAGGTAATAAGTCTTTGAGTTCGGGGAAATTAAGGATAGCGGATGTACCTGTTAAGAATTATCAAACAAACAAAACACTTACAATTTTATAAGTGTTTTCAATGTTAATAAAATTTAAAGTTCATAATAAAAAAAAGATATGGAGTCATGGTGATAAATTAGTAAATGAGATTTTATATATAAAAAGAAAGTTATATTTTTTAAACCGAGTCCAATCAATCTGTGTTCTCATTTGTTGGTTTAACATGTAACCGATCTTTTTAAATGAAGACGTTTTAAAAGTAATTAAACATACCGGTTATGTAGTCGGTTCCAAGTTGTTCTTCTCTAAGAACAAAGATTTTTAAAAGATGCAAATAATTAGAAAAATAATATTTTATAAGTTAAAATAAATTATTGTCAATGGTCTTGTGACCTTTTGATATTGGTGATTGATTGTTTTTCTATAAAAACGGTCTGGATTCAAATTCTGCGAATTAAGATTACACGGTGTTATAAATAAAAAATTATTAATTTTTAAAAAGATTTGACAATAATAATGGACCACTTACAATGTCAATACTAATAAAGTAGTAAATTGACAAATTTACCCTTCTAAGTTGAATCACCATACTCATAATCAATGTTTTTAGAACCGGACCGGACGTCGAACGGTCTCCTTACCGGTCCACTGGTCGGACCGGTCCGACCGGTCGGACCGGATCTAAGAACCGGACGACGTCATAAATATTATAAAAATATATCAGTCCAAACAACCACTAATCCTTTCAAAAACCACTAACAAGTCAATTCCAATAATTTTAAACTAACAATTACCTACGAAATACGAAGCCAAGAGACTTAAAAAAGATAAAAAAAAAAAAAATAGTCAAGCGGTTCGCCCGGTCCGACCACCCGGTTTCCGGTCCGACCGCCGGTCCGACCACCGGTTCGCTGCAGGACCGGTTCAACATATGTAACCGGACCAGTCAGACCACCGGTTCACGGTCCGACCGGCCGGTCCGGTCCGGGTTTCAAAACATTGCTCATAATTCAATATCCCTTCATTACCTTTGATTGATAAGGCGGCGACATCGTGAGCTTTGGCTGCCATCTCCGCCGTGGAAAAGGTTCCGAGCCAAATGCGAGACTTCTTCCGCGGTTGCCGGATCTCCGACACCCATTTCCCCCAACTCCTCATTCGAACTCCCCTGAAAACCGGGTGTTTGTAGCTCACATCTTTCCGAATTCTTTTCTTACTCTTCAACTTCTCCGGCACCGATTCAACGTCGGCTTTTGCCACCACCGCCATCTGCGGTGGAGCCGCTAATTCGGATTCGGAATTTCGAGGTCTGGTAGCCATTTTTTGGGTTTAAATGTTTAATGAAAGGTTAGCTTTATAGGGATTATGGTATATGTAGGGAATGATATAAGTGTACGGAATATTCGAGTGTCGTTTATGATGTAATTTTGTATGATAAAAAGGGGAAATTTAATATGAAACTAACGTTTAAAATTTAAATAAAAAATATAATTGTTTATTATTTAAATGGAAATATATACAAGTGGTTGACACGTGGAATAATTGATGTGGGACCCGTGACAATAATTTAGACGAAAGTGTGGTATTTTAGGTTTATTAATTCAAAATAAATGTCCGTTGGGACAACTGACATCATTTGTTTTTGTTTTTATTTTCTTTTGCCCGTTACGCTGTTGAATATTTCAACACTATCGACGATTGTTTGGTAATCGTTAGGGTGTTAGTGGCATCGGCTTTTGATTATTCGGATTATTTGAAGTTTGGTATTTTTGAAAATGAAATCTATAAATGAATAAATGAGTTTGAAAGTTCGAAGATAAAATACCAAATAAATAAAAAAATATATGTTTTTTTTTTCTTTCTAAAAACAGAATCTACATACACCTTACAAATTCTGATATTTGTGTTAGAAGAAATCATAAAATCGAATTCGATTCAAAAGGCTGAATTCGAAATTCGTATCGGATGTTAACCTGAATAATCAAATTTGATTTGGTTTGGTTTGATTTAGCTTGATTTGGTTAGTTGTTTAGATTTTGGAATGATGAAGTAGTAATGATAAAACTAGTTTGAAGTTCAAAATAAACCTTAGTTAGCCCATCTGGTGCAATGGTAGCCCCAAGACTTCCCATAGTGGAGGTCTTGGGTTCGAATCCTGGCAACAGCAAAAAAAGGGTCTGTGGCCAGGTCAGGGGGTTTACCTAGTTGGGGTTCCTCCTGTGGTGGGCTGCCCTAGGTGTTTCCCCGGAGAAACCCAATTATCCTAGAATATCTAGCGTTGCCGTTCAAAAAAAAAATATATATATGCATTAAATAGAATAAAAAAAATAAATATGCATTAAATAGAGGAAAATGGACTTAAATGTTAGGTTTGGCCTTTAAGTAATCTTAATATAAGTTACTGAGGTTGGTGGTCCAATGGTAGAGAGTAGAGATGTAGGTCCAGATTTCACTCAGAAATCTCACAAATGATCGATTCTCCACACACAAAGGCGGAAACAATGTGTATGGAGGTGAAACATAGGATAGAAACAGACTTGGTGAAGATAACGGGCTAAACACACTCACAATCAACACAAATATGATATGAAATTGTAAGAACAGTGCACAATACTCAAAATGCAGATTGTATTGATTGAAGAACAATGAAAGAGAAGGTTCAGGGTTACAGCCGCTACTCACACCCTAAACATTCTCAAACTAGGCTATTTATAGTAGATGACAGGTATCGAAACTATGTCAACCGAAACTACTAGTTTCGGTTGAACATTTACAAGTGATACTCAGACCTGTCGAAACTACTATCTATCGAAACTACTAGTTTCGATTGAACAAACCTCAATCGAAACTAAGTAGTTTCGATGGCCCAGACTTAACTAAATAAAACAGTAAATTACATAAAATGAAATTACAAAAATGAAATGACAGAAAGTAAACTAAGCTAACATTGTTCAAACATACAATAATGACAATAGCATATACAGAAAAACATGTCTCTACAATCTCCCCCTAAGCTGTTGCATTACTGTCTTCAGCTCTTCACTAAGCAGCTGGTCCTTCAGTAGTTCTTAGGATGAAAGGTTTGACATGGAGAGACACAACCCGTTGATAGGCCTTGGCATCCGCCTCATCATCATCACTGTAAGCCTGAATGTGATTCTGGAATAGTACCTCCAGATCTTCAGGTTGAAACTTTAATAGCTCCATAGGCTCAAACATGACAATGTCTTCCTTGCCTTCACACTCGATCACGGCACTGCCAATGATTGGATTGTAGTACCATTTTCTGAAAGTTTGTAGCTGGACAGGCACGGTCTTGGGAATAGTGATGGTCTTGTGAGTTTGGGCAGGCTTGTACCTCAAGAAGACATAGGGCTTCTTGGTCTTAGGGTGAAACCTAGTCTTTGAAATTTTATTCTGAGTCTTTCTAGGCTTCATTCCCTTAAAATCACAGTTGACCTGGTTGTGCAAGAAGTGTTCAAAATCAGAGGCCATCATGACATTCCCAGGGTTTTGAAGGGGAAGTTTGGCCAAATCTCTAAGGTCATAGAAGGGGAGAGTCTGGAAGTCAGTCATGTTCTTGAAGTGCTGAACTCCTCCCTTGTATCTTCTAATTATGAACAACTTCCTCTCTGCATCATACTTCCAACCAACAGGAGGCCTTTTTAGCTCTTGGTGTTCGGCTATCCATTCGTATGTTTGTGGGCTCTCCTCTGGTACAAATCTTCTCAACCAAGGTTTCTTTGGGTTTGGAAATTCAGGATCAATGGAAGGTTGGGTTGGAGTCCGAGTAGCTTCAGATGCAGTAGTGGTTTGTTCAGGAATAACAGGCTTAACAATGTTAACCTGAACATCTTCTTCGGTTTTCTCTTCATCAGACAGGGCTTGAATTTCATCTCCCTCCTCTGTGAAGTACCTTGTCTTTTCATTCTCTCGTTCTTCTGTAGGAAGGATCTCTGGATAGAGTTCGTTATAGCCAAAATTGTCAATCTCATCTAGTAAGGCATTGAGCTCGTCATCAGACGGTATATCCTCTTCATCCAGAATCACCGTTTCAATCTCAGTCTCAGTTCCCTTCCCTCTTTTCCTTGCTTCCCTTCTTTCACTAGCTGAGGGAAAGTCGAACTCTTGTTCTTCAACTTTAACTTCAACAGCCTCCTTTGTCTTGGCAGCATGGCCAGTATGGATAGTCATTGCAGACTCTGGATTAATGACAAAGGCAGGAGACAAGGGTTCAACACTAGATGTGGTCTCCCCCTGAGCTGTTGAAGTGGTTGTTTGTTGTTGCACAGGCTTTATCAGAGAGGCTTTGAGCTGTTCTACTATTTCAGCTAAGGCCTTGTATTCTTCTTGCTGTTTTGAGATGAGTCTTTGTTGGGTTTCAAGCTGGGTTTGCTGAACCTCAAGCTGGGTATGTAAACCCCCAACTTCCAGCTTCAGGTCTTTAACCTCTTCCTTGCACTCATTCAACTAAGATCTTAAGCCTTCAATAACTTCATCTTTCTTTTGAACATGATCTTGTAGCTTCTTCACTTCAAGACTTAATGTTTTGACTCTTGGCACAGAAGAAGTTGGTTCATGTGATGGTGATGTAGGTGGAGTAGGGATGTGTATTTGTTGAGGTGATGGTGGTGGTGTAGGGATGGGTGCTTGTTATGGAGTAGGTTGTGGTGTATTGAATAAAGAATCAGAACCTGACTCAACTTTTCTTTTGGAGGATGATGCAAGATGCTCTGTCCTTTCATCAGAATCGGACTTGTAATACTCAGACCCATAAATTCCTGCATCCAGAGTCCCACTAGACTCTACAACTTCCTCCTCAGCTCCTTGTGTACCAGCATCAACATTAACCACTGGCTCTATAGCTATCTGTACTTGTTCAACAAAAGGAGCCTCTATCACAGGCTCAATAATAGGTTGTTCTTCTTCTTGAGCATGAGGAATTTCTATTTCAATCTCAGGTTCAGCTACTTGTTGGTTACCTTGATCTAGATCAATTTCCTCTTCTTCTTCCTCAGACGATGACAATTCCACCTCTAGATCTGGATCCACATCAGGAATAAACTCTTCCTCTTCTCCAATAATGTGACCAAACAGAGGAATATCAGCAATGGCTCTGTTGGTCCTTTTGTTCGAACTCTTCATGTAGATGAGAGTCTTGGCTATCATATGGTCAAAGACAAATACATTTCCACCTTGTTGAAGATCTGGATGTAGGTGGTTGATTGTGATCTGAAGGAATCTTGGATAAACCAGAAACTTCTCCTTAACAGCTCCTGTCAAATTTTCTTTAAGCTATCTAAATACCAACCCTGAGAAGTTGT
Source organism: Smallanthus sonchifolius (assembly GCA_023525975.1). Taxonomy (NCBI): domain Eukaryota; kingdom Viridiplantae; phylum Streptophyta; class Magnoliopsida; order Asterales; family Asteraceae; genus Smallanthus; species Smallanthus sonchifolius. The sequence continues at coordinate 84,868,391 of CM042034.1, read as the reverse complement.
ACTTCCTGCCTTTAATCAATCCCAAAACAGCAGATGCTACCATGATATTTGCTGAATCAAAGCCACCTTTTCTGATGGAGAGGCAGTGAATGAATACATGAACAATGTATCTCCAATGGCTTGGAAAGGCGTTCTTTATAATTTGACCACTCTTGAACTCATCAGGATGACCCAGTCTTCTAAAACATTCTTTGACGTAGAAGGTTGGGAATTCTGTTGGTGCCTCTGGGTTGTCATTAAATTGCAGCACCTCTCTAACAGTAGCTTCAGAGAATAAAACTTCTTGGCCATGAACAATTGCCCTTATGTGCTCCACATTTTCAACAGTTATTATCTCTGCAGTCTCCCAAAACTCCCTTATTGTGGTCTCAAACACAGGTAGGTTGTGACTTATGGCAAAGCTGATATTAGAGTTTGCCAGGAAATTCAGGACTGGAACAAACTCTGAACTCTTTGGGTCATTTGCATTAAGGAAGGCATATACATTGTGTCTCTTCACAAATAGGAGATCCATACCTGTTATAAGCAAAAATTCATCAGTTTTTACACTTAGTCAAATTTCATAATAAACCTGATCGAAACTAGTTATACCAACACTTAGAAAATTTCTGAAATAAGCCCTATCGAAACTACTAGTTTCGAGTGAGTAAACACAATCGAAACAACAAGTTTCGGTCAACACTTAGAGAAATCATAGAAACATTCTTATCGAAACTACTAGTTTCGGGTAAATTCATTTCAATCGAAACAACAAGTTTCGATCCAAACACTTAGAAACCTTTAAACTATCAACCGAAACAAGTAGTTTCGGGCACAGAAACTTGGTCACATTTTGAGGAATTGGGCATATTTGGGTATCGAAATTACTAGTTTCGATCAAAAACCTGTTTAAGTTTTGAAAAACCCTTTTAAAAGAAAACACCCCTTTTATCGAAACTACTAGTTTCGATGCCCAAACCCTTGAACAGACTTAAACACACAGATTCAAGAACTTGAAAGAAAATACAGACTCAAACTCATTTATCAAACAGATGAAAGACATAATAAGATAGAGAAAGAGTAGCATGTGAGTGTCGAAACTCCATCTTACCGAGGTGTATGACTGTAATCTGCAAGTATGCACAACAAATGTGAGTTCAAAGATAATGGTGATGTTTGCAAACAAGAATAAGCACAAAACGACCACTATTATGAAGATTTAGTCGTAAAAATTTCAAAATTGAAACCCTAGGTCTGTCATTTCACAAAAGCGCACATTTAGAACAGAGGATCAGTACCTGATGATGATGACGACGGTGACAACGGGGAAATCAGATTATTAATGCTGATATTTTGCAACTTAGACCAAAGGTATTTGAGAGCTTTTGTGTGTGTGAGAGAAGGTGTAATTTGATCGGAGACGGTAAAGTGAACCTTGACGACGAAGAAATCAGATTATGAACTCATTTAATTTTCCCATGTGGTAAACGACCAAAATGCCCCTGTCGAAACAATTAGTTTCGATAAGCAAAACATGTTTCGGGGTGAAGAGGTAGTTTCGATAAGCAAAGAATAGTTTCGGATGACTTTGTAGTTTCGATAGGAAAAACAAGTTTCGGGGTGAAGAGGTAGTTTCGATTAGCAAAGAATAGTTTCGGCTGACTTTGTAGTTTCGATAGGCAAAACAAGTTTCGGGGCGAAGAGGTAGTTTCGATTAGCAAAGAATAGTTTCGGCTGACTTTGTAGTTTCGATAGGCAAAAGATAGTTTCGATAGACTTTGAAGTTTCGATAAGGCAAAGAACTGATAAGAAAAATAAAATAATAATAAAACTATTCACAAGATATTTACACTTATCTTCTTGAAAAGATCCAACATTGAGATCAGATCTGGTCAGTCTCTTGAAACACTTCCTTTTGCAATTAACTACTGTGAGTCCCTGAAGATAGCTGATATTTGTGTAAAGTAAACCCGAACATTTGTTTGTACATAGATTTCATGGGATTATGAGGTACCATTTAAGCAAGATACAAGGTGTACCCCACATGCTGAAATAAAATGGTTTTGAAAACCTATCAATCCTCAAGAAATACCCATCTTCATTGTCACATCCCAACCGACGGCGGATTATACGTCGGGGCGGACGCGGTTGTTCAAAAGCACAAGGTTGACTATTAAAGTTTAAATATTTCATTTATGATTTTCAAGGTTCATTACAAAGAATATGACAACATATAACAAGAATACAATATTCATTTGATAAATAATCTAGGTCCAAAGCATCATATGTGATCATAACAAGTCTCATGCTAGTGTACCTGAAACATGTAAGTAAACTGTCAACTAAAATAGTTGGTGAGATACGAAGGTTTTATCATAGTTTAACAAAGTTTTGAAAAGTATTACAATTCACTATGTCATGCATTCTATAGTATAAGTGTGAGAACAAAACATGTTAAACATTGTGCATATCAATCCTCCAACCAAGTTTAGGAATAACCCGAAGGTTACCCTTAAAAGTTTAAAGTTTAAATTCAGTAACAATCACCATGGGCTCCCCCCAAAGGGTCAATCAATCTAGGTGGATTGGTCAAATACAATAGATCTATTATTGTTACCATAGGCTTGGCCAAAGTTAACGAACATGCTAGTCTTAAGTTTAATTTAAGCATGCAAGTCTCAAAGCATATAACACATAGAGAGTATATAAGCATAGTTATGTTTGAATTGCATAAGTCTAAAAGTTTGAACATGTTCCACCCCAAGTTTATAAATCAAAAACAAAACAAAAAGAGGCTAAGTATACTCACATGAATTGATGATAGAGTGTCCGGCAAGAGTAAGTGTAGTAAGACTTTGGGGGAGAATATCCTCACAACAAGCCTAAGAATACAAGTCTAAAGTTTCAAGTCTTGATTCTATAAGCCTATGGCAACGAATCTAGGATTCTAAGATTAACTAGGGTTTCAAATGGGAGACGGGAATGATTATGTTTATAAAGTTTAAACTAAATTCTAAATAAGGTTTTAAAAGGATAATACAAGACTTGGGTATCAAAGTTTAATAAGTTTATAGTTTAGAATAATTATTAATTAAAATAATTATTTTAGAGAGCTATATAATTATCTATTACACAAGCTGGTAATAATTTAAAATAGTTTTCTAAATATTTATAAGTGAAGTTGTAATAATATGAAAGATTGAATAATTATTAAAGATTTATAATAATTTATTTAAAGTATGAATAATTATTAAAGATTACCATTAACTACTGTAAGAATAAATATTTAAAGAATCAATAATTAAGGATTAATAATAATAGTTAAAGAATAAATAGTGATTAAGGATTTATAGTAATTCTTTAAGGATAAATAATTATATAAAAGGATAATTACTTTATTTAAAATATAAATCATTTAAGATTTATTAAAGTATTTGAGTATTTATTCTACAAATTAACTTGTAAATAAATAATGTTTTTAACATGTGGTTATAAATTTAGATAAATAATGTGAAATTATAAGTTTAAACAAATATGTTAAATAGAACTTTTTATTACGTTTATTTTTAAATTATAAGTTTTAAAGTTTATAAGTTCATAAATGTTTTAAATAAAGTTCCTTAAAGTATTTAAATAAAGTTTACAAGTTTATAAATATTTAAAGTTTTCATTTAATTTTATAAAGTTTATAAGTTTATGACTATTTAGGAAATAAGTAAAGTATAATGATTTCTTTTGTTTTATTTAAATAAATAAGTTTCAAGTTAATTAAGCATAAATTTTATAAAAATGTATAAGTTTATAAGTTTCTGTTTTCTTCAAGTTAATATATAAATTTTATAAGCTTTTCTGAGTTTATAAATATTATACAAGTTTCTGTTTTAAATTAAACTTTATAAATTAATTTAAAGTTTTAAACAAAACAAGTTTATTATTTAAGAAATGAAATAATAAATTAAATTTCTGATTTTATAAAATAGTTCCTGTCAAATGTATAAGTTTTATAAAGTTTTAAAGTTTTTAAGAATTTAAAACCAAGATTAAAGGTTTAGTTTTTTTATAGGTTTAAACTAAGTTTTATTTAATTAAAACTGTTCCTGAATATAAAAGTGTAAATAAAAATCAGATTCAAGTTTATAAAAGTTTTACAGAATTTATAAAAATAATTAGAAGTGTAAAAACTGAATGAAAAAGTATAAAAAAATGAAATAACAAAACTTGGGCTGGCCGGGTTCGAACCCGAGCCACCCAAGTTAACACACCAGCGAACAAGCCACCCGACCACGGGCCTTGTTGATGTTATAACCCAGAAAAGAAATTTATAAACACAATCCCAAATCGAGCCCCAAATCCGTATGAACCCTAGAACTTAAATCCCTAAATACGAATCGGTAATCTATCTGTCATTATAAATTGACAGAGGGCAAATGATTATGGAATGAAAACGAGTACTTTGGCCATTCGAATTACCTGATATGATGTCGAAACGAAGGAGAACGGGTCTGGGCTTCTGGGTCGGCTGTCCAAGAATCGAACGAGCAATTGCAGGTATTAAACGATGGAATTGGATGTTTAGAGAGGTTGAGGGTGTTGTCGTTGAAGCATTCCCGTAGGTATTTATAGCCAATTTCAAGATTAAATGCTAAAACAGTTAGGGAGATTACGGTTGAAGGATACGAGTTTAAATTCGAATTACGCGGCTGTAAAACTTGAAATTAAACATTGAATGTCGTTGGGTTATGGTCGCACGCCTGAGTCGGAGTTCGAGAAGCCTTCAATTCGGCCGTTAACGCGTTTTTTGGATAAACGAACCCAAAACCGGGCCTCCTGGGATTCGAACTCGCAACCGTTCCAGTTTCAGAAGTTTGGGTTAATTACACTTCTGGCCCCTGATGTTTTCCGGTCTTAACATTTCATGTTAGAACTTGAGTTTTTAGTTTAAAATAAGTTTAAAAAAAAATAACATTTTAGTCCCTGGACTTTATATGAAAATAAGTATGTTTTATTCTTACAAAACCAAATAAGTTTTATAAGTTTTATTATTTTATAATTTTATAAAATAATTTATAATAATTATAAGTTTTAGTATAAGTTTATTAATTATATTATTTATATAATTACAACTCATAAAGTTTTAAAAGTTTTAACACTATTTTATTTATAAGACACAGATATATATATATATATATATATATATATATATATATATATATGTATATATGTATAAGTATAATTGTTTTTTTTGTTCTTAAATATATATCAATTAAATTAATATTTATTATTTAAGAAAATAGTTTTAATAAGGATTCAAGTTTTAGATTAATAATACGGGCAAAGGTTTAGGAAAAGATAAGTTGGAAAATTCTGGATATTACATTCATCCTATCATCTCTTTCTGATTAACCAAGATACCATCTTAGTAATTTCATAGTACCACCAAAATAAAATAAGAAATCCAAGTGGATTAGAAGATTAAAATGAAAAATATCCAAGTAGATATTAAAAAGGTACGAACATTTTAGATCTTTGCGTAAGCAAAACAGAAGAAGTCGTAAAATTATCCAAGCGGATAGAAAAATGTTGAACACCCGAGATCTTTGCGTAAACAAAACAGACGGGGTCAAATCATCCAAGTGGATGGGAAAAGTATGAACACCCGAGATCTTTGCGTAAGCAAAACATACGGGGTCATCGGTGGTAAATATCGTTACTTTGACGGTCACTTGGCGTATGAATAGGAATCTAACACGTAAGACTGTATCTGATTGAATTGGTTTTCTTAGATATATAAAATGGGTTAGATGTTTCAATAATGGGTTCAAACACACAAGTATGAGATAGAATTTAGGTTTTTCACACTACTTACACGTTTTAACCATATGCCGGGCCTACCAGCTATACCTCAGTGAACACCATAGCTTTTGGTCCATTCCATGTCCAAAAGATGAGATCAGACTCTATCATTTCTCAAAGGTCAGATTCAATTTTCCTGTAACAAAACCACTTGTAAGACTATGTACAAAGCAATTCTTTTTCAAATTTTGACATATTAAAATCTCATTTCTCCCCTAAAAGATTTGCTTATAACGGAAAGTAACTGTACAGGAAAATAATCTTTTTGGAATTTTCTTGACAATTAATCAGAAACATGAAACACACTAATATTCACAAGGTTTACTGAAAGTTTATCATTCGAAGCATCTCCACCAGTTGGGCAAATCTGGTAGAGTCAAAAGCTGTTGGAGCATATTCTGGTGACAACGAGCTTGAAGATATTATGTCTTAGTCTTAGAGTCTTTGACTTGTAATTGATAGAATTGTTAACAACAGTTAAAGGGGAGTCTGTTAGGACATGTTTTGTAACTGTTGATAAAATTCTGTTTAAGTTCATAGAGAGGCGAACTTAATAAGTTCGCTTAGTCTATCAGAGGCGAACTTAATAAGTTCGCTTAGTCTCTGAGAGGCGAACTTGTTAAGTTCGCCTAGTGCAGGTTTGGGTTTATAAATAGGTTTACAGAGTCAGTCGTAGAAAAACGATAATGATGCGATCAGAACAGAGTGATCGAGTCTGTAAACCTCTTTGAGATTTGGAATATAGAAGAGAAGATTATTTACGTGTTTGTCTTGATTGTTTAGTTTGCATATAAACGTTGATTCGTTGGATTCCGCACTCCGAGTTAACGTCACGTCTTATCACGAGATCGATCCGTAGACGCGCCATGGGGACCTACAAGTCATGTGCAAACCAAAGGGTAATTCAAAATCTGAGGTTAGGCTTTCTAGAACTCAAAGACGGAGGAGAAACAGAAGATTAAGAAAACTTTTAGAACAACAAGAGTTTTCACAATCTAAATTTTTTTCAAATGAACAAGATTGTTCAAACACTTCACATTTTAAACAAAAAGAACTAAATGAACAGAAGTATGTTTGGAAATCTAAAGTTTCTGTTTCTGACTCGTCGGAACAATCTCCGAAAATCGATGAGAGATTCGATTGTGAATGGAGTGAAGTTTATTATTTTGATACAGATGGACGACCCATATCTACCATGGCTTGGGTCCCAATTTCAGATTAATGTTTCTTGTTAGTTGTGCAGGATTAACCAAGAGGGACTATTAATACCATTTTGGTTGTTGATAGTGGTTGTTCATAGCACATGACAGGAATGGCATCTGTAAGAGTAAAGAGTTGTTGATAACTGAGAATCTATTTGATTCAACGACTTGATGCTCAAGGGGGAGAATATGTCACACACAATGTTTTGGAAAGAAATTTACCAAGTCCAAAAGATAACCTGAAACTGAGGATGACAATGGTGAGCATAAAGTCGTTGATGCAACCATTTGACTAGTTGAGGGGGAGTCTACAGGACAGGGGGAGTACAGAACTGTGTTGGTGACAGAGGCAATGATATTCAATTACAGGATTACATCGGTTTGACTTTTTAATTGATTGAATTGCTTAATCTTGAGTAACCAAGAAAAATGTTTTTCTTAAAATGTTTTCATGGAAGATTTTATTTTCGTTTGTTTTACTTTCTTTGAAAAAGATTTTGAAAAAGCCAAACAAATTGAAAAAGTTAAAATCGACATTACTTGAAGTTAAAGGAGAAATGATAGTACATCAGTAAATGTTCAGTCACACATGACCTTAGTTGGACTTTATGATGCTTATCTAATATATCTGTGATAAATGTTTTGATCAGAACTTCTTAGATTGCACAGTATGGGAAATGATAGCTTCATAACTGCTTATTCTTAACAAAAATTGATGCTTGATGCTTGATGCTTATATTTTAATTTGGATACTAGTATGTAGTCTGAGTTGTCAATAGGCTATGAGTATCTTTGGTCCATTAGTAGTGTGACAACATAATGATCTTTGTGACAACTGTGATTTGAACCCATGGTATGCCGGGTGTGTGTGTAAAAGATCATTATCAGATAAAGAATATAAGATATAAAGTACTTCATGAGACCAGTATCGGTTATGTCGTTAAACACAAATTTTTCAGTTCACTTCACTGCCCATGCCCTGAAAAACATGCAATGTGATGTTGAACTAAGATATGTTTCTGACAACATCTGTTGGAACATATACTAGCCCTTGGATCAATATCCTGATTCCATTGAATATATCCAGATAACAGTTGGATCACGCTACCCTATGTCATTGAATCAATCGATTCCTTGATCAATCTTATGTTGAAGAGTTCTATTGGTACAATCTTTCTGTTACTATGAATCATGATATTTCATCCAAACCAAGACATTTGAATCATTCGATTCTGAATCATTCTGATTCTCTGCTTGATTTTTCCTGTGTTTAACGGTATAATTTCATCCTGGAGATTGAAAATTATCTTGCAATGATCTTATATGTCTTGAAGATAGTGCACATTTATTTTTCTGTTGGCATATTGGTGGGGTACACGTTGTAATACAAAATAAATGGTACCTTAATTCACAAGAACATGGGACAAAGATACTGATGGTTTCAATTCTTGTAATATTGACAACTTAGATTGACATGTTATGTGTTGCAAATTCGTATGTAATTTATTATAAGCATGTTATGATCTGATCCCATCTTCTTTGAAGTTCTTCGCGTATCATTACATGTTTTGGTTGAAGCTTAAAAGAATTGATCTTATCTAGTATAAAGAAAAGGTAGAAATGAAAGAATGAATCTAGATAGGATACCCATAGAATGTTTATGGTTGTTTATCCAAAATGTGTGATTGATGCATTGTTTTTACTGATATGATCTTCTTACTCGTGATGTTCGACCAAAAAGATGTGTTTCTGTATTTTACATTTCCGTTTGAACAAGAGAAAATCCAAAAAGATTTTGTGTTTCTTATGTTTGAAAAATCAAAAAGATTTTATTTTTCTAGCTTCCATGAAAATCTTAATTGTTGGTTATTCTTGGTTATTCTCCTTTGCATAAACTGAATATTGCAGACAGAAGTTGACAAGGGGTCCTTCTCCCAAATTTTCTTCTAGATAGAGAGAGAGTGTGCAGATGAACAAGACAAAGACTACATAGTGTTTGTTGATATATGAAGACGGATGACAATCTTCTGAAGCTGTTGTCAAGGGGGAGTGTGTTGGAGCATATTCTGGTGACAACGAGCTTGAAGATATTATGTCTTAGTCTTAGAGTCTTTGACTTGTAATTGATAGAATTGTTAGCAACAGTTAAAGGGGAGTCTGTTAGGACATGTTTTGTAACTGTTGATAAAATTCTGTTTAAGTTCATAGAGAGGCGAACTTAATAAGTTCGCTTAGTCTATCAGAGGCGAACTTAATAAGTTCGCTTAGTCTATCAGAGGCGAACTTAATAAGTTCGCTTAGTCTCTGAGAGGCGAACTTGTTAAGTTCGCCTAGTGCAGGTTTGGGTTTATAAATAGGTTTACAGAGTCAGTCGTAGAATAACGATAATGATGCGATCAGAACAGAGTGATCGAGTCTGTAAACCTCTTTGAGATTTGGAATATAGAAGAGAAGATTATTTACGTGTTTGTCTTGATTGTTTAGTTTGCATATAAACGTTGATTCGTTGGATTCCGCACTCCGAGTTAACGTCACGTCTTATCACGAGATCGATCCGTAGACGCGCCATGGGGACCTACAAAAGCCTTTGTGAAGATGTCTGCGGTTTGCTTGTCGGTTTTGACCTCAACTATTTGAATATGCTTCTTTTCAACACAGTCACGAATAAAGTGATGTTTGATTTCAATATGTTTTGTTTTGGAATGCTGAACGGGGTTTTTGGTGATATGGGGAACGGCAGTGTTGTCACACAGAATGGGTGTCTCATGGAATGTGATCCCATAGTCAAGCATCTGATGGTGTATCCATCTGACTTGGGAACAACAGAGGGCTGCGGCAATGTATTCGGCTTCAGCGGTGGATTGGGAAACGGTGGATTGTTTCTTACATTGCCATGAGACAAGGCGGTTTCCAAGGAACTGGTGTGAGGCCCCAAACCCGGGAGACCTCACTTATTGGATTTACTCATCAACACATAGCACTTAAACATAAGACATACATTATCACAGCGGAAACGATTTAAACTCTTAACATACGCAGCGGAAACATAACATGTCTAAACATAACTTGTCAAATACAACTGAAACTTGTCTTAATCAACATAATCAAAAGAAACATAAACAGGATGCCATATGCTGATCTTCGGGTAACTCTTCTCGCCAAGCCAAGCATCCACTTCCATCTACTGCCACCTACACTTAACTGATGTGCATACTAAAAATCAGCAACGCTGAGTGAGTTCTAACGTTTACTTTAAATCAATTATACAAAAGATTTACTAAAACATATATACTGCCCATAAGGCTAAACTTTACATACTTTACTTTACATACTTTACTTTTCAAACAGTTTAAAAATATATATTAAACCGTCAATTCCCTTGTCACTACTGTACCGCCCCCATGGTCAACGACCATGAACCGACGAGTACCTGGTCAATGCCCCCATGATCAACGACCATGAACCGACAATACCGCTTATCCGTCAATTCTCTTGTCATAACTGTACCGCCCCCATGGTCAACGACCATGAACCGACGAGTACCTGGTCAATGCCCCCATGATCAACGACCATGAACCGACAATACCCTGGTCAATGCCCCCATGATCAACGACCATGAACCGACAATACCGCTTAACAGTGGGAGGTTGCGTGGACCTCCCGAGCAACCGCCGTCACTCATCCCAGTTGTACAACCGTTAACGAACCACAAAGGTTCTTACTAATGGGTAGAACCCATATCTGACATCTTGTACAAGTAACATCTGTCCCAAGGACCTGGTACACGTTCCCGAAGGAAAACTGTTCACTTTACTGTTCATAAAACTTTCTGTTCATAAAACTTTATCTGCCTTGTTCTTAACTTAACATGTATTATGCCTTTGTTTATGTATATAAAAATATAGTAAACGCTTGCCATAAATACCTTTGCTTTTACTGAAATATAGCTTAACACATATATCATGCCTTTGTTTATGTATATGAAAATATAGTAAACGCTTGCCAAAATATATATCTTGCTTTACTAAACATAGCTTAACACATATATCATGCCTTTGTTTATGTATATGAAAATATAGTAAACGCTTGCCAAATGATATATCTTTCTTTACTGAAAACATACTAGCACATATATTATGCCTTTGTTTATGTATATAAAAATATAGTAAACGCTTGCCACTAATATAAGTATACTTTGCTCAAAACGTACATTTGCCTCTTTTAAACTTTACACTAAACATAGCTTTTCACTTTTGTTTATAATATATAAAATATAATAAACACTTTACACTAAGTATGCACACCACCCCTAAAGAAGGCAAAAAGGGGATTAGAACTCACTTGATAAGCCGTTCTGAAATACTCTTAGCTGGTTACTGCGCGTCACTAATGTCACTCACGATCTGTTATAATAAAGCCATACTTGTAAGGTAGTGCTCCTAGATGACACTAGACATCTCTATGATTAAACCTAGTAGTTTCGATGGATTTGCACCTATCGAAACTAGGTAGTTTCGATGGGTCTGCACATATCGAAACTAGGTAGTTTCGATGGAGCCTGCACATATCGAAACTAGGTAGTTTCGATGGAGCCTGCACATATCGAAACTAGGTAGTTTCGATGGAGCCTGCACATATCGAAACTAGGTAGTTTCGATGGAGCCTGCACATATCGAAACTAAGTAGTTTCGATGGAGCCTGCACATATCGAAACTAGGTAGTTTCGATGGAGCCTGCACATATCGAAACTAGGTAGTTTCGATGGAGCCTGCACCTATCGAAACTAGTAGTTTCGATGGGGTCTGCACAGATTGTCTTCCCAAAAATCTGAAGCTTTTGCATGCGTGTCTGATCGAGTCAGTATCTCAACTTTTCTTAGATCAAAATGTTCGGTTTCCATTCTAGATGCTATACCTAAGCTCATTTTCAAGTTTCATCCGCAAAATCGTTACCTTTTTAGTCAAAACCCGAAAAACCCAAAAATGAACAAAAACTCAGATCTAGGAGAATCGGTTACCTGTAATCACTTCCTTTTCGTTGCTAAACACTCACGAGACTCTTGCTAATGATCCTTGAGGCTCTAATCCGTAAACCGAGACTTTCTCTCTCTAGGCTCTCTCTCCCCTCTCTCTCTCTAGAATTCGGAAATGAGGATGGAAATGAGAGCTTTTGGCTGATCTTGAGGCTTATAAGGGCCCAAACTTGCTCCTTTTGGCCCATACCCCGGCCCAAGCCCACTTCCCTTCTTTCCTTATTTAAGTTTTAAATTTCTCGTGAATTCTTTCGCGCTTTAAAACTCGGGATGTTACAAGTCTACCCTCCTTACAATAGGTTTCGTCCTCGAAACCTGCCATAAGCTAATCTGATAGCTAATCATAGAATGGGTGGCATAAACCGTAGCTATGCAAGGCAGCTTGGTTATGAAGGCCATTGTGATTAACTACCACTGGGAGCTTAACCTTGGACGATCTCAAATTCTAAGGCATCTAGACTAATGGGGCTAACTAATTTAGTAAGGAAATAATAAAAATAAACTTGTCATATCACCAATAAGAGCTTGCAACGTACCTTACTGAGTCATCTGGTAGACCCTCGCCTTGGCTCTGTTCATGTAGGGTTCCTTCTCTGCACCCTTTCCCTTTCCAGATCCCCCCGCTTCCGCTTCCTTGGGTTTCCTGCAATCTCGGCTCATGTGTCCCTGTTCCCCACAATTGTGGCATCTTGGCTTTTCCGGGCAGTCCCGTGATTGGTGTCCAAACTTGCCACACCTGAAGCATCCCACCTGACCTGCCCTACATTCACCTCCATGTCTCCTTCCACATTTGCCGCATAGACCCTCAGCTTCTACCCTTGCCCTCCTATCGTTAGGACCCTGGAGTTCCTCAGCAGTGCGCTTAGCTGCCTGTTTCTTGGGTGCTTCAGAAATGACTTCAGAGGCAATGTCATCGTAGACAACTCCGCTCAGAACAACCACCGACTCAAAGGTACTCGGTGTGTTGGCCCTTACAAAGGTACGTATCCTTGGAGGCAACCCTTGAACATAATAATGAATCCTCCTCTCCTCTGTGGTTACAAGATGAGGCACCAGGCGTGCCAGTTCATTGTACTTGGATGTATATTGTCTGTGAGTCATTAGTCCGGCTTGCAACGTCAGGAACTCTCTCTCCACCTTGTGGACTTCGTTCTTAGGACAAAACTTCTCAATTACTAACGCTTTCAGATCATTCCACCTCATTAGTTCGACCGCTTGGTCACCCTTTGCCTGCTTCACAGTCTCCCACCAGTGTGCTGCCTCTCCCTTTAGTGACTTAGCTGCGAACCTGACCGCTTGATCCGGTCGACAGTCACTGAGGCTGATGGTGGATTCCATGCCATTTATCCAATCTAAAGTATCTACTGCTTCTTTCGCCCCAGTTAGCTCAGGGGGATCACAACCACGAAATGCCTTGTAATCGCATCCGCGAGTAGGCGGTGCAACATTCTCCACCAGGATCGGTCCTCCCGCAGCTGGAAGCACCACTGGCCCTTCAGTGGCTAGGATTACATTGGAGTTCTCCTTAGCCTTCCTCAACGCTTCGTCTAGTATAGCCGGTAAGGTTTCCTTCAGCAGTCTGGTAAACTCACGACCGAGAGCTGCTTGTACTACTGGTTCAAACTCAAACGTCTGATCATCTCCTTCCACATGTTCAGCATTGTGCTGACTAACCTCTGTGTCAGTATGGGTAGTGTGAACACTCCCCTCGATCATTTGATTTATGCTAGTTCCACCGCGGCGGCCTGTACGTCCACCACGTCTTCCTCCTCCACTTCCTCTAGTTCCTCCACGTCTTGCCATTTCTAACTGAAAGATAGGGAACAAAGGGATTTAATTTCAGCATGCTAGGGAATATGTAGAACACAATAAGTAAGGTAAGATGTTAATATACACTGGCCATCTGCAATTAACCATTACATCACATCTTGTTTTCTATTTATTCGCTTTCATGGTTCCACTAAAGCCTCTATTCTTATCTTGACACTCTAAAAGATAAACTTTACTTACTATACGCTTCTGATGCTTTGGCTTGAGTTACCCGTACTGGCATCCGCTACTTGGTCCCATTCTCAGTTTAAGTCTGGACATCGGGGATGTCCAAATCTCTCAAACTATGGCTCTGATACCAACTTGTGAGGCCCCAAACCCGGGAGACCTCACTTATTGGATTTACTCATCAACACATAGCACTTAAACATAAGACATACATTATCACAGCGGAAACGATTTAAACTCTTAACATACGCAGCGGAAACATAACATGTCTAAACATAACTTGTCAAATACAACTGAAACTTGTCTTAATCAACATAATCAAAAGAAACATAAACAGGATGCCATATGCTGATCTTCGGGTAACTCTTCTCGCCAAGCCAAGCATCCACTTCCATCTACTACCACCTACACTTAACTGATGTGCATACTAAAAATCAGCAACGCTGAGTGAGTTCTAACGTTTACTTTAAATCAATTATACAAAAGATTTACTAAAACATATATACTGCCCATAAGGCTAAACTTTACATACTTTACTTTACATACTTTACTTTTCAAACAGTTTAAAAATATATATTAAACCGTCAATTCCCTTGTCACTACTGTACCGCCCCCATGGTCAACGACCATGAACCGACGAGTACCTGGTCAATGCCCCCATGATCAACGACCATGAACCGACAATACCGCTTATCCGTCAATTCTCTTGTCATAACTGTACCGCCCCCATGGTCAACGACCATGAACCGACGAGTACCTGGTCAATGCCCCCATGATCAACGACCATGAACCGACAATACCCTGGTCAATGCCCCCATGATCAACGACCATGAACCGACAATACCGCTTAACAGTGGGAGGTTGCGTGGACCTCCCGAGCAACCGCCGTCACTCATCCCAGTTGTACAACCGTTAACGAACCACAAAGGTTCTTACTAATGGGTAGAACCCATATCTGACATCTTGTACAAGTAACATCTGTCCCAAGGACCTGGTACACGTTCCCGAAGGAAAACTGTTCACTTTACTGTTCATAAAACTTTCTGTTCATAAAACTTTATCTGCCTTGTTCTTAACTTAACATGTATTATGCCTTTGTTTATGTATATAAAAATATAGTAAACGCTTGCCATAAATACCTTTGCTTTTACTGAAATATAGCTTAACACATATATCATGCCTTTGTTTATGTATATGAAAATATAGTAAACGCTTGCCAAAATATATATCTTGCTTTACTAAACATAGCTTAACACATATATCATGCCTTTGTTTATGTATATGAAAATATAGTAAACGCTTGCCAAATGATATATCTTGCTTTACTGAAAACATACTAGCACATATATTATGCCTTTGTTTATGTATATAAAAATATAGTAAACGCTTGCCACTAATATAAGTATACTTTGCTCAAAACGTACATTTGCCTCTTTTAAACTTTACACTAAACATAGCTTTTCACTTTTGTTTATAATATATAAAATATAATAAACACTTTACACTAAGTATGCACACCACCCCTAAAGAAGGCAAAAAGGGGATTAGAACTCACTTGATAAGCCGTTCTGAAATACTCTTAGCTGGTTACTGCGCGTCACTAATGTCACTCACGATCTGTTATAATAAAGCCATACTTGTAAGGTAGTGCTCCTAGATGACACTAGACATCTCTATGATTAAACCTAGTAGTTTCGATGGATTTGCACCTATCGAAACTAGGTAGTTTCGATGGGTCTGCACATATCGAAACTAGGTAGTTTCGATGGAGCCTGCACATATCGAAACTAGGTAGTTTCGATGGAGCCTGCACATATCGAAACTAGGTAGTTTCGATGGAGCCTGCACATATCGAAACTAGGTAGTTTCGATGGAGCCTGCACATATCGAAACTAAGTAGTTTCGATGGAGCCTGCACATATCGAAACTAGGTAGTTTCGATGGAGCCTGCACATATCGAAACTAGGTAGTTTCGATGGAGCCTGCACCTATCGAAACTAGTAGTTTCGATGGGGTCTGCACAGATTGTCTTCCCAAAAATCTGAAGCTTTTGCATGCGTGTCTGATCGAGTCAGTATCTCAACTTTTCTTAGATCAAAATGTTCGGTTTCCATTCTAGATGCTATACCTAAGCTCATTTTCAAGTTTCATCCGCAAAATCGTTACCTTTTTAGTCAAAACCCGAAAAACCCAAAAATGAACAAAAACTCAGATCTAGGAGAATCGGTTACCTGTAATCACTTCCTTTTCGTTGCTAAACACTCACGAGACTCTTGCTAATGATCCTTGAGGCTCTAATCCGTAAACCGAGACTTTCTCTCTCTAGGCTCTCTCTCCCCTCTCTCTCTCTAGAATTCGGAAATGAGGATGGAAATGAGAGCTTTTGGCTGATCTTGAGGCTTATAAGGGCCCAAACTTGCTCCTTTTGGCCCATACCCCGGCCCAAGCCCACTTCCCTTCTTTCCTTATTTAAGTTTTAAATTTCTCGTGAATTCTTTCGCGCTTTAAAACTCGGGATGTTACAACTGGCAACCTCCAGAAGTGGATTTTCGGTCTAAGTTACAACCCCCGTAGTCTGAATCTGAATAAGCCACAAGATAAAACAAATCAGTTTTAGGATACCACAGACCCAATTTTGGCTTATACTTTAAATATCTCAAAATACGTTTGACAGCAGATAAATAAGAGAGTTTAGGATTAGCCTGAAAACGTGCACACAAGCACACTGCAAACATGATTGCATCCTTTCCATCCTTCCGTTTGAACAAAGTTTGGTCAATTTCTCCTCGTGTGAAACCATTCTCAAGCAGATGCTTTGATAAAGTTTCATACCACGCACGAGGTGCTTGGTGAAGACCGTACAGTGCCTTGTCTAACTTGTACACACGGTCTGGAAAATTAGGATCAATGAAACCCGGTGGCTGCTTGACATATACTTCCTCTTGAACTTTTCCATACAGAAATGCGCTTTTGACATCCATTTGATGAACAGTGAAGTCCATGTAGGCTGCATAGGCGAGAAACATTCTGATGGCTTCCAAGCGAGCCACTGGTGAAAAGACTTCCTCATAGTCAATCCCTTCTTCTTGATAGAAACCTTGAACCACCAGACGAGCTTTATTCCGAACCACAATTCCTCCTTCATCCTTTTTGTTGCGAAATATCCAACGAGTGTCGATTGGTACTTTGTTCTTGGGAAGATCTACCAGATTCCACACATGCAGCTTTGAGAATTGTTGTAACTCTTCCTGCATTGCTTCCACCCAGCTGTTTTCAAGCAAAGCTGCTTTGATGTTCTTAGGTTCAACTTGAGAAACGAAGCAGGAGAACATGCTGTTTTCCAATGCATCACAGGCACTCCGGGTATGAACGCCCACATTGAGTGGACCAATGATGTTGTCGGTGGGATGATTCTTGTGAATTCTCAACTGAGGAATCTCATCTTCTTCCAAGACTTCCTCCAAATTTGTAATATTTTCAGCAGGAAGATTAGCGATATCATCAATAGGATCTTCAGCAGGTGATTGTGGTGCAACATCTACTATTGGAATTGTGTTGTCTTCATTTGTTTCACTTGTTGCACCAGAACCGAAAGACTCCATAGTGGATTCAGAACGAGCAGGTACAGGGATTTCAATATGAGCGGATGAGGAAGAACCTTGATCATTTATGTTCCCTAGATTGTTCACAGAGAAGTAAGGATTAGCAGGAGTTGATTCATTAGAGAACTCAGGAAGATTAAATGACTTAAAAACTGAATCGACATCAAAGAGACAATTAGGACCGTCTCCTGCGTCCGTATGATTGTTTTCATGCCAATTGATATCAATGGAATCCAGTATATCCTTCTCTTCTTATGGTAGACACGAAAAGCACGTTGATTGGATGAATATCCCACAAAATAGCATTCATCAGTTTTGGCTTCAAACTTGTTCAGTTGATCTGAAGTATTCAGCATTGTGCACACACACCCAAATTTTCTGAAGAAATCAATAACTGGCTTGCGCTTGTACATGATCTCATAAGGTGTCTTATTGCAACTTTTAGTGATGAGAACCCGATTTTGCACAAAACATGCAGTGTTGACCGCCTCAGCCTAGAAAGTCACGGGAAGCTTAGAGTCAACAATCATAGTTCGTGCAGCTTCAATTAAAGTGCGGTTTCGCCTTTCAGCTACACCATTTTGTTGAGGAGTACGAGGTGCACTAAATTGTTGAGAAATTCCTTTGCTTTCACAGAAGGAATCAAGAGTTGCATTTTTGAATCCTGTTCCATGATCGCTGCGGATAGTCTTCACACTTAGATTGAAGAGGTTCTCAATTTGAAGCAGATAGGTTTTCAAAATCTCTGGCGTCTCATCTTTCTTAGCTAGGAAGAACACCCAAGTAAATCGAGAGAAATCATCGGTTACCACTAAGCAGTATGACTTTCGTCCAAGACTCATGACACTCACAGGACCAAAGAGATCCATGTGAAGTAATTGGAGAGGAGAGTCAATGGAATTTGTGGTTTTAGGCTTATGAGAAGATTTATGATGTTTTCCCTTGGAACATGAGATACAGTGTTCCATAGGAGAGAAATCTTTAAGAGGTAATCCAGTGACGAGGTTTCCTCGAACCAGTCGGTTCATAGTTTTGAAATTTACATATCCCAACCTCTTATGCCACAGGAATGATTCATCTTCGGAAGCTTTTGAAAGTAAGCATGATTCAATGCCCGATGGGTTGTTCATATCCAAGCTGTATGTGTTGTATCTTCTCGTAGCACGCATGAGAATACGTTCTTCTGGAATCATCACTCCAGGCTTCAAGATTAGACATTCTTTTGAATTGAACAAGGCATAAAAATCCTTGTCACAAATCTGAGAAACACTCATCAGATTGTACTTCAATTGAGGAACAAAGTTGACAAATTCCAAACTATTTACACCATTCGATACTGTTCCTTGTCCTTCAATCTTTCCTCCTCTTGGATTGCCAGCAAAAGCTACATACTCTCCATCAATTTGATGATAATCTTGCAGCAAGTTAAAATGACCAGTCATATGTCTTGAACATCCACTATCTACGTGCCAAATGTTATCGCCGGTTCTTCTTGATTGACCCTATACACAACAAACCATTTAGACGTTTTGACCAATACCATTGCTATCAAGAAGTTTCGTGTCAGGATAGGACATCACATTGGAATCATAATTAGAATCCTCCTTTGATGAAGCACGGTCATCAAATTGAACATTATTTTTAATTTTCCAAGTTCTTTTCAAATAATTTTTAGCATTTTTAATTCTTTTACGCCTAGATTTTCTACTGTGAGAAGACTTAGACAACACATATGAATTCAAGGAAATTTTGGGAGACGATTCTTCATTACAATCGGTGGTTATCAATTTACAACTTTTTGAAACATGATTTGAAGCACCACAACTAAAACAAACTTTTTCACAAGATATCTTAGCCTGATAATTGTCATCACAAGATGAAGATGATTGTGATGTTGAGGCATCTGAACATGAGACGGTTCTCTCATCAATAACTTTGTCTTGAAGACGATGTTCTTCCTTTAATCTGAAAAAATCCATGTTGCTCATGGTTTCACGTGGAACATCATTCACAATAATTCCTGCACTTTTAAACTTGGTAACACATGGCACAACATTCAATGATTTAGGCATAAAAGGCAAAGCATTTTTAAATTTAGAAACATCACATCCCAATCCCGTATGCCCAGCAGGCATATAATCAAAGTACAAGTTTTCAACGTGTTCACAAATATCTGGTTTTGACACGAACATACTATTACATTCATTCGACTCAAGTTCATTTAAAACAGTTCTATCATTGGTACTCTCATCACAATCATCTTCGGAAGTTACACAATTTGATTCTGCACATGAAGCAAAACTGTCAGAATCAGAGGACGTAATATAATCATCAGGAGATAAAGTGCAAACAAATGGTGTGGGAACATGAGGAGTTGGCATATCAGTAAATCTACCTCACTTAGAATAAGGTCGTGGATGAGAATTACATCCAAGACCCTCTGTGCCTTTTCTATTAAATTGTTTATCAATTATCCCAAACAAAATTTTCTGATCCATGTCCATGTGGTCAACTTGTAATTTAGCCTTTTCTGCCTTTTGGACTCTTTCACTTAAAATCTTATTATTAATGGTTTGAGTATTAAGTTGCACAATTAAAGAACGATTTTCACCAGAAATATCACGAATTTTCTTTAAGTAAAGTTTCTCATTTTTGGCCACAGAGTCATACATCACCTTAATATGATCTCGTTCATCAATCAAAGCTTGATTAATGAATCTGTATTTTTGAATTTCATTTAAGCAAGATCTAGCATTACAAAGTTTAGAAATAACCTCAGCAGGCACAGCAGTGAGATCCTCAGCAGGTTCAATCATGACACACTTGCCCTTGTCCTCCACGTCAGCCATCAAGGCTTTATCAGCAGCTTCCTCAGCTTGTTCTCCCCAATGATAGTGTCCATCAGCTTGACACACAAGAGCTGTGGAACTTGAAGATGTGTTTGTCTTGAGAGGACTGGCAGCTTGTTTTCTAGAGGAAGTCTTCTTTTCTTGCTGATCCTTGGAGGACGACTCCTTGCAATTTCTGGCAAAGTGACTGTGACATTTCTGATTTTATCTTCTTTATTTTCAATTCAATGTAAAACATTTCAGATCCAATTCTAGTGCAACGTTTAAAATTTATTGTGCAAACAGCTAAACCCTAGTATCGGTACGAATCCACAAAGTTCGATTCACGTTTATTCTAAAACCCTATATATATATACAAGTACATGCATATATACATTGATACATCTCACAAGTGCATACACATATACAACCACACAATTTACAAGTAGGCCTACACAATGTTTGAACCCTAACACCTTGGTTTGAACCTTAAAATCGTGAAATTGAACCAAGTTCAAAGCAAAAAAAAAAAATCACCTGTTTGACTTTTAAAAGTCAAACAGGGCCAAATCCATCAAATTCAAGCCCCCATACCAACCCAATCGAATCCTGTGGATTTTCATCTCATGTACAAACATCAACCGACCCAATCTCGGCCCAAACATCAGATCAAATTCAACTGATTAAGCGGCCAATTCAAAATTTGAACGAATTGACTTTAGATAGTCAAATTCGTATTGAATCAGCATTCAATTCGTGAAATCAACGCGTCCCCAATCCCGCAAGTCACGCACAAGCCAATCCCTCCTGTATCCGGTCCCTAACATGACCCGATTCATCCCTAATTCAATGGATTAACGCGTAATCAGTCTCCGCGACTATTCCGGTCAATTTGAAATTCGAATTGGTTTATACGAATGAAATTAATCAAATTAAATCCCTCACCGACTCTCGTATACGTCCACACAAGCTCTCCCAACCCTTAACCAAACCGTATTTCGCCCCTGAAATCCTGTCGACCACCAAGAACTTCGAGACTGAAATCGTAGCCGACTGCATTCGTGCCCCAATCTTTGCAAGTAAGTTTTATGTCGATCGATTCGTAATCAAAAGCCCCTTATCAATTCGAGTTAACAAAAACCTATCGAACTCAATTGGAATTAGGGTTCATAACCAGTTCGTACATTTGGGAGGATTTGGTTCGATTAAAGGGTTCTATTTAAATAAACGAGATCCTTATTGACCAGCGAAACCACTTGGCTCGACCGGTAAGATCTTGCACCACGAGCCAAGTGGCGTGGGTTCGAAACCCACAACCCGACCCTTTTTGCGCGTTTACCAGTCCTGAACCCGGTCCCTTTCCCAGTAACATGCTATCACAATTTCAAACCGGTTCCAGTACATGGGTTGAACCCCTGGTCCAGTGGTAGAACGCTAGACACCCACAGAACCCACCCGGGTTCGAGCCGGGTGGCGTTCTTTTATTTTTAAAACCATTTTTAAAACTCCAAAAATCTTATAAAAATTATTTTTATAAACCCTATCTTATTTTGAACAGAATAAGGCAAAAGTTTACAACTATTAACATAAACTCACTTTTATTATGAATTTAGTTGCTAAAATTCATTTTTTATAGATTTTAAAATAATTAAACAAAGAGATTAAATTTCTAATTTTATAAATATTGTGGCAAGTTTTTATACTTTTCTGGAAATAAAGTTATAAGAATTTATAAAAAAATTTAATCTATATTTAAAACAAATGAAACTTTATTTAAATAAAAATGTGCATTTTATCATACAATTTTAAATGATAAATAAATAAGTAAATTTATTTGTTATCGATATAAATTACTTTTACTAATACACTTAGAGTTTAAATTATATTTAAAGTTAATCTTATAAATAAATATTATTTTTCACATCTTTATAAATAAATAGATAGAGAAAAATTATTTATTTAATTTATATTTAAGATTATTTACATTCTACTTTTATAACTAGATAATTAAATGACAATTATTTAATTTATTTAGTTATTCAAACCAAACCTTAAATTATCTATTTTTCAACCTTTCAATTTATAAAACACTCATCCAATTAACCTACACATTCCTTTTCAGCCTACAACTCAAACCCTTCGTACACACGTCCAATTCAATCCTAGACTTATACAAGGACTATTGTATACTTTATTAATTTAGATCCATATACTTTACACACCAGGTTAACCTTGTGAGATTTCAAGGATCACTTTGCTATCTAGCCTCGCGTGTTAACTACACCTTTGAATCAAGTGAGTATTACATAGCCCCTTTTTCTCTTTACACTTTTTGGGGTGAAACATGAACTATTTACACACAATTGTTTCCATTTATACAAACTACACAAACACAAATCCTATTTACATTCATGCATACAAAATTTGAGCTTTATGTTTGAGTGCTAAGTGTTAACTATTTATGTGCAATTTATGTGCAATCATTAACTATATAAGCCGACGGTTAACAATGATAGATCTATTGATTCTGACAAACCCACCCAGATTGGGGTGATTGTTACCGACAACACAATTTGCATGCTAGTTACAAATGTTTGATTGTACTTTGGTTACACATTAGTTACTCCCCATAAATGCCTTATTTATTCATGATATGTAAGGATTTGATCTTTCACACCTATATACTATATATGTACAAACCTGTGTATGCTCACCAACTTTTTAGTTGACATTATTTTATTCATGTTTCAGGTGATAATGTGTGAGTTTGATCAAGACATGCTACACATAGGACTTGGACTTAGTTGAAAATTTAATAAAGAATATTATGCATTTCTTTTACGTATCTGTTTGAACTTGGTTGTATTTGGTTTGTTTTGAAACTATGAAATGAATTTGAATGATTAATATATTTCAATTTAGTCAACCTTGTGCTCCTGAACAGTCTACATGTCCCACCCCGATGTATTCCGCCGTCGGTTGGGGTGTGACAGATTGGTATCATAGCCTTGGTTATAGGGAACTAGGTTATTAGACACCTTTGACCTAGACTATAACTTTAGGACACCCATTATGCCATGCTTCATGATTATGTGTTATGTGCTACATGCTATGTGTTACATGCTTACTATGTTAATTAGTATTTCATTTTTATGCCTTACTTGTTAAAAATTCATGACTTATTAAACTATACTTAAATAATAAATTAAATAAACAATATCCCTACCCATACCCTAAGCCTCATAACCTTCTTACCTGCTTCTCTGTCATCACCATCATAGCATGTGGAAACTTCATGGATCTAAATCTATAAAATTGCTTTATTTCTTCGTTAAGGTTTTAAACTTTGTTAATTATTAGAGGACACGTGCAATCTGGAAGGGTGACACCTGTATTCTGGGTTTTCTATCTAGGAAAGCATTTCGTATAAATCCCAATCAACCGAGGGACCCATATGCTTTCCTGGGAATTCCCGGGATGAGTGTTTACTTATAGGCTAAAGCACGTCTCCTTGAAAGTTATATAAGTTTAATTAACCTTAATGTGTCATAGTATTCAAGTGATTATGTCACTATTTGAGTACAATCCAAACTATGATTGACCATTTTATTTATTTTCTTATCCTTTTTAAATCCAAGCAACTCTCACAAGTTCTCATATTATTTCTTGTCTTGTGAAATCTGTAGAATGCCTCCCCGCCGTGCTGCCGTGACCAACAACAACACCGATATCGCTGCTATCCTTGCACAACTTGTAACTCAACTCACTCAAGCTAATGGAGCCACCAATGTTAACCATGGAACTAATGGTGGTGGTGGTGCCAACCCACCACAATGCACCTTCAAGCACTTCAACTCATGTAATCCTCTTAAGTTCTATGGTACCGAGGGAGCCACAGGACTCCTTCAATGGTTTGAAAGTATTGAGGGCACCTTCCTCAATAGTAATTGCCCCCGATAACCTTCGTGTTCGTCATGCCACAAGTGTCTTTCAAAAACGGGCACTCACGTGGTGGAATGGGGAAAAGAGAACTAGAGGCATGTAAACAGCAATGGCCTTACCGTGGGATGAGGTTAAGAGACTAATGACCGAAGAGTTCTGTCCTCGGAACGAGGTGAAGAAGCTGGAAGCTGAGTTTTGGGATCTTACCCAAGACAGTGGTGAAAGTTTGGCTTATACAACCCGATTCCATGAGCTGAGCCTTCTTGTGCCCCATATGGTCACACCTTTGTCCCGCTGCATTGAGAAGTACATTGGTGGATTGCCTAGGCAGATTCAGGATACTGTCTTAGGGAGAAATCCCGCAACACTCGAAGATGCTATCCGCCTATCTGCTACTTTGACCGACAACCATGTGAAAGCAGGAACTCTTACTAGAAAAGGCACCAAGAAAGTTCCCGACACCACAACCCCTCCTACACACAACAAAGAAGCCAAAACTGAACCGTACCACAACAATAAGAAAAGAAAGGCTAAGAATTATGCTGTGGTCACTCCCGCTATCCCTGTTAACCAGGTTGCCCCCGTGGCTCAAGTACCAGCCAAGAAGCCATATGTTGGGGTCTACCCACTCTATGCCACCTGCAATTATCACCACCTCCAGAACATCCCCTGCCGCCTTTGCACCCATTGTGGAAAATATGGTCATACGGTCAATGTTTGTAGAGCCAAGGCACTTGCAGGTCAAGTCAATCCACCAACCCGAACCAACCAGCAAGTGGCTAATCCAGGTGTTCCCGCTATTGCAAATGGGCGTGCTTGCTATGAGTGTGGTAACCCAAATCACTTCCGTGATCAGTGCCCGAAGCTTATCAATGCTAGGCAAGGCGGAGCTCGTGGGCGTGCTTTCAACATAAACGCCAATGAATCTCAGGCCAACAATGATGTGGTCAACGGTACGTTCCTTGTTAATAGTCAATATGCCTCCATTTTATTTGATACCGGTGCAGATAAGAGTTTTGTGTCACTTAACTTTGAACCCTTACTTGCTAAGACACGATCCAAATTAGAGAAAACCTTCACCGTAGAAGTAGCAAATGGTAACTCTCTTACAATTGACTCCATTATCCATGACTGTACACTAGAACTCAATGATCATACATTTCCAATCAACCTCGTACCAATGCCACTGGGAAGTTTTGACATCATCATAGGCATGGATTGGCTGTCGAATCACCATGCCGAAGTCATCTGTTTTGAGAAGTGCATCCGAATACCTTTACCGTTGGGAGAAACGTTAAGAGTCTTTGGTGAAAAGCCTTGCAAAGGACTCAAGTTAATGTCATGCACTACTGCTCAAAAGTACTTACGAAAGAAGTACGTGGCCTTCTTAGCTCATGTTGTTCAAAAGGATGTCAAAGAGAAGAGTATTCAAGACATCCCCATCATCCGGGATTTTCCCGAAGTATTCCCCGAAGATCTATCTGGTCTTCCACCCGTTCGACAAGTAGAATTTCGCATTGATCTTGTGCCCGGAGCTAACCCCGTGGCTAGAGCTCCATATCGTCTTGCACCTTCGGAAATGCAAGAACTTGCAAGCCAACTCCAAGAGCTCTCCGACAAGGGCTTCATCCGTCCAAGTCATTCACCGTGGGGTGCACCCGTCTTATTCGTCAAGAAGAAGGATGGATCATTCCGCATGTGTATTGACTACCGCGAACTCAACAAGCTTACTATCAAGAACCGTTATCCATTGCCTAGAATTGATGATCTCTTTGATCAACTTCAAGGCTCTACTTGCTTCTCGAAGATTGATCTTCGATCTGGTTATCACCAACTCCGTGTGCAAGAGGAAGATATTCCAAAGACTGCCTTCCGAACAAGATATGGTCACTACGAGTTTATGGTCATGCCTTTTGGGCTAACCAATGCACCCGCGGTTTTCATGGACCTCATGAATCGTGTGTGCAAACCATATCTTGACAAATTTGTGATCGTCTTCATTGACGATATCTTAATCTACTCCAAGACTAAAGCCGATCATGAGTAACACCTTAGATTGGTTTTGGATCTCTTGAGGAAAGAGCAGCTGTATGCCAAGTTCTCCAAATGCGAATTTTGGCTAAAGGAGGTTCAATTCCTAGGACATATCGTTAATGAAAAGGGAATCCATGTTGACCCTGCTAAGATCGAAGCTGTTAAGAATTGGAATACCCCTAAGACCCCCACCGAAGTTCGTTCATTCCTTGGTCTTGCGGGATATTATCGTCGTTTCATCTCAAATTTCTCTAAGATTGCTGTCCCCCTCACTGCTTTGACACACAAGGGTAAACCTTATGAATGGGGACCAAAGCAAGAAGAAGCTTTCCAAACTCTCAAGCAAAAGTTGTGCAATGCTCCTATACTGACTCTCCCTGATGGGAATGATGATCTAGTTGTCTACTATGATGCCTCCAACCAAGGTCTTGGTTGTGTTCTCATGCAACGAGGCAAGGTGATCGCTTATGCATCAAGGCAACTTAAGATTCATGAGAAGAATTATACGACGCACGATCTCGAGTTGGGTGCGGTCGTATTCGCATTGAAGATTTGGAGACATTACCTCTATGGCACAAAATGTGTGGTGTTCACCGACCACAAAAGCCTCCAACATATCTTCAACCAAAAAGAGCTCAATATGAGGCAACGACGTTGGGTTGAACTCCTTAACGACTATGACTGCGAGATTCGTTACCATCTCGGCAAAGCGAATGTTGTAGCCGACGCTTTGAGTCGTAAGGACCATGTAATGCTTCATTGTGTCCGAATTCAAACCGACATTCAGAATCGTATCCTAGAAGCTCAACACGTCTCAGTCACCGAGGGTAACATGTACGAGGAAATGTCGTGTGGTGTTGAACTTCAGCTTGAATCTAAACCCAATGGCTTGCTTTACTATTTGAACCGTATTTGGGTCCCCGATCGCGATGATCTCCGTGCATTTCTCATGAACGAGGCTCACAAGACTCGTTATTCTATTCATCCTGGTGCGGATAAAATGTACCAAGACCTTCGCCCACAATACTGGTGGCCCGGTATGAAGAAAGACATTGCTCTCTATGTTGCCAAATGCCTAACTTGTTCCAAAGTCAAAGCCGAGCACCAACGTCCTTCCGGTTTGCTTGAACAACCGGAAATTCCCATGTGGAAATGGGAAAATTTAGCTACGGACTTCATTACTAAACTCCCTCGCACCTCAAGTGGTTATGATAGTATCTGGGTGATCATTGACCGCCTCACCAAATCTGCTCATTTCTTGCCTATCCGTGAAGACTATCGGGTTGAGAAATTGGCCCGAATTTACATTGACGAAATTGTGAGTCGTCACGGTGTCCCACTAAACATAATTTCCGATAGAGATGCTCGTTTCACCTCTCATTTCTGGCAATCCCTCCAAACTGCTCTTGGCACACGACTGGATTTGAGCACGGCTTACCATCCCCAAACTGATGGTCAGACTGAACGAACAATCCAAACTCTTGAGGATATGCTTAGGACTTGTGTAATTGATTTTGGTGGCAATTGGGATTCACATCTATCCCTAATTGAGTTCTCTTACAACAATAGCTACCACTCAAGTATCGATATGGCTCCATTTGAAGCTCTCTATGGTCGTAAGTGTCGTTCTCCTATCTGTTGGAACGAGATTGGTGAAACACAAATCACCGGTCCCTAGCTAATCCAAGAAACATCCGATAAGATCCTTCAAATCCGTGACAACATTCGAGTAGCGAGAAGTCGGCAAAAGAGTTATGCCGACAAACGTCGAAAACCCTTGGAATTCCAAGTCGGTGACCTTGTTCTTCTAAAGGTATCTCCATGGAAGGGTGTAATCCGTTTTGGAAGGAAAGGCAAGTTAGCACCTCGCTATGTGGGTCCATTCAAGATCCTTGAAAGGATTGGGAAAGTGGCTTACAAACTCGAGTTACTTCCATCACTTGGCAATGTGCATCCTACATTTCATGTGTCCAATCTAAAGAAATGTCTTGCTGATGAGAACCTCCATATACCTCTTGACGATGTGCGCATTGACAAAACGATGCACTTCGTTGAGAGCCCGGTGGAGATCATGGATCGTGAGATCAAGCAACTCAAGCGAAGCCGTATCCCTATTGTCAAAGTTCGTTGGGAATCTAAACGTGGACCCGACTTTACTTGGGAGCGTGAGGACCAAATGAAGCTCAAGTACCCGCACCTCTTTGCTGATTCAGTGGCCTCAACTAGCTAAATTTCGGGACGAAATTCCCTCAACATGGGGATACTGTGACATTTCTGATTTTATCTTCTTTATTTTCAAGCCAATGTAAAACATTTCAGATCCAATTCTAGTGCAACGTTTAAAATTCATTGTGCAAACAGCTAAACCCTAGTATCGGTACGAATCCACAAAGTTCGATTCACGTTTATTCTAAAACCCTATATATATATATACAAATGCATGCATATATACATTGATACATCTCACAAGTGCATACACATATACAACCACACAATTTACAAGTAGGCCTACACAATGGTTGAACCCTATCACCTTGGTTTGAACCTTAAAATCGTGAAATTGAAACAAGTTCAAAGCAAAAAAAAAAAAATTACCTGTTTGACTTTTAAAAGTCAAACAGGGCCAAATCCATCAAATTCAAGCCCCCATACCAACCCAATCGAATCCTGTGGATTTTCATCTCATGTACAAACATCAACCGACCCAATCTCGGCCCAAACATCAGATCAAATTCAACTGATTAAGCGGCCAATTCAAAATTTGAACGAATTGACTTTAGATAGTCAAATTCGTATTGAATCCACATTCAATTCGTGAAATCAACGCGTCCCCAATCCCGCAAGTCACGCACAAGCCAATCCCTCCTGTATCCGGTCCCTAACATGACCCGATTCATCCCTAATTCAATGGATTAACGCGTAATCAGTCTCCGCGACTATTCCGGTCAATTTGAAATTCGAATTGGTTTATACGAATGAAATTAATCAAATTAAATCCCTCACCGACTCTCGTATACGTCCACACAAGCTCTCCCAACCCTTAACCAAACCGTATTTCGCCCCTGAAATCCTGTCGACCACCAAGAACTTCGAGACTGAAATCGTAGCCGACTGCATTCGTGCCCCAATCTTTGCAAGTAAGCTTTATGTCGATCGATTCGTAATCAAACCCTGATCAAAAGCCCCTTATCAATTCGAGTTAACAAAAACCTATCGAACTCAATTGGAATTAGGGTTCATAACCAGTTCGTACGTTTGGGAGGATTTGGTTCGATTAACGGGTTCTATTTAAATAAACGAGATCCTTATTAACCAGCGAAACCACTTGGCTCGACCGGTAAGATCTTGCACCACGAGCCAAGTGGCGTGGGTTCGAAACCCACAACCCGACCCTTTTTGCGCGTTTACCAGTCCTGAACCCGGTCCCTTTCCCAGTAACATGCTATCACAATTTCAAACCGGTTCCAGTACATGGGTTGAACCCCTGGTCCAGTGGTAGAACGCTAGACACCCACAGAACCCACCCGGGTTCGAGCCAGGTGGCGTTCTTTTATTTTTAAAACCATTTTTAAAACTCCAAAAATCTTATAAAAATTATTTTTATAAATCCTATCTTATTTTGAACATAATAAGGCAAAAGTTTACAATTATTAACATAAACTCACTTTTATTATGAATTTAGTTGCTAAAATTCATTTTTTATAGATTTTAAAATAATTAAACAAAGAGATTAAATTTCTAATTTTATAAATATTGTGGCAAGTTTTTATACTTTTCTGGAAATAAAGTTATAAGAATTTATAAAAAATTTTAATCTATATTTAAAACAAATTAAACTTTATTTAAATAAAAATGTGCATTTTATCATACAATTTTAAATGATAAATAAATAAGTAAATTTATTTGTTATCGATATAAATTACTTTTACTAATACACTTAGAGTTTAAATTATATTTAAAGTTAATCTTATAAATAAATATTATTTTTCACATCTTTATAAATAAATAGATAGAGAAAAATTATTTATTTAATTTATATTTAAGATTATTTACATTCTACTTTTATAATTAGATAATTAAATGACAATTATTTAATTTATTTAGTTATTCAAACCAAACCTTAAATTATCTATTTTTCAACCTTTCAATTTATAAAACATTCATCCAATTAACCTACACATTCCTTTTCAGCCTACAACTCAAACCCTTCGTACACACGTCCAATTCAATCCTAGACTTATACAAGGACTATTGTACACTTTATTAATTTAGATCCATATACTTTACACACTAGGTTAACCTTGTGAGATTTCAAGGATCACTTTGCTATCTAGCCTCGCGTGTTAACTACACATTTGAATCAAGTGAGTATTACAAAGCCCCTTTTTCTCTTTACACTTTTTGGGGTGAAACATGAACTATTTACACACAATTGTTTCCATTTATACAAACTACACAAACACAAATCCTATTTACATTCATGCATACAAAATTTGAGCTTTATGTTTGAGTGCTAAGTGTTAACTATTTATGTGTAATTTATGTGCAATCATTAACTATATAAGCCGACGGTTAACAATGATAGATCTATTTAGTCTGACAAACCCACCCAGATTGGGGTGATTGTTACCGACAACACAATTTGCATGCTAGTTACAAAGGTTTGATTGTACTTTGGTTACACATTAGTTACTCCCCATAAATGCCTTATTTATTCATGATATGTAAGGATTTGATCTGTCACACCTATATACTATCTATGTACAAACCTGTGTATGCTCACCAACTTTTTAGTTGACATTATTTTATTCATGTTTCAGGTGATAATGTGTGAGTTTGATCAAGACATGCTACACATAGGACTTGGACTTAGTTGAAAATTTAATAAAGAATATTATGCATTTCTTTTACGTATCTGTTTGAACTTGGTTGTATTTGGTTTGTTTTGAAACTATGAAATGAATTTGAATGATTAATATATTTCAATTTAGTCAACCTTGTGCTCCTGAACAGTCTACATGTCCCGCCCCGATGTATTCCGCCGTCGGTTGGGGTGTGACAGTGACCCAGCTGATCACAATTGTAGCATCTCACCTTCTTGATATCAAACCCAAGTGTCTTTCCCTGCTTGAATCTGTCTAAATCAGTCCTTTTGATGAATCTTTTGGCTCTTAAGGTCAGCATGGCCATACACCAATCAATGTCCATTTTCTCCAAATCATCAGGATTGATCTGCTCCAAGTCATCAGGTTGAAAGCTAACCGGTGTTAGGTTTCGAGAAATCAGTGCATCATAGCACGACATGAAAGCAGTCATGATTGGGACATATTCATCAGGAATTATGGTGATGGACTTCTGAGGAGCAGAGGAGCTGGTAGATTGAATTGCAGCAGCAGAAGGAGGAACATCAGTCTGAAAGTTTGGGCTACTAGAAGAGCTTGATCCAGCAATAAGAGCTGTGTTTCCAGACTGATTTGTTGGGGTAACTGCTCCTTTCTTAATCTCAATCTCATAAGATTCAAGGATGCTGTAGACTTCCTGTTGAGACAAAGCACTCAGATTCTCAGTCTTTTTGATCATGATGCGATACATATTCCATTCCTCAGGAAGAGAATCTAGGAGTTTCTTGTTTAGCTCCAGAGTAGGGTACTCAACACCCATTACTTTCAACCTAGATATGATGCTTGAGAAACGGTTGATCAAATCAGACATTGATTCACCTCTGACACTGCTAAACATCTCATACTGCTTCTTGGTCAGATCTCTCTTACTTTCCCTGACATCAGCACTTCCCTCATATCTGGTGCTCAAGGCTACCCATAAGTCTTTGGCAGTGGTGTACTCAGCAAAGATGTTGAAGATATCCATAGGAAGAGCCATGGCAATAGTCCCATAAGCCTTGTTGTCTCGGGCAATCAAGGCAAGATCATTCTCATCATATTCAGCTACTGTCTTAGGACGTTGAACATCAGCAGTAGTGATTACAGGCTTGTGGTGACCATCAGTGATAGAGTTAAGCAATGTATGATCATGAAATTGGAAGAAAAGTTTCATCTTCTTAGTCCAGTCATCAAATTCTCTTGTAGACACAAGAGCAGGTGGTTTGTTCCCTCCAGAATACTCAGTTGAACTTGAAGTGGCCATAATATCCGAAATTGAAACTAAAACAGAGACTAGTTTCGGGTGGACAAACTTGATCGAAACAACTAGTTTCGATAGAGACACACTGATCGAAACTCTTAGTTTCGATTGAGTAAAAATGCCCGAAACTGCTTAGTTTCGATTGAAGAAATACAGTCCGAAACAACTAGTTTCGATGGTTAACACTTGCTCAGAAGCAAAACCTCAGTAGAAACTACTAGTTTCGATTGAAACTAGTTTCGATACCCAAAGTTTCGGGTAAATAAGCTGCACAGAGTAGTTTCGATTACAACAAGACAAAAAGCTAGTTTCGATTGTACCTTCTCCAGACAAAAGTTAGACACGAAGTTTCGATGACCAGCGGAATTCAGAGAATGTTCCCTGTAGTTTCGATGCCTTCTTCTCAAAGCTCAGAAATACTCCATTGATGTAAAGCTCCAGAAATAAAAAATGCAGAAATGACAATCCAATCCAGCGAAAACCTTCGACTAACTCTCCTGATTACTAAACCAACCACCGATCTTGAAATCATGAACAAAAACCCTTGGAAATCGATGAAACAGTAGCAAACGCAATGAAAAAGTGCTTCCGAGAATTTTATGCAGAAAAACTTCGAAATACCACACAAATCACCTAGAATCGATCACAAAACCTGATAATACTAAAAAACTCTAGAGCATAAAGCTCTGATACCAATTGTAGGTCCAGATTTCACTCAGAAATCTCACAAATGAACGATTCTCCACACACAAAGGCGGAAACAATGTGTATGGAGGTGAAACAGAGGATAGAAACAGACTTGGTGAAGATAACGGGCTAAACACACTCACAATCAACACAAATATGATATGAAATTGTAAGAACAGTACACAATACTCAAAATGCAGATTGTATTGATTGAAGAACAATGAAAGAGAAGGTTCAGGGTTACAGCCACTACTCACACCCTAAACATTCTCAAACTAGGATATTTATAGTAGATGCCAGGTATCGAAACTATGTCAACCGAAACTACTAGTTTCGGTTGAACATTTACAAGTGATACTCAGACCTGTCGAAACTACTATCTATCGAAACTACTAGTTTCGATTGAACAAACCTCAATCGAAACTAAGTAGTTTCGATGGCCCAGACTTAACTAAATAAAACAGTAAATTACATAAACTGAAATTACAATAATGAAATGACAGAAAGTAAACTAAGCTAACATTGTTCAAACATACAATAATGACAACAGCTTATACAGAAAAACATGTCTCTACAAGAGATAACGACTTTTAGAACATTAAAGTTTAAGGAGATAACGAGTTCAACTCTCACTCTTACATCATTAAAGAAATTGTGTTTAAAAAAAAAGTAATCTCAATATAATCATCAAAGTGATCACTGATTTTTAGGTGATCGATAATTATATTATACTAAAATGAGTTCACGATTTAAAAATCATGTGGGATGTTAGTACTAGGTTACAATCCCGTGTATTACACGGGTTGAATAAATATAATGTTATATACATAGTAATAAAAAGTTTATGTTTTTAAAACCCGTGTAATATACGGGTTGAACTGTGTATTACACGGTTTGAATAAAATATAATGTAATCTATTAACACATACCCTCGTTAAAATGGAACAATGTGAATATGTAAATATATGATTAAACGTTTTTTTTTAATCGTAGCTGGCTAAAATTGTTTTTAGTTTGTAGAATTCATAAAATATTATTGAACAAATTAATTGATGATAAATACAATTTTAAATTAAAAAATGTGTAAATAAAAATTAATTTAGTTGACTAAAATAGTGGAGTTGATTATTAATAGGAGAGAGAGGCGGGAAAATGAGAATGAGGATGCCTAGAAATGTGACAAGTGTCCTCTTATTTTACTTGTTTATTAAATTGTATAGATTATCAATTCCCTAATTAATCAACCGGATTAGTTTAACCGGTCTAAAAAACTTAATAATTGTGTGTGCACTAGAAAATGTACACTTATAAACGGTTGAGGTGGCGACATTAACATGGCTAAATAAAAAAAAACATGGTTAAATAAATTTTGCCCACGCTCCGCGGCGTGAGGCGAACCTCAAACGGTTGAGGCGGTGACATTAATGTGACTAAGCACACAAAAAAGCGTAGTTAAATAAAAAATGTATGATGTTGTGGCGACTCGGTTATGGAGGTCGAAAATAGATAAAATACAGTTAGATAACGATACCGATACGTTTGAGTCGGTGTCGGTCTCATTCTTCATGGTTGTCAGACGATATATAGAAACAAAATATAAGGAAAAAAGTTGTAGGACGCGGAATCAAACCTATGAGAAAAAAATCAGATT
Source organism: Smallanthus sonchifolius (assembly GCA_023525975.1). NCBI lineage: Eukaryota > Viridiplantae > Streptophyta > Magnoliopsida > Asterales > Asteraceae > Smallanthus > Smallanthus sonchifolius. The sequence continues at coordinate 84,833,442 of CM042034.1, read as the reverse complement.
ATGTATACCACATAGGGTAAATGCAAAATTTTAGAAACTTGAGTGGATGGAAGTGTTTTTTTTTTACAATGTTGAGGGGAGTGGGTTTTGACATACTAAAAGATTGAGAGGTAGATTTGATACACACTACAAAGTTGGGGGTTAGATGAAAGGTTTAAAAATAAATTTAATAAATATCACAAAATTTAGGGTTAGTCTGATAAATATCACAAAGCTTGAGGTTAGTTTGGTCGGTGGCAACCGACATTAGTAAATCTGTTTCTATGAATGAATGTATATATTTTGTACAAGGTTAAAATCCCGTATATTACACGGGTTGAATAAATATAATATTATATATTAAGTAATAAAAATTTATTTTTTAAAAACTCGTCTTTTACATGGGTTGAATAAATCCGTGAAATACAGTATAATATAAAGATTAGTATTTTCTTTAAAAATATATTATTATTAAAAATAGAGGAGCATTTAATAAGAGAGAGAGACGAGAAAAATAATAAGAATGAATACGGAGGCGACATGTGAAATGAAAAACCTTTATTTATTATATAGTATAGATATATAACACTAGTTATTAAAAAAACAAAAGTGTATAACTTCCATATTTCCGTTAAGTTTAAATGGGAGCTTATCCTTCATTGGTAGCAAGCACTTTACACCTTCACTTGTTCTATAAAATAGGGGTGTTCATTATTCGAATCCCATTCGAAAAACTGAAATTCGATTCGAACCGAATTCGAATAAAAATTTCGATTTCGAATTTTGTCTTATTCGAATCGAATAATTATTCGATTCGAATAAATAAGTCGAATTCGAATCCTAAAATCCCCAATTCGATTCGATTCGAATAAACCGAATTTATATATTATATAATTTTTTATTTTTTTAAATATATAATATCCTTTTATTTAGGTTGATTTGGGTATTTTTTACGTTTGGTATGGGCTTCAAATTCAAATCCATAAAAATTTTATGCAGAATTTGGATATTTGGGATTGAGTATTTGTAACTTTTTAAAAAAAAAATCTCAAAAAAATAAAATAAAAAATAATAAGTCGGTTTATTCGAATTCGATTCGATTCGAATAAGCTTATTCGAATCGGTTTAAGTGATTTATTATTCGAATTCGAATCCAGAAAAAAAAATATTCAAATTCGAATAATTCGATTCGAATAAACCGAATAACCCGATTTGATTCGTTTGAACACCCCTACTATAAAATGGATAGGCGGTCTCCTTTTGAAAAAAAAAAAAAAACACAAAATACCAAAAATTATGATTTTTTTTCTTTCAAAAGAGTTCAGTGTAAGGCCTCAAACACGAAACATCTCACGTGTTGAATTTACTCATTTACATATAATTCTTAAATATAGAACTCCAATCATTGGAGTGTAAATACTTCATCACAAAACATAAACTTGTCTAAATCAATTAAATCATTGTCTTAATATAGCAACTTTAAATTCAAGAAATATAACCAATCTGTTACACCCCAACCGACGGCGGATTATACGTCGGGGCGGACGCGGTTGTTCAAAAGCACAAGGTTGACTATTAAAGTTTAAATAATTTCATTAATACTTTCAAGTTTACAATACAAGTAATAAATAGAATACAACAAGAATACAAGTTTAATTTAATAGGTATTCTAGGTCCAAAGCATCCTACATGTTCACAATAAAGTCTCATGCTTGTGTACCTTAAACATGTTAAGTAAACTGTCAACTAAAAATAGTTGGTGAGATACAAAGGTTTTGACACGGTTTAACAAAGTCTTTGAAAAGTTTTACAATTCACTATGCCATGCATTGTATAGTATAAGTGTGAGAACAAACAAGTTAAACATTGTGCATATCAATCCTCTAACCAAGTTTAGGCATAACCCGAGGTTACCCTTAAAAGTTTAAAGTCTAAATTCAGTAACAATTACCATGGGCTCCCCCCGAAGGGTCAATCAATCTAGGTGGATTGGTCAGATACGATAGATCTATCATTGTTACTATAGGCTTGATCAAAGTTAATGGATATGCTAGTTTTAAGTTTAATTTAAGCATGCAAGTCTCAAGCATAATAACACAAGAATAAGCATATAGGCATAGTTGTACAAGAATTATATAAGTTTTGATACATGTTTTACCCCAAGTTTATAAAGAATGTAAAACAAAAAGGGGCAAAGTATTTCATGGAAGGAATGAGCGTTTTTTAAGTGCAATTGGTGTTCATATGGAGTATTTCTGAAGATGACCTTAAATCTGCGTGGATCTTGTGACCTATGTCAAGTGTAACCTTTTGGACTTTTATGATTTATCATTTAGATCTCATTACTCACTTGGATTGATGAAAGAGTGTCCAACAAGATTTAGTGTAGCAAGACTTTGAGGGAGAATATCCTCACAATAAGCCTAAGAACATAAGTCTAAAGTTTCAACTTTTGATCCTATAAGTCTATGGCAACGGAACTAGGAATCTAAGATTAACTAGAGTTCCAAATGGGAGATGGTAATGATTGTGTTCATAAAGTTTAAATCAAAGTTTTAAATAAAGGTCTTGAATGAATGACACAAGACTTGAATACCAAAGTTTAATAAGTTTATAGTTTAGAATAATTATTTAAAAGTCTTACAATTATTAATTATACAAAATAGGTAACAATGATCTAAAATTAGTTTTTCTAAGTATTTATAGATGGTGTTGTAATATTAGTTAAGTGTAGACTAAATAACTATTAAAGTTTAACAATAATTGTTTAAAGTCTAAATTATGTATAAGGATTTATAAAGGCTAAATAATTATCAAGGATAAATAATAATTATTTAGAGAGTAAAATAATTTAAAAGGAAACAAGCATTCTTTAAAGAGTAAATAATGATTAAAGATTAATAAGAATTAAGATTAACTAATTATTAAGGATAAATAATTATCTAAAAGAATAATGACTTTGTCTAATAAAATAATCAATACAAATCGTTTAAGATTTATTAAAGTATTTAAGTATTAAGTATTTATGTTATAAATTAACTTGAAATTAAATAATGTTTTAAAATGTGGTTATAATAATAAGTACTCATAAGTTCATAAAAATGTTAACTAGAATTTCTTATAAGTTTATATTTTAAATCATAATTTTATAAATGTTTTAAGGTCTAAATGAAATCACAAGTTTATAAATGTTTTAAATAAAGTTTCTCATAAGTTTATAAGTATTTAAGGTTTACAAGTTTATAAATGTCTTAAAGTTTCTATTTCATTTTATAATGTTTATGAGTTTATAAACATTTGGAAATGAATAAAGTATAATTATTTCAAATAGGTTTCTATTTATATAAATTATAAGTTTTATAAAATGCATAAGTTTGTAATTTATTAAGTTTAAGTTTCTGTTTTTATTTTATAAAGTTTATAAGTTTATAAATCTCTAATCTTAAATAAACTTTAGAATTAATTACACGGATGGCCCCTGTGGTTTACACGGATTTCACTTTTGGCCCCTAGGAATGAGAAATTACTAAAATTTTCTTGTTTTAAATAAATAAATAGATAAGCCTAGATATAAAATTTATAAAAATGCAAAAGTTTATAAGTTTCCTGATTTCTAATTAATATGTAAGTTTTCTGATTTTATAAAAGTCATTTCTGTTTTAAAGTGTTTATTTATTTTCAAAGTTTTCAAAACAGAAATAATTTAGGAAATAATAAAAAATTAAAGTTTCAAAATATCTCCTATTTAGAATATAAGTTTTATAAAGTTCAAAAGTATTTTTATAGTTTTAAGTGTTTAAAACTATTTTTAAAGAATTATTTATTACAAGTTTTAATTAATTAAAATAGTTCCAGATTCTAAAAGTATAAATAAAAGTCATTTTTAAGTTTATAAAAGTATCCCGGATTTTATAAAAACAATTAAAAGTTTAAAACTGTTTGGAAAAGGCTGAAAAAAATGAAAAAGCAAAACTCGGGTTGGCCGGATTCGAACCTGGGCCACCCGAGACACACATACGCCCCTAACCACCCGGCTACGGGCCTTGCTGGTGATTTATACAGAAAAAGAAATTGATAAACACATCCCCAAATCGATCCTAATTTCGTATGAACCCTAGAATCAAAATCCTACAAATACGAATCGATTAGCCCTCTGTCTGTGTAAATTGACAGAGGGCTTTTGATCTATGAATGAAAACGAAGAGATTAGCCTTTTGAATTACCTGATTTGATGTCGGAATGAAGGAGAACCGGTTTGAGTTCAGGTCGACTGTTCCAAGAGTTTTAATCGGCAAATGCAAGTGTAAAACGATGAAATTGGATGTTCAGAGAGTTTGAGGGTGTTGTCGTTGAAGTACTACGACTGATATTTATACCCAATTTCGTCGTTAATTGCCTGGTTAGTTGGGGAGTTTACGGATGAGAGAAACGAATTCAATTTCGAATCCACGCGTTGTTACAGTTGAAATCGAGCCTTGATAAGCATCGGGTTTGCGTCGCACGCTCGAAGGGTAGCCCGAGGTGCAACGTATCTGGCCGGAAATGCGATTTCGAATAAAGGAGGCTGAAAACCGGGCTTGAGAGGGTTCGAAATCGTGACCGATTTGGTTTCTAGGAGTTTGGGTTTATTACAAAACAGGCCCCCGTAGTTTTAAGTCTTTATCATTTTATGTTAAAACATAAGATTTAGTTTAAAACAAGTTTCCAGAATGGCAGTTTCAGTCCCTGGACTTTTTATAGAATAAATATTTTTTTATTTTAAAAAAAACAAACGTGTTTTATAAGTTTTATACTCTCTTTTTTTTTTAATCTTATCAAATAATTTTATAAGATTTATAGTTTATATGTTTAAGTATTAAAAAAAAATTATAAATCATAATATTTATATAATTATAAACCAATAAAGTTTTAAAAATTTAATACGTTCCATTTATGATATACATGTATATATATATATATATATGTATTTTTAAATGAGTCTCATATCTATTCTGAGTATAATTATTTTTTCTTAAATATATATTAAGTAAATTAATATTTATTATTTAAGAAAATTGTATCTTTAATAAGTTTTTAAGATTTGAATTCAAAATACGTGCCAGGGTTAGGGTAAGGATAGGACGAAAAATCCTGAATATTACACTTTTTGCACCTAATTTTTGTAAAGAACATCAATTCATTTCGGAGGAAGCCAAGGAAACTATTACCTATAGTGATATTTGTAGGGTTGATAATAGTGAATTTCGAAGAAGCCCCGTTTTTAATGTTTGCTTTATGCCCCCGAAGGGGTTTACCCGCCCTGATTAGAACTATAGTGATAAGAACCCGACCCGACATGACCCGAAACTTTTGATGTAGAATTGATAGATATCTGGGCACCGAAGAAAAGTGACCCCGGTGGAAAAAAATCCTGGCTCCGCCACTGGATAGGTTACCATGATGACGTCATAAGGTGTTACGGTTGCGCTATATGCCTAACTCAGATCAATTGCGTTGAATGTGGATTAATTTTGTAACTAATAACCCCACCAGTCATGTAATTAGGTCCCGGTTTTCATTTCTAGCAATATGTACCTACTCCTTTTCTAGTTAGAAATCTAATTAGATAAGATTTTTTTTTCTAGCAAGATGGTAGAGGGATACACCACATTGCCTTTTAGAAAAAACTAGAAACGTTACAATTAGACTAAGCTTCCCGTTCCAAGTGGAGATTCTTTGCTCTATTTGATAACCATAAGTATGATTGCCAGGGCCGGTCCCGAGAATCCTCAAAATATTTTGGGCCTGGAACATGTAAAAAAAACCGGGCCCTATAATATAAAATCAGTAATCATGTATAAAAAAAATAATGCGGGCTTATATATATAGATTTTTTTAAAAAAATTGGGCTTATATATATATAGTTTTTTTTTATTTCTTGGTTTTGGGTTCGGATTTATAAACAATTGGTTTATATACATACAGATTTTTTTTTCAAAAAAACAAACACATATATATAATATTAAAAAAAAATTAAAAACTTCTGGCCCGGGACCGTCGCCCTCCTCGTCCTCCCTCTGGGCCGGCCCTGATGATTGCACCTTTACTTCTTTGACTATCCTTTGAGTAGTTGTGTTCTTGTTGTTAAAATCACCTCATTCCGAGCTCGCCATATGAATCAACATGTTGTGAGGAAGATCATACCTTCTTGTGGGATGTTGTAACCGATAATGGGTTGGGAAATAGTAAGACCTCTCTAAATGATGACATGTAAGGAGGAGAGGCTTTGCACTATGGTCCGATTTTAGCCCAAATCAAATGAGAATAATTGCAAGACCCATACTAAAAAAATGATTTGTTTCAGTATGATCTTGTGTTGACCCATTACCCAACCTGCCTGACACCCTCACCCATCTTGCCACCTCTTCTTCTCAACATAAACTTCACAAAAGAAAATCAAGATTAATTTCGAGATGCGGATCTTAAAAGTTCAATGATTCAAAGGCCTTATATGGCTTTGGTTATGAATGAACACTATGAATTATGTCCTTTTATTTTCCAAGTCAATTAGTCAAAGTGCATGGAGACTTACTTGAATTTAATATCATTAATAATTTTCTAATTCTTAGTTTAATGTATCACTGAATTAACTTTCATAAAATAGAAAAAAAAAGGTTTACTCGAAATTATTCAGAGGCCCAATGCAGGGGTGGGCTTTTAATCAGCCAATTATTAAGCAATCTCAAACACCACTTTATCATAATTAGACCATTAGATTGAGCATGTTAAGTTCAGATTATTAGATTATCAAGCCCATAGTGTTCTTGATGGAATCTTAGTGTATGAGAGTACATATATTCTTGTCGGATGTGTTCAAGGTAGAGGTGGTAAAATGGGCTGATCAGGTATGTTAGGTAAACATGTCAGAATAACCCGAACAAGTAACTTACATGTTATGTACTTATGTTCATACGGGTCGGTCTTGTGTTGATTGTTCAAAATTCGCATGTGTTTCTTTTTTTGCTTATTTTGTGAGTGGTTAATGTATCAAATATGATTATAAAAACTACATTATTACATAATAAGATTACTTTATTTAAATATAAAGATTTAGGACGTCCTAAGCAATTTAATACATGTTAGACACATGTTGACCAGATCGTTCAACCCATTTGACCGGTTTCATTTTTAGCAATTTTTTTTATTTACTTGTTCGCCACGCTATCCACAAAATACAACCTGAATTGACCCGTTTCATTGAATTAATCTCCATATTAATCTTGCCTTTTTTTCTCTTAAATTCAAAACATAAGTTGTTTTTATTAAAAATAATTTACAAAGGACATTATTTCATCCTTTTCACGACCAGTACCGCCACAAAAAAGGGGTGTTTCATTTGAACCATTTGCACTTATGTGGCCTGGTATCCTCATACTGATTTCTTTTTCTATTAGTGAATCTAGTAGAAATGGAAATTTAGATCCAATTTTTTTTATAAAAGGGTTGATTCGAGTTATGTTTTATCTCTCTAAAGGTCAGTTTGGTCAATCAAGAGATACTCCCTCCCTCCAAAATGAATTTTAGTTGCAAGAATTAATAATAAGGGTAATCAAGGGTGAAATGGGACTATTAGGAAATTATAACTATTAATTTTTGGAAATGTGAAATTATTTTGGGACAAAACAAATAGAAAGATGAAAAATGGTTATGTGAAGCAACTAAATTGCAAAGGGGTCTCATCGGGCCAAAAAAGCCCAAAATATGTCTTGTTTTAATGGAGATAGCCTACTAAATTGCTTTGTTTAAATATCTATCCTATATAATAAACAAGTAAAACTTGGTGCCACTTGTCAGCACCACGTTTCACCTCACCTTTTGGATCCACCAGACAGAAAACGGGTTTACGCGCGGGTCGAGAAGCGCGTTTAAAAACAACCTGATTAAAACCATATAAAAACCATTTAAACCCGGTGAGACCTTTATCACATCATTCCCTTTCAAAACAAAACCCTAATCGCCTTCCTGATAGAAGCTCTCTTTTTCATCTTCAACAACCGAACTTCAAAATCAAATCAAGAATCGGTATGTTATCATTACTCTTCATCGATTTTACCTTTACGCATCGATCACTTTTTATGAAATTATAATGTATAATCTCATTGAATCTGGATATTTTATAAACTCTTTTCAACTTATTCTTTAAAGCAAACAGAGGACAATCTCATTGAATCTGGATATTTTATGAATCTCTTTTCAACTTTCAAAACATGTGATGTCTTGAAAGATGCGGTGATTGATATACCTGATGATATACTTATTATTGATTCTGTCGATCCTATTGGAAGTTTAATTGACTTTGTCCATCCATATATTCTTCAACACTACAAAAATCCTCAATTCTTTCAAGAAAGAGCAATACTTGCTCAGACAAATGAAGTAATGCAGGAGACTAATGATCGTTTGTTATCAATGTTCCCCGGTGAACAAAAAGAATATCTAAGTTCAGATAGCATATGCCTGTCAGAACAGTTAAACGATAATTTCCAACAAAGTTTATACTCGCAAGATGTTCTTAATGTTCTTAAACTTTCAGGATTGCCAAATCATAGTTTAGTTTTGAAGGTAGGTGTGTCTGTAATGTTGCTGAGAAATATTGATCAGAAAAATGGGTTATGTAATGGAACTATATTACAAGTCAAATCTCTTGGTAATCGTGTTATCGAGGCGGAGATCATTTCTTGAAACAATATTGGAACTCACACTTTTATTCCAAGAATAATTTTGACTCATTCAGACAAAAGAGTCCCTTTCAAGCTACAAAGAAGACAGTTTCCACTCTCGGTTTGTTTCGCCATAACAATAAATAAGAGCCAGGGTCAGTTCTTATCAAGGGTTGGATTGTTCTTAAGGCAACCGGTTTTCACTAATGGTCAATTTTATGTTGCACTTTCAAGAGTTAAAAGCAGAGACGGGTTAAAAAATTTAGCCTTAGATAAAGATGGAAAAATTTCAAACAAAACATCCAACATTGTATACAAAGAAATATTTACTTATTTATGAATTATGAATTGTATTCATCATTTTTTAAGTCTCAAATTGTATTTTGTTTTAAATTTATTTTATTTATAACCCCGTGTAATACACGGGTTCTAACACTAGTATTAATAATATTTCTTTACTTAAACAAATTATTTATGAAAAGTATAAAAAAAGAGGCAAAAAGCGTTCCAGTTCAACCTGACCTGACCCGTGTCGATCTGTACAAAAAGGTTTCGATGTATTGGCCCGAAACCTTTTTATTTGTTACCCAACTTAATCTGCATGCCCATTTTGCTATCTCTAAAACTTAGAAGTTAGCATCCCTTAGATTGTTTATATAACTAATCCTTCTGCAGACTTTTGATTTGTTTTTTGGTGCTAATTTGCTATGGTGTTTAGGAGAAGAAGGAATATATAAGCTGGTAGTAAAACAAGATGTCGGGGACTAAACGGCCAAAAACGGTTATTTTAGAAAAAATAAAAAAGAAAAGAAAAATATTACAATGGGTCTAGTCTGGTCACTTCAAAACCGGTCATTTTTTTAAAAAAATGAGAGATAAAAAAATAGATTAATTACAGATTTCGTCCATGAGGTTTGTTGCTATTAACAAGTTCAGTCCCTCCTTAACGGTATGAGTACCTGAAGTTACATTTCTTAACGCTTTTAGTCCAATTTCGTTAACTTCGTTAAGTTTTTCAGTTAAATCATGTTAAATGACCAAAATACCATCTTCATCCCCACTCCACCACCACCGGCCGACCACCACCACCTGTCACCAACAAACTGTATATTACCTATGCCATCAATAATGCAACTCCATAATTCACAGACCACAGGTCAAACTAGATGCACTTCACAACAATCAAATAACAATGATGAACAATACTGCACATGAATAAAGAAGTTGACCCTGTCAATGGAGATTTACACGGATACATACAGGTCCTCTTTCAACAAGTCAACATGATTAAAGCTCCCTTTGTGTTAGGTTTCGAGTGATAAAAAATACAAGTTTAATTAATTTATTATTATTTTTGTTTTTGCTGTTTTCTGAATCTAATTCCAGTTTTTTTGTGGAGGCAGATCAAAGGAGATTAAAGTTTGAATGAAAATGCAGTTCAAGATCCAGAAGAGGTCGTCTCCCTTGTCGAAATGTGAGCATATCTATTTCCGGCAGGTGGTGGTCGGCCGCCGGAGAGGGGCTGCCAGAAGAGAGGGTGGTGGCAGGTGGTGGGGGCGGCTGGTGGTGGTGGAGTGGGGATGAAGAGGGTATTTTGGCCATTTAACATGATTTAACTGAAAAACTTAACGAAGTTAACGAAATTGGACTAAGAGCGTTAAGAAATGTAACTTCAGGGACTCATACTGTTAAGGAGGGACTGAACCAGTTAATAGCAACAACCCTCAGGGACGAAAACTACAGTTTACTCAAAAAAAATATTAAAATGGGTTGAGTGTGGTTAGGGGTGTTAATCGGTTCGGTTAACGGTTTATTTGGTTTTGATTTTTTTTTTTAAATGAACCGAATCGGAAATGTTTCTAACCGGACCGAATAAATCGAATAAACCGATTTAAAAAAGAAAGTATATTCGAATGAACTGAACCGTAATGAAAATATGTCTAACCGAACAAACACAATAAAAAAAGGTATCTCCGATGACCGAACCGAAAACCTAATTCAAACTCGGATACGGTTAGTAACCAAATACAAAAGTTAATTCACTATTCAATTGTAATATCTGTACTTTTCCGTTTACAATTTCCGGCCATTTGGCATTTATTGTAAACCCTAATTATCCATATTTAATAATATGTGAAAATTCTTAAATGAATTTTCTTAAACTATGTGGCTAAAAACCATACTCAAACTATGTTTTAGGGCTAATATTCATGGTATTTGAATAAAGTCCCTAAACTATATAAAATTAAATTGTACCTATTTAATTTGAAAAATCTTAATTGTGTTAAAACACAAATTAGATAAATTAAAATGATTCCTATAAAATTATTATGAATGTTTAAGAAATAATAAGATTTATTCCTAAATAAATCAAATAAATAAAGTTCAATTAAATAAATTTTTTTTAAATAAAGTTTTATAAAAAAATATGTCTTTTTATCATTTTTAAAGTAAATTAGTTAAACCCCTTGATCCATTGAACCCCTTGGAACCCTTTGGACCCTCTCAAATTTGAACCTTTTTGATCTTGAACTCCAACCCACACAAGTTTGACTTTTGAAAGTCAAACCGAGCTCAAACCCATCAAATTCGTGCATGATCCATCGAATTCTTGTGTTAAATCTGTAATCAATACACTTCAAATCATCGTGCGACTGTTATACTAGTCCACGACGAGCCAATTACACCTACAATCAAAGAAATGGAGCTCAATCGTCATGTAACCGTCCTCAATTGATCGCGACTTCAATGCGGACTTTAAACCTGTAATTAGCCTATAAAAACGAGTACTACACCTTCATAACACTCACCATAAACCTCCTACACACTCGTTAACATCGCAATTCACCTCCAAAGCCCTGTCGAGCTCGAAGAAAGCCGATTCGGACACCTCTGCTGTTCGCACTCCACACGCAACCATTCGAGGTAAATCTTGTGTCTTTAGGCTCGTCTCAACCCCCTGATCAAAAGCCCTATGGTCTGTGGATCGATCGTTGTGAAATTGGGACGATTTGGGTGGCTAGGGTTTGGGTTACGGGTTGGGGAAGAAGACGAGTGAGGGTTGTGTGATAAATACATTTTGCATCTGATATAAACCAAGGCATTAGCCCAGATCAACCGGTTAAGACACTTGACTCGTACGGGGGAGATCGCGGGTTCGAGCCACAGCCCCGCACCTCTACCCTTTTTCCTATTTTTTTTTTGATTTTTATTAATTAAATCTTTAATCCTTAAAAATTCATAACTTTTTATTTACAACTCGAAAATGTACAAATAAATAGCCCAAATTTTTGTAATAAAATTCTCTACTGTTTTATAAAATAAAAACAGAAAACTTTCTGAGTTTATAAAATTATTTATTTAAAAGTCTAATTTTAAAACTTGGATTATTTATTTAATATTAGCGAATCTATTCCAAAAATTATACAAAAATTACGGAAACTTAATTTATATATTTTTAACAAAATATTAAGTTTCTGGAACTTCTAGACATTTTTACTAATTTTCACTAATTTTGTTTTGTAATTAAATAAATGAAATTATTGATTTAATTAAACTAAAAATAAGTAAATTTTATAAAAATTTACTTATTAACTGAAAATATTTATATAATTTATAATTTAAATTATATTTATATTTTTACTATCTTTTTGACATATTTAGTTAATTAAGCACATTTATTAACTAAATTACTAAATAAGTAATTAATTAAATAATTACTTAAAATATTTTATAAAATCAGAAATTATATTTAAATTACTAAACATAATAATTTAGTAATTTAAATACTTACATCTTAATTATATACCTTAAACTATGACCTAATTACATTTTCAAACCTTAAACTTTCCAAAACCCTAATTTCCCAAATTCGAGAACACGAACGAACCTTAGCTTATTCCTTTAAACTAAATGACTAAACTACAACTATAATAGGTTAATTGTGACCTACTTTGGATTATATCTTTGGATCAAACTTAGCTTGGAAACTACTTACAAACCATGTGAGTTTTCATGCCCCTCTTTATACATTTTATCACTTTTGGGGTGAAACATGTTCCTATATAATTACACTTACACTATTGACAAATCTCACAACTTGAAACAAATTCCCTTATGTTAGACTTGTTTAATTGCATTATGTGGCTTATTTGTTGATTACACTAGTTCATATTATTAACTGTTGCGACAGCCTATGAATGGAATTAGTGGTACCATGTGGGTTAGCTACCCCATGCATTTCTTTGATCTAGGATGCATGTAATGAATTCTGAAACTGAAAAACTGTTAATTGGATAAATCTTAAAAGGAAGGTTTAATTTGGACTGTGTGTATATACAATAAGACTATAATGTATTACTTGTCTTAGCATGGAATTTGTACTTTATCTAAACTACTATATCTATATCTACCATGATTGCTCACCAACAATTCATTTTGTTGATAACTCTTATTTTAAACATGTTTCAGGTGCACCAAGTTCAAGCAACGCTTGATTTATGTTCAACACTTAGGCTTGGACTTAGAAACTTGAAATCTGATTTTATCTTGTTTGGAACTATGTTTTGTCTTGTTTATTTGAACTATTTGTAGCCTTTGAGGCACTTTTAATATTATTGAATAAAATTATGAAATTTTCATAGTTCCAAGTGCTACGAGCAATCTGGTCACAACTCGGGTCATACTCCGACGTGTTCCGCCGCCCGGTTGGGGTGTGACAGATTGGTATCAGAGCCTTGGTTATAGGGATTTAGGTTATTAGAAATCTTTAACCTAGACTATAACTTTAGGACCCTCTTTTAGTCTTGCATGATTAGGAACCTATGTGTTTATTTGTCAACTTCTAAATCTTTAACACAAATCTTACAAATCCTCAAAGTTCTAAGACTTTATCTTATACTTCCATCAATGTTCTTTTATATGAAATTCTTCAATGTTTTAAAATATTTTATAAAACCCTCTAGACTTTGTAAGTCTATCTAAAATCTCGTTAAGGTTTAAGACTTTGACAATGTTCAGAAACTCGTGCAATCTGGAAGGGTGAATGCCTGTATTCTGAGTTTCCTGTCTAGGCAAGCGTATTCGTACAAATCCAAAATTTCTGGACCAGTTACGCTTACCTGGGGATTCTCGGGATGAGTGTTCACTTATAGGCTAAAGCATGACTTTCTCAAATATTGTTGAAATCTTATTAACCTTGATATGTCCTAAGTAATTGTGTGGTAAAACCCAACTAACGCAATTACTAACTATGTGTTTAAACTTAAGCCTATCTTTACTTTCAAAGCTTGACTCTTGAATATTATTATTCATCTCAAACTTGCATTCTACCTTATTTTCTTATAGAATGTCGGATCCCGTTGATACAAATCCGGCACTCACACAACAAATTGTTGATCGGGTTGCTGCAATACTACCAGCTCTGTTTCAACATCGTGATCAAAGCTCTTCTAATAACAACAACAACAATGCTTGCAACTTCAAATACTTTAATTCGTGTTCACCACCAAAGTATTCGGGTCATGAAGGAGCCACTGGACTACTCCAATGGTTTGAGGGCATTGAGAACACCTTCCTTAATGCTGGTGTTCCCGAGGCACTCAAGGTCCAATATGGCTCAAGCGTCTTTCAAAAGCGTGCACTAACTTGGTGGAACGGCGAGAAAACTACTCGCACCGTTCTTGTTGCTATGGCTCTTCCTTGGGCTGAATTCAAGGAACTCATGATCAATGAGTTCTGTCCTCGAAACGAAATGATGAAGATCGAGGAGGAATTTTGGACTCTCTCCCAAGATAGTGGTGATAATTCTGCTTATGTCACTCGTTTTTATGAGCTTTGTCTACTCGTTCCTCACCTAGTCGACACCTTGGCTAGGAAGATTGAGAAATTCTGCAAGGGACTCCCAATTCAAATCAGGAGTGCTGTTCTTAGTAGTAGACCTGCTACTATCGAAGAAGCTGTTCGTCTTTCAGCCACACTTACCGACACTTATGTCGATGCGGGAATCCTTCACCGCAAAGGAGGGAAGAAACCTGCTGTGGTTGCTGCTGTGACCTCTAAACCTGAACCTACTGGTAGAAACAGGAAGAGAAAGTCCAATCATAAACAAAATTATGGGACTGTTACACCTGCTCAACCTGTGAGCCAAGTAGCACCTGCTACTACTACTACTACCTTCAGTCCAACCAAGAAGGCTTATTCGGGGAGTTATCCTCAATGTGATATTTGCAAGTCTCACCATCTTCCCAATGCACCATGTTGGGTTTGCACAAAGTGCAAAAGGTTGGGACATACTCAAGACCATTGCCGAACTCCAAGCAACACTCAATCTCAAGTGCAAGGCCATAACGTGATACAAAACACACCATCCTTAACTGTTAAGGCTTGTTTCCAATGTGGAGATCCAAGTCACTTCAAGGATAAATGTCCATTACTTGCCAATGCAATAAAAGCTTCAATCTCTGCTTCCAAAGGCCGAGTCTACACCATTACTGCCAATCAAGCTCAAGCCGACAACGATGTTGTCAATGGTACGTATCTGATCAATAATCAATATGCTACTATTTTGTTTGATTCTGGTGCGGATAAAAGTTTCGTGTCCTTTGACTTTGAACCAATGCTTGCTAAGACTAGAACCCAACTAGACAAAACTTATAATGTAGAAGTAGCTAACGGGAAATCCGTTAAGGTTGACTCAATTATTGCAAACAATCAACTACAACTTAACGAACATACTTTCTCTATTGACTTAACTCCTATGCAACTTGGGAGTTTTGACGTGATCGTCGGCATGGATTGGTTATCCAAACATCGTGCTGAGATCGTTTGTGCCGACAAATTCATAAAGATTCCTCTGCCGTCTAGTGAAGTACTACACGTGTATGGAGAGAAACAACCCAAAGGCTTAAAACTAATGACTATATCAAAAGCTCAAAAATACCTCAACAAGAATTATCCAGCTTTTCTAGCTCACGTTGTGAAGGAGAAGGGCAAGGGTAAACTCATGGCAGATATTCCTGTGATTAAGGACTTTCCTGAAGTATTTCCGGAAGACCTACCAGGAATTGCCCCTACACGACAAGTCGAGTTTCGTATCGACCTTGTGCCTGGTGCAACCCCGGTGGCAAGAGCACCATATCGTCTTGCACCATCTGAAATGCAAGAACTTGCTAGTCAACTTCAAGAACTCTCTGATAAAGGATTCATACGTCCTAGTTCCTCACCATGGGGAGCACCTGTCTTATTCGTCAAGAAGAAAGATGGATCTTTTAGGATGTGTATCGACTATCGGGAACTCAACAAATTGACTGTCAAGAATCGATACCCACTTCCAAGGATTGACGATTTATTCGATCAACTCCAAGGAGCTTCTATTTTCTCAAAAATCGATCTTCGTTCGGGTTATCACCAACTACGTGTTAATGAGGAAGACATTCCCAAAACAGCTTTTAGAACTCGCTATGGACACTACGAGTTTGTTGTCATGCCATTCGGTTTGACTAACGCACCTGCCGTGTTCATGGATTTGATGAATCGTGTTTGTCGACCTTATTTGGATAAATTCGTCATTGTCTTCATTGACGATATTCTTATCTACTCAAAATCTAAGCAAGAACATGAAGAACATCTTCGCTTAGTACTTGATCTTCTTAAACAGGAACAACTTTATGCTAAATTCTCCAAATGTGAATTCTGGCTAAAGGAAGTCCAATTCCTAGGTCATGTTATTAACGAGGCTGGGATTCATGTTGATCCTGCTAAAATTGAAGCTGTAAAGAATTGGATTGCTCCTAAAACACCAACAGAAATCCGTTCTTTTCTTGGACTAGCAGGATATTATCGACGCTTTATTTCTAACTTTTCCAAGATTGCTGTTCCTCTCACTGCCCTAACTCATAAGGGTAGGATCTTTGAATGGGGACAAGAGCAAGAAGAAGCGTTCCAAACTCTTAAAGAAAAACTGTGCCATGCTCCAGTCCTATCTCTTCCCGATGGCAGCGACGACTTCGTTGTTTTCAGTGATGCTTCAAAGCAAGGACTTGGATGCGTTCTCATGCAAAGGGGTAAGGTGATTGCTTATGCCTCAAGACAACTTAAGGTTCATGAAGATAACTACACCACTCACGACCTCGAACTTGGTGCAGTCGTGTTTGCTCTCAAAAATTTGGAGACATTATCTCTATGGAACCAAATGTGAAATCTTTACCGATCACAAGAGTTTGCAACATATATTCAACCAAAAAGACTTAAACATGAGACAACGTCGTTGGATGGAACTGTTAAATGATTATGATTGCGAAATCAAATATCATCCAGGGAAAGCTAACGTGGTGGCTGATGCGTTAAGTCGGAAAGAATATCCTAACATATGTTGTGCTCTTATTCAATCGGATATTGAGACCAAAATTCTTAAAGCTCAACAAAAGGTTCTTTCCGAGGACAACATGCAAAAAGAATTGGGTTGTGGAGTTGAAAAACAATTGGAGACTCGACCCAATGGGTTACTACACTTCTTAAACCGCTTATGGGTTCCTGATCGGGATGATCTTCGTACTTTGATTTTTGACGAGTCTCACAAAACTCGTTATTCTATACACCCAGGAGCCGATAAAATGTACAAAGGCCTTCGCCAACACTATTGGTGGCCCGGCATGAAGAAAGATGTTGCCGTGTACGTTTCAAAATGTCTTACTTGTTCTAAGGTCAAGATTGAACATCAACAACCTTCGGGTTTGCTCGAACAACCCGAGATTCCAATGTGGAAATGGGAGTGTATTTCCATGGATTTTATCACCAAACTTCCAAGAACACCTCGAGGATTTGATAGCATTTGGGTAATCGTGGACCGACTCACGAAATCAGCTCATTTTCTCGCAATTCGAGATGATTGGGGAGCTGAGAAGTTGGCTCAAGTTTATTTGGATGAGATCGTTCGTCTACATGGCGTTCCTCTTAATATCATATCTGATCGTGATAGTCGTTTCACTTCCCGTTTTTGGGGATCTCTACAATCGTTCATGGGTACTCAATTGAATTTGAGTACAGCTTACCATCCCCAAACTGATGGTCAAACGGAAAGAACGATTCAAACTCTTGAAGATATGTTACGTGCTTGCGTCCTTGACTTTGGAGGCAATTGGGACAAATATCTTCCACTAGCTGAGTTTTCGTATAACAATAGCTACCATGCTAGTATCGAGATGGCACCCTTCAAAGCTTTATATGGTCGCCATTGTCGTTCTCCTCTTGGCTGGGATGAGGTCGGTGAAGCACAAATCACTGGTCCCGCTCTAGTCCAAGACACCACTGATCGAATCATCCAAGTTCGCGACAATCTTCGTTTGGCTCGGGAGAGACAAAAGAAGAATGCTGATATTCGTAGAAGACCTCTTGAATTCCAAGTTGGTGACATGGTTCTTTTAAAGGTATCACCTTGGAAAGGCGTTGTCCGATTTGGGAAGAAAGGGAAATTCTCACCGCGATACGTTGGACCTTTCAAAATCATCAAACGTATCGGGAAAGTTGCTTACGAGTTGGAATTACCCGACGAGCTTAGCAATGTACATCCCACGTTTCATGTATCTAACCTCAAGAAGTGTCTTGCCGAGGGAAACCTCCAAGTTCCTCTTGACGAAGTTCACATTGACGAGTCGATGCACTTCGTGGAAAAGCCTATTGAAATCATGGATCGAGAGATCAAACAACTTAAAAGAAGTCGAATTCCGATTGTGAAAGTACGTTGGCAATCTAAACGAGGACCTGAGTTTACTTGGGAACGGGAAGATCAAATGAAGGCTAAGTACCCACAATTGTTCTCAAACTCCACTACTTAATTTCGGGACGAAATTCCCTAAAGTAGGGGAGACTGTAATATCTGTACTTTTCCGTTTACAATTTCCGGCCATTTGGCATTTATTGTAAACCCTAATTATCCATATTTAATAATATGTGAAAATTCTTAAATGAATTTTCTTAAACTATGTGGCTAAAAACCATACTCAAACTATGTTTTAGGGCTAATATTCATGGTATTTGAATAAAGTCCCTAAACTATATAAAATTAAATTGTACCTATTTAATTTGAAAAATCTTAATTGTGTTAAAACACAAATTAGATAAATTAAAATGATTCCTATAAAATTATTATGAATGTTTAAGAAATAATAAGATTTATTCCTAAATAAATCAAATAAATAAAGTTCAATTAAATAAATTTTTTTTAAATAAAGTTTTATAAAAAAATATGTCTTTTTATCATTTTTAAAGTAAATTAGTTAAACCCCTTGATCCATTGAACCCCTTGGAACCCTTTGGACCCTCTCAAATTTGAACCTTTTTGATCTTGAACTCCAACCCACACAAGTTTGACTTTTGAAAGTCAAACCGAGCTCAAACCCATCAAATTCGTGCATGATCCATCGAATTCTTGTGTTAAATCTGTAATCAATACACTTCAAATCATCGTGCGACTGTTATACTAGTCCACGACGAGCCAATTACACCTACAATCAAAGAAATGGAGCTCAATCGTCATGTAACCGTCCTCAATTGATCGCGACTTCAATGCGGACTTTAAACCTGTAATTAGCCTATAAAAACGAGTACTACACCTTCATAACACTCACCATAAACCTCCTACACACTCGTTAACATCGCAATTCACCTCCAAAGCCCTGTCGAGCTCGAAGAAAGCCGATTCGGACACCTCTGCTGTTCGCACTCCACACGCAACCATTCGAGGTAAATCTTGTGTCTTTAGGCTCGTCTCAACCCCCTGATCAAAAGCCCTATGGTCTGTGGATCGATCGTTGTGAAATTGGGACGATTTGGGTGGCTAGGGTTTGGGTTACGGGTTGGGGAAGAAGACGAGTGAGGGTTGTGTGATAAATACATTTTGCATCTGATATAAACCAAGGCATTAGCCCAGATCAACCGGTTAAGACACTTGACTCGTACGGGGGAGATCGCGGGTTCGAGCCACAGCCCCGCACCTCTACCCTTTTTCCTATTTTTTTTTTGATTTTTATTAATTAAATCTTTAATCCTTAAAAATTCATAACTTTTTATTTACAACTCGAAAATGTACAAATAAATAGCCCAAATTTTTGTAATAAAATTCTCTACTGTTTTATAAAATAAAAACAGAAAACTTTCTGAGTTTATAAAATTATTTATTTAAAAGTCTAATTTTAAAACTTGGATTATTTATTTAATATTAGCGAATCTATTCCAAAAATTATACAAAAATTACGGAAACTTAATTTATATATTTTTAACAAAATATTAAGTTTCTGGAACTTCTAGACATTTTTACTAATTTTCACTAATTTTGTTTTGTAATTAAATAAATGAAATTATTGATTTAATTAAACTAAAAATAAGTAAATTTTATAAAAATTTACTTATTAACTGAAAATATTTATATAATTTAAATTATATTTATATTTTTACTATCTTTTTGACATATTTAGTTAATTAAGCACATTTATTAACTAAATTACTAAATAAGTAATTAATTAAATAATTACTTAAAATATTTTATAAAATCAGAAATTATATTTAAATTACTAAACATAATAATTTAGTAATTTAAATACTTACATCTTAATTATATACCTTAAACTATGACCTAATTACATTTTCAAACCTTAAACTTTCCAAAACCCTAATTTCCCAAATTCGAGAACACGAACGAACCTTAGCTTATTCCTTTAAACTAAATGACTAAACTACAACTATAATAGGTTAATTGTGACCTACTTTGGATTATATCTTTGGATCAAACTTAGCTTGGAAACTACTTACAAACCATGTGAGTTTTCATGCCCCTCTTTATACATTTTATCACTTTTGGGGTGAAACATGTTCCTATATAATTACACTTACACTATTGACAAATCTCACAACTTGAAACAAATTCCCTTATGTTAGACTTGTTTAATTGCATTATGTGGCTTATTTGTTGATTACACTAGTTCATATTATTAACTGTTGCGACAGCCTATGAATGGAATTAGTGGTACCATGTGGGTTAGCTACCCCATGCATTTCTTTGATCTAGGATGCATGTAATGAATTCTGAAACTGAAAAACTGTTAATTGGATAAATCTTAAAAGGAAGGTTTAATTTGGACTGTGTGTATATACAATAAGACTATAATGTATTACTTGTCTTAGCATGGAATTTGTACTTTATCTAAACTACTATATCTATATCTACCATGATTGCTCACCAACAATTCATTTTGTTGATAACTCTTATTTTAAACATGTTTCAGGTGCACCAAGTTCAAGCAACGCTTGATTTATGTTCAACACTTAGGCTTGGACTTAGAAACTTGAAATCTGATTTTATCTTGTTTGGAACTATGTTTTGTCTTGTTTATTTGAACTATTTGTAGCCTTTGAGGCACTTTTAATATTATTGAATAAAATTATGAAATTTTCATAGTTCCAAGTGCTACGAGCAATCTGGTCACAACTCGGGTCATACTCCGACGTGTTCCGCCGCCCGGTTGGGGTGTGACATCAATTCAACTTTTTTCGGTTACGAATTATTTTTGGGGACTACTAATGGCACACGGAAAATGCTATTTGGACCGGGCTCTATACGCATCGTATAGGCCAATACGATGCGTATAGCCCTTCACAATTTCCCATGCCCGACATTCTCGTACAATCTGGTCATTCCAACCCTATACGCATCGTATAGGGCAATACGATGCAGTTTAGGGTACGAGGTACCTTCTGCCACTAGTCAACCATCACCTCGTACCTTATACGCATCGTATTGGCCTATACGATGCGTATAGGGCCCAAATTTTGTGTATTTAACCATGCAGAATTCTCATTCGAACGTATGCTTTCAAAAAAAAAATTATAAACATGTCTTGGTGGTGGGATGGTAACTACGGTTTTCAGGTATATTCTAACGAGTCGGTGGAAAACAACCCGCAAAGTTCTGGCGTTCAAGAGGTGAACCGGGAGGAGGTCTCGTCCGACGTTTATTCTCATCAACGGGTAAGGCTTCCAGATTTGAACGAGCCACTGAACAATCCCGAGTTCGTATACGGTGAACGGTCTTACCTTACACAACCCACGAACGACTACGTATACGGTGAAGTCTCATACCCGACACAACAAACCGACGACTTCGTGTGCGGTGAAGTCTCTTACCCGACACAACAAACCGACGACTCCGAAGACGAGGAACAAAACCATCAAAACGTGTCGTATAAAACTGACCAGAATTTTCAGTCTCGTGAACAGTTGATGGATTGGGCTGTCCGGAGAGGACGTGAGAATGGTTACATCCTTGTCACCCGACGATCGAGGAGAAAAGGCTACGATCCGACGGAACCGTTTATCAAGGTGTGGCTTGTGTGTGACCGTCACGGCGAACGTGCGTCTACTGCCACGGTTAGACGTGCCGGTAGCAAGAAAATAGGTTATCCCTTTAAAATGGAAGGAGAGTACGAAGAAAATACTGGTGATTGGAAATTAACGGTGAAGGATGACAGTCATAACCACGATCCTAGTCAACATCTTGAGGCGCACTCGTTTGCGAGGAGACTGTCTCAGTCGGAACAACTTTTGGTGGCGAAGTTGTATTCGCAAAACATGTTGCCACGAAACATTCTGGCAACTATAAGGGAACAAAACCCAGAGAGTAGCTGTATTAAAAAGGACAATTATAATGCGATACAAAAGATAAAAAACGAAACGTGAGTCGGTGAAACTCCAATGCAGATTATGGAAAACCTGCTTTCTTCTAAAAAATACGTCTACTATACTCGGGAAGATCCTACCACAAATATTGTGGAGGAGATATTCTTTGTTCATCCGAAATCGTTCGAGATGTGGCGTGCGTTCCCGCACGTGTTGATGATCGACGCGACTTACAAAACAAACATGTATAGACTTCCATTTGTCCAAGTGGTCGGTGTGACCTCCACACACTAGTCATTTTGCGTCGCTCATGCATTTATATCAAAAGAACGGGAGGAAAACTTCGTCTGGGTGCTACTGCAAATAAAATCAATGTTACAAAAGTGTATGGAGCCGCGCGTGATAGTAATAGACAGGGACAAAGCTCTTATGAACGCGTGTGATAAAATATTTCCGGACTGTTCCAAGAACCTATGTCGGTGGCACAAACACGAGAATATCGCAAAACATTGCAAGGCATCATTTACAGACGAAGACTGGGCAAATTTCAAGTATTCATGGTCGGTATTATGTGAGTCTCCCACGCCAGATATATACCAGTACAACTTCAACCGGCTTTACGAATGACTGTATGCTGCCAAACGAGGAAGTAAGTTTTGAATATTTAATATTTTCAGTATTGAATAATTATTAAATATTTAAATATCTATTCAATATTTAATATTTTTCCAGGAGTTATACATTATGTGACTAAAAATTGGTTGGACTCGTATAAAGAAAAGTTTGTATCCGCCTAGTCTAACAAAAACCTCAATTTTGGTCAACATACAACGAACCGAGTCGAGAGCCAGCATTCGCTCTTAAAGAGCTATCTTAGAAATGCTAACAACACCCTAGATAGACTTGTTGGGTTTGTTGATGAAATTGTAACAGATCAATATTATCAATTACAGTTTGGGTTTGGAACAAGCCTCATAAGAAAAATGGATAGCCACATAGCTATTGAATTGTTTGATAACCTGCACGGTAAAGTTTCACATAAAGCTCTAAATTTGTTAGAAAACGAGTGGTACAAGTTATCACATATACGGAAACAAAATGCAACGTGTGGTTGCCAACTTTTCAGTAGTTGTGAGTTGCCGTGTACTTGTCGTCTGGCTAATATCGAGGCTACAGGTAACTGTTTTGACTTTACAGGTAAATGTTCAATCGAAACTACTAAAATATTCAATCGAAATTTATCTTGTTTTTTTTTTAATTTTCAAACTGTTCTGACTATTTCGTTTTAATACAGGTGGCAGAATCCCACTAGATGCGTTGGACGTCTTCTGGAGGAAAACTTGATTTAAAACCGTCGTTTGTCGATGATGAAAATGTAGACGTGGATAAAGTACTTGGTCAAGTGAGAAACAAAATTATGTCACAACCCGATCAGGTCAAAAGAAGCATGCTGTCGAGAATCGTAGGGGTGGTTTTTCCGAGCAAAAGTAACAAGAAAGCGCTTGTGGTACAAGAAGATACTCGCGGTCGTCCAACTTTGAAAAAGCAACAACAAAGGAAACAGGATGTCGCGAGAAACAGCTCATTCACAGGATCCCAACAAAGCAAATGTGACCCTGCGAGACACAGCTCGTACATCGCGTCACAAGACTCTATACAAGCGAGTTCGGTCATTCAACGAAGGGTAAAGGAAAGCAACCACAAGATGATAACGCCCATCTTGGTTTTCCATTGATTATGGGGAAAGATGCGGTTAACAATATAAATTGTTTTAAGGATTTGATACCGTCTGTGTTTCATCCGTACATTTCACATATACAGGATGTAAATCCGACAACAACTTCTACAGGAGATGGACAATAAAGAGGAATGGTGGAGAACTGGTTTTGACAGAGTCGCCTTTCAAGAGTATGATAGGCTACGTCACACGATAGATTGACAGGATGTGAAAGCCGCACCAGTTAGTCGTTGGATGTCGATGCCATACACAGGACTCCTAATTGCTCAAAGATTTGGGGTGATTGTTCATCTTTTAAGCATCGCCGGTAATCAAACATTTTTTCCATTGTGGTTTGGTCCAAATGTTCACGCTCAACATCAAACCGTATCGTTAGTTCACGTCAACAGGGCTCATTTCATCCACGTCAAGTTAGACGGAGATTTTTCGATTCTCACGCCGAATGCACTTTGGAATTTGCACCGAAATGATGATGCAGCAAAATGGGAAAATATATACAGTGATCGTATTGAACGATTTAAGAAAATAATGGCTACTAATAGATCTAGATTTCCACAATACTTCACGAATCACGGATGATGTTTGTTTAATATTGTATTTTATCTGATTAATTTTAATTTTATCTAATTAATTTTAATTATTTGTCATTTTAATTATTTTAAATTAATTTTAACTTAATTATAATTAATATTTTATTAGTTTTTTTATTAATTTTAATTAATTATTAATTAAATATAACTAATTTTAATTAAATATTCTATACGCCACGTATAGGGCCATACGTGGCGTATAGACTTGAATTAGAGGGAATTTAAAATTTTCAAATCTAAGATATTTTAAAGGCTATACGCCACGTATTGATCTATACGAGGCGTATAGCCTTTTGATAAACCAGGTTGATGCCTCGTACATGTCCAAACGTACCAAAAAAACACACAAACACATACGCGACCCGGCAAGAAAAGCTCGTTCATTTCGACCCGGCAAAAAAAACTTCGTAAAGGTACGTATCTCAACTCCCGATCATTAATGTTAGGTTTATATTGAATATTAGCGGGTAAAACTGGGTAGATTAGCGATTTTTACACTGAACTTAAGAGCTATACGCCACGTATAGGTCCATACGTGGCGTATAGTTCATCTGAGGAAGACGATGAAACCATATGCCACGTATAGTCCTATACGCTGCGTATGGCTCATGTTCTCGGCAACTTGGCCTTCGTATGGCTTGGTTGCCCGCGTATGGCTTGGGTTGCCCGGTAACAGGCCTGCGTATGGCTTGGTTACCCGGTAACAGCCTATACGCCACGTATAATGCTGTACGTGGCGTATAGGTTTTAAAAAAAAAATATTTATTATTATTATTATTATTTATTTTTATTATTTAAAATAAAAACAATATATTATTATTATTTATTATTATTTAAAATAAAAACAATATATTATTATTATTATTGATTTATTATTATTTAACATAAAAACAATATATTATTATTATTATTATTATTATTATTTATTTTTATTATTTAAAATAAAAACAATATATTATTATTATTATTATTTATTATGATTTAAAATAAAAAATTAAAAACAATTAATTATTACCAGATATGGCGGATCATGATGATGATATTCAGATGGAGCAGCTAGACGATCTTGCGCACTACCATTTTCCGGATTTTCATGCCGATTTGGAGGCGTATGCCCGGTGCCAGAAGCTCCGGGAGGTGCGGTTGGGCCCAGGGACGGCGGTCAATTGGGGGCTCCTCGAGGAGGTACAGGAGGCCGAGCGGGCTAGGGCCATTATTGGCCAGGACACGCCATGGTCGCGTCTTTTTGATATTTCGTTCACGGAGACTTACCGAGAGGTGGTCGTCGAGTTTCTTTCGACGTTCATCTACTCAGAGGCTGGGCTGGAGCCTCTTCCCGGGGAGGCGCCAGATATGGATCCGGATCATATTTCCTTTTCTATCTTTGGGATCGTTTACCGTCAGACCCTCCGTCAGTGGGCCGTCACGACGGGCTTCTACCACGAGCCTGAGACGGTCACGCCACTTTTCACCGAGGCGGTGACGGAGGTGGACAAGGAGGAACTCCTTGTTTTTTGGGGCTTGATTTCAGATAGTTCTTGGTTGGGTACCAAGGGGAGGGTCTCGGGGATTAGAGACCCTTTATATAGATATCTGCACCGGCTTATTTCGACGTCGATCGCACCGCGTCTGAAAAGCCGTGAGTGGTGCACCGATAGAGACCTCTTCTTTCTCTATTGTCTGCTTACTGGCAGGCGGTGCGACCTATCGATGTGCCTGGCGCTTTATTTTTCATCTGCCTATATGCGGCAGAAGCGCGTGCTTTTGTATGGCGGTGCTTTCATCACGCAGATCATGTGGTCGGCTACACCATTTGACGTGCATGAGCCTGCGATGTTACCGGCCAATCCCCTTTCTGTATGACCATCGTACGGCGAGCGGCTTGCGCATCACGCACCGATTCCCGCAGGGCCTTCGGTTCGTAGGGGCCGTCCAGGACCAGGTTTGGGTCCCGGTGCCGTTGCCGCAGATGCCTGGACAGGGGGACCCGCCTATGCCTCATCCGCTACAGGGTGTGGCGATGGAGGACGTGCCGCCGCACGTCGAGCCCATCCACGACCATCCGCCACAGCATCCCCGACACGTACGTCGGTCTGTTAGGCTGGAGAGGGCTACCCAGGCATTGCTTGATGGCCTTGTTGCCGACTCACGGCGACAGGGTCGATAACTCGATCGCAAGGAGGACCTGATGATGTGGGCGGTTGGACAGATCGTTGATCTGTCACGAGCCGCCGGCATCGAGCCACGCCCACTACCACCGCCACGTCATTATCCGGACGACCCCGTTCAGGATGAGGGCGGGGCGGGTCAGGATGAGGGCGGAGCGGGTCAGGGTGACGACGGAGCCGGTTAGGTTTAGTTCTTTTATTTGTATTTTGTTTCTTTCGTTGTTATGTATGTAAAACATTTTGATGTATATATTTAATTTTTTGATGTAATGTATATAATGTTTAGTTTATTTGTTTGGTTGTAATGTTTAATATTTTGTTTGGTTGTAATGTTTAATATTTTGTTTGGTTTGTAATGTTTAATATTTTGTTTGGTTATACTGTAAAAATATAATAAATGTTTAAAAAAAATATAAAATATATAAAATATATAAATAGATAACAAACTTATATTAACAAAATTATATAAATTAAAATTAAAATAAACAAAATAAAAAAATATAATTAAATAAAAAATACCTATACGTGGCGTATAGGTCAATACGCCACATATAGGATTCATAAACTCCCAAATCTTCCAACTTTTGAAGCAAAAATATAACCCGTGCCTCATACGCTGCGTATAGGTCAATACGCCACGTATTGGACCAGCCGCCAGACAGAGAATGACACGTGGCATTCTGTTGTCAGTGACTAAACTCTATACGCCCTCGTATTGCCCTATACGAGGGCGTATAGGATGACGACGGATCCAATTAGCAATATTACGTGTCTCATTAGAATCACCCTTATTTTTTTCACACCCATAGGTTTACAAAATTAAGGAAAGAGGAACTGAAAAGCATTTTAATATCATATACTTTGAAAGTTTAAGAAGAAGCTGGAATAGCTCAGTTGGTTAGAGCGTGTGGCTGTTAACAACAAGGTCGGAGGTTCAAGCCCTCTCCCTTCTAGCGGTTATTTTTTAATTTTTTATATAATTTCGCATAGAGATAAGTAAATTAAATATAGAAAAATGCTTCACATGAGGAATTTTTATTTCTATTTTTCAAAATGGAAAAATATGTTCCGTTTTATTGTAGTGATGTACACGCTAATTTTAATGATTTATAAATCATTTTTTATTTCCGGAAAATTTGTTTACAAAACAATCATTCCATGATATTTGTGAAGTTGGTTAATTTCTAAAGTTTTTAGTTGTTGTCCGATCACCGAAGTATATAACATGTTACATGTAATGTAACATGTTATCCTGTGATAATAATCAGTGGCGAAGTTTGAATAAAAACGTAGTCTGTGGAATTTGTGATCAGAGAATCGACAAGTGTTTATCTATTTTGTTTTTGATACATTTGTTTTCTTAGTTATGGATAGTATGTAATTTATGATCAGGGTTTAACGGGTCTTGCACAATAATTTTTCGGTTCTAAGATCCAAAGCTTTGTTTTTAATAGGATCGATTTTGTTATTTTAAAAAATAATTGTGCGCAACTTGTTACACGTTTATTTAACACTTTGTTATAACCGTCCTTCATTTCAGGGTTTATAATCTTATTAAAGCTTTTAATACCATTGTAAAATGAAATAATATCGGTCTACATCAATCTCCATTACCTATTTAAAATCGATTTTTATATCTTTGTCTGGTCTTATCCGGTTTCAATACATTCAACACACACGTTTACTTCCTTTCTGTTTCAAAATTTAAAAATCTTAATATAAACATGGTATAGTACTCAAAGATTTCTTTTTTCATTTTCTACAAACTAGCTATTAATTCAAAAATTCTAGGGGGTGTTTGGTACCTAGAATTCAATGGAATTCAACGGAATTAAAATTTGAATTACATTCCTTTGGGTGTTTGGTTCGTAAAATTCGTTGAAATTGGAATCCGAATTCCATTCTTAACGTGTTTCGTAGAGAAAGGATTTGCAATTGGAATTGAAATTAATTCCTTCAAATAAAGGATTTCAAATTACTTTCAACTTGTGAAGGAATTCAACTAAAGCAAATGTAATCTCCGACTACCGATCCTTGTCACCGTTGCCAACATCGTCACCGACCCTTGCGACCACTGTCGCCAACCCCGCCGCCGCCACCCAGACCATCCCCACCGCCGCTCGCCGCCCTTGCCACCTCCGCCAACTGCCGCCTCCGACACAGACCGTTGCGACCACTTTCGCCAACCTCACATCCGCCACCGACCACCACCTTCTCCCCGACCATCCCCACTGTTGCTCTCCGCCCTCGGCACCTCCGCCAACCGCCGCATCCGACTCCGACCACCGCCGTCAACCGCAAACAAAAATTCGACTATTTTTTGAAGTTTTTCTTATTTTTTATTTTTATTTTTTAATGAAACGAGGCAAACGAAATAAACATTTTGGTTTTTTTAGTTTTTAGTTATTTTTTGTTTTATTTTTTTTTATATTTTTCTTTGTCTTTTTTTTGAGGGGTTTTTTTCGCCTTATAAAAATACAATTCCTTAATGATTGTTTTGTCAATAAAATATATTAAGAATTCAAATTCCTTTAATAGATTCCAATTTCTTAAAATTACAATTCAAAAATCCAATTCTATTTTCAATTCCAACAAATTCCGCGAACCAAACACCCCTAGTTTTTCCTTTATAGCTTTACGCGGTACTAGAATAGTAACTAAGTTTATTAAATGTTCTATTAAAATCACTTAAAGTCTTTTTATTCCTTTAAAATCACTCAATTATGAAGCTCTTTGTAAATATTAAATCTTTTTATTGTTAAGTGACATAAATGAAATATATATAAATCTTACTATTTTTACTTAAATCAAACAATCATCAAACTTGATTAATATTCGATGATTTATTTCTCCAATATTACCTCACTAGCTTTAACCCCGTGTGTTAC
Organism: Smallanthus sonchifolius; assembly: GCA_023525975.1. NCBI lineage: Eukaryota > Viridiplantae > Streptophyta > Magnoliopsida > Asterales > Asteraceae > Smallanthus > Smallanthus sonchifolius. The sequence continues at coordinate 84,803,712 of CM042034.1, read as the reverse complement.
ACGTGGTGAAACGTTAAAATTATATTGATAAATATCTTAACAACTCTTTTTATACAAATTTGATATTGTATTTGTAACTTTTCATTTTGTTACATGTTAAGATTATATGGATGAGAGTAATCACAACATCAAAAAATACATGAAAGTACATTTCATACGTTTTATACTTTTTACAATACATTAAATTATATATCAAATAAAACCTTACAATGATTATTTACACATTTGAAAATACTTCAGTGTATGCAACATTTGACGTGTTATTGATAATTTTTCCAAGTTTACCAAATATTAATAGGCTGAGTCCATCTCTACTTTTAACTCTTGATAATGCAACATATAGCTGATTATAAATAAACACTGGATCTTTCAATACAAACCAACATTTGAAAGTGATTGTCCTAAACTTTTATTCATGGTCATTGCAAAACATACAACAATTATCTATTTTCTTCTTTGAAGTTTTGATGAATTTTTTTGTTTTAATATGTTAACCCAATTATAAGGATAAATTTTTATGACCAATGTTGCTTCCAAATATAATCTTCGCTTATTTAACGCGACTACCTAGTGATTTGACCTAATTCTTGTTATATTACCTAAACCATTTTAAAACTAATATATTGTTTGAGAACCTGATAGTGTAAGACTATTTAATCAGGAGATTATAAACTTTCATAAAAATCATCATCAAGATGCTTTGATTGACGGATACTATTTGTACATGTATAGGGAAAAATCTCGCTAAACTTTTAATAATAAATCTCCCATTAAAAAAATAATAAAAAATACAAATAAAATTTAAATTTCAACAATATATCGTCTTTTAAATTCAAAATTTAAAACTCCAAATTTTAAAAATTTCACTCCTTAGTATTTCAACACAATTAAATTTAAAATTCTAAAATTAAATATGAAAAAATTAAAACTATTAAATTATAATTGAAACTTGTAAACATAATTTTTTTAAAATCTCATCATTTAAAAAAAATAAAGTTTAAAATATAATACACTTTTAAAAATAAATATTTACAAGTTTCTTAATTTTATTAAAAAACGAAGTATTAAAATTTGTAAATCAAAATAAAAAAAATTATTTATAAATATCAAATTTAATTAAAATACTACTAATTAAATATTAGTAAATGTTATTCTAACACATATTTATTTAAAATAAAAACGTAGTATTTTCAAATTTTATATGTAAAATAAAAAAAATCTTGTTTTTTGATAATAAAATTCTAAAAAATCATTTTTTTGTAACAAAACTTTAAAAACTCGCTTTTTAAAATCTCCTATTTTTTAATTCTTGATTTTTTTAAATAATTCACTTTTGATAATAATTTTTAAAAAATATGAGTCGGTGGTAATAATTATTAATTGATTTGTTAAATGTTCATTTATGTAATTTTCCAAAAAAAGGCTAAATATGAAAGTATTAAATGAAGGATATAAATGTGATTTTAGGGGGAAAAATTTGTGAGATGAAATGTGGTGATACCAAGTGACAAAACCATTTAGTTTTTTATTAGAAGAGAGATACTTTAAGCTAATTTAGAAAAAAATAATCACTAAATAATAACAAGATTCATATATGTTCTATTTATCTTATTTAACTTAAAAAATGAACATTAATAAAAAAAACTTCAAGAAAATTAAAACATCTAATAAAAATATTAAATAGTTAGTAATAAAGATTTAAAAGCTATAAAGAAAATATTATATAGTAATAAAAATATATAAATTAATAAATAAAATATTAAATAATAATAAAAATTTAGAAAATAAAAGATATCAAATAATTAGTATAAAAATATTATATAGTTAATAACAGGAAAAAAAAAATAAGACAACCAATTTCTGCTTGTATAATTATATACAAAATTTTTTGTAGGAAGTGTGAAAGAACAGACAGAGAGATATTATAACCGTTGGCCATTTGATGCAATGGTATTTTCAAGACTTCTCATAGTGGAGGTCTTGGGTTCAAATCCTGGCCACAGCAAAAAAGGGGTCTGTGGTCAGGTCAGGGGGTTTACCCAGTTGGGGGTTCCTCCTGGGGTAGGCTGCCCTGGATATTCTAGGTGTTGCCCCAAGGAAACCCAATTATCCTAAAATATCCACGGATTTTTTTTTTTTTTTTTCCCGTTAAAAAAAAAAAGATATTATAAAACGGATCAGTGAATCAGTCTTCCACACACTTCAATTTCAGAGAGAGATGTTGGACAGAGTGCTGTCAATGCGTAGAGGAGCTCACATGGAGGACGAAGGCGACGAACACGAAGGAGATGAATCTAAAACCAAAAAGCACCTTTCAATCGCCACACGAATCACCAACTACTTCACCCGAACAGGTTACCTTTGCCCTATCACCACCATCGCTATACTCATCTTCCTAATTTCATCATACTTCCTTCGCTCTCGCGACCTGCTCTGTGTTTCCTCCATTTCTTCCTTCGATCGCCTCTCTCGCAGTCGGTTCTTCGGCATGGATGACGTCGTATCGGATTTCGGAACCCTAGGCGTCCCCTGGTGTAAGATCTCATCACTCTTTGATGTTAGGGTTTGTTGATGTGATTTTATCGGATCTGTATGTTTATTGCTGGAAATGCTAAAATATCGTCATTAATATGCCTACCTGTTATGAATTTGTGATTATGACAGAGGTAAAGTAATTTTAGTGGATTTATTGATTGATTCGTTAAGGTCATGACATAATGTTATCATTAGGAATATAATTATGCATATTATTAGGAGGATCTAGCATTTACCTGCTTGTGTTGTAGAATGTGAATGGGATTCGTGGTTGTGTTTGCATTGTTTGAGATTGAATACTCGTTGATCTGGAGACCTAACTTTAAGTTAAGTTGAAAGTGTGAAGTTATTGGTTTGAAAAGCAAATGAGTTTTGATAGAAATCTATGCCTATACCTATTGTGATTATGACATATGTAAAGTAATGTTAGAGGATTTATTGCTTGATTCATTGGGATCATGACATAATCTTATTAGTAGGAATATAATTATGCATTTTATTAGGAGGATCTATCATTTCTCAGCTTGTATTGTAGATTGTAGAATGTCAATGTAGTCTTTGGTTGTGTTTAAACTGTGACTGATGTGAAGTTTTCATTTGTTTGAGATTGAATACTCGTTTGATCTGGAGACCTAACTTTAAGTTAATAAAAAGTGTGAAGTTATTAGTTTGTAAAGCAAATGAGTTTTTGATAGAAATCTATGATTGATTTAAAATGAACCGATTAGGCTTGGTAGAAAGTTTATAACGGTGTGGGAGTATGGGGCCTGTGTGGTGTTTGATTCGTGACATTATTAGGATTTAGGAGCATGGGAAGTAAGGTTTAGGTTTGGATTTAGATCACTAATGATGTGCCATGCACAATCTTCATTATCAACTGAACTTGGATTTTAGTTAAAAGGTGATGTTACTAGTTTATATGAGAAGTGTTATGAATCCAAATCTTAAAAAAAGTTATTCTTGAAGCTCAAACTTTGTAATATGAATTTGTTTTTCAAATGTCATTTATGCGATCTTCAGTTTTCATTTTAGCATTTCAAGCGTCTCATATGTAATCTGTGCTTCATATCAACACCATAAAAGAAAAACCTACATAATCATATTCTTAAAAGTTGTGGAAATATACATGTCGTAGGTATCTACACCCTCCCTCTCCAAAGCGAATCTATTTATATATTTTACCGGAGACCTAACTTTAAGTTAAGTTAAAAGTGTGAAGTAATTAGTTTGAAAAGCAAATGATAGAATCAGATTGAAATGAACTAACTCAACTTGGTTGAAAGTTCATAATGTTGTGGAAGTATGGGGCCTGTTTGGTGGTTGATTCGTGAGCTTATTACGTGCATGGGAAGTAAGGTATAGAATGGATTTACACCACTAATTGAGAAGTATATCACTACTCACTAGTTTATATGAGAAGTATTATGAATCCAAATCTAAGATTAGTCCTTGAAGCTCAAACTTTATTAATGAATATGAGTTTATTTTTCAAGTGTCATTTATGCCATCTTCGGTTTTCATTTTAGCATTTCAAGTGGCTCATGTGTACTCTGTGCTGCATATCAACACCATAAAGGGAAAACCTACTTAGGGGCTGTTTGGTAGCCTCTTAATGATTCCATTAAGAGGCTACCTCTGAATCGTTCAGAGGTAAGGGGTGTTTGTTTCGCTGACAGCCCACCTCTTAATGGTTCAGCTGAAAAACCATGTTGAACCATTCAGACCTCTTAATGATTCAGCACTTAATGGTTCAGAACTTGCCAAGCAGCCCTTAATAATGTTCGTAAAAATTGTGGAAAGATACATTCATAGGTATCTAACCCCCTGGGCGCCCTCCAAAGAGGAAACAGTTATAATCTATTTATGTATTTTTCTGCTATGCATATATTTTGGTTTTGGTACTGCTTTATGTAGCAAACACATAACAGTGGTCAAAATGTTAGTTATATAATTATATTTTAGTTGATTATTTTAAATCATCGTTTTGAAGACTGAATTTGACTGTAAGTGATTAAGTTCTCATAATCTACATGCTTTTAATTTTATGTCCTTTTTAAAAGGCAGATCGAAACACGGAAAAACCGTTGAGTGGACATCTAAAGATTTACTCAAAGGTCTTGAAGAATTTGTACCAATATATGAAACCAGACCCATTAAGAATAACATGTATGGGATGGGTTTTGATCACAGTTTTGGGCTCTGGTTTATCACTCGATGGCTGAAACCAGACCTAATGATTGAAAGTGGGGCTTTCAAGGGGCATTCCACATGGGTATTGAGACAAGCAATGCCAAACACCCGAATTATCTCAATTACACCGCGCCATCCTGAGAAGTATCTTAAAAAGGGGGCAGCTTACGTTGATGGGAATTGCACATATTTTGCTGGAAAAGATTTTATAGATTTTGGGAGTGTTGATTGGGGGACTGTGATGAAGAAACATGGTGTCACTGATTTGAGTCGAGTTCTTATATTTTTTGATGATCATCAAAGTGAATTAAAAAGGTAACTTTGGCATCATCAACAAGTAAACCTAGAGATGGAAAATAGGCAGGTTGGGGTGGGTAGCTTTGTATTGCAAGTCAAAGTGTTGATTTGTTACGGGTTGTATTGGGTTGACCTGAAACACTTTTTGTCCAAACTCCAAAGTTTTAAAACTTATTTACAAATAATTAGTGGGCCCAATAATAGAATAAAAATGAACTAGGTAATAGGTTGGTAGTCATCTTTGGTACCTGATTTGAAACGGGCTAATTTGGTAATTTTGGAACCTCTTAGTTTTTGTTTTGGACTTTTCGTTTACATTAGATGTGGCAAATTTCGACCCATTTATGAATAGGTTGACCGAGTTGTGTTCTATCTCTAACGGACAAAATGGGCAATTTTGACCCGTTTACCTATAAATGGATCAAATGGGTTGAAAGTCGTCCAATATATATTTTTAATGCATACCACCTAGATTATTTTGTTCAAAAAGTTATATTGTTATTGAAACAATATAGTTCTTGTAATCATATTTGATACACTAGTTATGTACGGAAAGTTTCAAAATATTTTGGACGAAGGTGTTTATGGTCAAGCCAACCTGTTTTGATCTTTCATCCAAGTGTCCAACCCACCCATCAACCCAAATCAGGTGTTAATGCATGATTGTTTCTTTGGATGCATGTTATCCTTACAGATTAAAGCAGGCACTGAAAGCTGGCTTCTCAAATCTTGTTTTTGAGGACAACTATGATACAGGAACTGGAGATCATTATTCCTTGAGACAAATATGTGATCAGTTTTACATACAAGGTTAGTTCACTCTACGTTCTCTCAATTTTTACATTCTTGATTAAGTTGTACTCTTGATTTCCTATTTCACAATAACATTACAAGGCATTTATTATTTTGCTCAATGATTGTTATCTAGAGATGACAAAATGGGCCGTTGGTTAACAGGTTTAGTCGACACGGTTTGGCCCAGTGTTGTAAAAATCATTAATCGCTAGTCAGGCGGTGGGGTACCGACTAGGGATTAATCGGATTGCAATTTTTATAAATACACATTTTTATATGTAATTTTCAAAATTATATATATATATATATATATATATATATATATATATATATATATACACACACATTTTTATATGAGAAATTAGTTTAATAAAGAAATTAGTTCAACCTGGCTGGAATTTCTAGAGTTTCGCTGGAATCTCGCCGGTATGAGCCGATTAGCGCCGGCTAGAGCCGATTTCTGATTAATTGGGCAATTTGCTCAAAATTCCAAGGTTTTTTTACCGATGAGCGATTAATTGCGATTTTTACAACACTGGTTTGGCTCGCTAATTTTTCAAATCTTTTTTGGAGTTCCTGATTTCATAATAACCAATATACTAGATGCAGTTTTTTAGAATTCGAATTTTCTTTTACTAAAAGTACATCTCTAGATAACCGCCTTACACCTGACCACCCGATTGAATCGCTTTCACATTTTCAAGAAAAAAAGGTAAAAAGGGTCTCATTTGAAAGCGATTCAATCGGGTGGGTCAGGTGTAAGGCGGTTAAATTTTTAAAGAAAAATACAAGAAAAGTTTTATGGTCGACCCAAAAATTTTGTACCCTCTCTTAATTTTGACCCCATTTGGATATATTGTTCCCCCAAATATCAATGAAATCCCCAAATTGCCCATATTATCATTATCATTTTCTCCAGGAGGCGGGCATAGCTGCTTTGGAGATGGCGATGAAGCAAGGGCAAGATCAGCAAGAAAAAAATTCTGGGAAAAAGCAGTAGACACTCGAGAACTATGTGGGCCCGGTGAATCATGGTGGGGGGTTAGAGGTTACATGCGCGATGATTTTAATCACACAAATAAACCGATTTCATACACACAACATTTCCAAAACAGCAGGTATGTAGAATCAATACTTGATGTTTATTGGGAACTGCCACCTGTCGCTGGCCCATCACTTACTCACCAAACGAGATACGACCCAGCCCGTGCACCTAGCCCGATTGTGGAAGATGGAAGGTTTCGCTTGTTTCAAAGGCTTGGTTTATCTAAACTCGAGCCATCTGTGTTTAATGGGTATACTCAAATGGTATATGTTCAGATATCTGAAAAAGAGTCATAGTTATGTGGTTTTTGAAGTCGTTTTTTTTGCGATAAGATGTTAGGCCCGTTTCTTGACGATTGTCGATATACCCATGTCTTGTTGATATTATACGCTTGTTCTAAGGATCTTTCGTTGCGTTTAGTATGATTTTTCGATTAGTTATGTTGTGTCTTAGGATGACTTTAAATTCATTTTTGGATCTTTCTTTGTAGCAAATATGATTTATTTTTGAGTTTCAAAATTAGGCATAGCTTCTATATGTGGGTTGATTTGGATTAATTTTCTTTTAATGGGTCAAATTACGCAAATTAAAAGATTTGACTTAAACCTTAACCGGTCGAATTGGTTTATTAAATTTAAAGTCAACCTAACCTGAATGTGGCTATATGCTATGGTTTTACTTCACTTTTACTTTTCAGCATTAAGAGTCGTCTTAGCGTTACAACTTCATCTTTCATTATATCCATGCTTCACTTTATTTTTTTATATTTTTTTAATATAATAGTTAAAATAATATTATATGATAATAATAATATTAATTTAAGAATTAAAATAAATAAGCACTAGTTTAAAAATAAATAATCATAAAATAATTAAATTAAAAAAATACATAAATAAAATATTAGGCATATTTATTTACAATTCTATCGATAAATTTTTCAGCAGCAAAGCGACCTTTTCGATTAGGTGATCATTTGGTCTTGTCGTATTTAATTCTTTCTTTTCCATCGCTTACCTCTTCAGCTGAAGTTTTTCCAGTTGAATCTTGTTAAATTGTGTCAACCTATTCGATACATAATGCGTTTTGGGTTTCGCTTGAGATGAAGATGACGTCCGTTTTGTTTTATTTCTCCTGATGGGTCATGGTGGTTCTACCGCGATGTCCTCGTCATCCTCATTGTTGAGGTCAATGGGCTCTCTTCGTACATCGGAACAGGCACATGTGCTAGACTCGGACATTTTCGCCCGTTTAGTTTGGTGACTTGTATCGCTCATTTCGGGAACCGCTATCCACTTAAGAGTGGACTTACAATATCTCAGGCCTATATTTGGTTGAATGTTTGGCCGTTATTATGCACACGATATTATGTAGTAGCCACCTTCAAAATGTCAAAATCATTTTGGCCACTTTTCCGTTGATTGTGAGTCGTCAATTTTCGTCTCATAGACAACTACTTCGAGTTAAGTTGATTCTTAAACTAATATTCTTCGAGTCCCATTGCTAAGAGAAATTTTTCTGCAAATGGTCCTTCTAAAATGGTTATATGTTTGCAAGTTACCTAAAAATATATTATAAAGTTAGAACAAAATAAACAAAATAAAATTAGTGTATAACTATAAAAAGACAAATATTACAAAAAAGTTATATATTACCGGTGCGGGGTCCTTCAACACATCGAGCAAAGCATGGGCCAAAGTTGTTTCCTCTTCAATAGTCCATGGTTGAGCTGGTGCGGGACCCATACTTGATGAGCCTTTTGGAACTCTTAACCATGGGCGGACCTACATAATGGGAATGGGGGGCAGCTGCCCTTTATGGTTTTTTTAGTGTTATATACGCGTTAAAATCTTGATCGCCTCCCATAAAATTTTGAAATAGCCCCCGGATCGCCCCTTATGAAAAAAATTTAGTGTTATATATCGCTAGTCAACCGACCCCAAAAATTTCCAACTACATGAACAAAGTTTCTGCGTTTGCCACTGCTTTTAACCGGTTGAGTTTCAGGGAGAAGTTGTTGTTGCCGTAACCCACCATCACTGGGATTTACCTCACCTGCGGTGCATGCATAACACAGCCTCACTTAAATGAAAATTGATTTTTGAATTTAAAACTCATGCATAATTATTCGTCTACCAAATAATTTACCCATGTTTTTAGAAAGTGAAGATTGGAACTCAATCCGCTATTGTGATGTGATCCCACTCGTGAAAAAACACCCAAGAATATCTCCCTTTCTTGTTTTTGTATACATTTCTCTTAAACATATTATTGTATATATAGGTATGAGGTTATTTTTATGTCCGAGTGGTTAAGAAGACAGCTCGAAATCTGTTGGGCTTTGCCTGCGCAGGTTCGAATCCTGCTGTCGACGCTTTTTTTATAGTTCAAGCATGTATTTTTTGTGTTATTTTCTCACTTTCTAAAAACATGGGTAAATTTTCGAAAAACCTAGATGCTATTATTATACAGTACGATGTGGTCCACGAGACAACCGTGGTCCGCTTTACAAAGGCCGAACACTAAGCATAGAACCGTCCAGTCACTCAAACGCTCTCACCGTTAAGTAATCTTTTTTTATATTACAAAAATAACAATAGTTAATATTAAGATTTTGGAAATCCGACTTTACAATCATCACCAATTGAATTACGTAAATTCGCCGTTCTAAAAAAATTCTTTCTTTTTCTAAAACAAGTTTTCTTTTAGATTTTAAACCTCTAGCAACGGTTAATAAAATAATAACAGTTTGTAACCTAGTTCAAAACCTTCGGTTCCACACCATCAATTTTGGTGGTTCAAAAACTTACTTTCAAAATTGTAACCACTATCACGTGATCAAACTGGATCAAAAAATTGCTAAAAAAACAACAAACCTCAAACAAAAACGATGATTCCAATATTAGCAAATCTAAGCCAACACAAATGTTTTATCCTTTTGTCACATTATGAAACATAATTTATACCGTTTGCTGTCTATGTCAACTATATATGACACGCAACACGTCCTAGGTTAGAGGCTTCGTGTACAATTCAAATGAAAATGTAACATTATAAGTTTCATCTATAAAACCCTATGCAAATGTTCATATGATTAATGAGGTAAACGCACGTTAAAGCATATCACTTAGCGAGCAAACATCAACACTTTTGAAGCAGTCGTTTATTTTTTTTGGAACGGCTGTATATTATTAAACCACACCGAGTCGTGTATTGATGGTGCGGTTTTACATATGATCTATGCACACGACGATCGTTAAAGCATTACTTTTTTTAGTGAGTTTAGATCCGTTAAAGAAGTTGGTTTTTGATAGAAGAAAGAAAATTTTATATATATGTGAGTTGTTCATATTTATATAGGAAGGGGAGAGAGAGAGATATGGAGAGTCCTTTGAGAGAAGAAGGTGAAATGAAGCAGGAAGAGTCATCAGGAAGGCAAAAGGGTGGGATAAGAACCATGCCATTCATCTTAGGTAAATGCATACGCGATGATTAAGTCTGTAAATGAATCGAACGAACAGGAACGAGTGCTTGTTTGAATTTGTTCGTTTAAGTTTAAATGAACAAAGAACATACAAGAACACTTAAAATGAGCATATTTTCTTGTTCATGTTCGTTCATTAAGGAAATAAACATGTTCGTGTTTGTTTGTTGATATTCTAAACGAACGTAAACATACACAAACAAACATACAATGTAACACACTAGGCAAATCTCACGAACATGAACAAGAGAGATGTTAAGTTCATAAGGAATGCCCTGCCTCAAATACCAACAACGCGTTTTATATGCATTGGATGTGGATGAGAAGAGAACTCCACAGTTAAGCGTGCTTAGGTGGAAGTAACACTAGGATAAGTGGCTTCTTACGAAGTCTCTACCTGGGCAGCCAAAAGCAGATCCATGAGCTCCTAGTGGTGGTATGAGAGACCAGATGTCACATAAAACATGCACTAATTAAAAGTAAACAACAATATCCAAATTAAATCTAAATATTGTCGATAACATTCTAAAAAGTAAAAAATAAATAAATACGAGTTGGACTCGGCTCATGGTTTTAAAAATGGGCTGAACTTAATTTCTTTGAAGATGACCGAACCTTGTTGAACAAACATAAACGAAGAAATATATATAGACGTTCATGAACGTAAACAATGAACATGAAATACGTTCATATCCGTTTGTTCAAGTAAACAATTTTTTTTTTTGTGTTTGTGTTTGTTCGTTTATTAAACAAATTAACAAAGTTTATGGAAATATGCATGCATGCAGCAAATGAATCATTTGAGAAAGTGGCAAGTTATGGGATACATCCAAACATGATCCGATACCTCATGTCTGATTACCACATGGGTTTTGCTGAGGGCACAAACGTCCTTTTAAAGTGGTCGGCGGCCACCAATTTCCTTCCGGTCATCGGCGCTTTTCTCTCCGACTCCCTTCTTGGCCGATTCCTCACCATTTTTCTTGGCTCACTCTTCAGTCTCATGGTATCATTAATTCTACTTCTTTTTCTTCATAATCTATTAATAATACATGATACTTTACGGGGTTTTCAATATTTTACACGGACAGTCAGCGAAGCACTACAATTTAGATGACTTGTACCGTCGGAATCATCAGTAAAGATATAAAACGTCGGCAATAAATCGGTGAAAGTCTGTTTTCTAGTAGCAGTGTAGGAGTCGTTGGTGATCCTCTAGGAAAACAGGTGTGGGTAAAGACTTTGTTGACGGATTATTGACCACTTTTTTCAACAGACCACCGATAGACATGTCACTTACGGAGATTCGTTTTAATTAAAAAATGTAATCAACGTTTACCTGCCACTTTATTGTAATCGTCCTTCTTTTCAACAGAAATGATAGATAAGCAACGGATATTAAAAAATGTTTTTTTTAGAGTTAATTACTGTTTGAGTCCCTGACGTTTAACCATTTAAACTATTTGAGTCCCTTATGTTTAAATCCGTCTTTTTTAACCCCGACGTTTCATTTTTGCTTCTATTTGAGTCCAGATCACTAACTCGGTTAGATTTTCTGTTAATTTTTTTTTTTAAAAAGACTAAAATACTTCTCAGGGACTTAAATAATTAAAAAACTATTTTACCCTCTCTACTCTCACCACCACCACCACCACCACCACCACCACCACCACCACTGTTTTGTTAAATGGTATTTTTTTTTATTTAAACCATCCCTGTAATGAACTCTTGACTGAACATTCAACACCCTTTTGAACCAAGTGCCTTCTTCCCCAATCATTCCCAAATCAAAACCCTAACCCAAATCGAAACGATTAAGCATGGATTTGTAGTCAAAACGTTGGGGCTTTTGATCAGGATGTAAAAACGAGCAGGAAAGTGGGTTTAATACATGTAATTAGGCTGGATTCGTCGCGCGGGTTTGAAGGCTCCCTGCCATTGTCGAGCGCGACCTGCGTGGAGGAGGAGAAACGGACTCGTGACACCGATTTTGAGTTGTAACGATTTGGGTATAAGCGATTAGTGTTGGTAACGTATTTTCAGTTGTAAATGAGTGGGATTTGAGGAGTTCGATCATTGAATTTTGGCTTCAATGGCATAACCGAAAGAAATAGAAAAAGAACTTGAATGGCTTTAAAATCCTAATTAAGACTAAATTAATTTGTTATGCTAGTCTGTGGTTGATCGATTAACAATCCCACATCAGTGGCGTGAACCAAAAGCTTGGATTTCGAGAGTTTGGAACTCCACATCTCCGATTTTGACTTTAGGTAGTCAAAATTAGTTCCATCTCATAACAGTGAGGAAGAAGGGCAACGACAGTGACGACCGCTTTTCCGGCGAAATCGGCTTTTCAGTTTCCATCTCCCGGAAACATCTCGTTTCTTGCACGCGATTGGACCTGCCCAGCTCTCCGTTGGACCCTCCCTATGAGGATGCTTCAGATTTTTCCGATTCCGGTGAAGAAACATCTAGTTTGTCAAAAAATCCGGTGGTGGTGGTGGAGGAGGTGAGGAGGAGAGAGGGTAAAATAGTTTTTTAACCGTTTGAGTCCATAAGGGGTATTTTATTCTTTTAAAAAAAAAACTAACAGAAAATCTAACACAGTTAGTCATCTGAACTCAAATAGAAGCAAAAATGAAACGTCAGGGTTAAAAAAAAACGGATTTAAACATAAGGAATTCAAATAGTTTAAATGGTCAAACGTCAGGGACTCAAATAGTAATTAACTCTTTTTTTTAATTTTTGGAGTTCAACATATCCGTCAGTGATCCTTTGGTGATCACCAACGAAATATTTTTTGCTGATGAAAGTCAATTTTCGTCTTTAAACTGTTTGTAGGGGATGATCCTTCTATGGTTAACAACAATGATCCGGGATGCAAAACCTCCACCTTATAACGCCCAGGTGCCTTATTCGTGTGAATCACCTACGCCCATTCAATACACTCTCCTTTTCTCAGCTTTTGCTTTGATATCCCTAGGATCAGGTGGGGTCCGCCCATGTTCCTTAGCATTCGGGGCGGACCAAATAGCCTGTAGGGACAATCCAAAGCGAGAAAGGGCATTGGAGAGCTTCTTCGGGTGGTATTATTCCACGGCTATCATGGCAATCATGATTGCATTTACGGGCATTGTTTATATTCAAGATCATCATGGGTGGAGAGTCGGGTTTGGGGTCCCCGTTGTTCTCATGTTCTGTTCTACGATCTTTTTCGTCGTTGCGTATCCTCTTTATTACAAAATAAAGGTTGAAAAAAGCTTGTTAACTAGCTTTTGTCAAGTGATATTGGTGGCTTGGAAAAATAGAAAGCTCACTTTACCGGATTCAAGTGATGGCTCATGGTATAATAAAAATGATGCAAAGGTTACTACACCTACAAAGACCTTGAGGTAATGAAACACTTGATAATTTTGATCCGTTTACTTATGTGTTTATCAGTTTGGGTTGTGTTTTATCTGAAAAGATCAGATTAAATGGCAAAATAGGTGAAAGATGGCGAAAGTCTATTTTTAACACATGCAACCTCGTAGACTGTTTTATTCAGTGATGTAACACAATTTTGGTTCAAATATTTTTCTTCTTTAATCATATTGACAAAGCGATTATTTATTTAGTTTTTTAAAACTCTATAAAAGTGATATGAGTTCGGCCCCTTTTGACCCGTATAAAATTGACTTGTTTCAACCAACTAAACAAAAAAGTTTAGCTTTATAGGACGATTCGAACGAGTCAAAAGTTCTCTAAAGTGTGCTTTAATGCATAATATCTTTTAATCGTTTTATTTAAAAAAATAATTTTTCCAATCATACTCGACACGCCAATTACAAAAGATTAAGAACCCGGGGTTCGAATCAATCCAACCCGAACAAAAATTACCAATTTTGACCCTAACCCATCTTATTTTATTACTGAAACAATAACACTATTTAATCATATTTTGACTCACTAATTATAAAAAAAACAAAAAGTTATATATAGCTTCTGTAGAAATAGTGCTTCAGGTCAACTCAACCTGATCCATCCATTTTGCTACCTTTTATAACCATTATATCGATCAACAGGTGGTTGATTAACTGCTTTTACGGTACCCTTCTTTTCCCTTTAGGTTCTTGAACAAAGCCTGCATCCCTTCAAAACCCGAAGATATGAACAAAGAAGCCGCTAACGATCCATGGACCATTTGCGTGGTAGATCAAGTCGAAGAGCTAAAAGCACTCATCAAAGTAATCCCGTTATGGTCTTCCAGTATAATGTTACATGTGACCATGAACCAAACCACATTTCCGGTCCTGCAAGCTCAAACCATGGACCGACACCTCACCTCGAAGTTTGAAGTCCCAGCCACCTCATTCGGCTTTTTCTTAATCATAACAGTAATGGTTTGGGTTATGCTATACGATCGCGTTATCATCCCATTGTTATCAAAACTAAAAGGGAAATCTGTACATATAAGTGCAAAGTTAAGAATAGGTGCAGGCCTTTGTTTTTCAATAGTCGCGATGGTGACTTCAGCAGTCGTTGAACACGTAAGGAAAGATAAGGCGATTGAAGACGGGTTTTCGAATGATTCTCAAGCGGTTATAAACATGTCTGCTATGTGGCTCGTTCCACAAAATGTCCTAAACGGGTTGGCAGAGGCTCTGAACATAATCGGTCAAATCGAGTTTTATTATTCCGAGTTTCCTAAAAGTATGTCGAGTATTGCGTCGGCTCTAAACTTGCTCGGGGTGGCGGTTGCAAGCTTGCTGGCTAGTGTTTTACTAAGCACTGTGGATGGTCTAACAAAAGGGAAAGGGAAAGAGGGTTGGATTGCTACGGATATTAATAAGGGGCATTATGATAAGTATTATTGGCTTCTTGCTATAATGAGTTGTGTAAACTTTTTGTATCATGTTGTGTGTAGTCGGGCTTACGGCCCGTGTTTCGATAAAACGGTTGTAACGGGTCAGGAAGTTAATCATTCGGGTGAAGGTGAATCCTTAAGAAGCTAGGGTTTGTTGCCAAATTCTATGTAGATGTATCAATACTTTATAAAAAGCCAAAATACCAAACTTAAACTGTTAAAAGCCATTAAATTTGAGTCACAAAGTTTTCATGTCATAATTTATAAAACTTCATATTAAAGTTTCCAGATTCAACCCAATACCCTTCTCATAAACTTTTTAGCATTTTGTGTGCTAAATTCAGAAGGGTTCATGTTTTTCAAACATGCCGGGAACTCAGGGCTCCATGGCTTGAGCCTGCCATATGAACCAGCGGGCCATCGTTTAGCCACACAGGGTCCTGTTTCTTCAAACTCTATTGCCTTTTGTTTACCCTTTGCACCACCAACTCCCACCACGGGCTCATGTTCCGTAGACACTGAACCACATGGCTCGAACCCACCTAGCCAGCCACATGAACCGGCAGGCAGTGGTTTAGCCGCACAGAGTCTTCGTTCTTCAGCCTTTTGTTTCTTTTTATTCTTCTTAACTTTAAGAGCCCTATATTTTCGCATGAACTCCGCAAGGGTCATGTCATCAGGGTATTCTTCATCATCAGAAGACAGATCACTGTTAATGTTATTCGCTTTTCCTGCACCAAAAGATTCAACATCAGGGGCTGCAAGATCACTCGATAATCGTTCTTCTATACAAACGGGTCAATTTTAGGTTGTAATTCGTTGGTACATTGTGTTTTGTTGGTAAGTTGTATTTTCTTGGTAACGGGTCACACATAAAGAAAAAAAAGAGAGAAATAGCTACTAATAAAACAAGTCAAATGGGTCAACAGGCCAACATTTGTCTAAGGTGTATTATCATGCTTACAATATCCTAATATCCACTTACAACATTAACAAAAGGACAAGACTGTATTGAAAGAGTTCCTCAACCCGACCCGTTTTGCAATTAGGGTTGTATTTAGTTGGTAATGGGTCAAAAAAAACCTTGCTAACAATGAAACAGGTCAATGTCACCCAAGGTGTATTCCAATGCTGCTTACAATGTCCTGAATCGTTTTATTTAAAACAAGTTATATCATTATTTTAGTAATATAGATTTCATAATCATATTTAACACATTAGATATTAACATAACGTAAATTTATGTTGGGAGGATTGGCTTAGCCCAACCTGTTTCACAACTTCGGTTATATTTTGTTGGTAGCAGGTTAAACAAGGTAAAATACATCAAAAAGATTAACTAAAAGTTAAACATATCAAATGGGTCAAACAGGTCAAAAGCCGCCTAAAGTGTATTCCAATACTTATAGTGACCTAAATCGTTTTATTTTAGTAATATAGCTTTAACAGTCATATTTAATACATTAGCTACTTACAGTATTAAAACAAATGAACAAAAAAGTGTTGGTCGGTCCAACACGGCCCGTTTTGACCTGCACATAAAAATTACATGTTTTGACCCATTATTCAACCGTCCCATTTTCCCCAAATTAGACTGCATGTCCAACATCTATACATATACCTGCACGCTTTTTGGATTCAGCCTCTTTTTCCTTTCTCTGTCTTTCAAATTTTGATCCCGTGATTGCTGTCAAAAATCAGATTGAGAAAATGAAAATCAACATCAAGAAACATAATATATATCATGTTCTTTGTAAAATTCACTTTTTCACTTACATTCACGAATGCTCTCGAGTAGGCGTATGAAATTGTTGTAATCAACTATTGATTGAAGGGCCCAACACTTTTGTGGATCTCTCTCACGAATAGCAGCAACATGATCACTGTGATTTTAATTTAAAATGAGAATCGTTATAAAATATATATTTGTAATTTAGGTTTTTCTTGGATATATGAAGAATTGCAATTCATTCATACACTTTCCTGTATCTAATGTAATAGTGTCAAAGAAGACTCTTAGATATTTAAGGGTCCCTTGTTATTTCGCTTCCCTTATCAGTACATTTGACAAAATAATCAGGTCAAAATGGGTTCGGGTCAAAACAGGTAATTTTATGCGTGGGTCTAGACTCTAGACAGGCGACATATGCCTTTTTGTCCATTTTCTTTGAATTTTGTAAATAACCATTGTAGTAAATACAGTAACCAATTGAACATATTAATTTTGACCTTTTAAACCCATTCTACCCGTTTTGGTTTTGCCCAGTAATTACAACCCGAAATTGACCCATTTCCATACAAGTGGGTTGTAATTGCCATCTCTCCTCATTAGGACTAATAATGTAACGCACTACGCCCAATTCCTATATATGAAGAAAAAAACCCCAAATCGACTTAAAAATCATGGTAAGAAATAGTACAAGTCCATTGCTAATGACTAATAATGGACTTCTAGTTATAATATAACTTAAAAC
Source organism: Smallanthus sonchifolius (assembly GCA_023525975.1). NCBI lineage: Eukaryota > Viridiplantae > Streptophyta > Magnoliopsida > Asterales > Asteraceae > Smallanthus > Smallanthus sonchifolius. The sequence continues at coordinate 84,786,049 of CM042034.1, read as the reverse complement.
TAATATATGATAAATTCAGCCCAACCCAAAATAGGCCCAAAACCAATATCCACAGGATATGCATGAGTTCAGCCCAACCCTGTTGTGGGGGTGGGGGGGTTAATACCCCAAACCCTAGTAGCAGCCCATTAATAAAGACTTAACAAATTGGATCAATGTAAGATCCAACTCGGGTTAGCTATCCAACCCCAGAAACACAAGGTGAGGTGGTCACAATTCCCAAGCTAGGGTTTCAAGGGATACAAAGAAATGTGCAATTAGTACCAAATCTTCAAGTTTAGATGTAAACAGAAGTAAATTAAGACATGCTTAAAATGCTAATTTCAAATCCATACATACCGAATGTGATAGTTGCGGCGTCTAAGCATTTCAATAAAAGCCATTTGATGCAAGATCCACAAAGATTTGCGTCAACGATTAGAAACTTGAAAACCCTATAGCGTAATTGGGGAACGAAGAGATCAATATTAGATTTGAACAAAATCATATGCATTTGGGACTGTCAAAACATTACTAAGTTATAACGATCACACCAACTTATATATCAAAATCATCATATCCAACAACACAACACAATAATGGTAAAAAGTAATTGTATAAACCTAAAGAATCGATTCCTGCACACGATCCTTTATACAAGGAACTTCATTGATCAACCTTCCATTTTTTATCAACTTAATCGATTAATTGACAACAAGTGCAAAGATCAAGTATAAATAAAATTGAGAACGCGTAAACACACCGCAGCCTTTGGTACCTTAATTAAACCCAAGATCGCTAGACGAAGAACAGATCGGAGAGATCTGAATTCTTTGAATTCACCTTTTCTCAGAAGAGGATATTTGAAAATTTTAGATATCGCCAATGTGAACGCTGGAAGCTTAAGATGCAAAAGAATGCACAAATGTTATTGGTTTGTATTTATTAGGGCTCTTGTCATGCGCATGCTGCAGGGTTGGGTTGGGAGGGTGGAGTTAATAAAGAAAGGGTTACATGTATGCATAAGTCCTAGTTCAAGAACCACATATACAACAATGGCATTCGGCTCTTGCAAATGAAAGGCACAAAGAACCATTGGAAATTAAGTAACTAACTCAAAAGTGCTTATACTTATCTTATGGTGAAATAAGTTGTTTCAACAATCTGTTTAAGATTGCTTATGATTATTTTTTGTGGATTCAAAATTACAAGTTTACACCTTACACATGTGATGAAATAAGTTGTTTCAAGTAAGGTGTTTATTACAAGCATAATGCCATTGTGTCCCGCTTATGATCGTCATGTTAGCGCCATGCGGCGTTTCTTGAATCCCCGAAGACGAGCCATTGTGTCCCGCTTATGATCGTGGATCACCGGTTTTGTGCTTCCATATTCTCATCAGGGTAGTGGCCCCAACTCACGATTAATGAGTTACCAAGAAGTTCAAGCACTTCTCGTACACATCTTTCCTTCTATTGGCTCAACACGAATTGGCCCCAACTCCCGACTACTACAGCGATGCGCTTATATCACTGCATCGTGCATTATGCGTGCCTGATGCGAGCAATTTTAGACCAAGGGTACTAAGAAGTTCAAGCACTTCTGGCACACCTTTCCTTGTAACTCCTAAAGGATATGTAGCAAGAACCCACGAATTTAAACACGTTTCCATGTAGACTTGATCTTCAAACATTTGGGGCATCAATCATCACCATAAACAAACAAAGTAACAAACATACCCAGTAAAATTCCACTCATAGTAGAGTTATAGGTAGAGTCTGGGAGGGTAAGATGAGGGTAAACTTTTCCTCTATCCCACGAGTTTATAGCAATCCAGATACAATAAAATGTGGCTAATAGAGTATTTGGTTAATCACATAACAAATAAACAAACATACCTAATAAAATTCCACTAAGAGAGTAGGGTACGGGGAAGGTGAGATGGGGGCAAGTCTTAACTCCATCTGAAGGGATAGAGAGGCTCCTTCCAAAGAGACCCCAGCCTCCAAACAATTTCTTTTATTTTTTTATACTAGTAGCATAAAGCATATATCAAGAGTATAAGAGAGAAAAAAGAGAACAAAGGTGAGTAGAAAAGAAAAGAAATAGGGAAGAAAATGGATCAACAACCACCTAGAAAATATCTAACACCGACGCCTAGGAAGAAAGGCGACACAAAAATGGTAAGGAAAAACCAAGACATGAAAACTAAGCTAAAACTAATCTATACGCCCCTCTAAAAATCCCTTACGTTTATCCATCTTCTCTTAGAACTCCTATCACCGATCATGTCCTCAAAGAGTTGCAAGTCTAACAAATCCTACATAATCTGCTCATCCCATGCTAGGTTGGGTCTGCCTCTGCTCTCCCTCCCCTCCATTGGGAGGGTTTCCCCGCTTCGTACCGGTGTCGTCATCTGTACTCTCTTCATGTGCCCAAACCATCTCAATCTCCCCTATTCCTTATCCGGTCCAACCTTACGCGCCCACGGATCCACCTCAACATCCTCATCTCTGCAACCTCCAACTTTCACACTTGTGTCTTCTTGATTAGGGGTGTCAATCGTGTCGGGTTAGCGGGTTGACGGGTTGGCTGGTCGGCGGTTTGGCGGGTTGAATTATGCAACCCGAACACGACCCATATTCTTATTCGTGTCAAAAAGTACAACCCTAATCTGGATACACTTAAAGTCGGGTCAACCCGAACCTGACCCGTTTAACCCATTTATCTAAATCAAAATCATAAACTACTAAATCCAAAATCTAATTCATTTAAGATAAACCAAAAAATAAATTAATATTCATATCTACAAAGCAAAAAGAGAAAAGTTTTGGTATAAATCAATTACTTTATGATAAACATTAAATTTAAAAGTAATTAAACAATCGTTTCTAGAAAGTGAAACTAAAAAAAAAAAAATTTGAAACCTAAACGAGTTAGCGGGTCAACCCGTTTATTAAGCAGGTCAACCCTAACCCGACCTGTTTTCTAAACGGGTTGTATTGTCCAACCCAAAACCTGTATTTTTTCGTGTTGGGTTCGAGTTCGTGTCAGGAATTGACACCCCTATTCTTGATGGCCCATTCCGTATAACATAGTTGGTTGAACTACAACCCTATAGAATTTCCCTTTTAATCTAGTTAGGAACCTCTTCTCGCACTAAACTCATGCGGCTACTCTCCACTTCCACCAACCTACCTGAACTCAATGAACTACATCACTGTCAATCTACCCATCACACCGCACGAACAACCCTAGATAATTGAACTTGGTTGTCTTCCGGACAACTTGACCTTCTTCAATAGTTATTTGGTTCATCACAATAAGTTGTTTAAATTAGAAATCCCAAACAACCCCAAGCATCTACCAAAAAAAACTAAAGAAATGTTGATAGGAAGCAATTGCATTTGCACAAATCCATGAGATTCACTCCTCACAAAACACATGATCATGATCATATGTATCTTAGTGGTCTAAATAATTAGAAAATTTTCTCACCCAAATGAAAAAGGCAGCAAACAAACAAAACTGTGTAACAATATAATTCACTAATAATCAACCATAAACGCAAATAGATAAAAACTAATTCAGAATCAAGTCGATACAATCATAGTAATATACAATAAAAAAAATGAGATGAAAAGGGAAAACTCACCCCATATATAAGATTTTGGATGAAGCTGTTGATGGGTCTCGTGAAGAACCAAAACCCTTAACGAATTTGATCTTTTTGTAGAGAATTTTGTGGGCCATATTTGGAATTTGGTTAATGGAAACCGTGACATTGAAACCCTGAAAGTTCAGGGAATGAGGGATAACTCCATTAAGGTAATTTTGAAAAATAAAAATTATTTAAAATATTATAAAATGAAAAAAATAATTTTGTTTTCTTCTATATCATATTACTAGGTTAAAATCCCGTGTATTACACGGGTTGAATAAATAAAATGTTATATACTTAGTAATAAAAAATTTATATTTACATCAGTTGAACTATTTATAATAAATAATAAGTATTCGTAATTAGATTTATTTTAAAAATATAAAAATAAATTCTTTTAATATCATTAATCAATATGAGAGAGAAAGAGGCAGGAAAAATGATACAAATGAATTAGAAAGTGACACGTGTCCATAGAATTTTATTTATTAATATAAAGACTATTATTTGATATTATTATTTAATAGGAGAGAGAAACATAAAAATTAATATTTAATAGGAGAGAGAGGCGGGAAAATAAATGTGAGAAGTAATCAGAGAGTGACACGTGTCCTCAATGGTTTTTCTTTATTATATAGTATAGATTATTGAAACTAAAACATTTCAAGAGCCGGTGTACGGTTCTAATTCTTGATTGGTGGCTTTTGTCATATGACACGGAGTTATTGGGCTGGATAGAATAAGTAGCTTTTGTGACTTTCGCCCATCAATATCTCATACAATTTCTTTTTTACTTATTTAAATTTTTGATGATTTTTTACTTTTTAATTTAACTTATTATTTTTTTACTTAAACTAATCTTAACAACTTATCATTTAATCTATTAAATATTTAGTTACATTAACAAATTTAACTATTTTTAATTAAAATTATTTATAATACCTAAATACATTTTTTACATGGTTTATCTTTCATTAAACGATTTTTTTCGTTTCATTTTAGTTTTGGCTATTTTTTTATTTTAATACAATAAGCGTAAATTGTAAGACATAGACACAAATTACCTAACCTTTAAAAATGTTGGTCGGTGGCTACAGTGCAACCGTACCAGCATTGATGCAACATGTACAAGCAGCTTTTGCGCTGCTTTATTATATTTTTTTTATTCAGTTAAACTTGTGTTTATATATAGTGTGTTTCAATGGAAAGAACAAAAATGAGTTTGGTGGAGTTGGTTTGAGTGTGCACATGTAAACAAATTCATATGGGTTCGATTCCCTACCTTCCCTTTTGGTTGTTTTTAAAGCCTATCATGAGTTTTATTGTAATTTGTTTTTTTATTTATTTTTCGTTTTAACCCATCATACTATATATAATATACGCTTTTAACACGTTTAGTTTTCTAATAATTCGTTTTTCTATGATAACTTTCGTTCGTTAAGGTTTTTTTTAAACGGAGAACGCGGTTTTCTTTAGATTTTTTTTGTCAATGTTTCGGTCGAAATTTGATTGAAAACGGAGTTGTATTGAAATTCGAGTATTTTTTTGGGTATCGTACGTTATAGCGAGTCTGCGTTTCGATGTAAATTTTATCCACGCAAACGAGCCCAACCGATAACGACCAGACTACCGCCGCGAAGCGCGGGTGGATAAACTAGTTTATAACAACTCAGGTAATTTTGTATTTTGAACATTTTTAGGCGTCCCTTTATATAAAGTTACAAGTCATGAATTCCAAAAGAAAAATGTTTACTTAATCTGTTGGAATATAGTTGATTGATCAGGGTTATGTTACATGTCATTTGTAATTAGAAGCTATTAGACAAGTTTTAGTACTTAAAGGTTTGTTTGTAGATGTTAGCCAACATTGGTATCAGAGCTTTCACAATTATACCGGAAGATTCCATTAAGGGTGGACGGAGTGGAGTTCTCAATTGTTTAGGTACCAACCGGGAAGGCTAGGGAACACCGCCACATGGCTTTTGATACCGAGAAAAACTTTGCAATTCCGGAAGCACTTGCCAATCGATTCCCGAACACACACAATCCTAACAACTATATTTTAGACTGTTGGGTACTTCATTTTTTTTTCTTTTTCCTATTTATCTTTATAAATTAACACTTTTTCACCCTAATTTTTACACATCTATTTTACTCTCCATTTTTCTTCTACTACTCAATTTTCTCATGGCTCCTAAAAAAATTATTTCATCCACCCGAAAATACAAACCCAAAGTCGGCTATAGCCAAAATCCAAAAGTCGGTTCTAGCTAAAATCAATCTATTCCAACCCAACCGTTTCAATTCCAAACACACCCACAATACCCGAATTTCCATCTATGCAAAACATGCCTATTCAAACTTCAACACCAGAATTTTGTCTTCCTCCGGCACAACACAGTTAATGAAAATTATATGTTATTTGTTAAAATTATATAAATTGAATTATTTATTTAACTATTAAATAAAAAATGATTAGGGAAGTTTAGGGAAGAAAGGTGAGTTCCCCACCCCTTCAGGAAATCTAAGAAAATTTAAGAAAAAAATGACGTGTCACGGTTTGATTGGTAGGTGATTACGGATAGTTAAGAAAGAATGAATAGCGCCCCCTCCATGGCGGCAACTTCATATGTGATTTCCAACAACAATTCACAACAGCAACAGTAGCAATCGACAGCAACAATTCAAGACAACAAACAACAACAATGGCGTAGAAATCTAGAATTGAAAAGGAAACCATCAAAGAACACAAGAAAACCCTTTTGCGATAACTGTAAGTGGTCGAAAAGATGGACAAAACGGTTGAGAATATGCGAGCTGCAAACGAAAGATTATTCGTAGAAATTTGATATGTTACGGAGGGATTAGTCAAAGGCTTCAAACTTTTGAGTGACGATCAAATGTTGACACAAAGCAATTCTAACCGGATCAATCACGATGATTGGAGAGTCTACAGCAGTGTCAAATGGATCAAGAACAACTACCACACAGTCATTAGTTCCTAAAATCAATCCAAAAGTTTCAAAATGAACATAGATATAAAGTACATGAGTGAGTTTGCAGTTAAAAAAAACAGTCTTGAAATAATGATGCACATTGATTTTGTCATAAAATGTTCTTGCATTTATCATTCTACAAAAGGCACCAACAAACAATCAAACACGTTTAGTTAAATTACATTTCGAATCAAATGTTACATTCTCCTTACAAAACAGATCTAACAACTATAAAACAAGTACCTTGCACTTGGTTCCAAATGAATCTATCAAACATGCAAAAAGAATTAACTTACCAATAATCCCCACAAGAGCACAAACCATCTTTGAAATGATGGTACCGATTAACATCTCTAAACACAATCTCCCTTTCAGTAATCTTAGATATAAACTTAATCGCGACATGACAATCCTCACAAACCCGAAGATTCTTTGTTATCAATAGTTTGCTCTTAGGGAGCGTACTAATAAGCCCAAAAGCGATGGCCAATCTTTCACTATGCCTGCACACCATTTTCATCTTTTCATCATCATCAACATCATGAAATACAGGTGCAGTATTTGGGACATATCCTGCTTCATTCATTAACTTTTCAACCCGTCTTAACTCGTCATCTATCTCATCACTCATTGGATGAGACGTATCACCCGAAAGAAAGGCGTGCACTTTGTTATTCACTTCTATCCAACTACACGCAACGTCTTTTTTAAGTTTTTTATTCGTCATTAATTCGCGAATCTTTGCAACTCCCTCCCATTTCCCTGCTTGAGCATAAATATTTGACATGATCACATAATTCCCAGCTTCTTCTGGTTCAAGCTCTATTAGTTTCTCTAATGCAAGTTCCCCTAACTCAACATCTCCATGTATTTTGCAAGAATTTAACAATGCGCCCCAGATGCCAGAATCGGGTCGAATGGTCATATTTTTTATCATGTTATAAGCTTCTTCTAGACGACCATAATGTCCGATTAGATCAACCATGGATGAATAGTGTTGAACAGTAGGCGTTATCTTGTATTCACGTATCATTAAATCGAACAACTCCTTACCTTTGTTGAGTAAACCTCCATGATTACAAGCCGAGAGCATGCCCACAAAAGTTATATGATCCGGGTGTGTTTCACAAGTCATTTTCTTGAACAAATCGAGCGCTTCCATAGCATACCCGTGCATCGCGTAACCAGTGATCATAGCATTCCAAGAAACAACCCGTTTCTCCATTAACATATCGAAAAGATTCCTGGCTACTTTCACTGAACCACTTTTTGCATACATATCAACCAGTGCAGTCTTCACTTTATCTTGAACCTCAAACCCTTGTCTCCAACCATACCCATGAAGCTCCCTCCCTTGAGGCAAAGCTGCCATGTCAGCAGCAGACGAGATCACAGTCACAAGAGTCGCAACAGTCGGTCTCACCTTGCGTGCAGCCATTTCACCACACAGAACCAAACAGTCCTCCGGATGCCCGTTTTGCGCGTAGGCAGCAAGCATAGAGTTCCACATCACAACATCTCTTTCAAGCATTTTATCAAACACCTGGCGCGCATTACCAACATGCCCACATTTCGCGTACATATCAACCAACGCAGCCCCCACGAAAACATCCCCCTCCCACCCGGTCCTCACCACGTGTTCATGAACATCCCGACCGACATCAATCGCGCTAAGATTCGAGCACGCTTTGAGAACAAATGGGAATGTAAAGTTATCAGGGACAACCCCATGATCAATCATTTTATAATACAGTGAAACTGCAGCATTGTACGGACCGTTCCAAGCATATGCACGAATTAAAACATTCCAAAGAAACACATTTTGTTTAGGAATTTTATCAAACAGTTGGTGTGCATTATGCAAATAGTTGCATGAGCAGTATAAATCCACAAGCTTAGTGCCCAAAACGGTGTCGTAACCGAACCCAATTACGCAAAGATGTGCGTGAAGCTGTCTGCCTGGTTGAATTGCCCTTCGAGCGATGAAGGTTTTGAGGATCGATTGGTAATCTAACGGCGAGCGATTGGTCAGGTGGCGGTTGTGGGTTGTTGGTGGCGTATGTGAGTGATGCAAAAATCGCCATTGGTGATGAGAATTAGTCTTGATTTTTGCTGTCGCATGAACTCGAATCAGCATTTGAGTACCGGTTGAACTAATGTATAACGAAGTCGTTTTATACTCTCTTTATCCGTTCGAAAAAGTAAGCCCGGAAAACGGGCCGGGTTGGATCACTGGTTAAAATGGGTTCAGGTCAAAATAGTTAAAACGGGCCATTTTAGAAAAATATGTTTGGTTCGGACTAAAATGATGACGGGTTTAAATGAGTTGCTTTGAAAAAAAATATTAAAATAGGTTCACTCACTATAATTATTTTTATAGTAACTAGTGGTAGAAGACGGTAGTTGTTGCGAAAGATTGGTAAAAAATTAATCAATGTTCACTAAAGAAAGTAAAAAAGTTCTATTAATAACATATTTAAAAAAGTAAATTATAAATTTTACATAAAATTATAGGTTATGTCCTTTAACTTTAAAAATTACACCGCATGTCCTTTTTTTTAAATCTTTACACACATTGAGTCCTTTTCACTAACTGATTTTAAAATTTTCTTTTAAGTTTCTTACACAGGAGGGCATATTTGTCTTTACTTTCAAAATTTGAAATTCTTGCATTGAAGGTTCAATGATACTTTGTATTAGCACAAAATTCACCAGTCAATTTGGGGATCTAATTGCAGTAAAAATCCTTCTTTCTTTCTTTCTTTTGCCCCTTATAAACTAGAATAGAACCTATAGTTTAAACAACAACAAAATTAAGGACTTCCGGCAAGTCAATTTCTCTTCGCCGCCATATCTTCAAATCTTCTTCCAAGTCGATTTTCCCATGTTTATACGACTGCACGTTGTCGGAGACCTGGGTTTTAAAATTGATTTTCCATGTTTATAGGACTTCAACATCTCTGATTGTTTGCAATTGTTGATTTCAAAAATTCCAAACACGGATAGTGGGGATGGTTATTAGAGTGGTCGGAGGTTTTCGCCGGATCAATTTGTAGGTTAAAAGAGATTTAGGCGAGATGGTTGGAAGATGATGAAGTAGGTGGGGTATTTGCATATCAACTCAAAATTTTATGTTAATTACCCAAATAGTCCTTAATAGAGTTAAGTGACCATTTTGCCCTTATGTGTAACTGGACTTAACAGAAAAACTTAACATTAGTTAGTGTAAAGGACTTAATGTGTGTAAAAGTTTCAAAAAAAGGACATTCAGTGTAATTTTTAAAGTCAACCTGCAATTTTTCTATAAAGTTAAAGCACATAATTTGTAATTTACTATATTTAATATTATTGGATTTTCTGTTATGTATATATCGATATTATTTATTATGTATTGTGTAAATACTATAACAAGTAATATGCTAGTTTAGGTTCACGAGTCTTATAATGTATATGAAAAATGGGCTCAAGTTTATTTATAAAAAAAACTCTGCTTTAGAATTGATTATGGCTCGATTCAAGCTTTTAGTGAAAGGTAATAGACTTAGTTTTCATATTTTTACTTTACACATCTTTAATTGGAGAAAGTAAAATTGTACTTGGAAACTTATTCACAATGATCACAAAACATTTGTTTTCGTTACAAAACCAGATCATGAACTAGAGTTAAACTTGTTACATTTACAAGTTTCTCGCATTCACAAACACCACAACACAATCCGAAAACAAACAATGGTACAAAGATAACATCATTCGTTATATCGACTCATCGTTTGTCACAAACTATTGGCCGATAATGTCAGATAACGACTTGTTGATGATCTGAACTAGCTCTTTCCTGTCAAACATCAACATATAAGTTAAAGTCAGTTAGCTCCTGGAGTTCACATGTCCAGCGTAAGTTGCACTTTAACACTTGTTAGCAGGGTATTGGTGGGTCCTGTGAGTTTTCCCTTGTTACAAATTACAAAAACAATAGTAAAACAAATGAACGGGTCAAGAAGGTTGGGTAACACGTCAAAACAGGTCATTTTTTGTACGAGTTTAGTTGCATTGACACGAGACACATCTTATCTAAAAATTTTACATGATCATAACTATTAGCGCGTCAAATATAAATACAAAAAATATAATATTTTAATAACTTAACTCTTTAAAATAAACTTTGTGCTACTTTTAACACGTTTCCTTTCTAGCTACCTTTTTATTCGAACCGCGGTTCTCATGGAATAACGATTGTGCTAGTATGATCGAGTTTCTTAAAAATGTTAGCGACTGCTTATTATAATTCATTAAAGAATGAAAAAAAAGGGTAAAAATTCAACAATCTTGGAGAAAAGGAATTCACATAACCAACTAAAGATATAATGGTTTACCTGTCGGGTTTGAATAAGAGATAGCGATACACAAACCACTGAAAGTCAAGAAAACGGTCTTAATACTTTAAAAAAACGATACAAGTATAGGATAATAAAATCGGGGAATAACACATTACTTACCGTTGAGAACAAAATGCCAATGAGTTCAAATACACCCGGGACAACAGGAAGTTTGTCTATAGCCTACTCATAACAGATACAAAAAGTCAGCATTTACATATGTATATAAAGTTGTGTGCTAGTTGCTACTAATAACTTCCACCGTCGATTTAGGGGGTGTTTGGCATTGTGTTTTGAAAGAGAATACAGATACTCAGTTGTAACCAAACGGGTTGCAGGATATAGTGTTTGGATGTGTTTCTTTTAACGAGATAATCATTTTTGAGTGTTTGGCAAGTTCTTCTGATTATTTAAGGATTTACATGTAAAACGACTCCTAGATAACCAGAATCAGTTTTGTTGCAAAGATAATCAGATTATCAGAATCGGTTTCACTATACCCGAACACCATAAATTGTTCATCAAAATTTGTAAAAAGTTATCTTCTGTCAATATCTATTTTCACAAAATTGTGACTTAAAAACGCATTCGGGCAATCGGGCCACAACATACTTGGTTATCTCTAAAAGCCCAAAAAGATGAGAGCGGTTAGTGTTTACCGTGACCACGCTAAGTGAAGCCCAGAAGACGACAACAGATGCAAAGCCTAATCCAAAAAGAGCAACTCGATCTTCTGGTTTATCCCACTGATCAAATAAAACATATATATATATATATACACACAAACATTTAAGATTAAAAAAAAATGTATTCTTGGATCTAAAGTTTCCCAGAGTGTATTTATAATGGATACAACCTACTAAATTGTTGAATTTATAAAAAAATTATTATTTATTATTTTAATTTTATACTTCTCATAACCAAATCGTCCAAATTATTGTAAAAAAGTTCGACAAGAAGTGTTTGCTGTCAACCTAACCTGGCCCTTAACAAAAAATTACACATTTTGATCTGAATCCAATTGGGTCGTCTACTCGTCTACCCAACCCATCTGACCCGCCCAATTTATGCACGTGCTTATGGAGGACTTACAACATTTTGGACAGACTCAACAATGTTCAAAGAAGTAGAAGACTCGGAGCTCCCACTTTTAGCCTTTGCAATAAAAGCAACACGACATTGTTTTCCTGCAGTTAAATGATGTTATAAAATGAAAACTGAACACCAAGAACATGATATGATCGTAAATTATTTAACAATGTCATCATATAATTCGAGAAAACATAACTTTACATCAAGAAATGAAACACATATGTTGGTTTAATGTGATTCTTGTTGTGCTTGAATCATTTGACTTTTCGAAGGTCAAATGAACGCCTTTACAATTCTAAAATCGACAATAATCATCCTCGCCAGTGTTGAAATAATTGGCAGCCTTGATTTACGTTACGATAACCATTACAATGAAGATGTATTGGATGTAAAAAGACTAACTAGCCTACGCTAATTCTGAAAATGAAAATGTTATATATGAACTTCTAATGGAATATGGAATCAAACATTTTTGTGTAAAAAACTAACTTGTATTAATAATTTTAGGCTAACTTAGGGGGTGTTTGGAATTTGGATTGCTTATTAAAACTGCTTATCTACAACTTATTGTTTATTCAGTTAAACAACTTCAAACTCCTTATCTAAAACTGCTTATTTCACTCGCCAATAAGCAATCGTAAACACTCTAAAAATTGTTTATTGTTGTATCAAAACACAGTAAGCAGATAAGCAAATTTAATAAGCAATGTTTCACTCAAAACTGTTTATTCCCCCTAGATGTTTGGATTGCTTATTAAATCTGCTTACTGTGTTTCCATACAACAATAAACAGTTTTGAGAGTGTTTGGGATCTATGTTGGATTATGGCAGAAAGACCACTTTGCCGCTTACAATACCCGTCACGTTTTTAAATCAACTGATACAATTGAACTTAAATCAACTGATTTAAAGTCCTAATAAGTGGTGTGCCCAAATAATCCTGCAGATTGAGCTGTATTTATCTAGAAAATCTAGTTAAAAAAATTAACTAAAAATCAACCCAGATTATAAAATTAACTAAAAGTTTATGGAAACAAAAGAATAATTTAACTTCAAAAACTAAAATATATTACTTTAAAAACCAATAAAATCCCCAAAATGTAACCAATCCAAATTGGGCGATTGTTAAAAACTAAAAATTGAGGTGTAAAAACAAACAAATGGTCAAATTCAGAGTTGAAATGTACCTCTAATTGCGGAAACAGAGTGGTTAAGAAGTGGTGAGCAAAAGGGTCGGTTTTCACAAGAGATAAGAGGAGAAAATGGCAGATTGTAGATTTTTTTTTTTTTTTTTTTTTTTTTTTCAGTCAGAAGATATTTTTTTCATTCCAAACAACAAGGCAAATTACATAAGGATAGCAGGTAGACGGGCAACAAACTGCGCCGCCATCCCCTTCTGAATGGAAAACCCTAATCTACTAAAAACAAAGCCTCGCCCCTGAGGAGTCGTAAAGTTGCTGTGGACCACACGCTGTACTCTAGCCAAGAACCGAACCGCCTCCGGCGCCAAGGAGCCGAACGTGTCAAACGCCAGGGGGACAAAGGCATGCTGATTATCCTCACAAGCTTTCGCGTGCTTTTCCACCTTCTTTGACTCTGCTTTCATAACCGCTTGCCCCGCCACAAACCCAGTTTCCCGCAACCCAGCAAGGGGGGATACACCTGTGAGATCGACACAAGCATGTTTCCCGCCCTCCCAACCAAAAACTAGCACGTCCGCCGGGCGTAGGTCCCTTCCGCCGGGTCCGTAAGAAAATTAACCGGTGCCTCTTTCTTTGCCGAGATCCCTGCTCTTCTGAGAATATCCGTTAACGCGTCTCGAACAAAGTCATGGCGATACTTAAACCCCGGCAGCTCTCTACAGTGTAACGCATGCTCCCCGTATTTATCCAGGCATGCTTTACGGCAGACTTTCATATATTTTCGCCTTCAAACTCCAAAATCAACCAAATTATTTTTATAAAAAATGAAAAGAGTAAAGTAGAAGATGATTTCAGAAGTTATCTGCAGCGCAGACACAAATTATTGGTATTATTTTCGATTAATATGATTAGTAAGTTTTTGTTATTGTTAAGTTTACAAGTTGGGGATGTAGCTCAAATGGTAGAGCGCTCGCTTTGCATGCGAGAGGCACGGGGTTCGATCCCCCGCATCTCCAGATAAACATTTTAATTTTTAAAGGTTATTTGGTTTATTATATATCAAATAAAAAATTTATCTAGTTTATTAAAATTAAGAAAAATTATAATTAGGGGCAGGGTGGGTTTTTTAACCGTAACCCAAAACCCGGCCCGAAAAATTAACCCGAATTACCCGAACCCGAGTAGTTTTATTTGGTTCGGTAAACGGCTCAAGGAATGGTTAATCGGGTTAACCCGATTAAAACATAATATGCTTCCTGATTTTTTCTAGGGGTATTAATAATATTCATATCTTAGAATAATTTATGGCTGTTGATTGTTGAGTAATTTACGGTATAATATCTTTTGTTAATATCTTATATATGGCAGTAGAATAATTTACGTCTGTTTATGGAACGAGTTTCTCAGTACAATATATCTTGTGAAAGTATAGTAATAATAGTTTTCTAAGAATTTAATTCTTAGAAACAAATTGATGCACTTATTGTTTGTTTGGTCAACAATTAGCTCAATTGTGGTCTTTAGTCCTTTACTGACCAACAAATCGCATGGTCATTAGCCAAAAACTGTCCTTTAATCCTTTAAGTTGTAGTCATTTTAAGCCCAATTGTGGCCCATTAGTAAACCCGAATAACCGATTAACCCGAATACCGATTACCCGATTACCGAATACCCGAAATTTATTAGGTTCGGTATTCGGGTTAGATTTTAAATTCAAAAAACCCGAAACCCGAATAACACCCTAGGGCAACAGTTTTGAAAACCAGTCCGGCTAGTAAAATCATAAATCGTTAGTGTCTTTGGTTCAGTTTCTAGCTAATATATTGGTCGCAATTAAACAATCAATTTTAAGCTAACTAGAAAAATCACGTGTGAAAACCATCAATATTTGCTTCCATTCTTTGTGGGTTGACGATTTTTAAGAGCCGGCTCGATCTGTTGAGCCAGTAAACCGTTGGAGCTGTTGGTTCGAGAGGCGGTCCAATTTATTAAATGTTTCAATCCTCTTGTTGAACTTATTTGTTTTGTGATTATTTGGAGCAAAAAGGGCATAAATTTTGGGTTCTTTTTTATTGCAGTATTATTTGGATGCAAAACTGATATTGAACGAAATATTATAAAGGTATTTTTGCACTTGATGTAAATTCGTATTTGTATATCGGGTTAAGTTGAGCTCACAACATTTATATCTACTCATTTCTTTACTCAAGATATTAAACATGTTTATAGGTTGACAGGCCGAACCTAACACTAACATGGAATATCATACAAACTAGAACAATGCACGAAGTCATAACTTGAGTAAGACACATGAACCCAAGCCACATAACCACGTATAATAATGATAGTCATAAATGGAGAACAATACCAAGGTTTAACAAAATAGGTAATCTTCTATACACGATCCCCCGCATCTCCAAAACAACATTTTGTCATTGGGGTGGTGGTTTAATGGTAGAGGCAAAGCCTCTAAAACACTTAAAAATCAAATGGTTATGAGTTCAAATCCTACTAAATCAAGAAGTTTGCCGTTAAAAAAAGGTAATCTTCTTCTATACATGATAAATAAGGAACCGGTTGCGCCACATGGATTTTTTTCTTGCTTATTTTTTTTCTCAATTCCGGTACTATAAGTACACCTCAATTGCAGATATAGTTACTAATTATTTAAAGTAATTTCAATCATACCTTATTTCAAAAAAACTGATTTATAATTTATAAATCTTTATTACTAACTATTTAATATTTAATTTATCCATAATGTGTAATAGTTGAATTTATAACATGCTATCATAATACAATAGGACCAAACGAGTTTTCACTACGCTCCACTTTATGATCGGGCATACTAAATGTAATTTATAAATACTTGATGTTAGTTTCGTTCGAGGTCTCGAGGTATTAGACTAGTGTATTTAATTATAAAATGTTATAACCTACAAGGTATTTATGTCTCTTAGAGCATTTCCAGCCCGTTCTTTATATTTCGTATCCTTATCCTTATAATTACACTAAAAACACTACTTTTTCTACCTTTTATCTCTACTTTTCTCTCTCCTTATCCTTATCCTTATAATTATACTAAAAATCACTACTTTTATCCTTATATTTACAAAAACCTTATATATTTTCTCTCTCCTCCACTCACAACCACTGCTTAAAATATACAAAACTCACTTACATAATTATACCAAACGGGCTGTGAATACTCTTAAACTCTAAGCGCTCACAATAGCCACTAGAAGCCTTAGTCGATCACAACAACTTGATCTCCTAAACCCAAATCGCAACCACATGTCGCATTTGAAAGGATCAAAAAGTGTATATAGGTGAATGTAGAGGTGTACAAATCGGGTTTTTTAACGAAACCGGGTCGGGTTTAAAACCGGTTCGGGTTGAGCAAAACCCGGTTGGACCGGGTCGACGTACAAACCGGTTCGGGTCACGAACCGGGTTCCATGATCATCGAACCCAACCCTACCAAACCAGATCGGACCGGGTTGAAACCGGGTTGGCTACTAAACCGGTTCGGGTCCCAAACCGGTTTACCCGGATTTTAAAAAAAAAAAACCGTTAATTTTTAAAAAAATTAACCGTTAAAGATATTAAATTAACTTAAAAATTACAAAACATACAAGATAAAGTTTAGAAATTACAAAACAAATAATTAAAAGTTTACAAATTAAAAATACATTAAATATAAAAGTCTTCTTCGTGGATATATTGAAAATCCGGGTAGTCGGTACTAGTCGGATCCCGAACTCCCTCGTAGGAGGTCTTCGCCGATTGCTTCAATCAATCCTCCTTCCACCTCGTCCTCGTATATCTCTCCCTCGACTTCGAGTTCGCCTTCAAGGGAAGATATATGTTGTATTCTTTCCGCCGCGTCCAAGTAATCTTTTAAGCAAATGCACGTTTCCACTGATGGCGGAGTTAGTCTTGTTCTTCGTAAAGAAACAACCCTGCCACTAACAGAAAAAGCAGATTCCGAAGCTACCGTAGAAGCTTGGACGGTTAGTAGATCACGGGCCATAGCGGATAGGACGGGAAATTGGTTTTCCTTCCCTTTCCACCAAGCCAAGATATCAAATGTCTCAAAATCATGAGCATTCATACCGGTTAAAAAATCCGAACCGATATATCTACCTAATTCGCTACTTGGGGTATTACCCCGTTGACGTTTACTATTTTCATTAAGTATAGTATTAAATAAGTTTAACATTGAACTCCGACTACCACTTGCACTTGATGGAGCGTTTCTAAATTGCTCATGAACGGTAGATGTTGTACCATATTTTTCAACATAAACAGTAAATAAAGTAGACAAATTTTGTGTAAAAATAGTTTTTGCTCTATCCGTTAAAAATACGTCTTCTTCGTATAAATCCAAACCGTAAATTATTTTTTCAATTAAAGTTTCAACACCCGAAACATTTAAGCACGGGTTTAAGGCGGCGGCGCAAGTAATAATCGGAGGCATTTCTTTAAAATATTTTTTAAATTTCTCTTTCATTGGCGGTATCATTTCTTTAAATATGCCGCCTCGCATGGAATATTCGTTTAATTTTTCGACCATTAAAAAAAGTTGATTTAAAACCAAAGGACTTGTGGGATAGTAAACTCCCGATAAATAGGTTGTAGCGGTTTTAAAAATATGGAGCATATCGGCTACACCTTCAATGATACCCCAACCCGATGTCGGAAATTTTGTTACTTTATTTTGCCTTGCTAGTTGGGAATGAAACATTTGCAAACTTCGTTTTTGTTGAATGGCTTTTTCGAACATGTTACACGTTGAGTTCCAACGTGTTGAAACGTCCCAATTTGGACCTAAACATTCGGTTTGCCCGTCTTTACAAAATTTTATATATCGATGATATCTTCTTTGACTTGTATGAAAAATGTCACGCAACATTTGTTTAAATTGATTTCTAACATCGTCAATGTGTTTAAGACCATCTTGCACAACTAAATTAATAATATGTGCAACACATCGGCTATGGAAAAAAATACCATTACAAATCGGGTTATATTTTAAAATAAGTTGGTTTACCGCGACGGTATTATTCGAGGCGTTATCAAACGATATTGAAAAAACTTTAGTTTCTATTTTAAAAGTTCTTACAACTTTGTCTAAAATATAAAATAAATTGTCACCGGTGTGGGGGTATGCAAAAATATCGAACGCAATAGTACGTTTCATCATTTGCCAACTTTCCGGATTTATCCAATGAGCGGTAACACAAATGTAAGAATCCGGCAAATTGTGGGGAGCCGACCAAACATCACAAGTTAAACTAATACCGGTTTTTAAATTTTCAAATTCATTTATTATTTCTACTTTAGCTTTTTTCCACATATTTATACAATCTCGTCTAAGAGTAGCACGACTTACATGAGTGTAGCGAGGTTGGAGCGTTTGTTGAATAAGCCGAGTCAAACGCTCGTTGTCAAAGTGTTTGAAAGGTAGACTCTCTTGAATCACAAAATGCGCCATCCTCTCCCGAACCAAGTCAACATTATACGCAAAAATATTACCTTCGTTTGTCATACTTGTTTGACCTTGCGAAGCTTGAGACTTTTTAACCGAACAATAATTTTTTTCAATGTGATTCTTCAAAGTTGTGTTTGCGTCTTTTCCAAAAAAATGCCCGCACAACTTGCATCGAGCCTTATGACCACCATTCGACATTTCGCATAAATCGAAATGTTGCCAAACATTGGGATTCCTTGTTGTAGGAATAACCCGCACAACCGTGGGAGCACTAACACTTTGAGAAGCACCAAGAATATTAGATTGTTGAGATTCGTTTGCCATTTTGAGAGTTTCGACTTTCGAGCGTGAGCGTTTTTGAGAAATAAGAGCGTTTTTTAGAAATGAGAGCGTTTTGGAATTGTGTGGTTGAACCAATACAACCCACACCTATTTATACAAGTTATATGGGCTCCAAAATACAAAAAAAAAACGGTCAAATAGCCGTTGGAACGGCTATAAAGCCGTTAAAATCGAAAAATCCAACGGTTCGAACCGGTTCGGAACCGGTTTGAGAACCGGTTCGGGCCCGAAAACCGGTTTGAGGGTGAAACCGGACCGGGTCGGGTTAAGAACCGGTATCCAAAAAAATTTTAAAAACTGGTAAAACACCTACGGTTTGGATCGGGTTGGGTGAAACCGGTTTGGTTGTGAACCCGGTTCGGGTCGGGTTCCGGGGACCCGGTTTGAAACCGGTTTTTTTTGCCCACCTCTAGGTGAATGTGGTGCTTATTAAATATTAACTAATGTGATATATTGTTTTTACAGAATCAAATTGGGGATGTAGCTCAAATGGTAGAGCGCTCGCTTTGCATGCGAGAGGCACGGGGTTCGATCCCCCGCATCTCCAAAGTTTTTATACTTAAAGTTATTATTATTTATACTTTCATCAAAATAAAATTAGAAGACTTTTTCAACTTTTATATTTAAGCACTAAAAAGGTAATTCGCTGCGGTTTAGTTAGTTTTTGATGGTTTAAGATTTATACTAGGGGTGTCAATCGTGTCGGGTTAGCGGGTTGAATTATACAACCTGACCCGTTTAACCCATTTATCTAAATCAAAATCATAAACTACTAAATCCAAAATCTAATTCATTTAAGGTAAATCGAAAAATAATTTAATAGTCATATCTACAAAGCAAAAGGAGAAAAGTTATGGTATAAATTAATTACTTTATGGTAAACACTAAATTTAAAAGTAATTAAACAATCGTTTCTAAAAACTGAAACTAAAATAAATTAAATTGAAACCTAAACGGGTTAGCGGGTCAACCCGTTTATTAAACAGGTCAACCCTAACCCGACCTGTTTTCTAAATGGGTCAACCCGAACACGACCCATTTTTTTAAACGGATTGTATTGTCCAACCCAAAACCTGTTTTTTTGTGTTAGGTTCGTGTCGGGTTCGGGTTCTTGTCAGGAATTGACACCCCTAATTTGTACGGTAGGGTTAAAGGCAAGTTTGACTCGTTTGAATCTCTATTTCTAAAGCTCGGCGTGTGAGTAATATTCCAAACTCGAGCTTAGCTTGTGCTCGTGTGTTATTATTAATTATTTTATTAATGTTTTTATAAAACTTATAATTATATATATATATATATATATATATATATATATATAATTATAACTTTTATGTACAACAAAATGTACGTTATTTAATTATTTTTATCATAGTTTTGTATATATTAATAACTGGCTTACATCCCGTGTACTACACACGGGGTGAAAAATATCAATAAATAAAATTCTTAAATCGTTATGTTTTGATATTTTACAAGTGTAAAAATATATTACATATATTACAGATAAAAAAAAAAATTCAAAATGTCACGCCCTAACCGACGGCGGAATACGTCGGGGCAGGACATGTAGACTGTTCATTAGCACATATATTAAAGCATCACATTTCAATTCATAATTCCAACAAACCAAGTTCAACAATACAAGATTTTGGAAATACATAATAAGTTCATTTTATATTAACTAGGTCCACAACTTAAATGAAGCAAACTTGATCAACTCAAACATTTGTACCTGAAACATGATAAAAACGAGGTCAACTAAAAAGTTGGTGAGCATACATAGGTTTTTACCCTAAATAGTATCATTGTGTTGTGTGTATACAATCCATACATATCATGGTTAATAAGGCAATTATGGAGAGTTACTATTGTGAAACCAAGTTGTACAATCAAACCTTTGTAACTAGCATGCAAATAACCAAATTGTGTTGTCGACAACAATCACTCTAACTGGGTGGGTTTGTCAGACTCAATAGATCTATCATTGTTAACCGTCGGCTTGTGTACTTAATGATTGCACATGTAAACTGCACACAAATTGTAGTTTGCACACCTAGTACTCAAGCATAAGACTCAAATTGCACACATGAATGTAGGGTGGAATTGTATTGTGTAGTTTGTAAACATTGTATAATTGTACTCATGTTCCACCCAAAAAATGTAAATAGTATAAAAGGGGCTATGTAAACTCACCTTGAATAATAGAGTGTCGAGCTTGTAACTTGTAGCAACAAGAATTTAGGATTCGCTAAGTGGAATGAAATAGATTATTGTAATGTAGAAACGATTAAGAGAAACCATAAAGGAAGGACTTGGGATTTTAGGGTTTTTGGAATGGACTAGTGATCGAGGATGCGCATAGAGTTTGTAAATAATGTTTTATAAAGTTTATATATAAAAGGACATGTGTCGAAAATAAGTATTATTTGCAGATAGAATAATATAATAGATATCTTAGTACAATATTTACATTTTTAAGACAATGTCAAAGGTGTTTAAAACTGGCATTAAAATGATCATCATTTCGAAAAATTATATAAAATGATATTTATAAGGGTATGATTTGAAATAAATAAATTTGTTATGCAATTGTAATATGAAAATCCAATTTAGTAATATTAATTATTTAGTGATATTAGTGGCACTAATAATATATTATAGATCATGATACTTTAAAGGTTTAGGTAAAAATATATAAACATAACCATTTAGTTTAATAAAAGTCATGACGTTAAGACACATGATTATTTTATAATTTTAAAAGGTATATATAAAATAATATGGTGTAAATACAATATCGTTTCTCATGTTTTTTTATAAAGCATATATATAGTGGTAACTTAATAATGCTCCTATACTATGTGTTATACGTTTGTGGTAATAAAAAGGTTTTTAGAAAATAAATTAAAGAATTAATTACACGGATGGCCCCTGTGGTTTGGTCAAATTATGGTTTTGGCCCATAGGAATCAGAAACTACATGTTTGGACCAATAGTTTGCACGATTGTAACACCCATGGCCCCTGGGTTGGATGTCAGTTAGCTTTGACTGTTAAATACGCGTGAAATAACTAAAATACCCCTTATTATTAAAAATAAAAATAAAAGCCCTTACTAAAATACCCCATTTATCATCTTCCTTCAATTCATAAATCACACCAATTCCATTCCTGAACCGATTCCTTTGCTTCCTCGATCTACAAATCCCACCTTTTCATCAAATCAACAACACGTAAACGATTGCTACTGAAATACGATCAGTTTTTGTTCACCGGAGCGCATAATTTCCGATCAAGGGCACACGATTTGTGCTAGGTTTAGATCAGATAGAAAAGAAAACAAGAGTTCTTCTTCTTCCCACCCACCGTCACCGGCACCGGCACCGACCGCCCTAACCATGGAGCTCGATTGATGGCGCCTTTAAGCGCGCCGCTGTAACCACCACTGACCAGGGAATGAAGACCGCTGCGCCCCCCGCGTTCAGGGAATGGATACCGCTGTAACCACCACCGGCCACGGAATGGAGCTCGATCGATAACTCGTCTCAGGGAATGGAGACCACTAATTTCTTGTTTCCATTGGTTCACGATAGGATTAGCACGAGTTTGGAAGGATTTAAACTCCGGATTTACAGGGATTGAGATGGATTTGAGACCGGTTGACCTTTTGGGAGTCAAAATTAATTTCTTGAGTCTGACAGTGGGGAAGGAGGTTCAGAGGGTTTGATACTTTTGTTTTATCTGACAGGGTTCCGACGAGACCACCACAGCCTGAAACCACCGTCGTCGCCACCAACAACCTGAAACCACCGTCGAAATAGGTGGGTGGTGGTGGTTTGACCCATGGGTGGGGTAGAGAGAAGATGGGTGGGGTAGAGAGAAGATGGGGTTAGAGAGAAGATGGGTGGGGTAGGGGTGGGGTGGTATTTATATTGTTTTTTAGTTTTTAATTTATAAAGGGGTATATAGGTCATTTTAAAAAATTTAACCCCAAAAGATAACTGACATCCAACCCAGGGGCCATGGGTGTTACAATCGTGCAAACTATTGGTCCAAACATGTAGTTTCTGATTCCTAGGGGCCAAAACCATAATTTGACCAAACCACAGGGGCCATCCGTGTAATTAATTCTAAATTAAACGTGTATATATATATATATAGAATTAATTACACGGATGGCCCCTATGGTTTACCCAGATTTCACTTTTGGCCCCTAGGAATGGGAAACTACAAGTTTGGCCCAATAGTTTGCACGATTATAACACTCATGGCCCCTGGGTTGGACGTCAGTTATCTTTTGAAGTTAAATTTATTAAAATGACCTATATACCCTTTGTAATATCCAGGGTTTTCCGATGTATCAATTTTAAATCCTTTGTAACTTATCTATTTCAAATCCAACGAACCTATCATTTCAAATCCCTTACACATATTATCAATCAAAAACTTGAATTCTTGATTTGAATTAATAAATATAAATAATTAGATTTGTATTTAATACCTATATATCCTACAAAAAAATAAGATACATTAAAACCTTAAAACTATATAAGTTTATATAAATAATAAACTTATTATAAAACTATAAACTTAGAAATTTTCTTATGGAGTTATAAAATAATAAAGTTTATGAAACTTATAAAAACTTTATTAATTTTTATAACCATAAAACATATTATCTATTTTTAGAAAGTCCAGGGGGTAAAAGGTCATTTCTGAAACTTATTTTTAAACTAAAAACTCATGTTCAACATAAAATAATAAAACTTTCAAACTTCAGGGACCATTTGTGTAATTGCCCAAACTTCCGGAAACCCAAACCAGTCGCGGGTTCGAGCCTAGCCAAGGCCGGTTTTCACCTCCATTTTCCCTAAAAACGCGTTTCCGGCTAGGTTCACTGAACCTCGATCTTCCCTTCGCGCATGCGACC
Organism: Smallanthus sonchifolius; assembly: GCA_023525975.1. NCBI lineage: Eukaryota > Viridiplantae > Streptophyta > Magnoliopsida > Asterales > Asteraceae > Smallanthus > Smallanthus sonchifolius. The sequence goes on along the minus strand of CM042034.1, from coordinate 84,762,038 downwards.
CAAATCCAAGAAGCGTTAATGCCCAATTTCAACTGTAAACACGCGTGGTGTCGGATTTTAATCCGTTTGCTCAACCGTATTCTTTCCAACGGTACACGCATTAATTGACGAAAATGGTTATAAATACCAGCTTAGAAACCTCAACGACATCACTCCACAACTCCTTAAACTCTCAATTCGTTCATATCAAACCCACATTGCCCGATTGAAATCGCGTCTGCCGTTTCTGAAACTCAGACCCAACCTCGTTCATTTCGATATTGTTTCAGGTAATTCCAAAGGCCAAAGGCCTCGTTTTTGTTTATAGATCAAAAGCCCTCTGTTTAATTTCACTAACAGAGGGCAAATCAATCCGTAATTCGGGTTTGAAAATCTAGGGTTCATACGGGTTTGGGGGCTGGTTTGGATTGTGTTTAAAAGATTTATTTTCCAAGTTAAACACAACGAGGCCCGTAGCCGGGTGGTTTGTGCGTGTGTGTGTTGGCTCAGGCGGCCCGGGTTCGAATCCGGCCGACCTGAGTTTTGGTTTTTATTTTTTTTAAGCATTTCCAATGAGTTTTAAAAATTCTTTTTATTTTTATAGAATCTGTTATGATTTTATAAACTTAAAACTGAAATAAAATTTACACTTTTATTTCCAGAAAGTATTTTAATTAATTGAAAACCGAGTTAACACTTATCTAAATCTTTAATACTAAATACTTAAATACCCCAAACTTTTATAAAACTTATAAAATAATCTAGAATTATTTTATAAAATTAGAAAACGTGATTTATTGTTTAATTCCTATAATAAATAATTTATTATACCTTAAACTTTGATTTATTTTATAAACTTTAATTAAACAGAAAACTTATGTAAATTTTATAAAATCAGAAAATTTGTAAAATTTATATTTTTAAGTTTGAAAATCAGGAACTTTCAAACTTGTAAGATTTATAAAATTTATAGACTTAGAACTTAAAACTTAAGTATTTATTTAATTTAAAACAGCAAAATAAATACATTTTTATAAACTTAAAAACTTTATGAAAACTTTAAAACATTTATAAATAAAACATAAACTTATTTTAAAATACTTATGCATTTATGAATAACAAGAAACCATTTTCATAATTTATTTAAAATCTTAAACACCTTCTAAATAATTATTAGTCATATTTTAGAAAGTAAAAGCACTTTAAATAATTTTAATTAATCATTTTAACTAGATAAAGTATTTATTTTCAAAAACAACCTTTCTAAATAATTTTTATTCGTACTTAGTAATTATTTATTAATTTGATAAGTACTATTTAATCTTTAATGATAACTATGAATCTTGTAGATAAAACTATTATTTTATCTTAAATAATTATTGAATCCTTATAGATAATTACTTATTATCCTTGTTATTCTTTGTGTTACTTTTATAAAACTTGAAAAACTATTACTTTTCAAACTTAATAAACTTTATAATAATGCTTCTAAAGACTTGTTATAAATCTAAACTTTATAACACAATCATTTCCCGCCTCTCATATGAAACCCTAGAAAGTCTTGAAATCCTAGATCTATGTCGTAGACTTTTATGATCAAATCCTTAAACTTTAGACTTATCATCTAGGCTTGTTGTGAGAATATCTTTCCTCGAACCTTTACTACACTCATTCTTTGTCGGTCACCCTTGCATCCTTCCTAAGGTGAGTATACTTAGCCCCTTTTTGTTTTGTTTTTGATTTATAAACTTGGGGTGGAACATGTTCAAACTTTTAGACTTATAGAATTCAAACATAACTATGCTTATATGCTTTCTATGTGTTATATGCTTTTGAGACTTGCATGCTTAAATTAAACTTAAGACTAGCATGTTCATTAACTTTGGCCGAGCCTATGGTAACAATAATAGATCTATTGTATTCGGGGGAGCCCATGGTGATTGTTACTAAACTTAAACTTTAAACTTTTAAGGGTAACCCTCGGGTTATGCCTAAACTTGGTTGGAGGTTTGAAATGCACAATGTTTAACTTGCTTGTTCTCACATTTATACTTAGATGCATTAATCATAGTGAATTGTAAAACTTTTAGAAACTTTGTTAAACGGTGTCAAAACCTTTGTATCTCACCAACTATTTTTAGTTGACAGTTTACTTAACATGTTTCAGGTGCTCCAGTTTGAGGCTTTGCTTGTGATCACATAGGGTGCATGGACCTAGATTATCTTTAATTAAGCTTATGTTATCATTGTGTTGTTGAACAATATGTTCCTTGTTATGTTGAACCTTAAAATATCATTAATGATATATTTGAACTTTACTAGTCAACCTTGTGCTTTTGAACAACCGCGTCCGGCCCGACGTATAATCCGTCATCGGTTGGGGTGTGACACCCTTTATATATTAAAAAACTAAAAATGATATAAATACCCACCCCACCCCACCCTAAACACAACTACCACCACCGCTACTCCGGCACATCTACCACCACCGCCACCACTACTCCGGCACAGCTACCACCACCGCCACCTCCGATCTCCTGCTCAAAATCACCCACACGTCTTTTTTGCTCAAAACCACCATCCTTCCCTCTGATCTCCTGCTCAAAATTACTCCGGCACAGCTACCACCCAAACAAATCCATACAAAGATTCAAAATTGATGGTTCTAATTGCTTCAGACGGCAACACCCGGCAGCGACGTTAGGGCTCCGACTTCATACGATGAGGAGAGTAGAGGAAAAGGGAGAAGGAGAGAGGACGACAGTGGCGCTAGAACTTCTCCGGCGAACAACACTTGAGGTTAGGTGGGCCTCGTTTCGCTATCCGTTATCTCACCATCTTCGTCTTAATCTCACACACCAGTACACCACCCTCCACCTTACCCTAACCTCCGATCTCACTTCAGATTGGAATCACACATACACCAGCCATGGCCATGGCCAGAAGCCACCTCCTCATGCTATCTCGCCGCGCCACCAGATCCGCTTCAATCACCATAGCCAGCATCAAAGCTCAATCGACTCGAAAACACTAACCCTAGGTTCCAGCATCTCACCTGCCCATCGATTTGAAGGTCCAGCATCTCCAAATTAAGTAGATTTGTTTTAGATGTGATTTGCAGAACCAACATCTCTAATAAAAAAAGGGGTGTGGGGGTGGTGGTGGTGGTGGTGGTGGTGGAGGTGGAGAAGGGATGTAGTGGTGGTAGGGAAAGGATCTAGTGGTGTGGTGGTGGGGAAGAAGAAAGGGGTGTTTGGGTGATTTTTTTAATTTTTAATGTAAGGGTATTTTGGTCATTTTACATTCACTTAACGTTCAAAGATAACTGGCATCCAACCCAAGGGCCATGGGTGTTACAATCGTGCAAACTATTGGGCCAAACTTGTAGTTTCTCATTCCTTAGGGCCAAAAGTGAAATCAGGGTAAACCACATGGGCCATCCATGTAATTAATTCATTTATAAAATTATGTATTGATGTCAAGATCTCTTGTATACGTTTTGTTATAATCAAAGATATGTATTTCACACCTTTATCATTATAAGAAAATACAAGTATGTGAGTAACAAGTCAACACAACAAAAAGAAAAGAGAAAAAAATGCCAGCCACAGGTCTATAACCCATGACCTTGGCTGTGTTGGAGAAGTGTTTTAACCACTGGTCTGTGGTCTCAATCTGTGTAGGTATTCAGAAAACAATTTATTAACCCAATAGTCCCAGTTCATCTTCCCCTTAACAACCCAAATCGCAAACCCATATCTTATCCCATATCATCCAACAAAACCCTAACCCCAAATCAACCTTGATTTCAAAGCAGATTGTAACAAAAACGTTAGGGCTTTGCATTGGGGTGTAAAAACGAGTAGGAAACAGTTGGAACTACCTGAAATTGGAACTGAATTGATGCAAGAATTGTGAGACCCTCCCCCTGCGTCGATCGCGACTGAGAGGAGTAGAAATGACCGATCTTGAGGTTGGTTTCAGTTGTGAATCGACAGAAATTGATATGAAATGATTATACATGCGTTAGAGGTTTGAATGGACGAGATTAGCGGGGTTTAAGGGCTTGATATGTGGGTTTTGAAACCCACGACCGTGAATAAGAAGAAGGTTTTAAAACATTTAATTTCTCAATCAATTAACCAATTCAACGCGCTATTATGACCACAGGAGTTAAGGAAACGTTTTGGAAGGATTTCAATCCGGATTTACAATGATTGGTGGATGATTTGAGGCGGGTTAACTTTCTAGAGTCAAAATTAAAAATAAAAAAAAACTAGTTAAAGGGTTTAAAGAGGTGGAAGGGGGTTCAAATGGTAAAGTGAGGGTTCAATTGTTATAGAAGGGGTTCAAAAGATAATAATTATGGTTTAACCTCTTTACTTGATTTAAACCTTCTTAAATTATTTATAAAAATAGTTTTTATAAGATTTATAAGAAAAATTTAACATTATACGTTTTATTAATTTGACTTTCATTTACTATTTGATTAAAATAAAAGTTACATAATTAAATTTCAAAGTTTCTTATAATAAGGGATAATTTAAAATAAATGTATTTTATTAGTATAATTAATATTTTATTTAAATATATATTATTATTAAAAATTAGAAGTGCATTAAATAAGAGAGAGAGAGACGGGAAAAAAATGGTGAGAATAAATATGGAGACGACACGTGACAGTAAAAACCTTTATTTATTATATAGTATAGATATAGATTATTATGCAAGTATATATTTAATAGTTTAGATACAAATTATATAAATGATAGACATATGTTATGATGGTGAGCCTACTAAAGCCTAATTTGTGAAGCTTGGGCTTGATCTCACTTATTAAATGAACCCGTGCGGCTCAATTCAAGCTTTTAGTCGGTCGATTTCAAGTAGTTCACTTGTTACTCCACACGTTTACATCATATTGAAAAATATTAAATAGGTTAGAGTGCATATCTTTCTCTTGCAAAAACATCTACCACATGTCATCTCATTATCCATCTAACCCCACAAACTCCCCTGTTTTTCCATCTCCATTATATCATTTTCATCTTTTGATCCAAAATCACAACAATTTTACTACAGGCATCGTTCTGATCTTTAAATTTATGCAAAATGGCATCTCTTACAACTTGTGCACCCGTTGCGGCCTTTGTTAAAGACCACGGCGGCAGTTCTTTCAGCGGAACTAAACTTAGCCTCGAGCCTTCCTGCTTGAGTTGCATATCTACTTTTTACATGTATTTTTACCGTGTCTATCGTAGGCAGGGGCGGCTCAACATATTCTTTGGCATAAAGCGAACTTTAAAATTCAGGCCTTTTAGTGGAAGTTTTTTAAATATTTGAAAGTTTTTAAAATGCAATTTTATATAGCGTCAAAACGTATATTATTAATGTTTAGGCCAAATGTTATTATAGTAACCTCATAACCTTCAATTGTTTTGTTATATCTTCTCGTTTCTCTCTAAAAACACAAAGATTGGTGGATTATCACATATATTTTTTGCTTAGAATATAGATTAAAGTAGTTATTTGATTGCAGGTGCATTTGCTGTGTGCAATTCATGTAGGAAATATCTTGTTAGATGATGTTATTTGTGTTTGGGACATCTGGTGGTTAAGTGGTCTACCCCCATAACCAAAAGGTTAAGGGTTCAAATCCTGTAAGACATGTTGTGATGTATTTATCCAGAAAATCTAGGAATTGTTGCTAAATAAAAAAGTTGACGTTAACTTTGGGGAATTTGGAATAAGTAGAGCTGGGGCTGTGGTGGCTTAATATGGTGACAAAAGTGTGTACTTAGATTTGGAAGATTTTGGGGAATATCACTGGCCAAGGGGGCATGTATGAGTCCGATGCTCCATCGGCTTACAATCCCCTCCAGTTATTCGATCCATAGCCTAAGATTAGGTTTTGAGTTAGATGGGTCCGGTCATAGACGGGTTGACACGTTAATGACGTGACTAAAAATGTGTCTAAACGGGTTCAACCTTTTATAACACAAATAACGCATTTAACTAATCTTATTTAACGGGTAACAATTACTTTAAGTGTACGTCGAAATGATAGGGTCGGGTTGGACATGTGGCCCAACCCACAAACACATTTTTTTAACCAATTACAAAATTATATTATTACAAATTAATCTTACTTTTTTTATTAAAATGATTTAGGAGCTTTTTATTCATTTGAATCTATATTATACAATTTTCAACCCGTTTGGCCCACTTTATCCTATTCTTTGTTAGTTAAATCATTTATATGTTAACCTATTTGACCCATCGAAGATTGAACATAACCCAGATCGACCCATTTATAAGTAAATGGATCAAAAATGTTATATTTACTTAAGTTTTGAGACATTCGCTGCGCCTTTTACCAAAAGAGGATTGCTACTCAAATTCTTGCTATCGGGAGTTGGTTCGACTCTTGCTTACTTCAGCTCCACCGCCACCGGGGATGTCCTACCAATCGTGAAGGGCCCACAACAAAAACCAAAGCTAGTTACACGTGGCAAGATCAAGTTTGATCAACAACCTTAATTCTCGTTTAGTATGTTTTAAATGTATGTTTTATGCTTTTCGAGAAAGAAAGAAAATAAAAAAAAATGTATCTTTTTTTTTAAAGGAAAACTTCATTAACAGAACGACCCCCTACAACAGCAAGGAAAGCTACCAAACACAAAACCAGATTACACCATACTAAATTTACACCAACTATCCCAAGATAAAGACTTATTCTTGGATCTATTAACATACCAAAAGAAACCTAAAGATTTAACATTGAAAATAATATCCTCGATCTTGACCGGATTATTCGAGGAGAGAGCTTCGTTCCTAGCCTTCCACAAGCACCAAAGAGAGATGATAATAATCCCGTGAAGCGCCTCTTTAGCGTTATCCCCAATGCCACTATTCGAGTGAAGCTCAAGCAAGTCCCTAACCGAGAAAGCGAAAATCGGAGCAATCCTACACCACGGGCTTATGGACTGCCAGACGACCGAGGCCACCATACACGAGGTGAAAAGATGTTCGCTAGATTCGGGAGCCGAATTACACAGAACACACCCTTGATTCTCAACTTGAATGTTCCTCTTAGCCAAAGCCCCACGAGTCGGAATCCTTTTGAACTCCGCCCTCTACGCGAAAATACAACATTTGAGAGGAACCCATTTAATCCATTTCATGACAAACCAAGGACCATATTCCCTTCCTTTTGCCAAACATCGCTTAGCCGAACCCACAGAAAAAGGGACAGAGCACTCCCCCATCCAAACCCAGCCATCCCTTCCTTCCTTCCTTCGGACATTTTAACCTCATCTAATCTGGAAATGCAATCATTCCATTCAGCCCGCTCTTCAACCGAAAACTACACCCTTTTCCACACCCACCGACCCAAAAAGTTTTTATCTAACGAGTTATACCTGTCACTGATCAAACATTTTTCTCCTCTTCCCGTTTAAACAGATTCGGATACACCTCTTTCAACGGATCGGGATCAAGCCAAGGATCCAACCAAAATCTAATATCTTCCCCGTTTCCAACAGAACCACGGAAAAGCTGAGACAGAGAGAGACCCGCAAAAATCTTCTTATAATCCAAAGCGACCATGTTCTTCCAAACACCCATGAAAGACTTATTCAATGGAAAAGTAGCCCAACATCTGTTACTGTGATGAAAAGAATCAATAACCAATTTCCACAAACTATGCTTTTCATTCTTGTATCTCCACATCTACTTCGCCAGAAAGGCATAATTGATGTCTTTAAGCTTGCTCAATCCAAGACCCCCCACCTCCATAGGTGAAGTAACCCGATCCCAACACATCCAATTAATCTTTTTCGCCTCCCCTCCCCCTCCCCACAGAAACCTCTTGGTTATAGACTCCAAACCCGCGATTACTTTAGCCGGAGCCTTATAAAGGGAGAAATAGTAATTAGGGAGACTTTGAAGAACCGATTTTATCAAGGTCACCCGGCCTCCAATGGAGAGAACAGACGCCTTCCACAAAGAAATACGACTCTCAAACACCTCAAAAACCGGTCGCCAATGCGACTCCTTATTCATATTCGCCCCGACGGTAAGCCCGAGGTAATTTAAAGGAAACATTCCGACTTTGCACTTAAGAATAGCAGCCATTCTGATCACCTCATCCTCCTCCACCCCAACTCCGAAGAACGAAGACTTGCCAAAATTGATTTTAAGCCCCGAACATAAATAAAAACATCTCAGAATTCTGGCAACGTTATTGACATTTTGAGAGGACCACTCACCGAGAATAATGGCATCATCCGCATAAAGAAGATGAGAGATCGTTGGCCTGTTATTTGGCGTCCGAATACCGGTAAAAGCTCCCAAATCACACGCCTTTTCTAACATATTCGAAAGAGTCTCCATCACAATGAAAAATAAGAAAGGGGAGATCGGATCCCCTTGTCTCATCCCTTTAGAGCATTTGAATTCGAAAGTTGGAGCTCCATTGACCAAAACCGCGGACCTGGCCGAGGACAAGATACCCAAAATCCAGGAGCACCACCGAGGGGGGAAACCCATTTGAGTCATAACCGAGACCAAAAACTACCAATTCACATTGTTGTAAGCTTTTTCAAAATCAATTTTGAGAAAAAAAGCCTTATTTTTCTTCTTCTTAGACCACAAAACCACCTCATTCACTATAAGCGGCCCATCCAAAATGTACCGACCACCCAAAAAAGCTGACTGATTAACAGAAATGACCGACCCCAACACCTTTTTGAGTCGGTTAGTGAGAACTTTAGACAATACCTTACAGATAATACCAATCAAAGTAATAGGTCTAAAGTCGATAAGAGCTTCCGAGTCCCTAAGCTTAGGGATAAGAGCTATAAAAAATGAACCACAACCTCTACTTATGTCACACCCCGCCTCGGGCACCCCCTGGACATGTGCGAGCTCGATTGATATCTCTTGGTTACTTGATTTCAGAGTTTTTGTAAACACAGCGGACGTCTTTTCAAAGGGTCGTTTCATCATTCTTTCAACCTCAAGGGTTGTAATTGTAAATACCAAAACTCAGTTGGAAAACAAAAGCCTTGTATTTACTTTTATAAACATAGGGTTTCAATACCCTTCTCATTTGATTACAAAACAGAGTTTGAAGTCAAATACATGATGAGCCACTGGAAATAGTTTCAACACAGGGTTGATCAGTTCCCTGGTCCTATCATCTTTCTTTAGGATTTCCCTTTACACGAGGCATGAGAATCCTACGTGCATTCCATCCTTTCTTTTCCTGGGTCAGATCTCATGTCTGCCCATATACCCTTCTAATCATATTTTATTCATTACCTGGAAAACATTCTGAAAATAAAACGTCAGCGCGAACGCTGGTGAATACAATATCTTAACATAAAATCATTTGGCACAAATAAGAATTAATTTCATAATCACAACTTTATGTTCAGTCTACACACTCAGCAGGCCCGTCCTGTTCAATCGCACCACAATATACACTGGCGTCATAGCTTATAACAGCGGACAGGTCTACGCCTCCGGATTTGTTATAAGATAAGCACTAGCCGCAATCCGGGAATTTCACCTGTAAACCGTGTATCCCTTGCAAGTTTTACGTATACCTATGGCCTGAATGCTTGGTTCGTAGAAGAACGTTGAGCATTATTTCGTTAATCTTTATTTGGCCATTTTCATAATAAAATGTTTGACACAAGTTTTAAAAGAGATAAAGTATTCACCTTATTTGTAGGGATGAGCCTCAATAGTTAAAGCTTAATGTCTAGATTCTTAACCTTTCTTCTCTAGCGTTCCGACCTTTCTACGAGCTTTCTTCTTAAACCGAGCACTACGAGGAGCGGGAGTTGGACTAGGATCACCGGGGATCGTCTACGGAAGCTCTGGAATGAAATTTGAGAGTTGGAATCGAGTTTGGGATGAGAGATTCGATTGAAATCGACCAACTATTTATAGGGGTGAAATCTAGTCCGTAGCGGACCGTTATGCTCGGGCGTAGCGGTCCGCTACCGCCCTTGCATGCGTCATCCCTACACGTCTCAATCTGATTGGACCGAACCTATGTTTGTGGCTAACGGACCGTTACCCAGGAGCGTAGAGGTCCGCCACCCTTACGCGTGGCAGATTTCTAGAGTTTTGCGGCTGGCGGACCGTTACCACTTGGCGTGGCGGTCCGCCACGAGTACGCGTGTCACAAAATGTGACCATTAGTCACTATACACGTGGCTTAACCGGATTCATTGCTTAGTCCCTACGTAGCGGACCGTTACCATATATGGTGGCGGTCCGCCACCCAAACCATCACCCATAGCGGACCGTTATGGTTAACCTTAGCGGTCCGCTAATGTCTTAAATCTCAAATTTTTCAATTTAAACCCTGAACTTTAGTACGATTATACTTATAGTCCCTAGGGTTTTACCTTTTGTCAATCTTGGATATTTTTGTGGCAGGTGTTACAACTTATCTCTCCGGTGTTGAAGAAATTGGACAAAATATCAACGAAATCAGATTCAAATACCTTCCAAAAGTTTTTGAGAAACCAAAAATTAAATCCGGTCCTGGAGCCCGATCGTCCCCACACTAAAAAATCTCTTCTCTGATCTCCTGAAGGGAGAACGAGGCAATTAAAAGAGAAGAATCTTCATCTGAAAGCTTATTCAACCGCGAGCTGATGAAGGCAGGCCGAGAAGGCATGACCTCCGTAAACCGATTTCTAAAAAAACCGAAAACATCTTTTCTTAACTCTTGAAGGTTTGGAGATCCACATCCCGTTAATAAACAGGCCCGGAATGGAATTGCTCACCTTTTTACTATTAATGATACGTGAAAGAAAGTAGAATTATCATCACCAAACATAGCCCACCTAGTCCTTGCTCGTTGCCTTAAATCGTTCACCCTGTTGCACTCAAAGACCCCCAACCCCTTTTTACATTCGAGCCTGGTCCAAGATTCTTCTTCTGAAAGGGTTCTCCTTTCCATCTCAATCTCCAACTGATCTAATTCGGACCTCAAAATCTCTTCCTCCTCACCTTCCTTAATCCTCATCTCCTCCCTCCATTGTTTCAGGACTTGCCTAAGGAATCTAAACTTCTCCATTAGAATCACGTCGGGCGAGGGGAGAGGAACATAACACGAAAATTCCTCAACAGCCTTCAACACTACCTTCTCAAAATCAGGTCCGTCCAACCAAGAATTGAAGAATCTAAACGGGCGGGGGCCATAATTCAGATCAACAGTAACTAAGATTAAAGGACATTGATCAGAAAAACATCGGGGAAGGGCCTTGAAACAGGCATCCGACCACTTATCCATGAACTCTTTATTAACCAGCATCCTTAATGTGTCTGTGAATTAAGTATAAAAATATAAATAAATATATTTTTAAGGTGATTGATTTCACATGATCATGTTTTAAATTTATAAATTAAAATGATAATTACGTTAACTTAAAAACACAATAGGCAAGTGTACCTATCGCAGCGTAATATAGTCAGGTAAGAACCAAGTATCGAACCAATGGACACGGTCAAGTTCCAATACTCAACTTTTGTTATCGTTTAGCCGGATTAATTAGTAAGTGGGTTTTGTGTGCATGTGAAGCAGAAAAGAAAATGGCGGTAAAGTAAATAACATAAAAGTAAAAATGTGTGTGAAGTGTGTAACAGAAATGTACCTAGCAGAATAGTAAATAGCAGAAAAGTAAATAAAGCGAAAATGATCAGATTACGAAATGTATTCCTTCGGGATTCGAATAATCTTGGTACATGATAAAGTTAGGTTAACTAATTCAGTGGTATGACTACTACAAACTTGTGACCCGGGTCACCGCTAGAGCCTCGTCCTCACGACATTTGATTTGCAAATTATATTCTTTAAAAAGTGGTAGCGTCTCCCGTTAGGGACAACATTTACCCTCAACCCATCGAATGGTCATCTCAGGGTTGGTTAAAGACATTGGACTTAAAATGCTTTATATTAAGTTAAATAGGTGATTATATTTTGCTCACCGGGAAGTGGTGTAACAATGTGAACAAGTATAAAGACGTACCGTTCCCAACATGAGTTCACCAATTCTTGGTCGCATAATAATCTCGTATAAAGACGTACGATCTTAGAAGTATAGACCAAGCCTTGGCTTATCAATCTCTGCTCGTATAAAGACGTACGAGTTTCAAATGAAGTTTGATTAAAAAGGTTTTTACGATCTTACTCTTTAAAATCAAGACACTCACAAATATAAAGACGGATTTAGACAATAATAAAAGCCCATCAAAAGATGGTTTTTGAGGACGAATTAGTTAAAGACATAAACATACCACTTCATTAATAGGTTAAACATTAACATGCACCAAACATCATCTTCACCCTAGCAATACAAAGAAGTTTTAGCCACGAATGGCCATAACGACTAGCGTAATGATGAGTTTCGTAGGCTCCCCTATTGTGAAACAAGGAGAAAGAGCCCCTCTACTCTCTACTCTAACTACGAGAATGCTCTCTTCTTGAGTGTTATTTTGCTCTGGATTGGTGTGTAGAATGAAGAACTCAAGCCTCCTATTTATAGGCCTCAAAATATGCAATGCACGGCCGTGCAATGGGTTGCACGGTCATGTAAAGGCCCAGAGAATCAAACAGGGTACAGAGGACACGGTACTGGGCCGCGGGAAGCAGGAGAGGCAATGCACGACTGTGCGTGCATCCCTCACTTTTCCCCAGATTTGTCTTGTAGCTTCTTGTTGACTATTGTTGACCAATTTTGACTTCTTGGGGGTCAATGCTCCGGGAATGAACCTTCTAGAAGCTTGAATTCTTGGTGTTCTTGATAGGATTTAGCTTGATTTGTATTTTAACACCGAATAACCTGCAATTACAAAATATTCGTATTTTAAGCATAAATTACAAGGTTATTACTTAATTAGTACCATAATGTGGGATTATTATGTATGTTAAATATGTATAAATGATGACATATCAATCCTCTCTATTTTGCTCATCTTATTTCCTCTACTCGCCAGAAAAGTAAACTTTCTACCTCTCATCACGTATTCGAGAAGACCGGCTCCAAAGATGAAATTGTTAAAATTCCTAGCACAGACCCGATTGAAAGCCGAGTTAAACCTTTTCTCCGGAAATCTGACCAAGTTGAAATCCCCCACGATCAACCATAACCCCTGAGAACCTTCCTTCAAACCGGCTAACAGATCCCACAGATCCCGTTTAGCCACTAAGCCTTGGGGCGCATAAACATTCAAATGTTAAAAACATCGGATCTTCATTTGAGAGCAGCTTTAAGATATAGGAAGTTTTGGTTCTTACAAGATTGTTGAAGATGAAAAACTCTGGGATCCCAGACACAAAGGAGGCCACCCGACCTACCAGCGGCTCCAACATAATCAAAAGAAAAATTAGACTTACCCCAAAATTTGGCGACCCCCGAGCGATCCATATCAGACAATTGCGTTTCCTGAAACGCCAAAAAAGAAACCCCTTCATCTTTTTTAATGCTTCTAATCCACCTCGCCTTCTCCTCAGCCCCCATACCTCTAATGTTTAAAGACAAGCAATTCATTGATTAACTCCATTGTTACCTTCTTCCCTTAAGATGTCTCTAACTTTATCTCTAAAACCTTCTAGATCAACTCCGAGTAACCTGCCGATTTCCAAAGTATCCTGAATTTCGGCCTCCAAATGATTAACTAGGGGAGAAGGAAAAACCCTTTCTCTCGCTTCCTTTTCCGTCCTACCTCTGCCTTCCTGATTGAAAGATCTGAACGTTGAAAAGGATCCTCCGACATGGGCCTCTTTCTTGACCTAGAATGGGCTTGGGACAAAACATTAACTAAGTTGGCTTCAAAATTCGTCGAAACCGGACCTTTCCGAATATTATCAGAATTATGAGCCGACCTAAAAGCATAATCCACTTTCCCATGTCCAGCATTTATTTTTTAAATCTTTACAGAGATAAATCTTTAACCACGTGATTCTCTTGAACGGGAGGGATTGTCCCCTCCACGGTTCCAAGTAAGATAACAACCTTTTCCACGAACTATCATCCATAAACTTGCTAGCTGCTTCCTCATTCTCGAAAGTCAAAAGCACAAAAAACCTCCGAGGTACTGAATCTCAACCTTAGACCAACCAACCTTCCTAAGCAAGATGTTTAACGTTCGGAGGGAGGTGAAATCCAGCGTTCTCCCCACAAGGGCTCTTCCTTGCTTAGAAACGAAAGCCTGCACCTCGTCTATAACAACCTCAGGGTCTACACCGATCTTGTTCTTCAAAAAAGGATATTCCTCCTGGTTTAACCGGCTCACCTGTATAGACATTGCCATGGCTTTCCCCATCATCTCTGAGTTTTCGGCTGTAACATCCCGAGTTTTAGAGCACGCGAGAATTCACGAGGAATTAAAATTTAAATAAAAAGAAAGGAAGCGGGCTTGGGCCGGGGTGTATGGGCCGAAAGGGGCAAGTTTGGGCCCTTATAAACCTCAAGACCTGCCCAAAAGCCCCATTTCCATCCAGATTTTCGGATTCTAGAGAGAGAAAGTGAGAGAAAGTCTAGAGAGAGAAAGTCCCGGTTTTCGGATTAGAGCTTCAAGGATCGTTAGCAAGAGTCTCGCGAGTGTTTAGCAACGAAAAGGAAGTGATTACAGGTAACCGATTCTCTTAGATCTGAGTTTTAGTTCATTTTTGGGTTTTTCGGGTTTTGGGTGAAACGGGAACGTTTTTACAGATGAAACTGAAAGAAAAGCATAGATTTGAGTTCTTAAACGAAAAACAAACGTTTTGAATATAAAAAGTCCGGATACTTGACGAGGTCGGATCTGCATGCAAAGTTAGGGTTTTGTGGGGAAGATGACTGAGCTGAAGGGTATCGAAACTAAGTAGTTTCGAGTCAGGGGCAAGCATCGAAACTAAGTAGTTTCGAGTCAGGGGCAAGCATCGAAACTAAGTAGTTTCGAGTCAGGGACATGTATCGAAACTAGGTAGTTTCGATAGGTCAGCGTGTATCGAAACTAGGTAGTTTCGATAGGTCAACATGTATCGAAACTAGAAGTTTCGAGCGGCCTGCAGGTGTCGAAACTAGAAGTTTCGAGCGGCCTGCAGGTGTCGAAACTAGAAGTTTCGAGGGGCCTGCAGGTATCGAAACTAGAAGTTTCGATGGGCCTGCACCTGTCGAAACTAAGTAGTTTCGATAGGTCTGCATCAGTAAGTGAAGTCAGTGTATTCACCTGTAACAGAACGAGTAAACCGTTAGAGTCGGGATTAGGTCTGATGTGTGTCAACTGTTATGATTGTTCAGATTGAGTGAGATCCAGTAGACCATTCCAGCTAAGATAAGAGGTGAGTTCTAATCCCCTTTTTGCCTTCTTTAGGGGTGGTGTGCATACTTAGTGTAAAGTGTTTATTACATATTTTATATTAATAAACGAAGTGAAAAGCTATGTTTTAGTTACAAGTTTAAAAGAGGCAAATATATGTTTTGAGCAAAGTATAGCTATATTATGGCAAGCGTTTACTATATTTTCATATACATAAACAAAGGCATAATATATGTGCTAGTATGTTTAGTAAAGCAAGATATATCATTTGGCAAGCGTTTTCTATATTTTAATATATATAAACAAAGGCATGATATATGTGTTAAGCTATGTTTAGTAAAGCAAGATATATATTTTGGCAAGCGTTTAATATATTTTCATATATATAAACAAAGGCATGATATATGTGTTAAGCTATGTTTTGAGTAAAGCAAGATATATATTTTGGCAAGCGTTTACTATATTTTCATATATATAAACAAAGGCATGATATATGTGTTAAGATATATTTCAGTAAAGGCAAAGGTATTTATGGCAAGCGTTTACTATATTTTTATATACATAAACAAAGGCATAATACATGTTAAGTTATGAACAAGGCAGATAAAGTTTTATGAACAGAAAGTGAATAGATTCCCTACGGGAATGTGTACCAGGTCCTTGGGACAGATGTTACTTGTACAAGATGTCAGATATGGGTTCTACCCATTAGTAAGAACCTTTGTGGTTCGTTAACGGTTGTACAACTGGGATGAGTGACGGCGGTTGCTCGGGAGGTCCACGCAACCTCCCCGTAGCGGTATTGTCGGTTCATGGATGTAAGCCATGGGGGCATTGACCAGGGTATTGTCGGTTCATGGTCGTTGATCATGGGGGCATTGACCAGGTACTCGTCGGTTCATGGTCGTTGACCATGGGGGCGGTACAGTAGTGACAAGGAATTGACGGATAAGCGGTATTGTCGGTTCATGGTCGTTGATCATGGGGGCATTGACCAGGTACTTGTCGGTTCATGGATGTAAGCCATGAGGGCAGTACAGTAAAGAGGAATTGACGGTTTATTATACGTTTTAAACTGTTTGAAAAGTAAAGTGTGTTAAGTTTAGCCTTAATGGCAGTATATAAGTTTGAAAAGTAAAGTATGTAAAGTAAAGTACGTAAAGTAAAGTATGTAAAGTTTAGCCTTATGGGCAGTATATATGTTTTAGTAAATCTTTTGTATAATTGATTTAAAGTAAACGTTAGAACTCACTCAGCGTTGCTGATTTTTAGTATGCACATCAGTTAAGTGTAGGTGGCAGTAGATGGAAGTGGATGCTTGGCTTGGCGAGAAGAGTTACCCAAAGATCAGCATCTGGCATCCTGTTTATGTTTCTTTTGATTATGTTGATTAAGACAAGTTTCAGTTGTATTTATCAAGTTATGTTTAGACATGTTATGTTTCCGCTGCGTATGTTAAGAGTTTAAATCGTTTCCGCTGTGATAATGTATGTCTTATGTTTAAGTGCTATGTGTTGATGAGTAAATCCAATAAGTGAGGTCTCCCGGGTTTGGGGCTTCACAAGTTGGTATCAGAGCCATAGTTTGAGAGATTTGGACATCCCCGATGTCCAGACTTAAACTGAGAATGGGACCAAGTAGCGGATGCCAGTACGGGTAACTCAAGCCAAAGCATCAGAAGCGTATAGTAAGTAAAGTTTATCTTTTAGAGTGTCAAGATAAGAATAGAGGCTTTAGTGGAACCATGAAAGCGAATAAATAGAAAACAAGATGTGATGTAATGGTTAATTGCAGATGGCCAGTGTATATTAACATCTTACCTTACTTATTGTGTTCTACATATTCCCTAGCATGATGAAATTAAATTCTTTTGTTCTCTATCTTTCAGTTAGAAATGGCTAGACGTGGAGGAACTAGAGGGGGTGGAGGAGGAAGACGTGGTGGACGTACAGGCCGCCGCGGTGGAACTAGCATAAATCAAATGATCGAGGGGAGTGTTCACACTACCCATACTGACACAGAGGTTAGTCAGCACAATGCTGAACATGTGGAAGGAGATGATCAGACGTTTGAGTTTGAACCAGTAGTACAAGCAGCTCTCGGTCGTGAGTTTACCAGACTGCTGAAGGAAACCTTACCGGCTATACTAGACGAAGCGTTGAGGAAGGCTAAGGAGAACTCCAATGTAATCCTAGCCACTGAAGGGCCAGTGGTGCTTCCAGCTGCGGGAGGACCAAATCTGGTAGAGAATGTTGCACCGCCTGCTCGCGGCTGTGACTACAAGGCGTTTCGGGGTTGTGATCCACCCGTGCTTACTGGGGAGAAAGAAGCAGCAGACACTTTGGATTGGATTAACGGCATGGAGTCGACCATTCGTCTTAGTGAATGTCGACCGGAGCAAGCAGTCATGTTCGCTGCGAAGTCATTGAAAGGAGAAGCAGCACATTGGTGGGAAACTGTGAAACAGGCTAGGGGTGACCAAGCGGTCGGATTGATGAGGTGGAATGATCTGAGAGCATTAATAACTGAAAAGTTTTGTCCTAAGAATGAGATCCATAAGGTGGAAAGAGAATTCTTGACTCTGCAAGGTGGACTCATGACTCATAGACAATATACTTCCAAGTACAACGAACTGGCACGCCTGGTGCCTCATCTTGTAACCACAGAAGAGAGGAGGATTCATTATTATATTCAAGGGTTGCCTCCAAAGATACGTACATTTGTAAATGCCAACACACCGAGTACCTTTGAGTCGGTGGTCGTTTTGAGCGGGGTTGTGTATGATGACATCGCCTCTGAAGTCATTGCTGAAGCACCCAAGAAACAGGCAGCTAAGCGCACTGCTGAGGAACTCCAGGGTCCTAACGATAGGAGGGCAAGGGTAGAAGCTGAGGGTCTGTGCGGCAAGTGTGGAAGGAGACATGGAGGTGAATGTAGGGCAGGTCAGGTGGGATGCTTCAGGTGTGGCAAGTTTGGACACCAATCACGGGACTGCCCGGAGAAGCCAAGATGCCACAATTGTGGGGAACAGGGACACATGAGCCGAGATTGCAGGAAACCCAAGGAAGCGGAAGCGGGGGGATCTGGAAGGGGAAAGGGTAAAGAGAAGGAACCCTACATCAACAAAGCTAAAGCAAGGGTCTACCAGATGACTCAGTAAGGTACGTTGCAAGCTCTTATTCGTGATATGGCAAGTTTATGTTATTATTTCCTTACTAAATTAGTTAGCCCCATTAGTCTAGATGCCTTAGAATTTGAGATAGCCCAAGGTTAAGCTCCCAGTGGTAGTTGATCACAATGGCCTTCATGACCAAGCTGCCTTGCATAGCTACGGTTTATGCCACCCATTCTGTGATTAGCTATCAGATTAGCTTATGGCAGGTTTCGAGGACGAAACCTATTGTAAGGAGGGTAGACTTGTAACATCCCGAGTTTTAGAGCACGCGAGAATTCACGAGGAATTAAAATTTAAATAAAAAGAAAGGAAGCGGGCTTGGGCCGGGGTGTATGGGCCGAAAGGGGCAAGTTTGGGCCCTTATAAACCTCAAGACCTGCCCAAAAGCCCCATTTCCATCCAGATTTTCGGATTCTAGAGAGAGAAAGTGAGAGAAAGTCTAGAGAGAGAAAGTCCCGGTTTTCGGATTAGAGCTTCAAGGATCGTTAGCAAGAGTCTCGCGAGTGTTTAGCAACGAAAAGGAAGTGATTACAGGTAACCGATTCTCTTAGATCTGAGTTTTAGTTCATTTTTGGGTTTTTCGGGTTTTGGGTGAAACGGGAACGTTTTTACAGATGAAACTGAAAGAAAAGCATAGATTTGAGTTCTTAAACGAAAAACAAACGTTTTGAATATAAAAAGTCCGGATACTTGACGAGGTCGGATCTGCATGCAAAGTTAGGGTTTTGTGGGGAAGATGACTGAGCTGAAGGGTATCGAAACTAAGTAGTTTCGAGTCAGGGGCAAGCATCGAAACTAAGTAGTTTCGAGTCAGGGGCAAGCATCGAAACTAAGTAGTTTCGAGTCAGGGACATGTATCGAAACTAGGTAGTTTCGATAGGTCAGCGTGTATCGAAACTAGGTAGTTTCGATAGGTCAACATGTATCGAAACTAGAAGTTTCGAGCGGCCTGCAGGTGTCGAAACTAGAAGTTTCGAGCGGCCTGCAGGTGTCGAAACTAGAAGTTTCGAGGGGCCTGCAGGTATCGAAACTAGAAGTTTCGATGGGCCTGCACCTGTCGAAACTAAGTAGTTTCGATAGGTCTGCATCAGTAAGTGAAGTCAGTGTATTCACCTGTAACAGAACGAGTAAACCGTTAGAGTCGGGATTAGGTCTGATGTGTGTCAACTGTTATGATTGTTCAGATTGAGTGAGATCCAGTAGACCATTCCAGCTAAGATAAGAGGTGAGTTCTAATCCCCTTTTTGCCTTCTTTAGGGGTGGTGTGCATACTTAGTGTAAAGTGTTTATTACATATTTTATATTAATAAACGAAGTGAAAAGCTATGTTTTAGTTACAAGTTTAAAAGAGGCAAATATATGTTTTGAGCAAAGTATAGCTATATTATGGCAAGCGTTTACTATATTTTCATATACATAAACAAAGGCATAATATATGTGCTAGTATGTTTAGTAAAGCAAGATATATCATTTGGCAAGCGTTTTCTATATTTTAATATATATAAACAAAGGCATGATATATGTGTTAAGCTATGTTTAGTAAAGCAAGATATATATTTTGGCAAGCGTTTAATATATTTTCATATATATAAACAAAGGCATGATATATGTGTTAAGCTATGTTTTGAGTAAAGCAAGATATATATTTTGGCAAGCGTTTACTATATTTTCATATATATAAACAAAGGCATGATATATGTGTTAAGATATATTTCAGTAAAGGCAAAGGTATTTATGGCAAGCGTTTACTATATTTTTATATACATAAACAAAGGCATAATACATGTTAAGTTATGAACAAGGCAGATAAAGTTTTATGAACAGAAAGTGAATAGATTCCCTACGGGAATGTGTACCAGGTCCTTGGGACAGATGTTACTTGTACAAGATGTCAGATATGGGTTCTACCCATTAGTAAGAACCTTTGTGGTTCGTTAACGGTTGTACAACTGGGATGAGTGACGGCGGTTGCTCGGGAGGTCCACGCAACCTCCCCGTAGCGGTATTGTCGGTTCATGGATGTAAGCCATGGGGGCATTGACCAGGGTATTGTCGGTTCATGGTCGTTGATCATGGGGGCATTGACCAGGTACTCGTCGGTTCATGGTCGTTGACCATGGGGGCGGTACAGTAGTGACAAGGAATTGACGGATAAGCGGTATTGTCGGTTCATGGTCGTTGATCATGGGGGCATTGACCAGGTACTTGTCGGTTCATGGATGTAAGCCATGAGGGCAGTACAGTAAAGAGGAATTGACGGTTTATTATACGTTTTAAACTGTTTGAAAAGTAAAGTGTGTTAAGTTTAGCCTTAATGGCAGTATATAAGTTTGAAAAGTAAAGTATGTAAAGTAAAGTACGTAAAGTAAAGTATGTAAAGTTTAGCCTTATGGGCAGTATATATGTTTTAGTAAATCTTTTGTATAATTGATTTAAAGTAAACGTTAGAACTCACTCAGCGTTGCTGATTTTTAGTATGCACATCAGTTAAGTGTAGGTGGCAGTAGATGGAAGTGGATGCTTGGCTTGGCGAGAAGAGTTACCCAAAGATCAGCATCTGGCATCCTGTTTATGTTTCTTTTGATTATGTTGATTAAGACAAGTTTCAGTTGTATTTATCAAGTTATGTTTAGACATGTTATGTTTCCGCTGCGTATGTTAAGAGTTTAAATCGTTTCCGCTGTGATAATGTATGTCTTATGTTTAAGTGCTATGTGTTGATGAGTAAATCCAATAAGTGAGGTCTCCCGGGTTTGGGGCTTCACATCGGCCGAGAACCTAGCAATATTAATCGAATGTTTGTTACTCCCCATCCTCACTCCTTGGAGGAATTTTTCCAATTCCTTCCCGTCCTTAACTCCCTTGAAGCTCGCAAAGCCAAAAGAGTTTCCTTCTTTATCCTTTTTCCTTGCGATATAAACTCCGGCGAGGTTCCCGAACCCCTCTAGAACCTGGGAGAGATCCCAGGGTCTACATCCCTCCGGTAGGTTAGAGACAAAGAATTTAGTGACCTTAGCTTCTCCTTGATTAAACTTCCTCATCGGATCAGTATCCCTTCCGTTCCTCCTGCTGCCCTCCGCCTGTTGCCGCCCCTCTTGGTCGGGTCTTCGAGAGAACATTGTCTCAAAGGTCATCAAACCCGGGGTTAAAAAAATGTATCTATTTCTATAACTTGTATGTTTGTTACTTGCTAGAAAACCACTTTAGTTTTTCCAAAAAATGATTTGTTGGTATTAGTAAAATAGGTACTTCTTACCTTTAATTTAGTTTAATTATAATACCATTTATTTAAATAGTATCCTTCTAAATTTTATAAAAATCATACCTATCTCATTAAGACACTAAAAATATTATATTTTTCTCTTCTATAATAAATAAAATAGAAGTAGAGAATATTATTAGTTGAGATGATTCAGAGTAATAATGATGTGTTTATATTTTTTTTGTTTAGTGAAAATACTGTTATAAGTAACTGATTTTATTTTACTTATTATAAGATAGGTATAAATGATATTTTATTCTTTTAAAATGATAAATATTATATTATGAAATTTTAAAAGATATATGTGAAATTAATAAAATCTTGATATAAGTTAGTAAGGTGAAAGTTAACGTATTATGTTATACAAAACACTTATTTAGAAGTGCTCTTGTACTTCCTATATTTACACATGACAAAATTATAGACATTATATGTCTGAATATTTACATATGAAACATCATTTCTATAACTTCACTTACTATTTTTTTCTAATATAACCTCGATTACTGACGGTCTGCTGGACTTCTTCCCCCTAAATTCTCGAGTTTTTCTAAATATGAAATTTTCTTACTGTTTGTAGCCGATGTTTGTTTGGCTAATGTCGCGGATTCATTTCCGTTTGATAATTCTTCTTGTGATTCTTTATCTTGTTCTAAAGTCCAACTTATGAACTCGGATAATGTCATTGAGGTTGGGGCGTTCGCGTACTTAAGTTTTTCTAATTCTTCTTTTGCATTAGGGAATTTTCCTGACGCCCTTGATGCTGAATCTTTTAGAGAGTTTCTTTTTAAATCCCCTGAAATATTTTTTGCAAGATTATCTGCATGCATCACCACGTCTTCGATTCGTGACATTACTTTGTGCGCTAGGCTTTCTAGTATTCTTGAATAGCTTTCGAGAACAGCATGTCCAACATCCTGTAAATTCAATAACCCGTAAATTTGGATGGTTTGTTAGGTGGCAAAATGATAAAATAACATGTGAAACATGTTGAGTAACGAGTCAAAATATGTAATTTTTAAGGCATGAAAAAATGGTTTAGGTCACATTGACCCTTACAATAATAGTATATAAAGGTAGCCAAATTTGAATATTTTTTAAGTTTTAGTTTTTTTCTAGAAAAAACCATCACTTTCAAGAATTTTGATATAACCCCTCAAACTTTTCAAAATTTTGATTTAAAACCCTCAAAACTTTCAAAATTATTGAAAGGTTTAAAGTTACCCCTTTGAAGATACATGATAACCCAAAATCGACCCATTTTAGAAAAACGGGTCGAAGTTGTCACCTACACTTCTCTCATGATAAACACAACATATGGAAATCTATGGAAGTATGGATATGAAATTTTCGTACTTGATTATTTTCGATTTTGCTGACATCTAATGCAGATTGAGAAATACCAGGATACCGATGTTTTAATATAAGTAATATTGTTTCTGCTCTATCTTCAAACTGCTCTCTTTTCTCCAAACTCACACCCGACCCCCAACCAGATTTTCCATCATTATTTGTCATTTTTCGTCTCCATATCACAACGGACACCTCCATTCTGTTCTTTAGATCAAGAATTTTCTTCTCTGAAGTTAGGTCCATAGCCGAAAGGAAATTGTCTGGATCAAAGTGATCAACTGTGATATTTTTATAAATTGAGTCTCCTAAGCTTGCGCGTCCATTCTGCAAAAAAATGCATTCATATCAACTCAATAAACTGACATATACGCTCGAATGTCACTATGTACGAACCGAGTTTCATGATCATTCAAGTATATCACTTAAAAACTCATTAAAGAGGTTTTACTACTCAGGTTTCATATATTGATCATGAATTTAGAGGCGTCAACAAACCAAACCCGAGCCCGAGCTCGGCTCAGGCTCAGACGTGGCTCATTTATTATTTATTAAATATGTATATAGTTTATTTATATACATATATAATTAATTATTTATATAAATGTTTATCATTATAATTTTATATATAACAAAATATATATATATATATATCATTTAGTTATTTTTATCATTACTTTCTGTATAATAATACTTATTATACAAAATTAAAA
The DNA here is from genome assembly GCA_023525975.1 of Smallanthus sonchifolius. Classification (NCBI taxonomy): domain Eukaryota; kingdom Viridiplantae; phylum Streptophyta; class Magnoliopsida; order Asterales; family Asteraceae; genus Smallanthus; species Smallanthus sonchifolius. The sequence continues at coordinate 84,738,232 of CM042034.1, read as the reverse complement.
CTACTATATTTATATAAACAATATGTATGCCGAGGCTCACGACTCTAGTCAAGCTCCGTATTTGAAGCTCGGCCTCGAGCTTGTCTACTAAATGAACTCAGTTTGTTTAAGCTTAGTTTGATTCAAGGTTTTAACGAGTTAATCTCAAGTAGCTTACGAGCAGCTTGACTCGTTTACACCCGTAGCCAGGTTAACGTTTAAAAAAGTTAAACCCTTTTTATGTAAATTTGTATTTTTACCTTGGGAAGAGCATCAATGTAACTTTCAGGGATTTCCATCTGTGTAAGAATGTGAGCATTCATACCCATGACTGTTTTGAATACTTGGTTCACTGAGTCTTTCTGAAACTGTAACCATTTTCTTGCAAGATCAGATAAGCCGTTAGGAGGAACTTTTGGAGTCGGTAACCACCATTTATCTTCTTCGCGTTTCCTATTGGATTTTGATCCCACGTCGCTCTTAGATACGTAGGTGAATTCGTTTTGGTCCCTAAAGTTATCTAAACAGTCCTATGTTCACATACATAAAGTATATAAGATTTCCATTAATGCAAGCAATAATGTCTTATCTATAAATGTCATAAAATAATAACATACTTATGTTGATGTACTACGATGGTCACTCTATAAATTGTCGTGTCAATTTAGTCACAAAACTTAGTAGACCGTTCTATTTTGTGTCATTTTTTAATTGTTGCCCAATAGCCAATCTGGTTATAACATAAAATGACGAAAATGTAACACTTTTATTAAGTTTAGTGATTAAATTTGGACAACAATCTATACAGTGTACCACTAAAACATCATGGTTATTCTATCACATTAACCATAAAACTTAATTTGTATTGATGTACAACATTGTTGATCCAATTATGAATGCAGATATATGATTTAGGGTTAGAAGGTTTCCAATCTTATCCTGTCAGGTTTTCTACTTAAGTATTATATAGCAGGTGTACAAAAACGGTGAGCATAGGTCGGTTCAGTTGTTGGCTAAAACCAAACATATAATTGATCTTTTATTTTCTAGACTTTCGTAACCGTTCGGTTTAGGTTATAAATGGTTAGAAATGTTATCCGCTTAACTATTGTCAAAAGTCGTCAATGGATTCAAGGTAAATTCAATTAATATATCCAATTATATCTTGGTCAAATAAAATATTAGAAATTCTTTTAATTTACAAACAATAACAAACAGAAAGTAATATAGTACGAATAAAACTTTTCTGATATATAACCTGTTGTATATAATAAACTAGGGAAATTCCCGCACCCCGCGGCGGAGTTGTAACTCGCGGTAATGGTGATAAAACGGGCGTGTTAAGGTTTGTAACGTAAAAATTAAATTATGAAAGAAAAAAAACGAAAATATAAGCTTAATAAAAGCTTGGGAAAATCGAATAATTTTTTTAAAAAAAATTACTAAAAAATAACCCCACACCCAAGGTTCAAACCCGAGTGAGTGGGGGTGGGTGTGAGTGAACCCCAAGCAGTCGGCGCAACCACCAAGTCAAAGTCAATTATGTGTTTGATTCCCAACTAAAAATGTTTTATGCAAAAAAAATATGATTAAACAAAAAAAATAATTAAAAATGCGCGCTCATAAGCGGTTGAGTTTGTCACAGCACCGAACGTCGCTCGCTATAACTAACAACACAAATAAATACTACCGATATTGGATACGATAATACCACAACACCACAAACGATGTTGTTCGATCATAAGTGGTTGGGTTTGTCACGACTCCGAAACGGTAACGTCGCTCAATGTGGCATACGACACAAAAACAAATTTTGATTTTGAATACTTCGTTTTTTTTACACCGGAGCATGAACAAAAAAGCTGCGCCTTTCAATATTTTAAAAAAGGTAACGAACGAAAGTTATAAAAGAAAAACTAAATTATTATAAAATTAAACGGGTTAAAAACGTATATTATATACTATAAGGGCTGAAAACGAAAAAGAAAAAAAACACTCACTGACCGCCACGTGGACCACTCGTTGTCCAACACATGGACCACTAATGTGAATTCACTATTCACATCTTACTAAATTGTATGTTTATAATATATATATATATATATATACATACATATATATATATGTGTGTGTGTGTGTAAGTTGGTTTTAGTATATGTTATGTTCGGTTAATTCGGCTATATATGTACATATAACCATAACTGAACCATAAAAGTTGGTTATCAAAAAAATTATTAACAAATCATCGGTTTCTCAATAGGTTCGATTTTTTTGGTTATGATTCAATTAGTCGGTTTTCTGTTAAAGAAAAAATCATATCTATATATATATATAAGGTGTGGATACTAAAATGGTAAATTGCTACCATAAGCATCCCATCAAGCTTCTTTAGGGCAGGAATATTGACATGTACATCACTTCGTTGTCTTGTAATCATAATCTGTGAAAATTATATGATTTTAATTATTCGGTAGCTTTAAATTAAAATTATGAAACGTAACACACCAAAATCAAGTGAATTATTGGTACCTCCATTGTTACACCATTAGTATTTTGCTTTGAAGGCACAAATTCAACAATGTGATCGGTGACCGATAATAGCCAATCGATCTCCTTCCGCCACCTAGGTTTACTCTCGGCTGGCATTGGTTCTAAACGCGAGATCTCTCCGAATACAGAAGCTGTTAAACACAAATTTTCAAGATTTTTTGTTTCATAATAGACTCCTTTTGATCCAAATAATATTGGAATACTTGTTAAACCAAATGACTAAACCACAATTGAAAAAAATAAAATAAGGAATAAGAAAATGAGTAAATTGTCATTTTTGTCTTTATGGTTTAGTCACTGTGCCAGTTTCATAAAAAAATATTGTTTTATTCTCTGTATTCTTGTGTTTTACAAAACTTGTCATTTTCATCTAATAAGTTAACTTCATCCATATTTTAACGTTAAATAAGGGGTATTTAGGTTTTTTTTATATATATTTGTTTTATTAATATTTTAAACCCTTAATTATTCCCATCGTCCCCTTAAACCCAATAAATAGGTTATTGGGCTCAATTTATTCGTTTTTAGCAATACTTGGTCTTTGTGCGATTAAAGAGGTTATTGGGTTCAATTTATTCGATCCCAAAACCGCAGAATAAATTCCAAAAACCTAATAAATAGTTTTTTGTTTCTTCACCAATAAAAGACGTTTTACTGGTAAAGTTGGGGCTTCATTTACTTGATGTCAAGAAAATCCGGAAACCAAACTGGACTGAATTATTTCGTCTTCCAACTTCTTAAACAATAAAAACCTAAAAGCTCTCATTTTTAACATGTTATGCATCTAAAAATCATCATCTTCTCTCCCATTTTCCACAACAAAACCATGGAAACCGAACTCAAATCATAAAAAAACGAAATAAACACGCTTACCCGCTAGATTGGTGATCGCGTTCGACAATGCCAAAGCCGAAGAAACACCCTTTCCTCCACCGGACATATCCTCACCCAACAACAACTTTGCAAACCTCTCCTTCATCAATTCCATATCTACAAAAGTTCATCAAATTGCAATCAAATTCAAAAATGCAATTACTTGGTTAGAGTCAATCACAATGCAAAAGTCCAAGAAAGAGTTGATTGGTGCTATTATTATGATCGTGTAGTGGGTGATTTGGAGATTCCAGAATGATACGTTTCATGACAGAGATAATAGTTCAAAGAAGAATAATATTTTTGATTCAATTGTTAATTTTTCGTTCCTTAGGTTTTCTAACAGAAAACACAAGTCAAACATTAGTTGGGTCGAGTGGCTACAAAATCCACTCATGTTTTTGTAATTGTTGATTTTTTCCCGTCTAGTTTCTTGCTAGTCAGATCATATATATGTCATATCATCGGCCGCTCAAAAAAAAATTTCAAAAATGCAAAATCAATACATTGAATCAATATAATTCACCTGCATATATAGACTCTAATTCAGGGTCTAACTCCGAATTCGCATCTGAATTATCCTCGGCCATTTTTGTTCTTCGATTGCTCGAATTATTATCGAATTCGAGCATAAAAGATGACAGAATCAAGATGAGTTGCACAAAAATTGACGAAATTGGTGAATCAGAAATGTGATTTGGTTTGATTTGATGATTGTTTTGTTTGTAATGGAAGGAGTAAATTGGAATGTGTTTTTGGAAAGATGAAAAAATGGTTGTTAGAAGAGGGATGGAGGGAACGTGGGGTGCATGTTAGAAACAGAATTAAATATATAGTAAAAATTACTTTATATTTTGCTATCTTTAAATTTTTTATGCATAAAAATTACTTTTGTAATTGAAATAACTTTCTAAATTCTAGATAAGTCACATAAAATAAAATATGAATAACAATAATGTTGATACTAACAAAAACTAATTACAATATGTAATATGTACTCGTTAACCCTCGTTAATTATCACATCAATTTTTACTCATCTAACGTGTCAATTTCTCTCTGATGTTATATACATTTTCAAGCACCTTTAAAAAAACAAAATAATAAAGTTATATATATATATATATATATATTAAAAATGTTAGTTGTGTGAGAGAGGGCCCCACCAATCTCTAGTCCGCTCCAGTTTGGTGCCATCCCCACTAAACAAAACACCCAAGTGTGAAGTGACGGACCAAACAAAAATTTTATGTGGTCGAAAATTTTTGTGGTCAGTTGTCTATCATTAAATATTTTTTTTTCGGTCCGGTTCAATTTGGGTCGGGTTGGGTCAGATAATGCACACATAGTCACTAATTACAAAAATCAAATAACCACTGCTACTACACTATATAATCAAAAGTCAAAATGCACCCAGATATAGGGTTGTTCAAAAAGTTTGTTGTTCGTGGCACGCTCGAGAAAAGCTCGCTCGAAATCAACTCATTTGTAAACGAGCCGAGTCCGAGCCAAGGTAAGCTATGTTTGTAAACGAGCCGAGCCGCTCCGCTACTTAGATTTTTTATTATGTTAAATTGTTTAAAAATTTAAATGGGTAATGGGTTAACTAAATGTGGGCTTAATGTTTAAATGGGTGATGAGTTAACTAATATGAGCTTAATTGTTTAAATGGCTAAGTTTTTAGTACAAATGTCCAATTAAGTTATTGGTTTAAACGGGAGTCGGTGTTAAAAAATATTTTTTCTTGGGGTTGGTCGATATTATACCGCATATAACAAATAATTTTTTCACGGGTGTCGGCCAACCCCCTGAGTAAAAAATAAAAAGCTCCTCCAATGGTGTCGTCCCCTTTTTAGGGAGTCGGTGTTAAAAATTAATTTTTCTTAGGGTCGGTCGATATTATACCGCATATAACAAATAATTTTTTCACGGGTGTCGGCCAACCCCCTGAGTAAAAAGTAAAAAGCTCCTCCAATGATGTCGTCCCTTTTTAGGGGGTCGGTCGATATTATACCGCCATTGATGTCATCCCCTTTTTAGGTGTCTGGATGTGCAACGTCGCCAGTGCCGGCCCCGAGGATTCGAATGCCCTACACGAGCCGAAAAAAAAGGCCCATAACGAAATATATAATTTTATAAACTATTTTTTTAACGAAAATTAACGTTATAGCATAGACATAACAAAATCATAGTATCAGAATGACATACCGTAATATCTAACCGGTGATTCGTGAAGCTCGCCTAGCATTCTTCGCTGCAAATTCTTTAATCACATCTTCGCAGTTTATACTCTCTAACACTTCGTTCTCGATAGCAATTATCGTCAATCCGTTAAGCCTTTCTTAAGACATAGTGGACCGCAAGTAAGATTTCAATAACTTTAATTTAGAAAAACTCCTTTCTGCAGATGCCACTGTTACTGGAATTGTCAACAATATTCTATATGCAACACATGCAGTTGGGTAATGAGGGAAATCTCTCAAATGGTTCAAAATATCTATAGGGTTGCTAAATTCAGTTGTTCTTGATGTCTCAAATAGCTTCAACTCTATATAAAGTTCATCAGCATTAATATCCGATCTTCCTTCAAACTTTAGTTCCTTTTCAAGCAACTGACAAGACACCTTAAGATCTTCATCTTCAATTACCCTCAACTTATGTGGAAACAAAAAACCAAATAATTTCTCATAAGTTTTGAATTGTTCAAATCTGGTCTCAAGAGAAGCAATAGCTTGATCAACGAGAAATAAGAAATAATTAACTCTAAAATCTTCTTCAGGTGTAAATGAACAATCTTAGCTATTTGAACTTTCATCAAAGTGTTTTTTCCTTTTAATCACACGCTTTTGATGAAATACCGGATCAATATCCATTTCCATAGCAAGCTCCCTAGCTTCATCAATCACTTTTGAAAAACCCCTTACTCTATACTCCTTGAAGTACTCAATCAATCTACTTATTTCTTTTATAGCAGTATCCGGATGCATATCCTTTGATTGCAAGTTTATGCTCTAGGATTCTTCTTTAAAAATCTTGTTTGCACTCCTTGGTGTTTTCCTTTCATGTTTGCTCCATTGTCATACCCTTGACCACGTATATCATCAATTTCAAGATCTAGAGACTCTAACTCCTTAAGTGTAATCTCAAATAGTCCGCTACCGGTAGTATCATTAACACTCAAATACCCTAAAAACGACTCCTCGACACTAACAGAACTAGATGAAAACTTTACATACCTCACTATTAAAGTCATTTGTTCTTGGTGACTTGAATCTGGAGTACAATCAAGTATGATTGAGTAGTACTTTGCTTCCTTTATCCTCTTGATGATTTCTTTTTTTATTTCGTGACCTAGCATAAGTATCAACTCATTTTGGATATTGTGTCCAAGATAATGCACATGTAGCTCATTACCAATAATCCGTCGCACATGCTCTTTGATAACCGGGTCAAACTCTTCCAACATTTCTACGAGGCCCAAGAAATTTTCATTACCTTTTAAACACAATCAACAAATAAAAAGTGACATATTATATCTTTTGAATACAATCAACAAAATAGAAAAAAATAATAACTAGTAAAGACCACTACCTTTTTTATACAACTTTTCTTTTGAACCACGAAATGCTAAATTATGTTTAGCAAGAAACTTCACTAGTGCAATGATTCGCAAAAGAACTTGCATCCAGTAATCTCTTTCTTTCTTGAATTGCTCGTGTTGAATTTTATCGATTGTTTCATTCAACTTCAATCTGTTACGCATATCAAACCACGCATTCATATTATTGAGATGATCTGAAGAAAGTTCGTGTTGTTTTAGTCTACGGAAGGCTTCTTGCCAATTTAAAAAACCATCCCCATCCAATGCACCTTTCGGAGGCCCTTTTCTAAACAATTTACAACAAAAACAATATAACTTGTCTGTCTCTTTCCAATAAACTAACCATGGGCGATCAACTTTCTCCATATTTGATAAAGTTCTTGTATATAAAGCTGCGGAAAATCGTCTAGTATTGGTATTGTACGGACCAAATTGTACGTTATTATCTCTATTCGGACCTTTCTCGAACAAAACTTTAATCTCATTCTCATTAAGTCCACCCCACTTTCTTGGATCAAATATATCAACATGTATATTAGGCTCAACAACATGCTCTTCCGCATCTTCTACTTCTACTTCTATTTCAACATCTTCTTCAACTTCTACTTCTACTTCTATTTCAACATCTTCTTCAACTTCTACTTCTACATGCTCTTTAACCGGCGCTTTAGGTAAAAACTTAAGTAAGGCACCGTGTTGAGACTTTACCATTTCCTCATCTTTTTGTTTCCTTTTACGTTTTTGAGCACCCGATGCTTGTTTAGGAGGCATAGTTTCTTTAACAATTTAAAATAAAAAAATTAGGGCTAATATCAAATAATCATTCTAACAAATTTACAACTCAAAAACATTAGGGCTAATAATATCAAAAATTTACAACTCAAAAAAATTAGGGCTAATATCAAAAATCAATAAATTTACAACTCAACAAATAATGGAATGGACAAAATTAGGGCTAATATCAACTCAACAAATCCATAGAAATCCATAGAAATCACAAAATTAGGGCTAAATTACTAACCTTAATAATGGAATTAGGGCTAAATTACTAACCTTAATAATGGAATGGATGATGGGTGGAGTGGAGGAGGCGAGAGGCGACTGGACGGACCTGGAGCAGCAGTTGGTGGAGAGGAGCCTGGTCGCCGGTCGGCCCACTGGTGGCGGTCGGTCGCGGTCGGAGCGGAGGCTGGAGTGGAGGAGAGCAGTGCCCAGGCCGAATTTTTTTTTCCCAGGTAGCGACAGAATTTTTTTTTCCCTGCTAAGTGGATGTCTTGCTATATGGGACTGGGCCAGGCCCAACAACCCAACATTTTTCTTATTAAGCCCAAATAAATCATTACATCTTAAAAAAGGCCTATTGTTTTTTAAAAAAATACCAATTTTTTTTTAAAAAAAAAAGGCTCAATTACTTTAAAAAAAAACCCAATTTTATATATAAATTTTTTTTTTGGGCCCCTCGAGATGTTAGGCCCACTACGGTCGTGTTGCCCGCAGGCCCATTGGGCCGGCCCTGAACGTCGCGTCATGATCGACTTCATTATAGAAAATAAAAGGCCGTGCTTGGGGGCCATACATTAGGGCCCTCAAGTATGTATAGGGTTTGACTAAGTTTGATTCGTAACACCGCTCGATTCTTCCTCTTCGATCGAAATACCGCTTGATTCCGGGCCCTTGCTCTACTATCAACTTTCTCAAATCAATTAAAATTTTTGTGTTGTTGCTTTCAAATTAAATTGAAGGACTTATTTGATTCTTGCAACTAAAAGAGGTAAAACATTTTTCTTGCTTTCAACAAACCAGGAATTTCATTTCTGTTGAAAAGAATGACGATTACAATAAAGTGGCAGGTAAACGGGCAACAAGTTGCGCTGCAACCCCCTTTTGAATAGCAAAACCAATCCTACTAAAAACAAAGCTTTGGGTCTTAGGGGCCGAAATATTACTATGCACGACTCGTTGAACCCTGTTTAGAAATTTCACTGCCTCCGGTGCTAGGAACCCAAAAGTATCAAAAGCAAAAGGGATAAACACGTGTTGGTTCTCTAAACAAGCTTTCTCGTGTTTAGCAACTTTGCCTGATTCTTGTTTTGTATTTTGAATAATCTTGATATCTCTTGCAAAGATTCTCACTATATCTGATAAATGCATTATTATTATGAAACATAATAATAGAGTTGATGTCAGACAGAAAACACAATAAATAACCTTCATTTGATATCTCTTGTGAGGATAATTTATCATCAAGTAAATTTGATTAATCTTAATGAGAAGTGTTCACCGAACACTTCTCCTCCTCTACTTTATACAAATGACAAAATGCATCTTTTGATTTAAAATATTACTTTGACTCTTTTAAATTTCTAAATTTTTGAGTTTAGCATTTGTAGTATATATAATTTGATTTTTTTCGTAATAAATTTCGTTCGTTAACTATTTTTTTTTCTTGACGTCCCGGTATACATTTCATAAAAAACAGAGTCGTATTCAATGTAAGGTATTTTTTAGGTGTCGTGGGTTATTTCAACTGACGGTAACGTGCTGTTACCTTAAAGAATGAGACCGGCACCGACTGAAAAATATCGGTTCCGCCGTTATAAACTGTATTTTATCCATGTTTCGATCTCCACAACCTAGTCGTCGTAACTTTATATGTTTATTCAATATACTTAATCACGTTTGTTTATGTGTTTAGCCACGTTAATGCTACTGCCTCAGTCGTTTAAGGTACGCCTCCCACTGTTGGGCGCAGGAGCCTTCCGCTGCGGAGCGCGGGGCTAATTTTCTAGTCTTTATAAATTTTGAGTTTTATTGTCTTTAATGTGCTTTCAGAAGGTGTAAGGATTCAATTGACTCTTTTGCACCACTAAATGTCCAAACTCAAGTAACACAATTTTGACTAAATGACACTTGATCCGATGGTATCCAGGTGTGTAATAGGTGCTTTCTTTCTGAGGGTTTAAATCTTACAGTCGACAAGTTATGCGGATTTAGAAGTAGATTAAGAGCCGTTAAAAAAAGTAAACTTTTGTTGACCTCAGTAAGTGTTGAAATTTACATTTGTGATTAGAGGTGGCAATTTCCTATAAGAAAAGAGTTTCAATTTACCTTTAGAAAATCAGATAGCAGATTACTTGACTTATTTCTCCATAAAAGTCTTTCTACTTATCCATGTGATAACACATATCATTTAAAAGAGTGTGGGGGTGGTTGTAAATGTAAATGCATAAATAAATGACTAGATGTCACTTGACATTAGAGGATAAGAATTTCAAAAAATTATAATCAATTATCTATTAAATATTTTAATTATTAGCGCTATAAAAAATGTTAAACGGGTCGTATTTAACATAATACGATTAACAAGACTATTGAGCCCGAAAATGAAACGTATAACTGAACTTGTCATTTTCTGAAACACTACCACAATAACACATACATGTAAACGGATCACATAACAAGACATATTTAAAACGATTAAATGCAATCGGTTTAATAACATGAATGATACATTTAACACAAACTAATATAACGAGTTCAATAACGAACTTCAATTTGATATTTATTTTAATATAAAAGTAAATTATATTTTTTTAATCGTCAGAATTTTAGATGTTACAAGGATAATTAATAACAATAAAACGAGTTTTAAAATCGGATAATCATTTTGAATAAGCTACCATGTGACTAACTATTTCTTTTTAATTTTGAACCGCAACTATTTCATTAAAAAATAAGACCAGACTGGGAAGTCACCAATACAAAACGTACATATAGATATAAAAAACTAAAATTACACTATTTTTCTTATTGAAGGGACACCAAGTTTGATCTATGCTTTACCCATAGGAAACCAAGGCTTTTGATCTATACAAATAGCTTGTTGGTGGAGAGCCTTTTATGGGGAAAAAAACATCATTTCTAACCCGCCAAATTCACCAACAAAGAGACTCTCACCACCACTTGGATTAACTTCTTTTTGATCGATCCAGGTTGCATGGATTTGAGAAGGTCTGGGATGAAGAACGCGAAGATGAGTGGAAGATACATCATCGGTCACAAGATGCCATATTGTTGTCGAATCAACTGTGGCATTTTGTCTTTTTGAAGAGCATCCAGTGTGAAGATACGATCCAGCTCAGCCCTCCAAACAAAAATATTATCCTTTAATGGGGCCCAATTACACCACTTAAGAACAAAGTTGTGTTGTGGAGCCATCGACTTCCTGGTCATTGTTCTAAGAGATTTAACCGAGATAGAACCTTCAAGGTCACCCTGCAATCTTCAAGTATCCATCGGTTTATAACCTTTTTAGTGATCATGGTTTCACTCATTCTCAATTAAGACCATGGCACTAAAACTGTTATGTTGACTAAAAGTTGTTATTTGGTTCAAACCAGACACTAAAAAACGAAGTTTACTCTTTTAGATATTTAAACTAGATAGCGTACAAGATTGAAATTGACACGTTTTCAGTGTTGTCAACTTTCCTACGAAGTTGATGCTTTATTTCTAGATATATAAATTAAATACTATCCTAATTACCTTAATCTCTTTCTTTTCTCTCCTAAAATCTCTTCATTATTTTGTTTTCTCTATCTTTTTTATTATTCTTTAAAAAACAATTATTATTTTTATTTCCTTTAAATATAAGTAACATAACAACATAGTTGCATCAAACTCTCAATTTAATATATCATCTAAATTTTATGTAATGTTTTAATATTTCTAAATTAGTTATAACGTCATTCGATTCTTAAGTCGAGCTTGACCAGTGAACCCCTAAGAGGGTCAGTGACCAGTCAATTTCTAGCCTATCACAAAAGTAGTGTGAGTTTAAATCCTTACAAATGTAAAGTTAAATGGTATTTAGGTGTATAAATTATAATTGATTGAAATCGTACAACAACAAAATATAGAAAGTGACAAACATCAATCTCAAATTCCAAAAATAAGAAAAAGAATAAATATCGTCGACAGCAGGATTCGAACCTGCGCAGGCAAAGCCCAACAGATTTCGAGTCTGTCTCCTTAACCACTCGGACATATCGACAACTGGAATTTAAATTCATTTTGAAAATTGATAACGGTAAAATAGAGTTTGGGGGTTTTGAGAGCACTTAAATCCGGACATATCAAAAAAAATGTTTTGATATAAACCCCTTCTAAGGTTTAAAACCGGATTTGATCAGTTTTACTTCAAAACCAAAAATTTTTATTACTAGTAATGAAAAACCAAGCAGTTTGGTTATTTTTAGTTTTCGGTAGTCCTTAATAGAGTTAATGTTAATTTAAACAATATATAATTATTATTTATAGACCTTTTAGAACAAAAGGAGTAAGTTTTATTGAGTGATGATTTTTTTTCAAGTTAAATAAATATTTTTTTTTTACGTGTTAGTGATATCTAAAAACAACTTACATGTTTGTAAAAAGTACTGCTAGTCTCGACAAATAGGGTCAATAAAACTAATCCTAATTATAATAAATGAATAATTTTATTTATTAAGTGTCGACTTTTAGTAATATACAGATTTTTGTTTCACACCTCTCTCTTATTAAATAATAATGGTTTTAAATAAATAATATCTAAATTTTATTCTATTATTTTACTAAAACTTAGTAAATCGTAAAAATATTTCAATTATATATGTTTTTAAAATATAATTTTATAATTTCTTAAATCTTTATTATTTAAGTTAAATATATTTAATCCGTATAATACATGAGTTTAGTTTCTAACCTATGAATAATAATAATAACATATCTTCCATGTAAAAGGAAAGTATCATCATAAAACCGGTAAGATTTTAATCGCTTTTTTAAGAGAGTAGTAGATTATTTCAAGATACTTTATAAATTAAGAAAGATTTTATACAATCTAACAGAATATACTAAATATTTTTTTTTTTTAAATACTATATTATAAATATCGTTTATTTGTTTAGATAATCTGCGAATGTGTTAAGGAATTCAGACAGCCGGCCGACCGGGTAAAACGCCGGAATCGGAACCAAATTGTGTCCGCCGGTTACCGTCCGTACACCCATTGCTTCGCCTTCCTACAACTCCGTACGAGATTCAAACAATCATGAAGCTCTTGGAAAACATGTTTGAGGCATGCATCAAACGTAAATTTCACAAGAAAAGGTAAATTATGATGTGATTTTGTTTTCATGTTGAAGTTTCATGTGTTGAATATTTTGTTTGTGTTTGATACGTATTAGTAAACGGAACATCAAGCGGATGCTGATGCGAATCGAGATGATCAAGAGAAAGCGTGGCGGGATGGTGAAGCATTTGAGGAGTGACATTGCCGAGCTTCTGAGAATCGGTCATGATTCTGAGGCGTATGGAAGGGTAATTGTTTATCTGGATCAAAATCAGGCTGAATCAAAATCGAACTGAACCAGTCCGGTTTTACAGTCTGGTTTCTAATCCACTCATGTTTATTTAAACTTAGATTTTTTTTTGTAAACTTGAATCATTAACTCGAAGTTTAAGCCTAGTGCACAACTCCCACATATTGATTTTATACGATTCGATTCACGTTTCCAATAATCAATTGAAATAACCTTAAAACAAATAGTTTGAAGTTTTAATAAGCAAACACAAACATGCGTTAATGTATACTTATTGCTTGATGATAATAGGTGGGGAGCCTATATCGCGATCAAGATAGATCACTATGTTATGATTTTGTTGCGCAATTTTGCACACTCGTCTTGGAGCAACTAAAAGCAATTAAGGACCAGAGGTAAAAGTCATATTTCTTCATACGAGGCGTGTAACGGTCCAAACCCATAAACCATATTAACCGAATTGAAACTAAACAATAACTAGGGAATGCCCGGAGGAATGCAAGGAGGCAGTCTCGTCTTTGATGTATGCAGCTACAAGATTTGGTGATTTGCCGGAACTTTGTAAACTTAGAAGCTTATTTACCAAGAGATATGGGAATTCACTCGAGACTTTAGTCAAGAAAGAGGTCGGTTCGGGTTAAAACTTGAAACATGTTATTTTTTTTTTAATGTTAATCAAGTTAAACCGATAGCAAAAGTGTTTGGTGGCTTTCAGTTTGTCGATCTATTGAAGCCGGACCAGCCGACAAAGGACATGAAAACTCTATTTATGCTAGAGATAGCTCAAGAACATGGTGTAGAATGGGATCCCAAGTCATTAGATGATGGATTATACAAACCGTATTCATCACAACGAGTAAGTTTCTATTCGTTTATTATCATGGTTTTTAAACCCAGACTAGACCAGCCAATTGGACCAGCCCGATTTTAAAAAAAAACATTTTTTACTTGTTAAATTAAAGGTTAGGTTTTTTAAGCGACTTTTATCTAATTTTTTTATATAAGAAACAAATAATTAAATACAAATATAGAAATTAAATAGCAATATTACTTTATTGGGGATGTTTTTCACATGATAAAGAAATTATTTTTGTTGCTATCGATTCATTCTACATGTTCTCAATACCAATCCGGCTCCTTCACAGCCCCCACTCTAATAAATTCAGTTCATTCATAGCCCACACACCTTAAATCCGGCTCTTTCTCATCCCACACTCCAATAAAAAAGTTAAATGCTTACTTTTTGTTTTTTAGGCAATCACTTATTTTAATTATAGAAACTATATTTTGTATTGTTTTGAAGTACACAAAACAGAATAATGCAATGTTTGTTTTCCCGTAGGATTCCCCCCACCCCCACCCCTCAAAAAAACCTAAACCATAAAATCTAAACCCTAAAAGTTAAACCCTAAGGCTAAACCCCTAAAATTCAAACGTAAAATCTAAACCTTAAAAGCTAAACCCTAAAAGCTAATATGGTAGAGTTCGACAAGACGGTTCCAACGCCACTGAAATGAGCTCAATCAGAGTTTGTTTGATATCGTTTATAAGCGTTTTGGTCATTTCTTAGATTTATTAGCGAAAACCTACTTCTTATTTGAACCTCCCCGATGTATATGATTGATAAATATTAATAAGATATATAACTTTGGGCCTAAATAAAGCATTTCCTCATAAAATTATACATAACCGATCGGTTAGGTTTTCTCGGTTTTAACGGTTTAAACACCTCATTTTATGCAATCTTCTGACTACGAAACAAGTTATATTCAGACACAGTGAATGCCCAGAGGAATGCAAGGAAGCAGTCTCATCATTGATATATGCAGCTGCAAGGTTTGGTGATTTGCCGGAACTGCGTAAACTTAGAAGCTTATTTACCGAGAGATACGAGAATTCCGAATCTTTAGTGAACAAAGAGGTAGGGTTTCGGTTAAACCTAAAAACATGAAACATGACTTTCACCACGTCGTCAGAAACTTTTAGAAAAAATTCCGATGGATGCCATCGTAAAACAACTTTTACTATTTTTTAAATAAAGCCCGTCACACATTCACCAACAGCTACAAAATCCGTCGGATTTTCGGTCAGAGTAGCTTTTTGGGTATGATTTGCGGCGGTAGTGCTTTCTGATCGAAATCCGTCGGAACCATCGTTCGTCGGTGAAAGTCAGCTTTCTAGTAGTGATGTTTTTTTATTGTTCATCAAGTTAAACTAAAAGCAAAAATGTTTGGCGTTTTTCAGTTTGTTGATCCGTTGAAGCCAGACCGTCCGACAAAGGATATGAAAGTTCGATTAATGCAAGAGATAGCTCAAGAACATGGTGTGGAATGGGATCCCGAGTCATTAGATAATAGATTATATAAACTGTATTCATCTCGACACGTAAGTTTCGATTCGTTCTTATTATGGTTTTCAAAACATGACTAGACCATCAAGTTGGATCGGTAAAACGACCAATACAATTACTGACGAAGTTTTCAAAACAATGTATTACCAACTTAGAGATAACAAAAGGGGTGAAATTTTATTTTTGGTCTCGTTATCTTAGCTCGGATTTGTTGTATGTCTTATCTTTATTTCACTTTATTTATCTGACGTTTTAAATTATTTAAAATGCAATGTTTCTTTTTCTCTTAGGATTGGTCTGAAAATGTTGATGACCAACAAGACAAAGAACCTCGTATTACCAACCACGAAAACGGCTGGATGATTAACATTCAAGAAACAATAAACGATGATGGAAATGCTCGTAAAACTGACGAATCAAATGACGAAATTGGTAAACTAACAGAAAATGTGCGTCAACGAATTAAGGATTATTGGTCAAGAACCACAAGTCTATTTTCTATTAGTCGAGAAACAAGCACTAGTCCTGACGAAAATTCGACTTCTTCCGATGATTCAACCAAATCAAGACCTTCTTTCAATTTTCGGCTCATTCATGACGAAACAGGAACAAAACCCGACACCGTTTTTGATTCCCTAACAAATAATGACAATAAGGAGAACGAGGATGTTTCGAATCATCCAAATGTTAAAAAATGGGACGGTGAAAAAGTTGTAGCAGCACCACTTACTGGGAAAAACAGATGGTGGAGAAAGGGTGGTGTGTTGCCATGTGTGAGACTACATCTGGCGGAACGTTTGCCAAATCCCGCGGGGGTGGAGGAACCGGACGGGATTGTGTCGGGGGGCTTACACATGAATCCTCCGACAGGACATGTTCATCCTAAACTTCCCGATTATAATGAAATTAAAGCTCGATTTGCAACTCTTAGATCGAAATCTTAATGCTAATGTTTCATGTTGGATTATAGGTACGTTGTTAAAGTTAGCACTATTGTTTAAATGACACACACGGTTTAGGTATTTTATTAGATAATAATAAACGACTAATCTATACTTTATAATAAATAAAGGTTTTGGTTAAATAAGTTTTCCCGCCTCTCTCTTCTATTAATTGCACAAGTTTTCTTTAATTGTTTTTTAATTATTATTTGTTTTCCTCCTCTAACTCCTATTAAATAGTAATGATTTGTATAATTGTTTTTATAAACGTTTTTTATTTAAAAAATATAGGTTTGTTTATAAAACATTTTTAGAAATTAAACATTTATTTCATTGTTTTTATAAAACATTTTAAAAAGTAACTATATGACGTTTCTAAAATTTATATTAAAAAATTATGTAATATTTTATAAATATGTAATATGTAAATATTTATAATTAAGTATATATGGTTTATAACCTAGTAGAATATGAAATAAGTGTCTATTTCAGTATTGAAAAGAGTGTTTAGTTTGAGTCTGACGCCTTTATTACTTAAGGGACAGTATATTTATATAATTTTGTTGGTAACAAAACTTATTTAAAATGTATGTAAAAGTAATTAGCATTAAATTTAATTATGTGTAAAAATTACAATAAAACTTAGGGTTTTTTTTAAGAAAACATGAGATCTAAGTTTAGTTTATTTAAAATTAAATAAAGTTTTTTTTAGTGAATATTAATAAAATCATTACCGGTTTTTGGGAATTTGAGATCTATTATATTTTGCTTTAGAATATACTAGAGAGTAGGGATGACAATAAAACCCGAACACGATGGGAAAACCCAAAACCTGAAGCATTTGGGACGGGTATGGGCCGGGTAATCGGGTATGGGACCGGATTTGGGATTACATTTGAAATTTTTCACGGGTTTGGGATGGGTATGTGATGTGGTGATATACCCGTTTACCCGCCCCGATTACCCGATAACATATACCCGTTTGCCCGATTATATACCCGGCATATCTTTCTTTCTTTTTTATTTAATTTAAGTGTATATACCACATTTATTTTATGTATATATACCGTATTTATTTTAAATGTATATACATAACATGATTTTATTTTATTTCTTTCTATTTTAATTACAACTTTATATATACCCGATAGACACCCAACGGGTTTTGGGTCGAGTATACCCAACATGTATTGTTTACAAACTAACGGGTTTACCCGAAACCCGCGGGTATATCCGATACCCGACGGGTAATTACTCGATAGAAACCCGACGGGTTTTGAGCCAGGTATGAGAGAAGATTTTATAACCGGGTATAGGGTTGGGACTACCTAAACCCGTCCCAAACCCGACCCATTGCCATCCCTACTAAAGAGGTCCCCGCGTCATGCGACGGAGACCACACCACAGTAACATAAACACTTGTAAAACGCTTAAATAGTTAATTAGTGAAGTATCATATAAATTTAAAGGTTTAACAATATATATTGAGTTATGTGTTTTTTACATCTTTGTGGATTGCTAAAAATTGTCATTTATATCCAAATGTTTAAATCTTGTCATTTGAATTCAAAGGTTTCATAAAAATTGTCATTTGAATCCATTTGACTACACCTAATTAACACCGTTAACATTTTTCGTTAAACCTACCCCGCTTGAGAGGTATTTTAGTCAAAACAATTACAAAATAAAGAACCAGTCCCATATGAGGGGTTTTATGCGTTCAATCTCTTTAGGTAATCGAAAAAATGAATTCCCACCCCCAAAATCAATCTCTTTCTTCCCAATAATCAACGGAAAACGTGGTAATCGCAATCGCAATTTCGTCCCCAAAATCAATCGCAAGTAATGTTTGAAGAACTTTGGGTTGTTCGTGGCCCTACAGACGATTTCGATCCACATGAGTTTTACGATAAGTTTGTTCGCCGCCACCACAGTTGCTATCATCATTGCATTATCGAATGTAACCGACCATACTGTTTGATTTGGTGTTTTGGCTCTATTGTGCATTGTTCCTGAAAGTTAGGTCTCTCAGAGTTGTTGGCTAGACACTTGGAAGAAGGTATATAAGCATACAGTTGATCTTATAAAATGGTAGAGATATGTGATCCCCATATGGCTTGCTAAAGAGATTGAATGCACAAAACCCTTCTCGTGGGGCTGGGTTTTTAATTTGTAATTGTTTTAACTAAAATACTCATCAAGTGGGGAAGGTTTAACGGAAAATGTTAATGGTGTTAATTAAGTGTAGTCAAATGGATTCAAATGACAATTTTTATAAAACATTTGGATTCAAATGACAAGATTTAAACTTTTGGATTCAAATGACAATTTTAGCAACACCACAGGGATGAAAAAAACACTTAACTCATATATATTAAATCATCTATACTATATAATAAATAAAAGTTTTTTCATTCACGTGTCGTCTCCATATTTATTCTCACAATTTTTTTTCCCGCATCTCTCTCTTATTTAATACACTTTTATCTTTTAATAATAATATATATTTAAAGAAAATACCAAGTATACTAATAAAACACATTTATTTTAATATATCCCTTATTATCAAAAACTTTGAATTTTAATTATGTAACTTTTGTTTTTATTTAAATAGTAAATGAAAGTCAAATTATATTAAATATTAATTAACGTATTTTTTAAACTCAATTATATATTAATTTTTACATAATTTGAATTTGTTTTCTATCGTTAGTATTTGTAATATATTTTTACACCTGTAAAATATATGTATAAAAATTTAAATTTTTTATATATTGATATTTTTACCCGGTGTGTATATACGGGATCTAAACTACGATAAACAATTTTAGAAATTAGTTAAACACGAAATTGATTCTCTGCCCAATTAGATTTTAGGTACTTAATATTTGTATTTAGTCACATAATTAATAAAAAAAAGAGTAAACTCCTTTTTTAGTCCCTGTGGTTTGTATCAATTCCCTATTTTAGTCCAATAGTTTAAATTTCTCCTTTTTAGTCACTGTGGTTTCTAATTTGTCCCAATTATCTACTTATTTTTAACGTCATCAAATTTTCTGTTAAGTTTTTTATAAAAAGACCATAATACCCTTATCCCTTTATACCCACCATTTTTATTGTTTAACAAAAATTATAAAAATTAATAGAAAAGCCCTCAATCACCAAAACACACCTACTCTCTTTCCCTATGCTACCCAAAAACCGCCGCCACCCTCAGGCCGACACCTCCACCGTCCCTCTTTGACCTAAACCTCTCTTTCGTCTCTACAGACCTAAACCCCCACCCCCTTCTATTTGGGTTTCTTATCGCAAACCCTAGCGGCCTAGCGTACACTCGAAAGAAACCCTAAATCTGCCATGGCCAAGAAGCGAAAGACTCGTGCTTCACAACCGTCACAATCGCCGGCGGAGGATCAATTACCGGTCGAGGAACAAGCCACCGTCGACGCCGTTCTGAAGGAGGAGTATTTTTGCATTGACGAAGGCTTCGATGGTGGTGGTGGCGATGGCGGCGATGGCAGTGACGAACCGGAGGCTTCGATGGTGGTGGTGGTGATTTTTGCAGGCTTCGATGGTTGGAAGGGGGTGGTGTTGGAGGTATGGGGTGGCGATGGCAGAGGAGGGTGGTGGTGGTGGCGATGCCAGTGGAGTGTGGTGGTGGTGGCAATGGCAGTGGAGGGTGGTGGTGGTGGCGGCGATGGCAGTGGAGGAGGGTGGTGGTGGCGATGGCAGTGGAGGAGGGTGAGTGGGTTAAGGTTTTCAAGAAGAAGAAAGTGGTGACAAGAAGAAGGGTATTTTTGTCTTTTCATAAAAAAATTTAACAGAAAATCAAACGGTGTTAGTCATCTGACTTTAATTGGAACAAAAATGAAACCACAGTAACTAAAAAAGAGAAATTTAAACTATTGGACTAAAATAGGAAATTGACACAAAAGAGAAATTTAAACTATTGGACTAAAATAGGGAATTGACACAAAACACAGGGACTAAAAGAGGAGTTTACTCTAAAAAAAAATCATGTATTATAATACAGTTTCAACTAAAAATCATCTAAAGAATTTTAAGTAAAAACTAAAATGAATAATACATCCAAAATAGCGTTCGCCTCACCGGTTAAAATGGAGGGCGAAAACAGCGAAACAACTGAAGCATCACCGCCGCCGCCGGAGACAGCGAGTTCGTCGGACGACAGTCAAAAGGATCATGTAATGAGCGAGATTCACCTCGGCTGCCCGCCTAAATTCTCAGGATCATTCGTTTCTCACTTCACCTTCTCACTCCCACCAGGTCAGTTTAGTTGATTTTTTTTTATTTTTTTTATTTTTTCTTTTATCAATTTGATCACATAAATCCATCTCTAAAATGTGAATTTAGCTCGGTTAGTTTATTGGTTTTGGTCTAGTCAATTTTAGTTAATTGATAAATTCAATCTGGTTTTGGGTCAAATAAACAAAACATCAAGCAAAAATAATATATTATTTATAGAAAACAGAAATTAAAAGGTGTGGTTTTAATGGCGGTTCAATTCGGTTATATAAATATATAAGAGTAAATGTGATTTTCGTCTTTTTTTCATTTTAGCCACTTCATATAATTTTTTTTTTTTTAGCTTTTTCTTCTCCGAATTTTCAAAATCTAGTCATTTTAATTCAACTGACTAACTGCGTTTACATTTTAACGTTAAATCAGGGGCAATCTTGGTTAAATCAGGGGTAATTTGTTGTTTAGAATTTAACCTATGAATTTCAAACCGACTCTTAATTTAACGTTAAAATTTAGATGGACAAATGACTAGATTTTGAAAAGTCAGCGACGAAAAAGCTAAAAAAAAAAGTTTTTGGATTAAACTGGCTAAAATGGCCAAACCAGAGGGACTAAAATGACACTTTACTCAATATATAAATATATAATCATAACCGAACCGCAAAAGTCGGTTGTAAAAGACCACCATTAGTTTCTGAATGGTTTGGTTATTTCAGTTTGATATTTTTGGTTATTTCGGTTATAGTTTGGTTATTTGGTTTTTCTGATATAGAAACTTATTCTATTACTACTCTTTGCCTAAACAATGTGTTATCATGTAACAGAATTGTAAGATTCATCTAATTTAGTTTGAAACTTGATTTTGTTTGTTCATAATGGAATGTAGATGTTGAGTACATTGAAGGCAAATATGAATATAGAGTCCTTGATGATTCAAAATCGAACCGGGAAGTTAGCTTGGATGATGATGGCGATCTTTCTGTACCTAGGCGCATTAGTGAGTTGTGCTCATCTTGTTTTCTCTTCTTCTTCTTCGATAGGTTAACTTTTTTTTTGGGAACCATGAGAATCTGGTACCAAAAAACTCACGGGACCCCGCCAATACCCTGCTAGGGATCTGGTAAAACGCGGCTTGCACTTACCTTTCAAGGGGGTTAAAGGCAGAAAACGAGTGGAAGTTGGATTTGAACCTAATACCTCTGCCAGAGGGATTCAAACGCTTACCACCACCTCCTTAAAGGTTTATTGTCAAGTCAAATAAATGGAAAATTGACATAAAGTTGGATGAAACAATTTTGTGTTGGCTAGAGTAGACTGCAGATCAACTAACACAAAGAATTACTTGTATGTTTGTGTATTTCTCGCCTGGAAAGAGTATTTTCTAAAGAAACCATCTTGTTTTTAGAACATACAATGGACAAGTTTGATGTGGCTATCCAGCACAATATCACCTCATCGATTCCAAAGGTCGGGTTGCAGGTAATAAATGGTTCTATCCAGTTTGTTTGCACTTCAATATTACTTGTAATTAGCTTCATGGTCCTGAATTCTGGTTGTCTCAGACACGTCTCTGTGCGCGTGCTTGTTCAAATAACAAATATTGATGGGAAAAAATGATTTTATATGCAAAATATATGTTTTTGGGTACCCGTTGATTATTTTAAAGTTCAAAATTTTTTATGTATGCCTCTAAATTTCATAATATCATATTATCAATTTCATTGCAAGTAAAAGAAAGTCAGTTGCTTATAACAATTTGATTTTTACTGAATACGCAAATAGAAAAACTGTTTTATTACTGTGAATCATCTCATATAGCATAATGCTCTCTTCGTTTATTCAGTGAAACAATCTGTTATAAATAACTGAATTTATTTTATTTATTATGAAATGCATACATATGATGTTTTTAGTGTTTTAAGGGTGAGAGGGGCGCCCTACTCGGGCATGGCCGAGTATGAGAGAGGATGGTTGGGTAAAAGGGGTACACCGCCCCCTTTGGTCCAAGTAGCTCAATCGAGTAATTGGGTCGAGTAATTTTACTCGTTCGTGGGAAACGGGAATAGAGCCTTCTGCCAGAGGCAATTAGAGGATAAATCATGAATGCACCATTTTTTTATTTTATTTTTATAAATATAATGAAACTTAACATTTTTTATTTATTTATGTGATTACTTTTTTTTATTTTATTTTTTTAGCTAATACATAAAAGCAGCATAAATTGGTTGGTAAATCTTTTTTTTAGCTAATATATTTTATGTAAAATATTTATTGACTTTATCTCAAACTTTCTTTTGATATATGTTTAGTTTTTTTTATATGATGTTAGTACTGATAAATACTTTTTTGTTTTGCAAAAAGAAAACACTCAACTTAATTTTTTTGCAAATTAAATGACTTGTTACCAAACATGTTAGAACTTAATGAAATGGAGTTTCAAATGTGTAAAAGTTTAATTTCAATAACTTTTTATTTGTAGGCTTTTTATTTATATTTTTCTTGTTTTTTAATCGTATTATGTTAATTTTTATTTAATGAAATTGACTTTTTTTTTATTTAAATGTTTTTTTTTTTTTTTTTAAAGTTGGTGAGTAAATGAGTAGTTTGAGTAGGGTGTTTCCAATGAAATATGAGTAAATGAGTAGTTTCGAGGTGGCAGAATTCTATTGGGCATTTTGGTGAGTAAAACTTTTTAGTGAGTTGGGTGCCCCCTTCACCCTAAAAGGGTACATATGATTTATGAAATTTGGAAGGATAAAGGATATGTATGAAATTATGAACTCTTAGGAGGATATAAGTTGGATTGCACCTAGAGTTTGTTTGTATTTTTTCAGGTTTGGAGAGCCGAATTAGTACTCTCGGATTTTGTTTTGCATAAGATGTATACTTCATGTGAGTTTGATGGGATTGTAGCAGTAGAACTTGGTGCTGGTACAGGTAATCTTGATACATATTTGGCTTTTTATATAGTTCTTTTTTCATAGGTGTTCTACTACATAAGTATATTTACAATCTCGCAAAATTTTCACTTGTGCATGGCCCAAATCTATTGCTAATGCTAAACACGAGTCCGGTAGAAAATGCAAGTGTTTGTATAAGTTCAGTGTGGACCTCATGCTCCTGGTGCTACTCACACTCATAGAGGTTAACTTAGTAGGGGGTGTTTGGATGTTTGAAATTGATTATACGATGTAGAATGATCTAAATCAGATAACAAACTGAAATAAAATGTGCCGTTGAAGATAGTACTTAATAGAGTTTAACTTATAACTTTAGGGCTTAGGCCTTCCCCTTTAGTTCTGCAATGTTTGAATCTCTGAGATATCAGTTCTTTCTTGTATTTACCAGGCTTGGTTGGTATGCTACTTGCACGAGTTGCTAAAACAGTCTTTCTAACGGGTACTCATGCACATACACATAGCCTTGTTACCCCCCCCCCCCCTCCCCTCAAATTTTTTTCTTGGTAGAGGTGGCAAGATGGGTGAGTCAAAATGAAAATAGGTTTGGGTCACAGTGGGTCATTTATTAGTACCGGTCGAAATGGGCCAGCCCAGTGGGTTGATCAGCAAATTCTTTCTTGTCTGTTTCTTAGAATTTTTTTTCCTAATAATCATGATTTCAAAAGTAATATATGCACATGGGAAGGTTTCACTAATAAGTGGTTTTTCGCTAAGAAATGTTAAGAAGTGGGTCAAACGAACTCCGATTGAGCTCATTCCAGCGGCGTTGGAACCGTCTCTTCGAACCCTAACCCGCCCCCAAAAACCTAAACCCCCCTCCACCCGCACCCCCAAAAACCTAAACCCCCCCTCCAGTACCACCCCAAAAAGCCTAAAACCATCACCCCCACCCCCCAAAAACCTAAACCCCCCACCCCCATAAAAAACCTAAACCCTAAGGCTAAAACCATAAAATTCAACGCTAAGATCTAAACCCTAAAAGCTAAGATGGTAGAGTTCGACGAGATGGTTCCAACGCCGCTGGAATGAGCTCAATCGGAGTTCGTTTGATATCGTTTCTTAAGGTTTTTGTCATTTCTTAGGCTTCTTAACGAAATATCACTTCTTATTTGAACCTCCCCCTATATACACATGCTAGTAATCTAAAACACAAATAGATTTTCAGCACCCTTTTAGCTTTTTTTTAAAATATATTTAACCCGTTTGGCCCGTTTGAGATAAAACACAAACCCATTTATAAGTGAACATTTTGACATTGCTACCTCTACTGATTGTGATGTTTGGTTATATTTTCACAGAACATTTTAAATTACTAGATTAACAATTCCTCTCATTTTTGTGTTCTTAATGCTTATATTCTTATTATTATTATTTGATAGATCATGGGGTTGAGATACTTGAAAATTGTGCTAACAATGTCCGTCTCAATTCCACATTGTTACCCTCTAAAACTACGGTTTATGTACGGGAACTTGATTGGAAAGCTTCATGGCCTCCTAAGCAGGACAATTGTGCATCTTGTGAAAGGTGACAACAATACTATAATTTCTTGCTCACAAGCACCTATATATGCTTACCAGTGGATCGGGCAAAAGGGGTGGGTTGTGAAACGGGTCAACATAGGTTGGTTTGGGTTGGGCTGACCTGCAAACAATTTTTTGAATTTTACAAATAGTTGATGTTTTAAACATGATTAAAACAATTTTCTGTTTTAATCAATTTTTTTACCCTTTTGACCCATTAGAGGCAAAGTTTAACTCAAATCAACCTGTTTATTCATAAACTGATGTATATTGCCATATCTACAGTAACCGGTGGTTTGGACTCAACATTTATTTTGTAATCTAGTTATGCTTGGAGTCAATCAGAATTTGAAGAACTCGAAAGGGCATCTTTGCTGGTAGCTGCTGATGTAATTTACAGTGATGACCTCACTGATGCATTATTCCATACTTTAGAGAGATTAATGTCACACGGTTTAGAAAAGGTACCAATTAGAAACACGTAAAATGTTTGCATAATTAGGGTTTCAACTTTCACCATTGCTTTTGTGTACAGCCATGTATAATATGTTGTTCTAATTTCAGGTATTATATGTGGCTCTTGAAAAGAGATACAATTTTAGTATTGATGATCTTAATGTTGTTGCAAATGGGTATTCACGTTTTCGAAGTTATGTGAGGGACGAAAGAGGTAATTTTCTTCCTGTAAGAGTGATACGCTGTAATTAGAGGTGGTAGTTTCGACCTATTTACCTACAAATGGGTTGGTTTAGTTTTTAAGTTTTTTCTTAACTGTTCAGATGGATTAATCTAAAAAGATTAAACTAAAAAAGAAACGGGTAAATCGGGTCGAAAGTTATCTAAATCACTATATTATATAAGATTCTCTAGGATAGATATACCACGACCTGCACCCTGCAGGATTTGAACCCCCAACTTTTTACTTGTATATGCATTGTACTTATGTTTAACCATTAATGCTTCATACATACCGTTTCTTTTACCGAAGTATGTAATCTAATGCATTAAGTGGCAAAAAGGAAATGGTAAGTATGTTGGATTAAATGGTTACACTTTGGTAAGAAATGGTAAGTATGTTACATTTGTTGGTAAAAAATGAATAGTACATTGCATTTCATGTAGTTTGCACTATTGATTACTTAG
The DNA here is from genome assembly GCA_023525975.1 of Smallanthus sonchifolius. Lineage (NCBI taxonomy): Eukaryota > Viridiplantae > Streptophyta > Magnoliopsida > Asterales > Asteraceae > Smallanthus > Smallanthus sonchifolius. The sequence goes on along the minus strand of CM042034.1, from coordinate 84,711,689 downwards.
TAACCTACAAAGTGGACAAAAAAAGGTACCCGTTTTGACTAATACTAAAAATTTACTGATTTTGACCCCAGCCCGTTTTGACTAACTAAATATTTACTGATTTTGACTTGAACCCGTTTTGAATGGATTTCTGACGGTTTCTTGACAACAATAGATGATGCAGAAAACAGTGAGCTTCCAAATGGATCTTTATGCGCCTTTGTGGGCACACACATTGATCTTACATCGATTCCTCAGTATGCTTTCAATTACAATAGGGGTCATGATTTAGAGCTTTGGAAAATCAAGTATGTGAGAGAAGAAGAAAAACCTATAACTTGAACATGAATCGGTTTCACTATCGGGTGACAATTTCGACATGTGTACTTGTTAACGAGTATATTTGGTTCTGTTATCTCCCAAACAGGCCAAATAAAAAATTAAGCTAAAATATTAGTCAAATAGATTGAAAGTTGTTCAATGTGTCTTATTATTGTATCAAATGGGTCTTTTAGCAGGTCGAACCAACATACCCGAAATTCAAACACATGAACCCCAACACGACATGTTATTTGTGGGTTCACATGAACACAACCTATTTAACCTGAAAAAACTTTTTATTTTATTTATTTGCATATTAGTACTTTAAAATTATAAATTTAAAAAACAATATAAAGCAATTGCTTCTAATCTATAGAAATGTTTATTTGTTTTTTTATCTTTTAAGTTTTGATTTAAAATACCCAATCACTTTAAGTTGGGAATGTTAGACACGGATATGACTCATTTAGCTAAATGTGTCGCAATTTAAACCTAAACCCATTCATACTAAATCCAAACCCTTAATTTTGTTTATATTCATCTTGTGTATAAACTTAAATGAACATGTTTGTAAGGCCATTTTTTAATGGGCTTGATGAGGTTAAATGTTTTTATGATTGTATTTTCTCACTTGAAGCCAACACTTCATCATAAACACAAAGTTGAATGCAAAATCAACCTTGATTTGTAGGATTGTAAGTAACAAACCAAACCGGAACCTTGTTGGTATCAGTGATCGGTCCTGTCCAAAAACGACTCGTTCATGGTTTTGTATGGGACCGAACCAGTCTTGACTCATTACCAAATAAGTATATACAATTCGATTCTCGGTTTCGGGATCTCTGAACATATAACTTTGATCTCATTTTGTAGCTTTGCAAATCCCTTTGGTGTATAGACCTAATTAAACACTTGAAAGAAAACAAAAAAGAAATCAAAACTTGGATTTTCAAGTCTACCAAGAATCACATAAAGTAAATTAAAAATATATCTTTTTTCGAAAATTCAAGACCTGGGCTTGATCTCTAGGTTTACTCGAACCCAAAAGGAATTACTGTTTATGTCAACATCATAGTTTTTAATAATACAACATAGAACTAATTACACGGATGGTCCCTGTGGTTTGGCTGAATTACGGATTTCTTCCCTAGCTTTGATAAATTACGATTCCCTGTGGTTTGGCTGAATTACGGATTTCTTCCCTAGCTTTGATAAATTACGATTTGGTACCCACTGAATGCCAACTTGTTGCACTGATAGTCTCTAGAGTGAATAGAGGTTAAATTTTTCTGTTAACTTTTTTATGAAATGACAAAAATACCCCTTTAAATTCAAAAACCAACAAAAAATAAAACAAACATTTAAAACTTAAACCCTACAAACACCAAACCCCATCCCCTCCCCTTTCTTCCCACAGCCGCCGACTACTTCTTCCCACCGGCACCGACCACCGCATTAGGTGGTGGACCGTAACACCCACGGGCTATGGGTTCGATCCGGAGGCAAAAGAAGATGATGTTTGGCCAACAACAGTCACCATCGTCTGAATACCAGATCTACGACGGCGGACATCACCACCACCATAACCGTAACTATGAGGTCTGTTGTCGTCATCTATAAATCAAGGAGGCTCATGCCGGAGTATGGAATGGCAACCCGTCCGACGTTTGTGTTGACACAGCTCCAAAGTTTTACTACATTACCGCCGGACGAATGATAAGAAAAATAGGGGTTCTGTCAAGGTTTCCGGAGTAAAAAAGGAAAACTCACGCAAATAGGAATGTGTCCGACGAGTTTCTGACGGCAACAAAGCGGCGGAGAAAGATGATTCACGGCGGGAGTGACGACGGAGAGCAAAAGTGAGGTTGTGAACATAGATGATGATGAATCTGGGAGAAAAGATGGCAAGTTCAATCTTTTTGTTTGTGTATGATTTAGAATTTGTTGAAACAGTGGTGGAAGTATTGATTCAAATATATATGCATCTGATGGTTTAGTTCGTATGATTTGTAGTTACTTGTTTATTAATTTGCATTGATGTCACCTAGGTTGAATCTGTAGAGTTGATTTCCACTTTTGTATTGAGAACTAGTTCTTGGCACAGAATAAGGAAAAATGGTAATGCTATAGGCAATCGAAAGGGGCGGTGGTGGTCGCCGGCGATGGTGCAGGTGTGGTAGCCGGAGGAGACGGTTTTGGTGATTGCCGGAGAGGAAGGTGGGTGGCGGTGGCAATTTTCTTGTTCTTGGACCTGGACCTGCAATGGAAGAGAAGGGGAGAGGGTGTTAGATATTTAACTTTTTTTTTATTAAAAGTGGGCCCATAATAGTAAGGGTATTTTGGTCTTTTCACACATACTTATCAGAAAAACTTAACCTTCATCCATTATAGGGACTATCAGTGCAACAAATTGGCAAACATTGAGAACCAAATTGTAATTTATCAAAGCTAGGGACGAAATCCGTAATTCAGCCAAACCACAGGGACCATCCGTGTAATTAGTTCTACAACATATGATTACGTGTAAATATTATTATTATTATTAAGGTGAAAAAAAAATCAATTAACCAAACCGAAACTGAAATAACCGATAAAACCGCAACCGACATAAACGACCAAAACAAATAAACGCCGGTTTAGTTGTGTTTTTTAAAACCGAAAATTACGGTTGGGTGCCGGTTACTCGGTTAGACCTTGTTCAAAACTAAACCAAACCGAACTCGGTATATAGTTATGATAAAAAATTATATAGTATATATTTTTATACATAAATAATTAAATAATAAAAATATATCAAACAAACCGATTTCAAGCTTATATTTTTTTTCACAATTCTAAGCTCGTGTTCATTTAGTTAAATGAATCGAGCTCATTTCTAACTCGAGCCCGACTAAGTTAAATGAGTCAAGCTTGTGTCGAGCTTATTAACCTACATTTTTGGGTAGTGTAGTTTGAAAGCTTGTTTGGATATATTGCAACCAATTGTAGAAGAGCATCCTACTTTTTGGCTATGAATGCGTCGTCATTTTCCAACAATCAAAAATCGGCATCCTCGGACACCATTCTCTGCTTCATTCTGACATCTTCTACAGACCAAAATATGCATAAAGTTTCACCCAAATTCTCGGATCAAAACATACAATCAGATCTTACAAAACAAGAAACATTATGGGGCGTTCAGAATCAAAGATCGACAACGTAAAAACAGTGAATCAATGCAAGGAAAGAAAAGCATTTATGAAACAATCAGTCTCGGCTCACGCCGCCTTCGTTTCCGCCCACTTCGCCTATGCCGCCGCCCTCAAGAACACCGGGGCCGCCCTGTGTTATTACACTCAATCGGAGCTCTAGTCCCCTGATGATCTTCCTCCTCCACCACATCCCCGACCACCTCCACCGGAGAACAATGGGATATTGGCCTGGGACTTTTTTGTTTTGTTAATGGAAGATGTCCGTGCGCCTTGCTTGTCCATGGTTGACGACAAACGTAATGGAATTGAGAAACCGGTGATTCAGATGAAGGTGGTGAAGAATCACGTCTCACATGGTGGTGGCCGGGTGGTTAAAACCGCCAATGGTGGTTATGGTGGAGCGGCGGAGAGTGGGGAACGGCTACCGCCATCCATGGTGGATGATATGGAGAATGTGAAGTTGCTGAAGGTATTTAGAGAGCTTGATGATGGTTTTATTAAAGCCTCAGAGAGTGCATGTCAAGTTTCCAAGATTCATGAGGCCAATAAGTTGCATTACCACTCTAGTTTTGCAGATAATCAAGGTAGATACATGAATCATACGCGTTTTAATGTTCTTTGTGCATAAATTAACCGGGCTGATAAAATCGAAGAACCAGACTACGACTTGACTGGAACGGTTACACTCGGTTTTGTTACTTAAAAAACAAATTCGGGTTTATGATGTTTTGAAAGAATGGTACTAAGTTGGAACTGAATGAACACTCGCGTTAAAAACGCTCTGATATGAATATGTATCTGGTTTTATTTATACCAATTTAACGCTTGGTTACAGGCCAATTTAAGCATTCTACAAGAGATATGAGGGTCATTAATAGCGCAAAGGTCGAATTTCATGGTACCCTGCTAGACAAGATGCTAGTATGGGAGAAGAAGTTATATGATGAAGTGAAGGTATCCCATTTTTATTTTTATTTTCATGTTTAAACTTCATGACAATACACATTGATGTTGCAACCAAATCCGGGATCATGAACATAACATGCTTCGTGTAACACTTTTTATGGGTCGAGTTGGCTAAAAACACGTTTGTTTGATTTTTAAATAAGTTATAAATAATTAGCATGTTAAGCTTTTAAAGATGATTACAAAGATTATATTGTTACAGTATTCATCCGTCTCTTGTATAAAATCACTGTAACATTCGACCCTTCATACCAATCAATATTGTCAAACTTTCCTAAAGAAGCTCAGGGCGCACACTTAACTGTAAAGTTCTCATCAACGTATTGGTGATAGGCATTCCTTATAGCCTAATATCTCTCGTTTGGATGTGAGATTTGGCTAAGGTTGTGGGGATTAAAGTACAATTTGGACAATTTCTTACATTGATTCCAACATAAGTTTGTTTCGATGAATGATGATGATGAACAGGCTGGTGAGATGATGAAACATGAATACCAGAAAAAGATTGCAGTGCTAAACAAACTTACAAAACGAGGCGTTAGCAATGACAGATTGAAACGAACAGAAGCAACCGTAAATCACCTGCACACAACATACATTGTGGAGATGCAGTCCATAGATTCAACCGTCTCAGAAATCAATCGCCTTCGCGATGAACAGTTGTATCCAAAACTTGTTCAAATCGTCGAACAGTAAGTCTAAAAGGATAATTTGAAGGAAATGTTTCAAAATCAATGATGATCAATGATCAAAACTTGTTTGCAGGATCGGAGAAATGTGGAAGAACATCGGAAAACAACACGAGCAGCAACTGACGATTGCGCTAGGGTTAATAAATATTAAAATCTCGCAATTGCCGAAGGACAAAAAAGAGATTAATTTGAAAAACATAGGGCGAATTCATCTTCAAGTGACGAATTGGTGTTCTAAGTTCGAAAAACTCATGTTACATCAGAAGGAGTATATCAGATCTCTCAACAATTGGCTAAAAGCAACCCTAATTTCAATAGATAGCAATGCAAAACTTCAAAACCCTAAGATTGAGTCGTTGTTACGTACCTGGAGAGATCAGATCGAGAAGCTTCCAGAAGAAAGGGCAAAAACCGCCATTAACTCGTTCGCAGCTGTAATTGATGAAATTGTTCAGTATCACTCCGACGAGATGAAGATTAAAGAGAGATGTGATTCAATTCGAAGAGAAATAACGAGAAAATCGCGAGAATTTGAGGAGTGGTGCGATAAACAGATCTCGAAGAGATTACCGGCGGATGAGATGGATGTGGATGTGATGGATGATATGGAGGTGATAGCGGAGCAACAGGTCGTCGTGGAGGTGTTGAAGAGGCGGTTGGCGGAGGAGGAGGAAGCTTACCGGCGGCAGAGAGTTCAGGTGAAGGATAAGTCGTTGATGAGACTGAAAACCGCTTTGCCGGAGATTTTTACGGCGATGACGACGTTTTCCGGTGCTTGTTCGATTATGTATGAAAGGTTGAGGCCTCACTAAACTTTAATTAACCAAATATTCAAAAAGCAATATAACTTTTTTTTAAAGACGACTTTGTTTAAGCCCCTATTTTTTTTTTTGGAACAGCATCAGTGTCCTGTGAGTCATTTATGTTTTTTTCAATTGATAGTAACTAGTGACTGCAGCGGACTCGAACCCGGGACCCACCTAAGAGAAAACTCAGAACTGTGAAAATCTCAACCTGGGACCCACTTAGGAGGAAACCCACAACTGTGAAAACTCTCTGGCTTAACCTGGAATAATTTATCCCAAGCGAGACTCGAACTCATAATCTTACATTTAAAAAGTCATAAGGCTACCACTCCACCAGAAGATATTGGTTAACAAAAACTCTTTAGAATGTCTCTTGCAAGGATTTTTAATATTTTTAAATGTCACTTGCAAGGATTTTCAATGAGAATATAAAAACTGTGTAGAACCCGTTTGATTTTCAACGAGAATTTAACATACACAAACTTTTGTTTATAGTATAGAGTAGGGTTAGGCTACAAAGGGTTAAAACCCTACAAAGTTTAGGAAGAAACCACAACACGACACGTGTACAATGGGGGAAAAGAAGGGAAAGGGCAATTGCGTCAAAAGGCTTTAAACAAATGAAGGAATCTGCACATGCAAGTCACATGTCATTTCCTCCATTTTTTTAAAACGTCCATAACTTTTTTATACGTAATTATTTTTTTTTTTTAAATTAACCAAAAAATCGAGCGTCTTTTTATCTTTCCAACGAGTATGGTATTGCTATATTTCAAAAAAAAGACCAACTGGATGTTGTTTGAAATTGAGAGTTTTTATAGTGTTTTATGGAGTTTTATGTTTATGGTATTGAAATTTTAAGCTAAAGTGTAAAACACCATAACAGAAGCAAAACGCCATAAACATAAACACGTCAAAACAACATGACTAAAAAAGCCAAAAAATACCATTTTGAAATTTGTCATTGTGAAAACGTCATAACAAAAAAAAACTAAAACGCCATATTCAAATTGGCATTTAGGTGTAAAACACCATGACCCAAAAAACTCTTTGTTGAAAAACACCATGACTAGAAAAACTCAATGTTGAAAAACACCCGGTTGAAAACACCATAGATGTGTGTTGTTTGAAATTGAAAGTTTTTATGGAGTTTTATGTTTATGGGGTTGAAATTTTAAGCTAAAGTGTAAAACACCATAACAGAAACAAAACGACATAAAAATAAACACGTCAAAACAACATGACTAAAAAAGCCAAAAAATACCATGTTGAAATTTGTCATTGTGAAAACGCCATGACAAAAAAAACTAAAACGCCATATTCAAATTAGCATCTAGGTAAAACACCATGACCCAAAAAACTCTTTGTTGAAAAACACCATGAGTAGAAAAACTCAATGTTGAAAAACACCCAATTGAAAACACCATAGATTAAAACACCATGTTAAAAACTCACTTTAATTCGAACATAGGCTTAACCAAGTTTATGTTTATGGTATTGAAATTTTAAGCTAAAAGTGTAAAACACCATGACAGAAGCAAAAATGCCATAAACATAATGTCAAAACACCATGACCAAAAAAGCAAAAAAAAAAAAGAACACGTTGAAATTTGTCTTTTGTGAAAACGCCATTACCAAAAAAACTAAAATGCCATGTTCAAATTGGCCCACAGGTGAAAAATACCATAACTAGAAAACTCAATGTTGAAAAACACAATAACTACAAAAACTCAATGTTAAAAAACACCTGGTTAAAAACACCATAGAAGTAAAACACCATGTTGAAAAAACTCACTTTAATTCGAACACATCCTTAACCAAGTTTATGTTTATGGTGTTGAAATTTTAAGGTAAAAGTGTAAAACAGCATGACTGAAGCAAAACGCCATAAAAATAAACACGTCAAAACACCATAACCAAAAAATCCAAAAAAGACCATGTTGAAATTTTTCATTGTGAAAACACCATAACCAAAAAAACTAAAACGCCATGTTCAAATTGGCCCCCAGGTGTAAAACACATTGACCTTTAAAACTTCATGTTGAAAAACACCATGACTAGAAAAAAAACTCAATGTTAAAAAATATCCAGTTACACCATTGATGTAAAACACAATAGATGTAAAACACCATAGATATAAAACACCATAGATGTAAAACACCACAGATGTAAAACACCATGTTGGAAAAAACCCACTTTAATGTAATTTAAACAAAAACGATTTAAAAGAATATATATATATATATATATATATATATATATATATATATATCAATATCATACTCGTTGGAAAGATAAAAAAAACGTTCGATTTTATGGTGAAATTTTTTAAAAAAAATAATTATGCATAAAAAAGTTATAGACGTTTTAAAAAAGTGGGGGAAATGGCATGTGACTTGCATGTGCAAGCTTTGTGGTTGAATCTTCCTATTCTACCCTTCCTGGTGGTTTCCAAGTTCCAGCTATTGCCACCGCGTTAATCTCCACCACAGATGACTATGATCTAATGGCCCAGATTCCTTCCTAGACTTTGTAGGGTTTTATCTCTTTCTAGCCTAACCTCTACCTTATAGTATAAATATATTACCTCTAAATAAATATTAGATCGTAACTAAGTTTTTTTTTTCTTTTTTGAACGGCGTGGGCTCAACTGGCACGTCCCACCAGGGGAGGCTCGTACATCAGTCTACCCAAACATCCCCCAAGGAATTCGAAATCTACAGAGGGTGTTCCTATTTTTTATGAAGTGCACCTTGTAAGATTCGAACCCATGACCTCCACAAACAGGAAACCTTTTGAAAAAATCCCCTTGACCACCAAGTAAATCTAGTTACTAACTTACCAAGATGAATTGAATAATGAAATCGCGACTTCATTATTCAATTCATCTTCGTAAGTTAGTAACGTGTCTATAGTACTTTTTAAAAAGAATTCAACATGATAATAAAAACTAGTTTTTAACTCTCGCGCTTCGCGGCGGGAGCTTGGTTGTTATTGGTTTGACTCGTTTGCGCGGATAAAACTTAAATCTAATCGTAGACTCATTATAGTGTATGATACGAAAAAAAAACACTCGAATTTGAATACAACTCCGTTTTCAATAAAATTTAAAGCAGAACGTTGGCAATTTTAAAACGTATCATAACAGGTTCGGCTCGTCACGGTACGACAACGGTAACGACTCTCGCTATAGGTAACGATAAAAAAAACCTTAGATTTTGAATACAACTCCGTTTAAAAAAAATTATATCGGAACGTTGACAAAAAAACTAAAAATAACCACGTCCTCCATATTTTAAAAAAAGTTAATGAACGAAATTTATTAAAGGAAAACGAAATTAATATAATATCTATTTTTTGGTATATATATTAATTCTTAAAATATATATTGTTAAAAATAGTGTGTTCAAATTATTAGATATGATTAGATAATATTACATAGAAGTGTCCGTATAAATTCATGTGTAATATTTCACATGTTGACACATGTGTTTTCGTCTATCCATATCTAATAATGGAAACTTTTATAATATCTAGATGAAGAATGTATAAAATCCAAAGCTTTGGTGATAAAAATAAAAGAAACTCAAACTTTACTATTTATGTCAGTTTTCTTTTAATCTTTAGTTTAATATTTTTTTTTCAAAAATAATATTTTATTTCACAGCATTGCAAATATTACACACTTTATATCAATTTAAAATGAAAGGAGTAGAATGTCAATGATGGAGTTATTAGTTGACTTAACCACTGTCTTTGGCCCGGTGGTAAGACAATGAATCATTGAACGAAACCACACAAGTTTAAACCCGAGCCAACCCGGGTTTTAGTCCGAAGTGTGTTACGCTAGCGGGTCTTGGCCCGTGTAGCGGCGCAACTGCTGTCAAGGGGCAGCAGGCTCCATGGTTTTCCGGGGAACGTCTAACCCATCGCTCTGAACCCGAGGGCCCGGTTCAGACAACGTAGTGGTCAGGTATTGAGGGGTGATGGGTCTCCGACTTGTCGGAGATACGACTGCCACTCAAAAATGAAAGTCGCCGTTCAAAAAAAAAGTTATTAGATGACTTAGCGATGTTTGAACGATGGTTTTACATTACACTTTTCAGTGACTCAGAGATAAAGGTTGCCGTACACCACTTAAAGTCAAAGGCAATTCCCATGTATCAATGTCCCAAATCTCATCCTTTAAAAATGGTATGATTTAACATCATAAAATATTTAACTAATTTGATTTAAATCTTTTTTTTAGCATGTTATAACTTATAACCTAGATTACTTTTTACGGTTTCTCTTTCATTGCAACATAATTAACTCATGAAACTCCACACTTAGATCCTTAAAACATCTTTGGAACGACAAACAAACACAGAAAAAAAACATCTAATTAGAAAAATATATGAACGTGTTTATGGCATCACGTTCATATCAAGCCACATTAATGGGCTATACAAATTTGGTTTATAAAAGTACGTGAATCATTCACGTGAAATAGAGAAAAAAGAAGTTAACATGATTGTTAAAAAGTTAAAATCTTTTTTTTTTCCAATTTGATAATTATTATAAGAGTTAATTACACAAATGGGTCCTATGGTTTGAATAAAATAACAAGTATGGGTCCTAACTTTAAAAAGTAACAAATATGAGTCTTAAGTTTGGTTTTTATAACAACAATGAGTCCTAACACTAACTGACGTTAAATACTAACAAAAAAAGAAACCTCACGTGCAAAAAAACGTGAGGGTATTTATGTAGTATATTATCCCTCATTTCCATTTTCCCTTTAAAACACACGATCATCTCTTTTCTTCCCTAGTCATCTCCTCCCTTCCTGGTCATTCCTTCTTCAAGATTAGGGCAAACACACTAAACCCTAAATCGCCACCTTCAACTTCAATCTACAGTGAACTCGTCACGTTCAGCTTCAATCGACAATGGTGGTTTGTGGATGTGGAAGATTAGCTGTAATTAGAACTTCATGGACCAACACTAACCCTTGTGGATGTGGAAGATTAGCTGTAATTAGAACTTCATGGACCAACACTAACCCTGGACGCTGTCACACCCCCAATTTCAACTAACGGAGTTTTACCGTTTTGGAAAGTGACAAACCAGGATCTCAGACACTAGTTACATTGAACGACTCTACATGGGACTCAAATGAACATATCATATAAATCAGAGTTTAAATGCGGAAGCGTAAAGAAAATAAATGTGCAAAATACACGCGCCCAAAGAAAAGTCCAAACGTCCAAGTCCAAGTAAAATGAAAACCAAAACAAAGTAACAAGACATCATTTAATCAGAAGAATCCCATGCATGATCCTAGTTGTGCACCTGTGTCTTATCTTAGCGACCTGAGAAAACATGTAAGTAAAGATGTCAACACGAGGTTGGTGAGTTCACAGGTTTCAATATATAAATAAATGTTTACCAGATTTATTGTACAATCAACATATATATACCAACGGGTAGCTAACCCATGCTCATGTTTGCTATTATGCTCGCAACCGTAAACTGACTGTTTGTATTGCCTCCCACCAGGTCTATCAACCACGGTGTACGTTTAGGTCAATATTGCACCCGTTCGATATCCAATCGAGTTAGTGCGACTAACGCGGGTGAGGTTTGTCAAACCCATTAGTACTACCCAACATACCTCGCTATGTTCATATTTAAACGGTTCGATGTGAGGACTTTCATGATAGAGTTTACGCATAGTCATAACAAGTGATATAATATGAAGTACAAAAATCAAAAAGAGTTTGCATCATATTTTCTCCCCAGTTTAAAAGCAGTAAAAGGGGCCGTGAATACTCACCTGAACGGCGTAGGTAGTAATCACACAAGTACGAGATTAGAATCTCAAGCGGTAACCTGACACGGCTCACAAATGTCCTAGCATTACAACATAACAGTTAGGGACTCAATGGGATTTGTGACGACGACACGGAATAAGGAACTTCCTAAAGGTAACGCTCTAATGACCACGAGTAGACGAACGTGTCACGAGAATACAGGGTTCTTAAATTATTCAATTAGGAAAAACTACGATTTGCGATGAGTGACAAATAATAATAATATAAAAATATATCTATATATCGTTTTTAATTGAGTTCGAGGATTGGAAATAATATATTATTTTATAAGCGAGTTTTAAATAATGGATACGAGTTACCAGACTAAACCCGAGTCTATGGGTGGTTTTCCGGTTTTAAAACATATTAATATAATATAATAATTATTGCTTCGAAAATATAAATCAAAACATTCTGACAAAAGGTTTTCTCACACACGACCGCGCCTAAGATGAGGCACGACCGTGTTAGTGTAATGGGCGCGACCGTGCTGGCCAGGGGGCGCGACCGTGCTGATCCAACAGAAGACACAACAAGGCTGACCACTAGGCACGACCGTGTCTGAGTCAGGCACGACCGTGTCTAGGGTTCTGAGGCACGACCAGGTCTAGCCAAGAGGCACGACCAGGTCTAGCCAAGAGGCACGACCGGGTCAGAGGGTGAGGCACGACCGTGCTAGAACTTGGCACGACCGTGTCTCCCGGGTTTCACACACTCTATTTAACAGAATAACCCAATAATTCCAAATTTGCTTGGTTTCGATTACGATTGACCAAAAAGACATGGGGTTTTTACAAAACAGAACCTTGCGAAGCTACCCATATCAGTTAATTGGATTGAGATCGAGCCCAGACCCGATTTCGATTAAACCGAATTAGGGATAAACCCTAGAATTGGTTCGTCATCGATTTGATGTTTTAAGCCCTGATTAGGATAGGGCTTTCACTGTGAATACTGAAACAAAGTTAAGGGTATGCTTGATTACCAGAATAGATGCCGAAATGGTGGTGCTCGATCAAAACCGATTGTGACTGCGACTGGATTGGTCTCCGGCGGCTACGGCTTCGATTCCGATGGAATTGACGGGTGCAACAGCTTCGAGATTGATCGCCTAGTGTGCAGAGTGTTTGTACGAGAGAATGATACACGAATTCGTTGAATTTAAATGATAATAGCATTGAGGTCGACGGTTATACAATAATTGCCCATGATTGGGTTTAATTCAGAGTAATAACAATGATTACAGTTTTAATCATGCTCGTTAAAGGTAGGAACGTGCAGAACGGTTACGAAATCGAACGAAATTGTGATTAAAGACTGCATTTACGTTTCAACTGACAAGAGGCGCGACTGTGCCAACAATAGGCGCGACCGTGCCGAGGCACTTGGCGCGACCGTGCCAAAAGCAAGGCGCGACCGTGCCGAGTAGGGTTTTTGGATATTTACAAAATCAACCCTTGCAACTTCAATTTGGACAGAAAGATCCCTCGGTTTTAGAATTGGGTTGACTTGGCTAGGATTTAACAGAATATTTAACGGAGTTACTAACGGTGTTAACTTGAAAAGTCGGATTGTCTCTACCACAAACTCTAATGCAGTTATTATAGGTTTGTCTCTACCATCAACCAACCTTGAATTGAACACCTCACACATATTGTTTAAAAAGACATCAGACTTTGCTCTACCTGGACACATAATTCCAAGATGGTATTAACAATCAGAAATATTAACATATTATACTAAAAAATTAGCACTTTTACTAACCTGTGAAATGGCTTCTAGACCAATGAGTAGGTGGAGTTTGTTGCAACCACTTGTATGATGCCACATTAATAGACTTCAACTCCTCCATTTTGATATGAAAATCTTGGATTGTAGTGGTCGTGGCTATGCTCCATAACATATCTTTATAGGCCTTGCCCCTCCATTGAAGCTTCATGTGTTGTTGTATGTGCCTGAGACGGTACATGTGTTCAGCAATAGGAAATAATTTTGAAATAGCCGGGATGATTCCCTTTTGTCTGTCTGAAATGAAGGTAAAGTAGGAGTTAGTTTGTAATTCCAGATCATCCCCTAGATTATCCAAAAACCAAGCCCATGAATTTGTAGTCTCTGCCTCTACTATTCCATAAGCTACCGGATATATCCCATTATTAGGATCCATACCTACAGCAGTAAGCAATTGGAATGGAAATGGCCCTTTCATGAAAGCCCCATCCAAGCCAATTATATCCCTTTTACAAGCTTTGAATCCTTTTTTTAGTGGACCTAGACAAATGTAAATTCTCCTAAAAAATCTATCTTCAGATGCAGGATTTGGTTCAGGTTCAACCTCAAGTTTAACAGTTGTATCAGGGTTTGTTCTTTGTAATTCTAGAAGGTAATCTCTTAAAACATGATACTGCTTTATATAATCACCCATTACCTGTTGTGTAGCTAGTGTCTTAGCCCTAAATGCCTTCTTTGTTGATACAGTCATTTCATACTTTCTTTGCATTTCTTCTTTGATGGAATTGGTGGGTATGCTTGGATTTGACTGGATCTGCATCGAGATCTCCTTTGAGAGCCACTTTGCTGTGAATGCTTTAACAGATCTACTCTTAAGGCATCTGTGTTCTGGATTGTATGTTTTGACAACCCATGTTGGTTCCCCTTTAACTCTGGCTGCATACAACACCCAAGGACATTTATTTGGGTTTTCTAGGGTTTGTCTGCCACCATCTTTTTGACTTTTCCCATCTTTTTGACTTGGACCCACCATATGACTTATCCTTTCATCTGGGCTTTTTCCAAGCTTGGAATAGGACCATCACAACAAGCCCGAAACCTTTCTTGGCAATTTCTGTGAAAGCTTATTTCCCTTCTTGTTTCCACAGCATGTCTTTTAACAAGATCTTTAATTTCTCTATTGTTCCCAAATTGTTGACCAACATAAAAAGTACATTTCTCTTTTGAACTTTCCTGTTTCTTTCTTAATCTTCTAAATGCCTTGTTTCTTATATTCTCATTTGCTTCTTCTTTTGATTCAGAAGTTTCAAATGAATCATTACTCAAATACTCTTCTTCCTCTACATTTATATCAATTCCATCTTCCTCTACATTCACTTGGAAATTGTTTATATCCACTTCAACTTCATCTACCACATTTGCTTCATCAACAATGTCATCACCATCTTCCTCATTGGCTTCATTTGTTTTAGCTTCATTGTTAAAATCATCTTGCCATTCAACTGTTAGTTTATCACCATTTGCACTAATTGGAGATACATTTGTTTTCTCATGTTCAGTGTAAACAGACATGCACTTGTAGACATGTACATGCTTCAGTAGGCTTAAAACATCATTGTTGTTCCCTAAAGCCCTCAATCCAAAGTCGAGGTCACTTCCGGGAATTAGAAAATGGTAATACATGATTGAGCCTTTTGGATAACCTAACCTTTGCATAATGTCGTTGATTTGATGAACACCGAACGTCTCTATTTCCAGAATATCCACATAGTTTATCTTGCCCTTTACATAAACCATATAGCATTCTTCAACACAAAATTCTCCCCCGTGGTGAATCTTAATGGAGAAAATATCATGATGGTTTTCTGCGAACAAAAAAAACTTACAACAAATCAAATGTTTGCCCTAATCGAAAGGAGAGAGTTCAAGCGATTACAAACACCTACCGTAGAACACCTCGACATCAGATTCTTCAACATCATCGTCTCTGATTATCCACATTCTGATATGTGTGTTTGCCCTAATCTTGAAGAAGGAGATGACCAGGGAAGGAAGGAGATGACTAGGGAAGAAAAGAGATGATCGTGTGTTTTAAAGGGAAAATGGAAATGAGGGATAACATATTACATAAATACCCTCACGTTTTTTGCACGTGAGGGTTTTTTTTGTTAGTATTTAACGTCAGTTAGTGTTAGGACTCATTGTTGTTATAAAAACCAAACTTAATACTCATATTTGTTACTTTTTAAAGTTAGGACCCATACTTGTTATTTTATTCAAACCATAGGACCCATTTGTGTAATTAACTCTTATTATAATTAGTTTTTCTTTTACCATTTTACATATTGGGCCTCTCGGTATGTTTAACTTCTTTTGGTGGTGAGTTTTTAGGCCATATGTCTGCTCATTCTCCTTCAAGGCCATATGGCCTCATTTGTTCAAGATGAAAGGGGGCTGCCCTAAGAGAAAAAAAGGCTTTGCAACCACCTTCCCTTTGAGCTCCGATGATTGATCTCTAATTGATCTTGTTTTGTTGAGTATTGTTGGACTAATGTTTAGTTGTTAAAGTACATGGACTGTTTCTGTAACTTTTCTATAGTTACTGAAGCTTGGGTCTGTTTTGTATTTCTCAAGGGTGTATTATGTAATTCTTGAAAGTAAGTTTGTTAACGGTTGTTAATAAGGGGATTAGGGCAGATAGAATCAAATACACTCTCATTCTTGCACAATTGTAATTCGTTTCTTGTTAATAAGATTTGGTCCTTGTTCTTGATTCAATTTCATATTCGATTCATTGTTATTACATAACAAGTGGTATCAGAGCCTCGTTTGGCTCAATCGATTGAATCGAATTGTTCAATTCCGTAATTGGAGATCGAAAATGGCGTCTTCGAAGTTCACGCTTGAAAATTTTGATGGCATGAATGATTTTAGCCTGTGGAGATTCAAGATGAGAGCGTTGCTCGTACACAACGGTGTCGTCGATGCGTTGAAAGGTGAAGACAAATTACCTGAAGGATTAACTGATAAAGAAAGGAAGGAGATTATGGATAAAGCTCATAGTGAAATCATGCTGAGTCTTGGTGACCGTGTGCTCCGTGAAGTGTCAAAGGAATCAACGGCACCAGGAATTTGGTCTAAATTGGAAACATTGTATATGACCAAATCTCTTGCTAATCGCATGTACTTGAAGAAGCGATTGTACACCTTTCACATGACATCTGGAAGGTCAATGGAGAGCCATACTGATGAATTCAACAAGCTGATACTTGATCTTGAAAACATAGAGGTCGAGTTGGATGATGAAGATCAGGCTATCATTTTCTTAAAATCATTACCTTCATCTTAAGAGCACTTCGTGGATACACTCATGTATGGAAGAGAATCTTTGTCCATGGAGGATGTTCTTGCTGCACTTAACTCCAAAGAGTTAAACAAGAAGTCAGATGTTCAAGAAGATGCAGAGGATGGTTTGTATGTTAGGGGCATGCCTGAACAAAGGGGTCAGAAACAAAAGGGTTTTGGAAGGTCAAAGTCTAAGTTCAAGAGGAAATACTTCATTTGCAATTCTGAAAAGCATTTAAAGAGAGAGTGTCCTGAAAGAAATAAGAAGAAGAAGAAGCAGGACTCAAGTTCTTATGCTAGCTCCTCAAAGAACCTAGGTAATTCTCAAACTGAAGATCCTTTAAATGGCTATGATAGTGCAGATGTGTGTGTGGTCTCAAATTATGTTGATAATGGTGGATGGATCATGGATTCAGGGTGTTCATATCATATGACCCCTATTAAAGAATGCTCTAAAACTTTAAAATGTGAGGATCTTGGTGTGGTAAAGCTAGGAGATGATAGAAC
The DNA here is from genome assembly GCA_023525975.1 of Smallanthus sonchifolius. Taxonomy (NCBI): domain Eukaryota; kingdom Viridiplantae; phylum Streptophyta; class Magnoliopsida; order Asterales; family Asteraceae; genus Smallanthus; species Smallanthus sonchifolius. The sequence goes on along the minus strand of CM042034.1, from coordinate 84,694,299 downwards.
CTGTGTAATAAAAGGACATGGCAGTGTAGCTTTAAGGTTGGATAATGGAACTGAGGTGGAGTTATCTAATGTGAGGTATATTCCTTCATTAACCAAGAATTTAATCTCACTAGGCACTTTTGAAAGAAATGGATATAGTGTCAGTTTAAAGAATGGGAAAGCCAGGGTTATAAAGGGGTCAATGGTGGTATTGTCAGGCACTAGTAGTGAAAATAACACATATGTGTTAGATGGGAATGCCATAGTAGGTGCTGTTTCAATAGCAGAGGGGAATAAGGCCAATTGTGCTGATTTATGGCATAAAAGGCTTGGACATATTAGTGAATTGGGGCTAAGGGAATTAAAGAAACAGGAGGTACTTGAAGGTCTCACTAACTGTGAGATAGAAGCCTGTGAAAACTGTTCTAGGAAAGGCTAAGAAGGTCAAGTTTGCAAAGGGTATTCATAGATCCAAGGGAATTTTGGATTATGTACATGCAAACTGTTGGGGTCCTACAAAGCATACTTCCCTTGGTGGAGCCTCATATTTCCTATCAATCATTGATGACTATTCTAGAAGAGTTCGGGTATATATACTCAAGAACAAGTCAGATGCATTTGGTATGTTCAAGGAGTGGGTAGTATTGGTTGAAAATCAGACTGACAGGAGTGTCAAGAAATTGAGAACAGACAATGGGTTGGAATTTTGCAGGGGTGAGTTTAATAATTACTGCAAACTTAAAGGTATATCCAGGCACTTGTCTATTCCAGGTACTCCTCAACAGAATGGGCTAGCTGAGAGGATGAATAGGAAACTATTGGAGAAGGTCAGGTGCATGATGTTTACTGCTGGGATGCCTAAGGGTTTTTGGGCCGAAGCAGTGAAAACTGCTGCTTATATTGTAAACAGATCACCATCAAGTGCAATTGATATGATGGTGCCTATGGAGAGATGGTCAGGAGAGAAGACTGACTATAGTAATATGAAGGTATTTGGATGCTTGGCTTACTCACACATAAGTCAAGGAAAATTGGATCCAAGAGCCTTAAAATGTGTTATGCTTGGGTATCCTGAAGGTGTTAAAGGATACAAGTTATGGAGGCTAGATGGTGGCAGTCCAAGGGTGGTTATTAGTAGGAATATGGTGTTTAGAGATGAAGTTATGTATAAAGATATAATGGGGAAATCAACTAGTGGTCAAGATGGTATTGATCATGGTGTCCAGGTTGAGGTGGAGCCAGTTCAGAGTATACATGAACAAGGGAGCACCAGTGAAGCTACTAATGATAATGGTAGGAGTGAAACTGCCAGTAATGAAGGTGAATATTGTCTTGCAAGAGACAGGGATAGAAGGCAAGTGATACCTCCTGTAAGGTATAGAAATGTGGATGATCTATCTGCATTTGTATTCAATGTTGTAGAAGAGGAGTGTTCTGCTGAAACATTGACATATGGGGAGGCAATAAATTCAGTAGATAAACAAAAATGGGTTCAAGCTATGCAGGAGGAAATGGATTCTCTGCACAAGAATGAAACCTGGACTCTTTTTGATAAGCCTAAAGATCCGAAACTGGTTGCATGTAAGTGGATCTTTAAAATCAAAGAAGGGATGCCAGGGGAGAAACCAAGGTTTAAGGCAAGGTTGGTTGCAAAGGGCTTTACACAAAGGGCTGGAATAGACTACAATGAGATCTATTCACCTGTGGTAAGGCATGCTTCAATAAGAGTGATATTATCTTTAACAGCTTGCCATGGGTTCTATTTGGAACAGCTTGATGTCAAGACTGCTTTCCTTCATAGCAGTCTTGAGGAGAAGATTTACATGCATCAACAAGAAGATCATGAACACCACTTAAAGTTGATTTTAGAGTTACTTAGGAATGAAAAGCTTTATGCTAAATTTTCCAACCTCAGGGTTTTGATGTGAGGCCCCAAACCCGGGAGACCTCACTTATTGGATTTACTCACTAACACATAGCACTTAAACATAAGACATACATTATCACAGCGGAAACGATTTAAAATCTCAACATACGCAGCGGAAACATAACATGTCAAATACAACTGAAACTTGACTTAATCAACATAATCAAAAGAAACATAAACAGGATGCCAGATGCTGAATTTTCGGGTAACTCTTCTTGCCAAGCCAAGCATCCACTTCCATCTACTGCCACCTACACTTAACTGATGTGCATACTAAAAATCAGCAACGCTGAGTGAGTTCTAACGTATACTTTAAATCAAATATACAAAAGATTTACTAAAACATATATACTGCCAATAAGGCTAAACTTAACACACTTTACTTTTCAAACAGTTTAAAGCGTATAATAAACCGTCAATTCCTCTTTACTGTACTGCCCTCATGGCTTACATCCATGAACCGACAAGTACCTGGTCAATGCCCCCATGATCAACGACCATGAACCGACAATACCGCTTATCCGTCAATTCCTTGTCACTACTGTACCGCCCCCATGGCTTACATCCATGAACCGACGAGTACCTGGTCAATGCCCCCATGGCTTACATCCATGAACCGACAATACCGCTTATCCGTCAATTCCTTGTCACTACTGTACCGCCCCCATGGTCAACGACCATGAACCGACGAGTACCTGGTCAATGCCCCCATGATCAACGACCATGAACCGACAATACCCTGGTCAATGCCCCCATGATCAACGACCATGAACCGACAATACCGCTACGGGGAGGTTGCGTGGACCTCCCGAGCAACCGCCGTCACTCATCCCAGTTGTACAACCGTTAACGAACCACAAAGGTTCTTACTAATGGGTAGAACCCATATCTGACATCTTGTACAAGTAACATCTGTCCCAAGGACCTGGTACACATTCCCGTAGGGAATCTATTCACTTTCTGTTCATAAAACTTTATCTGCCTTGTTCATAACTTAACATGTATTATGCCTTTGTTTATGTATATAAAAATATAGTAAACGCTTGCCATAAATACCTTTGCTTTACTAAACATAGCTTAACACATATATCATGCCTTTGTTTATATATATGAAAATATAGTAAACGCTTGCCAAATGATATATCTTACTTTACTGAAAACATACTAGCACATATATCATGCCTTTGTTTATGTATATGAAAATATAGTAAACGCTTGCCAAATGATATATCTTACTTTACTGAAAACATACTAGCACATATATCATGCATTTGTTTATGTATATGAAAATATAGTAAACGCTTGCCAAATGATATATCTTACTTTACTGAAAACATACTAGCACATATATCATGCCTTTGTTTATGTATATGAAAATATAGTAAACGCTTGCCAAATGATATATCTTACTTTACTGAAACATACTTTTGCCTCTTTTAAACCTTTCACTAAAACATAGCTTTTCTCTTTAGTTTATAATATATAAAATATAATAAACACTTTACACTAAGTATGCACACCACCCCTAAAGAAGGCAAAAAGGGGATTAGAACTCACTTGATAAGCCGTTCTGAAACTCTTAGCTGGTTACTGCGCGTCACTAATGTCACTCACGATCTGTTATAATAAAGCCATACTTGTAAGGTAGTGCTCCTAGATGACACTAGACATCTCTATGATTAAACCTAGTAGTTTCGATGGATTTGCACCTATCGAAACTAGGTAGTTTCGATGGAGCCTGCACATATCGAAACTAGGTAGTTTCGATGGAGCCTGCACATATCGAAACTGGGTAGTTTCGATGGAGCCTGCACCTATCGAAACTAGGTAGTTTCGATGGAGCCTGCACCTATCGAAACTAGTAGTTTCGATGGGGCCTGCACCTATCGAAACTAGTAGTTTCGATGGGGTCTGCACAGATTGTCTTCCCAAAAATCTGAAGCTTTTGCATGCGAGTCTGATCGAGTCAGTATCTCAACTTTTCTTAGATCAAAATGTTCGGTTTCCATTCTAGATGCTATACCTAAGCTCATTTTCAAGTTTCATCCGCAAAATCGTTACCTTTTTAGTTAAAACCCGAAAAACCCAAAAATGAACAAAAACTCAGATCTAGGAGAATCGGTTACCTGTAATCACTTCCTTTTCGTTGCTAAACACTCACGAGACTCTTGCTAATGATCCTTGAGGCTCTAATCCGAAAACCGAGACTTTCTCTCTCTAGGCTCTCTCCCCTCTCTCTCTCTAGAATTCGGAAATGAGGATGGAAATGAGAGCTTTAGGCTGATCTTGAGGCTTATAAGAGCCCAAACTTGCTCCTTTAGGCCCATACCCCGGCCCAAGCCCACTTCCCTTCTTTTCTTATTTAAGTTTTAAATTTCTCGTGAATTCTTTCGCGCTTTAAAACTCGGGATGTTACAAGTCTACCCTCCTTACAATAGGTTTCGTCCTCGAAACCTGCCATAAGCTAATCTGATAGCTAATCATAGAATGGGTGGCATAAACCGTAGCTATGCAAGGCAGCTTGGTTATGAAGGCCATTGTGATTAACTACCACTGGGAGCTTAACCTTGGACGATCTCAAATTCTAAGGCATCTAGACTAATGGGGCTAACTAATTTAGTAAGGAAATAATAAAAATAAACTTGTCATATCACCAATAAGAGCTTGCAACGTACCTTACTGAGTCATCTGGTAGACCCTCGCCTTGGCTCTGTTCATGTAGGGTTCCTTCTCTGCACCCTTTCCCTTTCCAGATCCCCCCGCTTCCGCTTCCTTGGGTTTCCTGCAATCTCGGCTCATGTGTCCCTGTTCCCCACAATTGTGGCATCTTGGATTTTCCGGGCAGTCCCGTGATTGGTGTCCAAACTTGCCACACCTGAAGCATCCCACCTGTCCCGCCTTACATTCACCTCCATGTCTCCTTCCACATTTGCCGCATAGACCCTCAGCTTCTACCCTTGCCCTCCTATCGTTAGGACCCTGGAGTTCCTCAGCAGTGCGCTTAGCTGCCTGTTTCTTGGGTGCTTCAGAAATGACTTCAGAGGCAATGTCATCGTAGACAACTCCGCTCAGAACAACCACCGACTCAAAGGTACTCGGTGTGTTGGCCCTTACAAAGGTACGTATCCTTGGAGGCAACCCTTGAACATAATAATGAATCCTCCTCTCCTCTGTGGTTACAAGATGAGGCACCAGGCGTGCCAGTTCGTTGTACTTGGATGTATATTGTCTGTGAGTCATTAGTCCGGCTTGCAACGTCAGGAACTCTCTCTCCACCTTGTGGACTTCGTTCTTAGGACAAAACTTCTCAATTACTAACGCTTTCAGATCATTCCACCTCATTAGTTCGACCGCTTGGTCGCCCTTTGCCTGCTTCACAGTCTCCCACCAGTGTGCTGCCTCTCCCTTTAGTGACTTAGCTGCGAACCTGACCGCTTGATCCGGTCGACAGTCACTGAGGCTGATGGTGGATTCCATGCCATTGATCCAATCTAAAGTATCTGCTGCTTCTTTCTCCCCAGTTAGCTCAGGGGGATCACAACCACGAAATGCCTTGTAATCGCATCCGCGAGTAGGCGGTGCAACATTCTCCACCAGGATTGGTCCTCCCGCAGCTGGAAGCACCACTGGCCCTTCAGTGGCTAGGATTACATTGGAGTTCTCCTTAGCCTTCCTCAACGCTTCGTCTAGTATAGCCGGTAAGGTTTCCTTCAGCAGTCTGGTAAACTCACGACCGAGAGCTGCTTGTACTACTGGTTCAAACTCAAACGTCTGATCATCTCCTTCCACATGTTCAGCATTGTGCTGACTAACCTCTGTGTCAGTATGGGTAGTGTGAACACTCCCCTCGATCATTTGATTTATGCTAGTTCCACCGCGGCGGCCTGTACGTCCACCACGTCTTCCTCCTCCACCCCCTCTAGTTCCTCCACGTCTAGCCATTTCTAACTGAAAGATAGAGAACAAAAGGATTTAATTTCATCATGCTAGGGAATATGTAGAACACAATAAGTAAGGTAAGATGTTAATATACACTGGCCATCTGCAATTAACCATTACATCACATCTTGTTTTCTATTTATTCGCTTTCATGGTTCCACTAAAGCCTCTATTCTTATCTTGACACTCTAAAAGATAAACTTTACTAACTATACGCTTCTGATGCTTTGGCTTGAGTTACCCGTACTGGCATCCGCTACTTGGTCCCATTCTCAGTTTAAGTCTGGACATCGGGGATGTCCAAATCTCTCAAACTATGGCTCTGATACCAACTTGTGAGGCCCCAAACCCGGGAGACCTCACTTATTGGATTTACTCACTAACACATAGCACTTAAACATAAGACATACATTATCACAGCGGAAACGATTTAAAATCTCAACATACGCAGCGGAAACATAACATGTCAAATACAACTGAAACTTGACTTAATCAACATAATCAAAAGAAACATAAACAGGATGCCAGATGCTGAATTTTCGGGTAACTCTTCTTGCCAAGCCAAGCATCCACTTCCATCTACTGCCACCTACACTTAACTGATGTGCATACTAAAAATCAGCAACGCTGAGTGAGTTCTAACGTATACTTTAAATCAAATATACAAAAGATTTACTAAAACATATATACTGCCAATAAGGCTAAACTTAACACACTTTACTTTTCAAACAGTTTAAAGCGTATAATAAACCGTCAATTCCTCTTTACTGTACTACCCTCATGGCTTACATCCATGAACCGACAAGTACCTGGTCAATGCCCCCATGATCAACGACCATGAACCGACAATACCGCTTATCCGTCAATTCCTTGTCACTACTGTACCGCCCCCATGGCTTACATCCATGAACCGACGAGTACCTGGTCAATGCCCCCATGGCTTACATCCATGAACCGACAATACCGCTTATCCGTCAATTCCTTGTCACTACTGTACCGCCCCCATGGTCAACGACCATGAACCGACGAGTACCTGGTCAATGCCCCCATGATCAACGACCATGAACCGACAATACCCTGGTCAATGCCCCCATGATCAACGACCATGAACCGACAATACCGCTACGGGGAGGTTGCGTGGACCTCCCGAGCAACCGCCGTCACTCATCCCAGTTGTACAACCGTTAACGAACCACAAAGGTTCTTACTAATGGGTAGAACCCATATCTGACATCTTGTACAAGTAACATCTGTCCCAAGGACCTGGTACACATTCCCGTAGGGAATCTATTCACTTTCTGTTCATAAAACTTTATCTGCCTTGTTCATAACTTAACATGTATTATGCCTTTGTTTATGTATATAAAAATATAGTAAACGCTTGCCATAAATACCTTTGCTTTACTAAACATAGCTTAACACATATATCATGCCTTTGTTTATATATATGAAAATATAGTAAACGCTTGCCAAATGATATATCTTACTTTACTGAAAACATACTAGCACATATATCATGCCTTTGTTTATGTATATGAAAATATAGTAAACGCTTGCCAAATGATATATCTTACTTTACTGAAAACATACTAGCACATATATCATGCATTTGTTTATGTATATGAAAATATAGTAAACGCTTGCCAAATGATATATCTTACTTTACTGAAAACATACTAGCACATATATCATGCCTTTGTTTATGTATATGAAAATATAGTAAACGCTTGCCAAATGATATATCTTACTTTACTGAAACATACTTTTGCCTCTTTTAAACCTTTCACTAAAACATAGCTTTTCTCTTTAGTTTATAATATATAAAATATAATAAACACTTTACACTAAGTATGCACACCACCCCTAAAGAAGGCAAAAAGGGGATTAGAACTCACTTGATAAGCCGTTCTGAAATACTCTTAGCTGGTTACTGCGCGTCACTAATGTCACTCACGATCTGTTATAATAAAGCCATACTTGTAAGGTAGTGCTCCTAGATGACACTAGACATCTCTATGATTAAACCTAGTAGTTTCGATGGATTTGCACCTATCGAAACTAGGTAGTTTCGATGGAGCCTGCACATATCGAAACTAGGTAGTTTCGATGGAGCCTGCACATATCGAAACTGGGTAGTTTCGATGGAGCCTGCACCTATCGAAACTAGGTAGTTTCGATGGAGCCTGCACCTATCGAAACTAGTAGTTTCGATGGGGCCTGCACCTATCGAAACTAGTAGTTTCGATGGGGTCTGCACAGATTGTCTTCCCAAAAATCTGAAGCTTTTGCATGCGAGTCTGATCGAGTCAGTATCTCAACTTTTCTTAGATCAAAATGTTCGGTTTCCATTCTAGATGCTATACCTAAGCTCATTTTCAAGTTTCATCCGCAAAATCGTTACCTTTTTAGTCAAAACCCGAAAAACCCAAAAATGAACAAAAACTCAGATCTAGGAGAATCGGTTACCTGTAATCACTTCCTTTTCGTTGCTAAACACTCACGAGACTCTTGCTAATGATCCTTGAGGCTCTAATCCGAAAACCGAGACTTTCTCTCTCTAGGCTCTCTCCCCTCTCTCTCTCTAGAATTCGGAAATGAGGATGGAAATGAGAGCTTTTGGCTGATCTTGAGGCTTATAAGGGCCCAAACTTGCTCCTTTAGGCCCATACCCCGGCCCAAGCCCACTTCCCTTCTTTTCTTATTTAAGTTTTAAATTTCTCGTGAATTCTTTCGCGCTTTAAAACTCGGGATGTTACATTTGAGGTTGAGGGTCTAACTGAAAAGGTATGCCTTCTATTGAGGTCTTTATATGGCCTAAAACAGTCACCTAGACAATGGTATTTGAGGTTTGATCAATACATGGTGCTAGTGGGTTTGACAGAAGCAAATTTGATAGCTGTGTATACTTCAAAGAGTATGATAAGGGCAAATTTGTATATCTACTCTTGTATGTAGATGACATGCTTGTAGCATGTAAAGAAAAGGAGATGATTCAAGACACTAAAGCATTGTTAATGGCAGAGTTTGACATGAAAGAGCTTGGTGAAGCCAAGAAAATTTTGGGTATGGAAATCAATAGAGATAAAGATCAAGGTCTGTTATTTCTGACTCAAAAGTCTTATACTGAAAAGGTGTTGTCAAAGTATGATATGGAGAAGTGCAAGGCAGTTTCATCTCCATTAGCTGCTCATTTTAAGATTTCTGATAAAGATTGTCTAATTTCAGAAATGAAAGTGTCAAGAATGGAAAAGATTCCTTATGCAAATGTGGTTGGGAGTTTGATGTACCTTATGGTGTGTACAAGACCAGATTTGAGTTTTGTTGTTAGTCTGGTCAGCATGTACATTTCTAAACCTGGAAAGAGGCATTGGGAAGCGGTTAAGTGGATCTTGAGATATCTACAAGGGTCAAAGGGTGTTGGTTTGATTTTTGGAAAGGGCTCTTATGATAAAGAAGTTGTTGGATATGCTGATTCAGATTTTGCAAAGGATTTGGATCATGGAAAGTCAATGACTAGGTATGCCTTTAAGTTTTGGGGTTCATTAGTAAGTTGGAAAGCAGCCTTGCAACATATTGTTACTCTCTCAACAACTAAGGCAGAGTATGTTGCACTAACTGAGGCATTGAAGGAAGGCTTATGGCTTAAAGGTTTTGTTTATGAACTCAGAGGTGATGAGGTGCAGGTTGTTGTTTATTGTGATAATCAAGGGGCAGTGCAGTTGACTAGAAATCCAGTTTATCATGAGAGGACTAAACACATCAATGTCAAATTTAATTTTATTAGAGATGTAGTAAAGTCAAAGGAGTTAAAAGTTAAAGAGGTGGATACACTTGATAATGCAGCAGACATGTTCACTAAAGTCATTCCTTTTCCAAAGTTTCAATACTGTTTAGATCTACTAAATGTTGGTTAACATTGTTCAAAGGTGGAGATTGTTGAGTATTGTTAGACTAATGTTTAGTTGTTAAAGTACAGGGACTGTTTCTGTAACTTTTCTATAGTTACTGAAGCTTGGGTCTGTTTTGTATTTCTCAAGGGTGTATTCTGTAATTCTTGAAAGTCAGTTTGTTAATGGTTGTTAATAAGGGGATTAGGGCAGATAGAATCAAATACACTCTCATTCTTCCACAATTGTAATTCGTTTCTTGTTGATAAGATTTGGTCCTTGTTCTTGATTCAATTTCATATTCGATTCATTGTTATTATATAACATGTTTCCATGTTCATGTGTGGCTCCATCTGCTATTAAAGAGACGCCCCTCCATTTATTCTATTTAAGAAGAAAAATTATGTGGTTTATGCTTCTTATTGTTGTCATCTGTTTAGGGTTTGAAAAACCTTTATATTCGTCTTTAATTTTCTGTATATTGGTGCCGATTTCATTAATAAAACCGTTCGATTATCATTTTTTGACAATGATATTGGTCCACTTTGTGATCCGTAGCATTTTTGTTGCTGCGTATGAACTTGCTACAGACACACCAATGTTGGTGCATATGAAGTTGCTACGAATGTTAAAGTATGGTTTGCATCAACAAATGTTGGTGCACACAACCAGATGTAGATGGTGCGCATGACATGTTTTATTTAAAACTCTGTTAAGTTAGTTGTTTTTTGATTCTTGTGTATAGGTAAAAAAATTGTTAGCAAGTTCAGTTGTATTAGTTCCATCAGTTAATAAAAATAAAAAAAATTCCATACTATCTCTCAAATTTACATGCCTATATTCATAACCAACACTTTTTGTACTTTCTTTTAAAAAAATATAGATGATTAATGTTTTAGACACGATGCCAAAAACCATTTGAATTATTCATAACTAACATGGGTCAAAATTGTTATCCAAATCAAGTCAATATCAATGTCACTATTATTGAGAGATAGGAAAATAGTTTGAATTGGCCCCTACCCACAAGAATAGGTCGCAATTATTAGAAAACTGGCTGAAGAACTTGTTCGTTTTAATTTAGGTGCAAGGTTTTAAATAAATGTGACGTTATAACAAAGAAGATTATCGATGGTTCATATGTTTGTTTTGCGTAAGTTGTTTGAACTTTAATGACTAACTTTTGTTTGTTTTCTCATAACTCGTGATGAGTTTTTTTAAGTGATGTATGATCCTTCATGTTTTTGAAAAAATTAAATAATGTTTTCAACATGGTTATAAAATATATATTATAGAAAGTAGAACCTACTTTTTATAGTAAAACTATTTAGCTAATCGAATCTATACTATATAATAAATAAAGGTTTTTCTATGTCACGTGTCGCCTCCACATTCATTCTCATCATTTTTTTCCTGTCTCTCTCTCTTATTAAATGCACCTACATCTTTTAACAATAATATATATATTTAAATAATATATTAATTATACTAATAAAAAAAAATTATTTTAAATTATCCCTTATAAAACTTTGAAATATAATTATGTAACTTTTATTTTCAATCAAATAATAAATGAAAATCAAATTACATTAAATAGTAGTTAATGTATTTTCGAAACTCAATTATATTTTAGTTTTTACATATTTTGAGTTTTGTTTTTTTATCCTTAGTATATAATACATTTTTACACCTATAAAATATACACATAAAGACATAAAAAAATTATTTATTAATATTTTTCACTCCGTGTGTATACATGGGATCTAAACTAGTGTGTAATATAGTATTTGACCTTTTAAGTTTTAACCACCTGAATTAGTAAGAGTTTGGTTTCATCAGCATACACACTCCATACTTGAGGGAAATTCATGTCGTCCTCACAAGAAATGATAACATCTAAATGATTCTATCTTTGGTTTCACAATATTATTAAAAACTACAAACGGTCGTTTGGGACTGTGAAAATGTTATAAAACGGTAGCAAATGCCCTTTTATAATTTGCTTTTGGTTCCAACTGTCTGTAAGACACCCAAACTCAGGAGGTCTTACAGTTGATAAATCATAGCATACATAGTTTTTAAACAAAAAAATTTCAATAAATAAGCAACGGAACATATTCCAACTATAACATAAATTATCTAAAATCCAAAGACATAAAGTTCATAAAGCATAAACGAGATGCCAGTTCTTTCCATCGAGGGATTAGTCCTTCGCCTCCAGCCAAACACCACCTTAAGCCGAGCCACGACGTCTTTTTTTTTTTCCTTTTCAATTTGACTACTGTTTGCGATCCCTATGAGCCACATCTTCTTTTTGTTTTTTCTTTTCAATTTGACTATTGATTATTTTATACATATTTAGATTTTCTATTATATCTTCTTAAATATATTATTTTATAAAATTCGAATATATTGTTGCTGAATGTATTTTTTTTAAATTCACTTCGGTTTCCATCTATAACTTTTGATATATAATGTTTTATAAAATTCCAAATGCACTGTTGCGACATACTTTTTTTTATCTATTTTTTTATATAAATTTTATTCAAAATCAAGACGTGCCTATTGCTACCTAAAGTTCATCACCCATGTTTACAACAACGTAATTTTGTAACCCGTAACTTTATTTCATGCTTGCATAACTTTTATGTCATCATGTTTAGTACTACTGTTTTAAGACTATTTACTATATCTTTTCCGCCGCACCGCACAGAAAATTCTTCTAGTTATTATTAAAATATAATTCTAAAAGTGAATTATGTTTATTATAACTCTCACATTTGTTCATAAGAATAATCTTTACTATATGTACAATAATAAGTCCATGTTACCTTTCCTGAGTCACTATAAATTGCCAATTCCTCTCACCTACAACACACATTAAAAGGGAGACTAGTTGTTGTCTCTTAGATCCTCCCATTTTCCATTTTGTTTCTGAGCCATGAAAGCCACCCTCAGCTGGTGCAACTCCGGCTGCCGGAGCCGGATCCAACGACAATACAAGATCGACAACCACGTGTTCATCACCGTGAGTATAAACATGGGTTTAACATCTCCCATTTGGAGCATATTCCGGAGAAAGATGAAGAAACAAAAGAAGAACATTACACAGTTTAGTTATGATCCTTGTGAGTATGCACAAAATTTTGATGAGGGATTAATGGTGAATGATTATGATGATCTCTCGAGATCGTTTTCGGCTCATTTCGCAGTCCCGTCTAGTGTTTTCCACAAGGAGTTGATTGTTTGATCCATGAATGTACTATTAGTTAGATGTAATGTCAATGTTTTGTAATTCCTGGTGGACCATGTCATTGGACAATAACATTTTTTTGTTTTCATGTGCTCATGTAACTTTTACATTTTGTTTAATAGTTAGAACCTGATAACGAAAAAGTTACGGGTATGTTAATACTCTGCTAACCAATGAGATCGAATAAAACGTAGCTTGACGTTGAGCCCGTTCCCTTTAACGAGTTAAAGATGTGACTTTCACGGTGATCAAAATTCAAAATGGCTACTTAACTTTCTTTATTTAAAATATGATCAAAAAGGCTGCTTACACCTTTTCATGATTTACTGTTATTGGTAGCTTATTGGTAATTTTTTATGTTTTATTAGATCTTTTTGTTGTTTGTTGCTTAGATCCTATGTGACGAGCTATATGGTTCTAATATACTTTTCATATCCAGATAGAGTTTGTGGAGCTAGGGGTCTCCTTGGAAGCACTATCCCATATCCGGGATACAGGGTATGGTCCACCTACATCTCACACTCCTCATACCTTACTAATAGCTTTGTTATTGGTGAGATTTTACTGGGTATGGTTATCATTGTCAGACTCAAGAAGCGCCGGATAAACCCACAAAAAATCCAATTAGAGAAATATATGCGGGTGTTCGTGGCACCAGCCACGTACATCCTTGAACCCACTTTAGGGGTGCCGTAAACTTTGATTTACAAACTTAAACTTATGTGATCCGATCGAACGAAAAGAGAGATTATAGAAGTTATAGTAATTCGTCCGCCTATATTTGTAAATCAAAGTGTGTAAGATGTCCTTGTAAGTGAAGGGTTGATACCCAACGGTAAAGGTGACAGAATGGATGAGTCAATAAGTCACGTAATGAGTTAATACCGGTTAAACTCAATGAATCAAGTAATGAGTTAAAACATATATTTGTAATACCAGTTAAAACAAGATTGGTCGGGACGAATTACTGATGATTTTTGCTCTTTCTTTTAAAAGATTATAAATAATTAATACTTTAGATACGATTTAATTTTCATTTGATTTATTTCAAAATTGCTAAGTAAAACAAGTCAATATCAATGCCACTATTATTGGTAGATAGAAAAATAAATATGAATCGACCCCTACCCAAGAGAAAAGGTCACAATTATTGGGAAACTTGAGGAAGAACTTGTTTATATCTTTAATTTGATGTGATTTGTTTGAACTTTTATGGGACGTACTTTTGTTTGTTCTTTTTTCCGAATGTGTGATAAGTTTTTGTAGCATGTATGTATACAATCATAGTAAAAAACCATGTTGGCGTTTGTATACAACCATTAGGTCTTAATACAAAAAAGAATAAACTTATTAAGTTCCGCCTCCTCTCATAGAAAAAAAAATTGCACCATCCTGCGTTTCTATATCAAGCTTTGCCACTGCTTTTGACACCATGTTTAGATACAACATCAACACGAAAATTAATGCTACTAGGTATCTAAATTCATTAAATACTCCATATGATAAATTCTAATCAATTTTCGGAAGTAATTAAATTAGTTTTAGCTCAAAAAGTTTTATAAATTCTCTTCCTTCACAAAATATGATGCAAACATGATATTGTTTGCATAATAATGGATGTTTTAGTGTTATTATTACTATTGAAATTGAAAAAAAAAAAAAAAGACCAAAGTGTGTGTGTTTTTTTTTATAGGTGGCTGAAACCTAAATGAGAGATTTCACACATATTTGTAAACAAAAATCATAGTTTATTTTAGAATTAAGTAGGCATATAATGTTAGGGGTGACTTCCCTATAAAACTTATTTTCATGAGAAAATCAAAAAACTCTTGCTGCATATGTGTAGTACACCTAAAAACCTAACCCACCCCAAAAAACATAAACCTCCCACCCCACCCCACCCCACCCAAAAAACATAAACCTCCCACCCCACCCCACCCAAAAACCTAAACCCACCCCACCCCGCCCCTCCAAAAACCTAAACTAAACCCATCCCCAAAAACCAAAACCCCCCATCCCACCCCCACCCAAAAACCTAACCCATCACACACCCCCAAAAACCTACCCTTCACCCACCCCCCAAAAACCTAAACCCCCCACCCCTCCAAAAACCTAACCTAAAAGCTAAACTAAACCCAAAAAACTAAACCCAAAAGCTAAACCCATTACTTTTCGAGTTGTCTTTTTTTTTTGAACGAGGACGACGTGGGAAACAAGGCCTCCAAAGCACTTTTTAAATTTTTGATTTATTTTTTGAGTTATGATTTTTTTTACCTTTAATATGTAGTTTTTTGGTTTTCTCATAAACATTAAATTTTCTTATAATCTTTCCACTATAATGTTATTACAGTTTTTCTTTCACTTTTTTAAAGTTACATGAATAATCTATTCACGCAACCATAACATATTTATTTTTGTTGCTTTTCGCTAACTAACATTAAAATATAAACTTGCAATCGATGACCCGCAACATCACACGAGTTACAAAAAAATAAAATACTAGTTTGATATATTTTAGTTTGCATATGGGAATTAAGGAAAGGTCAAAAATGATGCTTGAATGAAAACTTGTTTGCCAAAGAGGTTGTGGTGTAGTGGTTGAGGTGAGGCCTAAAGTCACAAGGGACCCGGGTTCAATCCCTGCCACCACCATTAATTTCTGAGGTATGCAAATGAGGCCTAGTTCTTAGGCTGATGCACCAGGGTTTTACCCACGCCGATCCAGGGTCCGAGCCTCGGCTCTCCCTCAAGCCTGGAAGGGGCCGTATTGGGTGGGATTTTTCCTTGGATGCTCTCCAACTCTGACGCCAAGTGGGCCCGGTTAAGACAACATATTGGCCGGAGTTGGATGAGGCTCTCCCATATGACGGGAGAGTGCGACGTCACAACATTCAATGTTCGCCATTCAAAAAAAAATGAAAACTTGTTTAGAATGGGTCCCAATAGTCACGGTCCAAGATATAGTGCTGCTTAACCATGTGCTTCATGGAAGAATAATAAAAATAAACTAGGGGATTTTCCCGCGATGTCGAAACGTACAGCAACTCGAACCCGCCTCGAATTGCGACGACGTCGAAACGTACAACAACTCGAACTGTCCTGTGTTGCGGCCGCGTTGTGACGGCGTCAAAACGTATAGTAACCCGAACCACCCGTGTCACGGCGGCGTTAAAACGTAGACTAACTCTACTGCACCGCCATGCGACGAAAACATTGGACATGTATTAAAAAATTTAAAAAGAAAATACCTTTCCAAGTTGAGTTTTTAGTTGTATTAAGTATTTAATTTTAATTGTGGTTTGATTCCAAATAAGGGGCAAAAAGGCAAAAGTGTAAATTTGTTCCAAATAAGGGACAAAAATGTAAATGTATCAAAATTACTATTCAATTCACCTTGTCTTTCAATAACAACGAGAATATGATATATACTTTTGAAAATATATTATTAAACCATTTAATATTATTTAATACAACTATAACATTTAATCCAAAGATTAGGGTTTTAAACGAGTTTAAACGAAACTGAATGAAGGTTGGTTCATGGTAATTCGTTTAATTTCAATTGAACGAACTTGAATACACGAACATATATATATATATATATATATATATATATATATATATATATATTCTTGTTCGTATTTATTCGTTAATGAAATGAAAATGAAGTTGTTACCAGTTTGTTAATACGCTAAATAAGCGTAATAGAACATAACCGAATATAAACATACACAAACCAATATAGACAAACACACAAACCAACGTTCACAAAACATGATCATAAAATTTGTGCTTATTCGTTTGTTAATTAAATGATCATAAAATGTTGTTAATTTCATTCATTTATTAAATAAACCAACTTCATGAAATAATAATCAAGTTTTAATATTGTTCTGATAAAGTCACCCATATCTTTTTACTATAAAACCACTCAAAATTTTATATTATCGAAGCATTGTTGTGAATACTTTTTATATATGTTAAAAATTTTAAAAACTAAGTGACTTATATAAAATATACATGAAACGCTATTACTATTTAGTAATTATTATTATTATTTAAAGAGTAAAGTATCATTTTCGTCGGTTTGACCATTTTAGTCATTTTCATCTAAATTTTTTTTTTAGCTTTTTCATCCATAACTTTTCAAAATATAGTTATTTCCATTCACCTGACTAACCGCATCTATATTTTAACGTTAAATCAGGTGTCGGTTTGAAATTCATAACCAAATTGCGCCAAACCAAAATTGCCCCGGATTTAACGTTAAAATGCAGACGGTCAGGTGGATAAAAATGTCTAGATTTTGAAAAGTCAGAGATAAAAAAACTAAAAAAAAAACTTTAGATGAAAGTGACTAAAATGATCAAAGTACATGGACGAAAATAACACTTTACTCTTATTTAAGTTGACTTAAATTATGAAAACTAGTTTTTATTTAGTAAATTTTGTTTTTCCCAATTAATTTTTACTTTAAGTTAAACTTGAAAAAAAAAAGTAATGGTTAAATAACAATCAAGTTTTTTTAAATACCTCAAGTTTCTCAAGTGTTCCATTTAAATACCTCAAAGTTTTTTTGTCCATATAAAGTCACTCAACTTTCAGTAGGAGTTTCAATCTTATGTAATATTTTTATAAATGTTTAAATTTTTTAATATTGAATGAGATATATGAAACATATACGGGCCGTATAGGGCTATACGGGCCGTATGTGGTTCATTAATTATCAGCCAATCATTGGTTAGTGCCTCGTACATCGTACCTATACAGCCCGTATAGAGCTATACGGGGTCGTATAAGGTGTGCATTTAATGCTGATGAAACCCTATACGGGTAGTATTGGGCTATACGGCCCGTATAGGGGTTGTTCAACTATTTTTCAGGGTTATCCAAATAACATCACCCTATCTATTCCTGTAGATTTTATCAAACACTTGTTGGTTTATTTGACAAGCTATGAACGATAAAAAGCTTAAATAACGTAATACCTTCAATTTCTAGTAATTGAGAAGATAAGACGAATACTTACATTTGGATTAAAAATAGAGAAAAAAATAACTTCTTTAGAGTGGGAATTGTGGTGTAATTTTATTTTCTCAAATATCTCCTTGTCGTAATGGCTTTCACGGGGTGAGCAATAACCGAACCATTAACCGAAAACTGAACCGAAATTAATCGAAAACCGATTAACCAAAAATCGAATTAACCGAAGATCGGTTATCGGTTTTTTTTGTACCCTCGGTTAACCGAAATTATCGAACCGAACCGAATCATCCATGTTTTCATATATTTCTAGCTTGTATACCTCCATTTCACGTATTTCATGTTTTATATCTTCATTATTTGTATTTATACATTTATTTCTTGTATTTATACATCCATTTCATGTATTGCTAACAAAAAATTATAGCCGGAGTTTGGTTTTGGTTATTAACCAAAATTAACCGAACCGAAAACCGACAAATTAACTGAACCGATTAACCGAAAACCGATCGGTTAATTAAATAGGTTAACCGATGACTTCAGTTTCGGTTAAGGCCCTAATGAAGCTTCGCTGTTGTATGCATGTGTACATAACAAGCTTTTCAAACTTTTATAGTGGTTAAATACACGTAGTATACCGGCGTATTTCAACCTTTGCGTGTAAAATTTAAGTTCGATTCATAAGTAACTAGGTTAGAAACTCTGTGTATTACACGGGTTGAATAAATGCAATATTATATACTTAGTAATAAAGATTTACATATTACATATTCATGAAATATTACATAGTTTTTAATACAAATTTTAGAAACGTCATATAGTTATTTCTTAAAAATGTTTTATAAAAAGAATGAAAGAAATGTTCAATTTCTAAAAATGTTGTATGAATAAACCTATTTTTTTTAAATAATAAACGTTTTATAAAAATAATTATCGAAATCATTACTATTTAATAATAGAGGAGGCAGAAAACAAAAAATTATAAAAAAAACTATTAAATTTTTTTTATAATTAATAGAAGAGAGAGACGAGAAAAAAAAGGATGGGGATACATAAGTGAGTGACATGTATCTACCAAAACCTTTATTTATTATCAAGTATAGAATAGATTTCAAAGGCTCAAGCTTAACCAGTGTTTTTTTGTGTAGAAAGAAGTTTTTTTTTCAATTAAAATTGATTCAAAAAATTACAACAGATTTATAATAACATACAAAAGTATTAAATAGATTTATTATTTTGTTTATTTAAAAAAATAGAGTATAATTTCTTTTATTAAAACTCAATCAGAGGAATAAATTTCATTATAATACATGAACACATATAATATAATAAGGAATTAATCGTTTTAACTATAAACACATTATTTGAGAAAAATGGAATGAAAGTTATTGTCAGAAGTGGGATTTGAACCCACGCTCTCTCACGAGAACCAGAACTTGAGTCTGGCGCCTTAGACCACTCGGCCATCCTGACAGTTGTTGAGATATTGTGCAGCAACGTATCTAAATATATTAAATTTCAACGTTTACCCACTTTTTAAATATAAATCGAATACATTTAATTTTACTTTATATAATTTTTTGGAATATACAGTTTTCACCATCAGAAAATGATCATTGCTTCTTTGTTTGATTATTGTATTTTCGTTTCGATTACGATACTAAGACTGAGTGTAGCCGATCACGTCTAGAGGACGTTAAACACCGAGTCAGCATCACTTTTACAGGATTTTGGGTGTGAAGGGCGTTAAACACTATGCCGGGAGGGGGGGGGGGGGTGAAGGCGGCGCGTTACCGGCTAACGTCCAAATGGGCGGAGAGGTGGGTCGATGTGGCTCCGACGTCGTGTAGGGGCATGAAGGGCGCCAACTCGTAATGAATAGCCTAAGGTTTTGATTATTGTTTTTTGTTTTGACTTTATATAGTTTTAAACTATAACAAGGGATATTTGTTATTAACAATTCTTCTTGTGATTAACAGATCTTAGGTAATCACAGATTACAAAACACCTGTTATTTTATTTGCCCTCATTTCATACATGATATCAATATCTTAGCAAGTAATCATAATTTGTAAAACAACTTCACACATAGAAACACATCCAAACACTATCTCTAACAATCCGGTTTTAATACATAACCTATTTACTAATTACTCAATATCATATAATCACTTTCAAATCTAACACCCGCCAACCATGTTACTATTTTGGTAAACGGATTATCTTTAATAATCAATCTTTCGTCCCTTTGGGGACATCCGATAAAATTGGAACGATAGAGAGAAGATTAGCATGGCCCCTGCGCAAGGATGATACGTACAAATCGAGAAACGGTCCAAATTTTTGCCATCAAGGTTCTGCCTTGGTGGTCAAGGGGGTTTTCCCAAAGGGTTTCTCCTCTGTGGAGGTCATGGGTTCGAATCTTGTAAGGTGCACTTCATAAAAACTAGGAACATCCTCTGCAGATTCGAATTCCTTGAGGGTTGTATGGGTAGACTGATGTACGAGCCTCCCCTGGTGGGACGTGCCTTTTGAGCCCACGCCGTTCAAAAAATAATAATAATCAATCTTTCCCAAGTATATGGTCATGAATAGTTAAACATAATGACATTGGCCAGGTTCTAAATTTCCAAAGGGGCCTACTATCAGAACACCAGCACCATACATGCTGTATGACTATGTCAGTGGTCACATAAGTAATTTCTTTGTCAGTCAAACATATCATACGGGTCGTATGATATAGCGAAAAATGGTCATACTGACCGTATGACTTTGTCTGTGATCACATCAGTCATTTCAATGTCACTCAAACACATCATACGGGTTGTACGACTTTGCTAATGGTCACATTAGTCATTTCATTATCAGTCAAACACATCATATGGGATGTATGATTTGGCAAATACCACCCACATACGGGCCGTATAAAAAATCATACGGGTAGTATGATCATATTCTATCATACGGGCCGTATGACCACTGGTGTGTGGATAATATGTGTGTAGTGTCTCTTTAGCAATGACTTACCCGAAAGTATCAAGGTTTAGTAATTTAAACTAAATCTTATTGCCTTAATAATTAAGAAGCCATATGGAGTTACAACTCACATATTACACAACAGCAATAAGTCAACAGTAAAATTTTTAATGAAAAATGTTAGTCAAAAGGAGAGGTATTTTACCAATTTACCCTCTGATATTCTTTGCAGAATCATCATTCTCTTCATAATCTCCTTGTCTAATTCTTGCGATCTCATCTCTGGCTCTATCAAGAATCTGCTTTTTTTGTAATTCCAAATCTTTATGAAAATCCATCCTCATTTTCTCTAATTCCACCATCTGCTTTCTCTTACCATTTTCAATCTTCTCATAAATCTCGCTAAACTTGTTAATGGAGTCTGCAAGCAGTCTGAATGAACCACCATTGACCTTCTCCCCTTTGTACTTTGACTTTCTTGGTGGCAATAAGTCGTAATCATCATCACCGTCTTGAGAATCCGTGTTACCCGGGCTATCCCTCATTTCATCCAATCCATTTGCACGAGGAGTTAAATACGCGGTTGGGTTCATAGAAACAAACTCTCCTGAATCCACCCCATACGAAAGCCCAGCCTGTTGGGGTGGTGTTGCCACCATTAACATATTCATTTTCTTGAAATACACCCATTTGGTATTCGCGCTTTTGTTATGTTCCAACAAAGCTTTCTCCTTTTTATACTTCTTTTTCAACGTGTCCAAACGGTTTCTACACTGCGTGTCGGTTCTTTCCATTTTCGATTCTTGTGAAACCTTTTCTGCAACTTCTTGCCATTCTTCTGATCTAAGACTTTTCCTACCACGTTGTACAAACCGTTCGCCCCATGCATCAAGGAGAACAAACGTCTCGTGCTCACTCCAGTCAGTGAGCGTGTTCCTTCCACCAGACTTGGCAGCAGGCGGTGGTGCTGCTACTGCCTGTGGTGGTGGTACTCGTGGTGCTAACTCAAAACTAGATGATAAGCTCTTCAGCTTCCTCTTCTTGGGATGCCTATGCAGATTATAACCGTCACTTCTTTTATAATCTCCACCATCAACATCATCATCATTATCATCATTATCATCATTGTTATTGTCACTATCATCACCATCATCATTATCAGCATAATCACCATTCCGCTGAACCGAACCATTCATTTCACCATCACCGTCACCATCTTCAACCTCATCATCTTCATCAACACAATTCTCATCAACATAATTGTCAACACCAGCTTCTTCTTTGGGCCGGGTCGACCCGTACCCTCGATTCACATCATAACTTTGTATATATCTCGAATCTCCCTCAGTTCCATCCATCAGAAGACACCTCACACCAGATACACAATTAAGATTCAAATTTCCCAAAAGTATCAAACCCTAAATCAGATACACTTCTCCAATTTATCCCAAACGCATACTTTGAACAATCAAATCAAACCCTAACTTCAAATTTTCAAGCAAAGGATACTCTTCACTTAAACAATCGCTAGATTCATCAAACAAGTAGCACAATTAAAGATATATGATTATCAATTACTCAAATCAAATCAAAAACGAACGGTTTTACCTCTAGCGTGTCAATTTTTAGGAAGAGGTCTCGAATTCACGTCGATCATCAACACGCCAATTAGGATGATTGAAACCCTAATATAAAAATTCATGCGAAATCAGTGATTGAAACAGAAGAAATTTGTGTAATTTTTTTATGGGGGTGAAAACTAGGGTTTGGAATTGGGGATGAGAATGTGGACAGAGTGAACCGGTCATAGATTACCTGAAGATACCGTAAGCAGATGAGATGCTAAAATACGCCGGGAGTGCAGTGTATTTTTTTTTATGGAGGACCCGGTCCTACCTGTTTGATGTTGGGAACGGTCTGGACCGGGGGCATTTAAAGCCTGTTAAAAGTGGTTGACTCTAGTCAATTTTTAATTTGCTATTATCGGGTAGAGGTGTATAAAATTGGTTTTTTGGGGACAAACCGTATCGGTTTAGAAGAATTCAATTCGGATTGAATCTAAGCGAGTCAAAATTAGAATGCGTCAAATTGGATCGGATTAGAAACCAGTTTTGGATTAGAAAAGCTGGATCAGATCGGTTTCATTTTAACCGGTTTCAGCAAAAATATCTCAACCCGAGTTCACACTAGCGGATCAAATTGGATTGGAACCGGCTTTAGGATCAGTTTTGTATCGGATCTGGTTTGAATATGCACCTCTGATCTGTTGTTTGAATCATGAAAAAATATATATTTTTATCCTGAAAATTCAATTTTCTTGAAGTATAAATATATTTTAGAAAACTTTATATATGTCTAAAGAGTTGATATAGTTAAAACAAATTTTCTATTCTCACTTTACATATTTTTAATCCCATTTTAGTTTATTGTTAAAACTCGTCATTTATTTAAATACACTCAAACGGGATGTAAATAGTGATCCTCGATTGTTAACACATTCATTATATACTAGGTTAGAATTTCGTGTATTACACGGGTTTAATAAATATAATGCTATATATTTAGTAATAAAAAGTTTATGTTTAAAAACCCGTGTAATACACATGTTAAATAAACCCGTGTATTACACGGGTTGAATAAAATATAATGTAATCTATTAACACATACACTCGTTAAAATGGAACAATGTGAATATGTAAATATATGATTAAAAGTTTTTTTTTAATCTTAGTTGCCTATAAAATTGTTTTCTGTTTGTAAAATTAATAAAAATATGTTTGAAAAAATTAATTGACGATAAACATAATTTTAAATTAAAAAATGTGTAGATAAACTTGAAACAAATAATTAATTTAGTTTCCTAAAATAGTAGAGTTGATTATTAATAGGAGAGAGAGTCGGAAAAATCAAAATGAAGAGGCCTAGAAAGTTGACAAATGTCATTTTGGTTTACTTCTTTATTAGGTAGTATTAGGGGTGTTCAAAAAAATCTGAATCCGAAAACGAATCAGAATTATCCGAAATTCCGAATCCGAATTATCCGAAAATTCGGATATCCGAATTTCGGATATCCGAATTTCGGATATCCGAAAAATCGGATTCGGATATTAATTTTGAACATTTTCGGATATTTCGGATATCCGATATCCGAAATATTAAATTTTATATTTTTTTAATTATTTATTTATTATACTTAAATATAAAAAGCCTTCCATGTTCTTAAAAAACCCTAAAAAACTCATAA